>CM066032.1:233656730-234304607 GCA_033557465.1 Ichthyophis bannanicus
TTAACCTATATCCCAAATATCTCCGATGTATCTTCGTTCGCCCATGCTCGTTCAACTCACTCCATCGTTTGTGCGTGATTCATCACATATGATGCAGTTACTACTTGGAGCTTATGATGGTGCCCATAGTGATATTTTTTCTTGTCACCATTAGATGATTAACGCTCCCTTTTACACTAATATTCCTCACAGCAGGCCGCGATTGAAGTTTTTTAGCAGATTATTTAATTACTAGACGGTACCTGTTCGTTCTCCTACTAGCTTTTTTAATTCAATTGGCCCACTTTCAATATTGTGCAATAATTGTTTTTCTGCTTCCAAGATCTATATTATCACCAGAATACAAGGAGTTGCAATGGCTCGTGCATAGCCCCAGATGTGGCTAACCTTGTATGTTTTCACCCATTTTCGAATCAGTGTTTTTTTTAATGCACACCCTTATCAATTAAATATAAAATGTGTAAACGTTCCATAATTGATGACAGACGTGTTTCTCATTTGGGAAGGTACAGAAAATTGTGTTGCAGTGTTTTTTTTCCAGGTGCTTAACTCTTGCGACCCGCATTACAGTTGATCACACATATAGTGCACATGAAATATCCTATCTAGATATATTAAATTAAAAACCCTCCGAAGGGTTTTAAGACCACTTTGTACCGAAAACCTACCGATAGGAATTCTCTTCTACAGTTTTTAGCAGCTTTTCATAACCTAGTCCTTATGGGAAGAAAATCTCCCTATGAGTCCAATTCCCCTGCGAATTCGACGACGACTCTGTACTACAGATGAGGATTTTACAGTCCAGGCGTGGCATCCTTAGTCAAAGATTCGTTTATGAGCGTGGATACCCAGAATCTTGTATCACTAAAGCCTGCCAACGCGCTTGGTCGGACTGATCGTATGTCCTCTTTTACAGAAACTGGTACGCCTGATGCAGCGTAACAATGTTTGTATTTGTACAATCACATTTTCAGAACACATCAAAAGAGATTCGCTACCATTTTGAGAAACGGCATGGCACATTTTGGGAGTCCGCTCTCTTCTCTATAAGTGATACAAACTCTTGGTTGCGTACAAGAGAAACTCAAATATAAGAGCCATTCTAGTACCACTATCTGCCCTAGGAAAACCTAAGTTGCGGTTGTCCCAAGGTCTGCTGGGGGTGGGAACTTATACGATTTAAATGTGGGACGCAATGCTGGGGGGGCGTCTGTGCAAATGGGTCTTGGTTGTAAGGCGGGGGTCTAAAAAAAGAAGTTTTCTAAGCCCAAATGTCTACATTCAATTTATAAAGTATTGTTAAAAGACTTTTCTAATTGTAACCCCCAGAATGTCATTTGTTTGATTCTGTGCCCGTGTAACCTTTGTTACATTGGCAAGACTAAAAGATGCATTAAGACACGCATAATCGAGCATAAGAGCAGGATCGGAGACAGGTGCTGGACAAACCCTTAGTTGATCATGGGTGGCTGCTCACCATACCCTTTCTGATTTAAAATTTTTGGTATTGAAAGTAGTAAGGCCTCATTGGCGATGGGCAATTTAGACAAACTCCTCTTACGTCTCGAACAGAGATTCCCTTTATGAGTTACGTACATTACACCCTTTGGGGTTGAATCAAGAGGTTGATCTTTCTGTCTTTTTATAGTATTCTTATTTACAATATTCCTTTCCCCCAGCAGCTTCCTTTTCCCTCCCTCTTTTTCTCCCCCCCCCTTTCCCCTTCCCCTCCCCTTCCCCCCTCCTTCCCCTCCCCCCTTTCCCCCCCTCCCCTCCCCCCCCTTTTCCCCTTTTTTTCCTCCCCCTTCCTCCCCCTTCCCCTCTTTCCCCCTCCCCTCCCCCTCCCCTCCCTTTTCCCCCCCTTTCCCCCCCTCCCTCTCCCCCCCTCCCTCTCCCCCCCCTCCCCCCCCTTTCCCCTCCCTCCCCCTCCCCCTCCCCTCCTTCCCCTCTCCCTCCCTTCCCCCTCCCCCCCCCTGCTCTTCCCCCCTCCGCCTCCCCTCCCCCCCCTTTTCCCTTCCTTCCCTCCCCTCCTCCCCTTCCCCTCTTCCCCTCCTTTCCCCCCTCCCTTCCCCCCCCCCCTCCCCTTCCCCCCCCCCTCCCCTTCCCCCCCACCCCTCCCCCTCCCCCTTCCCCCCCTCTTCCCCCCCTCCCCCCCTCTTCCCTTCCCTCCCCCCCTTTTTCCTCCCCTTTCCTCCCCCTCCCCCTCCCCTTCCCTCCCTTTCTCCCCCTCTTCCCCCCTCCCTCCTCCCTCTCTCTTTCCCCTCCTTCTCCTCCCCTTTCCTCCCCTTCCCCCTCCCCCCTTTCCCTCCCCCCCTTTCCTCTCCCCCTCCCCCTCTCCCCTTCCCTCCCCTTTTTCCCCCCCCTTCCCCCTTCCCCCTCCCTCCCCTTCTTCCTCCTCCCCCTTCCCCCCCTCCCCCTCCCCCTTCCCCCTTTCCCCTCCCCCCCCCTTCTCTTTCTCTCATACTATTATACAATCATTTGTTCTCAGTCGGTTTCCCCTCATTTGCATAGATGTAAAAATGATGACATCCATTTGATAAAATGTTTTTCATTATTGTGTTTTGCTCATCTTCAATGTGTGTGTTACACAATTCACAAAAGGAGTACATTTCTCTAGGTATTTAATATATATTTTTTTGCTGTTTTCACTCAGTGCCCTTTAACCCGCAGCGGCGGGAAAATGTTAGTATTTAAGCGTTTGTTCCTAGTACGCCCTACTCCGTTAGTTAACAGTGCAATAGCACAGAACGCTGGCTCTTGGTAAGCTCCTTTTATACTTTCTTTGAAGATAATACAATTTAATGACATACTCTGATTTTGAGTCCATATGTTTTAACGATGGTTATGTGCTTGCTTTATAGCTAATTTGCCAATAGAGCATTTTTATTCAGTATTTATTTGTACGATCTTTGGCCGCTTCAAATGTTTGCCCTTTAACCTGTACAAACGTCATCCTTTGGACGTCCGTTTTCAGCACAACCTACTGCTGTAGAGCAGAATGCTGGTTCTCGGCAAGTTTCTCCTTTTTACATTTAATACACATGTATTTAATATTTATTTGTTGTTCTTATTCAGTCCCCTTCACTTTGCACTACGGGAACATGTCAGCATTTGAGCGTTCGCTTTCAATATGCCCGACCCCATTAGCCAACAGTACAATAGCACAAGCGACTGTCTCTTGGTTAGTTCTTTTTACATTTTTAAATATAACGCAATCTAATCATATACTCTGACTGTAAGCCCATATGTCTTGAATATGGCCATCGGTTTGATCTACCGTTATTGTGCCAACAGAGTATTTTTAATTATGCGATTATTTGCCGGTTTAAGTCAATGCCCTTTAAACCTGCACTAGCGGGAAAACGTTTCTTTTTGGGCGTTCTCAGCACAGCCCATCGTGTCACTCAACAATGCAGTGGAGTAGAACGTAGGTTCTTGGCAAGTTTTATACAAAACAACACAATTAGAAGTTCCCGTGAGAGGTTTATAAGTTTGTGATAGATCTGGTGTTTGTGGTTCCCTTTTAAATAGTTGAGTACTGCTCGCCACCACATTTCATTTTCCGTTTTGTTTTTTAAATTCCTTTGTCTAACTCAATACTTTGTTTTTATTGTTTTTTTATTGTTCTACTCATTATTCCATTTAGCATAATCGGTTCATATTTTTAGTTATAAGTTGTCAGTACAATAAGTATGACATGTAAGTCACAATAGATAACTTTTTTGATGTGACCTTCAATTCTATCATGAATTATTTCGGCTAATCATCCATCTTCCTCTACTACTTTGTGTTTTCTGGTTGATATTTTTAGCTATTTGTTGGCAATACAACAAACACTTTATATAAGCTGCATTTTTAAAATTACAATTTTTTGATGCACTTTTTAAGCACATTTAAGGGTGTCTCCACCTTTTTACAATTTGTTTTTGGAATAGTTTTTTTTATAATTTCTTTATACAATTCTCACATGTTTTACATGTGTTTTTCATATTATTTTTATATGCGTTTTTATATGGGTTCTATGATGATTTCTTCTTTACTTGCTTTTTTGTGTTCCCTGAAGTACCTTGTTGTGTTCATATATGAAAAGTTTTTATTACACATGTATATAGTTTTACTTTTATAATTGTTATTTTTATAAATGTTTTTTATACAGTACATGTGGTTTTTACACTTTTTTATGTATATGTATATTTATTTATGTAATTAATTATTTAGTTATACATTTGTCAATATGTATTATTGATCTTTTAGAATTGTATTTATTTGCTTTGTGAGTATTTATTTACTTATTTAATAATTTATTTGTTCATTGTCAGCCGTCAGTATCCCGTAGGCTCATTCCGGGATAACATTCAATTTGCTCCTACTAAGGTATTTATTTATTGTTTGCTTCTCCTCGTCTCTCTCTTTTTTTCCCCCCCCCCCTTTTTTAAAAAGGTATTCATTATTTTCCAGTGTATATGTATTTTATAATATATTTTTATCTATTTTGTTTTTAATTAACTATTATGGATTAATAGTTTGTCCTTTAGATGCTCTATGTGTAAGTTATGGTTTTATTTATTATTTCATCAATATCCTATTTATTTATTTATTGATGTAATACAATATCTTTTTTATATATTATGATTTTAACTTTTATGTTTATGTTTACTATTTTTGAGGTGTGTTCTCTAAGACCCCCTGAAGAAGGCCGGTGGCCGAAACGCGTTGGGGCGCAATAAACAAGGTTTTTTATACCAGTCCAGGCTCCGCTTTTTTGCATACGTACATATATAAATGGCAGCCATATCTAAATAGCCATTTTAGGAAAGGCTCAAATTGCACGCAAGTTATAAAGGGGCGTGATTAAGGAGTGGTCAGGGTGGGTAAAAAATCTACACATGTATTCACAATTTCATAGAATACACGAGTATGACTAATGGTAGTGCCGGCCCTACATGTGGGTGCCAACATTTACACATGCAATTTGTGAAATGCCAGCACTTGCGTGTGTAAGTTGACAGGCTTCCTTCATTGATTATTTCTACATGTACATTTCTAAAATGACTCCTCTCGCTGCACATATATTTTAGAAACAACCCCAGGGTTTAGCAGAACAGTTTCAAAAATGTCTTTAGAACTGAGTATGTCCTGGCCTCGACATCTCAATGTCAGTTTCTACTGTAAATCCTATCTAAAATGTGCCTTGTAACTTCTTATGAGCACTCAAACATGTAAGCACAAGGTCATGTACATCTGCAGGGCCACCCTACACAATCTCACATTGATTTCACAGCCGTTGTTCCTTAATGTAGAGGTGGTGACTAAGGTGGACTTAGTAGGTAAAAAAAGTTATTTTCCAATACTGATTTAACCCAGTTCTTTCTGGCACCGGAGGAACACCTTGCATTAGGAACCACCACCCAGGAAAAAGATTTAGGCGTCAGTGTGGATAACATGTTAAAACCCTCAGCCCAGTGTGCAGCGGCGGCCAAGAGAGCAAATAGAATGCTAGGTATCATAAGAAAAGGAATGGAACATAAAACAAAGGATATTATAATGCCTCCGTATAGTTCCATGGTGAGACCGCACCTTGAATATTGTATGCAATTCTGGTCGCCGTATCTTAAAAAGGATATAGCGTTATTAGAAAAGGTTCAGAGAAGAGCCACCAAAATGGTAAAGGGGATGGAAGGATATCCCTATGAAGAAAGGCTAAAAAGGTTAGGGCTCTTTAACCTGGAAAAGAGACGGCTGAGGGGAGATATGATAGAAGTCTATAAATTAATGAACGGAGTGGAACGGGTAAACGTAGATCGATTGTTTATGTTATCAGAATAAAGAAAGACTAGGGGACATGCAATGAAGCTACAGGGTAAACTATTTAAGACTAATAAAAGAAAATATTTTTTCACTCAACGTGTAATCAAACTCTGGAATTTGTTACCGGAGGATGTAGTAAAGACTGTTAGTGTAGCTGGGTTTAAAAAAGGTTTGGACAAGTTCCTGGAGGAAAGGTCCATAAACCATTATTAAGAAGGGACCCAGGATATCAATGCTTGACCCAATACAACCATTGTGGAACCTGTGTCTTTTGGGGAAACTGCTAGGTGTGTATGACCTAGATTGGCCACTGTTGGAAACAGGATACTTGGCTTGATGGACCTTGGTCTGACCCAGTATGGCATATCTTATGTTCTTATGTTCTTAAGCTTAGTTGTTGGTATGGTTGCTGTGACTGTAGGGTGACTGTAGGGTGCTGGCAGGGTTTACATAGACATCATCCCTCTGCTCTTTTCTGTGCTGCTGCTCTAAGCCTGTCACTCACTCTAAATGATTGGAGTGGCTGTGTGCAAAAGATACCTGCCCCATAAGAGCAGATGCCTTACATCAGCAAGGTAACATCTATATATAGTAGATGATGGCAGATAAAAAGCAGTGTGGCCCATCTTTTCTGCCCAGTAAGGGGGCTAGACTAGGTGTACCTGCTGCTCCATGCAGGACACCCCCCTCTAAGCCTTTGTACCAACCGCTCCATGCTGGTCACCTCTCTGCATTTGTTGAAGTATAAAAAATAGTTACATTTATTTAGATTTTATCCTCTTGCTATAAAGGGATCCACTGTGTCTCTCCCATGCCATTTTGAATTCCGTCACTGTATTTGTCCCCAACACCTCTATTGGGAGGGCATTCCAAGCATCCACCACCCTTTCAGTGAAAACATATTTCCTGATGTTGCTTTTGAGTTTACCTCCTTGCAGCTTCATTTTATGCCCTCTAGTTTTACAGCTTCCCCTTCTTTGAAAAAGGTTTGTTTGTTCATTAATATCCTTTAAGTATTTAAATGTCTGAACCATATTTCCTCTGTCCCTCCTCTCCTCTAGGATATACATATTTAGGTCTTCTGGTGCAGGCTCCAAATCATTTTGGTCACCCTCCTCTGAACTGTTTCAAGTCTTTTTATATCCTTTGTAAGATAGGACTCCAAAACTGAACACAATACTCCAAGTGAGGCCTCACCAACGACTTGTACAGGGGCATTAATACCTTCTCTTTTCTGATGGTTATTCCTCTCTGTATGCAACCCAGAATCTTTCTGGCTTTGTCCACTGCCTTGTCACGTTGTTTCAACACCTTGAGATCCTCAGAAACAATCACTCTGAGGTCCTTCTCCTGGTCTCTGCACACCATCCTCTCGCCCCCTATCACATATAATTCCCTTGGCTTTCTGTATCCCAAGTGTGGTGTGGCGTGAAGGAGTAGCCTGATGGATAGAGCACTGGCTTGCAAGCCAAGAAACCAGGGTCCAATTCCCACTAGTACTTCTTGTGGCTTTGGGCATGTCATTTAACCCTCCATTGCCTTAGAAAAATCCAAGTTATCAATGTCCCTGTTTAATGTACATTGTCAAGTTTAAGTTACAATGTAAACTGCTTTGACTGAAATGATGTTGTTGTTGTTAAGTGCCGTCGAGTCGGAGTCGACTCATGGCGACCCTCTGGATAGCTATCCTAAATTGTGTTCGGTCTTCAGTCAGGCGGCCCATTGCTGACAGACTGGTACCCATAGCTGCTGTTATTGTATCGATCCATCTCATTGCTGGCCTTCCTCTTTTGCGTTCACCTTCTATCTTGCCAAGCATGATGTCTTTCTCTAAAGATCTCTCTCTTCGCATAATGTGTCCAAAGTATGAAAGTCGAAGTCTTGTCATCTGAGCTTCTAAAGAAAGCTTAGGTTTGATCTCCTCTAGTACCGACTGGTTTGTTCTTCGGGCAGTCCATGGTATACACAGTATTCGCCGCCAGCACCATAATTCAAAGGCATCAATTTTCTTCCTGTCTGTCTTTTTCACTGTCCAGCTTTCACATCCATATGACTGAAATGATAAAGTGGTATAAAAAAATCTGATAAATAAATAATTGCATCACTCTGCACTTCTTCGATTAAATCTTAACTGTGAAGCATTAGACCATTCTTCCAGCTTTTGTAAATCTTTCCTTATATTATCCACTCCCTCAGTAGAGTCCATGCGGTTGCAAATTTTTCTGTCATCTGCAAAAAGGCAGAATTTTCCCTTCAGTTCTTCAGCAATATCACTCACAAATACATTGAACAGGATTGGTCCCAGGACCAATCCCTGGGGCACAGCACTACTCACCTTCCTTTCTTCTGAATGAGTTCCATTTACCACCACTTTCTGCTATCTGTCCAGTTAATCAATTTCTGATTCCAGTTCACTGCTTTGGGACCCATCCCCAAGCTGCTCAGTTTATTGATAAGCCTCCTATAAGGAACAGAATCAAAGGCTTTACTAAAATCTAGGTAGATCACGGGAATCGGTTGCAGATTGTGAGGAGGTGTGCTGGGCCTGATCATCAGCCCTAGTGACTGCCGGGACTGCATAGTGTTGCCAACGCTGCTGTTCCCCCAATTACATCAGGCAGGCAGGCCCGGTGCAGCCTGCTTCTGGTGGGGACATTTTCTGGTTATAAGGTTGTTGGTATTTTCTTCGCGACCACGGAATGCGACCACGGGGCATGTTCTGAAGGGGTGTGCCTAAAGGGGCAGGTTCTGCCCCTTTGGTGCCCCTTCAGCGGTGTCACAGCGATGTAACTAACAGAGGCGTCTTTGGATCTTCAATGTTAAGGTTTGCTTTTATATTTGTGTTATAATTTGCTCTGCTTGGTTTAGTTTGATTGTATTATTTCTTTGCATTATGAGTAAAAGGAAGGTCAAAGTGTTTAGCATCTAGGAACAATCACTTACATCAAGCCTAGCATTTATATGATGGGCATGTAATAAGTGTTAATAAACATAAACATAAACATACTACTGCAGTTATATTCCTAAAATATTATCATCTAGCCTAGATCTAGAATCCAAAACCAAAGCATAGGAAGAAGCATACCCACATAGGAGCTTCTTTGCTCCCAGCTTTATTTTATTTATTTACTTACACGTATTACTCACCTCTATCAAGAGACCCAAAGTGATTTACAGCATCTAAAATACAATAAAAAATCATCACATAAAATCCCATAACCAGAGCTTCATCTATCACTGTATTTACATATACAACATCCCCATTCTTTGCAATTATGTCATCTACGGTATCCCACCCACCACCGTATCCAGTCTATCACCAACCCAGCCCACCCACTTCCCAGTTCTTATATAAAACCATTCAGTACTGTCATAAGTAAAATCTCAATCATATGACACCCCTCAAACACTTCATACAATTGAAAGAGTGCTAAGTCAAGTATTGCTTGCCAAAACAGACATGATTTTATAGGTTTTCAGAATACAAATTTATCAGTACAGCTGTGGAGTGCACATGATTGAAATGATAAAGCAGTATAAAAGACCTGTTAAATAAATAAGTAAATAAATTCCACCATATAAGCACTGCTATTAAAATATATATTTAATACAGGATGGCCCAAAAAAAGTGAGACATCTCGTAGCATATAAGTTATTTAAAAATTCAAAAAGACAGATGTAAATGATTGACAAATTTTTTAAAAAAAGATGGCGACCGGAAATTGTCGAAATAAAGACGTTATATAGCTAAAAAAGGTAAATAAGTAAACTATTTAAGCTTTTAATTTACGAGATATTCTCACTTTTTTTGGACCACCCTGTATTTATCCTAGATAAATGTATTGAGCAAATTCCTGGAATAGCTAATAATTTCTAGTCCACTGATTGCAAATTTCTCTCTGGCAAATATTCGGACAGTCTTTCACTTTAGTTAGTTAGGACTAACTCAGTATAAAGGGCAATTTTATATGGCACACACAGGTTAACACGTGCCACTATGCATGTTATTTTATGTCTGTCTTATAAAGTAAAGGACATGCATGCATTACTTTATAAAGCAAGGTGATTGTTTTGTGATACCTGTGCCAAATCTAGTCACAATCACTTACATCAAGCCTAGATATGGTACAAATGCTCATGCCTAGATTTGTAGAGAATGTGCATAAGTTATAGTATTTTATTTATTTATTTATTTATTTGCATTCTCTTATATACCGCGCTATTCTGCATCAGTGCGGTTTACATTGAACAAACTGAAATTACATTGAACAGGGTATTATAACTTGGAGATAACTATTTTACAGGGAATATGGGCTATGGAGGGTTAAGTGGCTTGCCCAAGACCACAAGGAGCACCAGTGGGACTAGAAACCCCAGTCCTTCCGGCCCAAGGTTGCTGTCCTCTAGTGGGATTTGAACCCACGACCTTCCGGCCTGAAGTACCTTGCCCCAACCAATAGGCCACTCCTCCACTCTATAACTTTATAACTTGTGCATGTAAATTTGTGTTCTGCCCAAGCTCCTCCCCTCTGCACACCCACACCCCAAAGTATGTGCCAATGGCCTGAGGTGCATACTTACAGAATGATGCCCGCCTAAAGTACTGTACTATTTGTGCATAAAGGCCCATCTGCGTTTGTAAGTCATTGAAAAGACATGACTTACGCACATTGATGGCATGTAACCTTAAGAGGTTCCTTACAAAATTACTTCCATCGTGTCTTGTGAGTTAAAAGTAGCATTTTAAAATGCAATTGAAAAGAAATTGGCAGCTAATGTAAAGATTTCAACATGGGCACTACATGATTAAAATGTCCTAATCCCCTAATTAGTCGTGTCACTGTATTTTGTATCAATTGAATACATCGTAAACTCTAGTTAGGCAAGCAAAAATGCACAATATTGCAGTACTCTAACCACATCAATATTAGTGCTTTATGATATACTGTAGTAACCCCTAGGTATTCCAGAAAGGAAAGAGAGAGAAAAAGAGAGGCCTATAGACAGAGAGAGAAAGAAGTAGGAATAAGTGGTAAGGAGAGTCTTGTCCTCTCCCTTGTTTTGGCTTGCATGAGGTAGCTTTACAGTTTTAGATCTGTGGATTTTCCCTAAATGAATAGAATATTAATGAACATAAGATGTGCCACACTGGGTCAGACCAAAGCTCCATCAAGCCCAGTATCCTGTCTCCAACAATGGCCCAGAAGGCATGGGTCAGCAAGCAGCTGGCTCCCTTAGTTTTGTTTCTTCTGACCACCACTTAAGGAAAGAAGACGCAATAACATTCCAATCTCTGACTTGGAAGTCAATTGTCCTAAAATCTGGCACTAGTTAAAGATTAAGGAGATGACTTTAGATGGTTTACATATGTAAAAAAGCCATTTACACAAGAAGATTGGTATGCATGAGTAAGTAACAATTTTAGAAGAGATGTACCTATATGTGCATGTAGAACATACACACATATTTGAAGGGGGGTGCATTTTGGGTATACTTTGGGCAAACCTTTAAAATATACAGGTATTTCCTATTTTTCAATGGTAAGACAAGTATAATTTTAAAAAATTCTCATTAAAGGTGGTATATCAAGCTACCAATAAACATTAACGTGTATTCGTTTGAAATGACATGGTAAATATCAATGACGTTCCCATGCTATTTCATGTCATTTTCTATCTGAAACAGTAAAAAAACATTGTTTTGTTCTGCTAGGTTGTCAATAGTGCGCACTATCATCCAAAATATTTATTTATTTAAACCCTTTATAAATCACTTAATCTCCATGGTTCAAGGCAACAATAGAGAAAATGTGCATATTAAATGAGACAATACATACAATAATACTTTTTAAAAAACTCCTATACACCAAAGCTTCATCAAATAAATATGCTTTTAGTAATTTTCTGGACCCACCAATCTCAATAGCAGCTCTCAGATCATCAGGAATACTGTTCCACAGTTGAGGAACAAGCAAACTAAAAGCTCTCTGATGAGTGATCTGAAGCATAGTCCTACTAACTTTCAAAGATGGTAATATTGCCGTATTTGGTTGACTGGATCTAATAGGATGATCAGTTGTATACCAGCGTAATATTACATCAAACAAAGCAGTGCTGATAAACTTTGCTTCAATTTAAATATAATAAATAAGAACTGAAAGCGAATGCGATACTCAGGGCTTTTTTTGAGGGGATACATGGTGGTACGAGTACCGACACCTTTTTCATTGCCTGCTAAAATTGACCCATAGTCCAAGAGCCCTGCATATGAGTACAGCACCTTTTCTGCTAGGAAACCAGTTTCATAACTATAAGCGCCACATCAACAGAGATATTTATTTGCCATATATTTTTCTGTCTTTATAAATATCTTTACCACAATGCCATCAATCTCATTTTTATTATTAAAATGTATTTATTTATTTAAAGCGCTTTTATATACCTCCTCTTCCAGAGATCAGAGGCGGTTTACATATAACATAACAATGAACTTTACATTGAACAATGATCAACTTACATAGCTAACAAAGTTTATAACAGAACTATTACACATTAACTATGTACAATTTGGGAGGGCAAGGGGGCATTGAGGTGGGATCATTCATTAAAATCCTCTGCTTATATTCACATTATTTCTTGTTTCTTAAAAGGACCTCTAAATCTTAATTCTTGGGCAGTTCTCCAGAACTGCACTTTCAGAATTATCATTGGTCCAGATAAGGATACAACTTCATTCAAAACCTATTTAAAAAGTCATTTTTCACGTATCTGAATGTCCCAGTCTTTTCAGAGTCCATTTCAAAAACATGCAATCTTAATATATGTTTCCACTGAAGAAGAGGTGTGCAGTTGTATATAGTTATTCATTACCAGGGGAATGCTTACTATAACTTATCATACATTAATGGCCATTAGCGTTCACTAATGGGGGTTATTCCGATCTGCGAATAGCAGGGATGGATGTCCAAACCCCGCTATTCGCAGGGAGCAAATTCCCAACTCCAGGCTCCCCACACTTACGGCAGCATTGTGCGGGGAGCTCTGGAAAGGGGTGGGAGGGGGAGGGCCAGAGGAGGAGTGTAGGCGGGCCCACAACCCCAGACGTACATGGCCCTGTGCATCCAGGGAAGCAAGGTTGGACGGGGAACATATTCCACCTTGGAAGTGGAATAAGTCCCCCCGACACTGGCGGCCAGTGCTGGAGGACCCCCTGACCAGGTGAGCAGAGGCAGGAGGATCCCTGCCACCCGATTCCAGCCCTGACAGGCCCCTCCAGGGGTTGAACAGCAGGTTAAAGCAATCTTATGGGCTTGTGGGGCTTCAGGGCTCCTGTTGGACGTCCCAGTGCTATGGCGATGAGACACCATGGCACCAGGGCTCCAGCAGGAGCGTTGGCTGGGCTAGCCAGGGATCCTGCTGGATGCGCAGCGGGGCTGAATCGGGGCCCATCTGGCCTATCCAAGTGCCCCGATTCTGCCCCCCCCCCCCCCCCCCAGGAATGTCTAGCTCTTGTGGATGCAGAATCAGGTGAAAATCAGGCGCGTCCAGATTTTAGACATCCCGACGGGCTGGACAGCCCCCATTTGGAACTGGCCTTCACATATTTACACAGCCATAGGAATAAAATCGGCTATGGCAACACTTAGCATATGGTAATGAACCTAACTGCATGCTAAGCATTATTTATTTATTTTTATTTATTTAACATACTTTTATATACCGCCCCTTCCCGAGATCAGGAGTGGTTTACATAGAACATTAAGGAAAAAGTTTACATTGAACTTAATAACTATGTACAGTTAACTTGTTAGAACTATCTTACAGACAACTATATACAATGTTGCAATAGGGAGCAAATCAGACGTTTCATTAGTTATGTATTCATCTTCTCAAGGGCTAAGTAATGCTGTGTGATCTAATTAGCATACTGTAGGTTTGGGATTAATATCCATGCCCTCAAATTTTCATTAATACAATTTCATTTATCTCATTAGAGCAGGAGTTCTCAACCCAATCCTCGGGACACACCTAGCCAGTCAGGATAACCGCAATGAATATGCATGAGAGACATTTGCATGCCCTGTCTCCATTGTATGCAAATCTCTATCATGCATGCTGTATTCATTTTGGTTATCCATTAATGCATGAATTTTTGTTTTTGCATGAAACGCCATAATATGTTAGTCAATACCAAACTAATAACACCTCAAGTGATAATTTTGGTCAAAACAAATATTTTGACTGCTATTTTGCACAATATTTCAACGTCCCCATTTTGGGGATGCTATGCATGAAAGGGTGGGTGAAGTGGCTGTTATATAAAACAACTGCCAATAATGTCAAACAACTGCAAATAAATTTCCAAAACCTATTATAAATGAAATGTAATTAGTATTATGTGGAAATGATCTTTATGTATCAAAATTGTGGAGCCAGCCACATAACATATGACAGTGGTGCGTGACATGTGCAGGGGCAGGATATGGAGCAGGGCATGCCCCAAAGTAGGCCATGGATGTGGCAGACTCAAGTCAAGTGGGTGGCCCAGATGTGTGGGTATGCCCAAGAAGGGATGTGGAGGGACTCATGACAGGGTGGGTGGGCTGGAGGAAGGGGCCACATGCTGCCACAGACACCTGTCCTATGCATGGGGCCACCTGTGCGGCAGCCTTACCACCCCATGGTGACAGAAACAGGCCTGGGACTGCATCTGCAGTGCCCGATGGCTGCCATGCATGCCCTGTGCAGCTAGATGGTGATGTGCCGGGGGTACCATGTGTATGCAACACACCATGCACATGTCCCGCCCCCATGACAGCCACCATGTGTGCGGCACTGGCATCGTGCAATGGGCAGGTGACAAATATACAAGGGGCAGGTGGAATGTGTGATGTATGTGTCCCAGCTGCGGCAGTTATGGATCCCATGCCATAGATGCTCATGTCTGGACATGTGGGCCCCCATGCAGGGCACCATGAAAAGATGCCACAGACACATGTCATGGCATGGCACATAAGGAGTGTGCAGGGCCTGGCATGTAGCCAGGCGGAGACTGCACCCTTGGCATATCTCAGCAAAAATATTGGCGGAGTGGGCCTCAAACCCCCGGACCCAGAGGCAGTCCCCAAACTAGCAGCCCACAATGGAATACTGCTGTGACCAATGTCCCAGGCAGGCAATGTAAATGATGCACAGAGGCATGGGCCAGCCACATATGGTGTGGACATGCACAGGCCCGTGGCAGCAGCTGCACATACCACAGCCCCTCCCCAGGTGCTGACATGTGCATTGAGTGGTATGGGCATATGGCTCTGGCAGTCATGCAAAGTATGTCTGGACAAGGTTGTCATGCACCACCATCCCCGGACTGTGTAATTTGTAATGCCTTGACATTCTAAAGTTGAAAAATGTGAAAAATCATAAAAAGACAACACAAAAACACCAAATAGCATGGTCTGTGGAATAATTGCATACTGCACGTGCTCTGTTACACTTAATTGCTCATATTATCACTCATCGCAAACGCCCTACCCATTCATGCATAGCGTCCCCATAATGGGGACGGCAGAAATATGCATCGTACTCAGAATGAAATCACTGTAAATTTATTTATTTATTTGCGTGCTTTTCTATACCGCCCCTTCCAGAGATCAGGGGCGGTTTACAGAGAACATGGTAAACATCAATTACATAGAACATTTTTGAGCAAATAACTATTTTACAGAGAAAAGATTGACTATTTTACATAGATTGAGCACATATTCATTATTTACAGAGAGTAGGACAAATATGCACATCGATAATGAACATATTAACTATTTACAACAGCCAGAAAAGGACTGACTATAGTTTGGTGGAAGGAGTATAGTGGGGTTATCAGTGGGAAGGTGCAAGGGAGAGTGGGACATGAGTTAGGTAGGGTAAACTTGTGTTAGGTGATTTGTGTACTCTTGTGACATCTGCTCGGGGGTGAGCTGTAAGTTGTAATAGTTCTGGGTGAAAAGGTATGTTTTAAGTTCCTTCCTGAAGGTTAGAAGGTCTTTAATCTCTCTTAGGTTGCATGGTAGTTTGTTCCATTGACTGGGTGCATAATAAGAGAAGGCAGTATTGCTTGTAACCTGCTTCGTTTTTCTTACAGAGTCAGGGATTAGAAGCATGTTAAGGTTCACCCTTCTTCTCGTTCTGTTTTCTGCGGGGGTCTGGATTAGGGTTTCTAGATGAGAAGGGGCTATTTCATTAATGAGCTTGAATATAATGACTAATGTTTTATATTAAATCCTACTGGCAACAGGTAGCCAGTGGAGAGCGTATAGAATTAGAGAGATGTGGTCGGATAGCTTGGCTTTGAAAATAATCCGAACAGTAACATTTTGGGCCATTTGTAGTATGTGAAGGTTTTTCTTAGATGTACCTTGAAATAAACCGTTGCAGAAATCTAGGTGTGGCATTATAAGTGCCTGGGCAACTGTTCTGAAATCACCAATGTCAATGAGGGGTCTGAGTTGCTGAATGGTCCTAAGTTTAAAGAATATAATTTTAGCAGTCTGTTTTATATGAGGTGTCATGCTTAGTGTTTTGTCAAGGATAACTCCTAGATATTTTACTTCGGATTTGACTGGAAGGGTGATGTTCATCAGATTAACAACAGACGGGGGGATGAAATTTGGGTTTCTGGAAACAAAAAGCGCTCCTGTTTTTTTAAAGTTAATATCCATGTGTATTGAGCGGAGCCAAAGTTCGGCTTCAGAGAGACAGGTTGTTATTTTGTCATAATTGGGATTATCTATGTCACATGGGGCGAACAACATGATGTCATCCGCGTAAATGAAGTAGTTTACATTGTGGTGTTTGAAAATGGTGCAGATAGGTTGAAGATAAAGGTTAAAGAGTAAAGCAGAGAGAGCAGATCCTTGTAGAATACTCCGCTCTTGTGGGAATGGTAGGGAAGGGGATTGATCTATTTGTACAAATTGGAATCGGTTAGATATGTAAGATTTAAACCAGCCGAGTGTTTTCTCTTTTAAACCTAATTGTGTTAGTCTGGCTATGAGGGTGCTATGGTTTACATTGTCGAATGCTGAGGAGCTATCAAGGAAAGTGGAGTGGAGGAGTGGCCTAGTGGTTGGGGCAAGGTACTTCAGGCCAGAAGGTCAGGGGTTCAAATCCCACTAGAGGACAGCAACCTTGGGCCGGAAGGACTGGGATTTCTAGTCCCACAGGTGCTCCTTGTAGTCTTGGGCAAGCCATTAACCCTTCATAGCCCATGTTCCCTGTAAAATAGTTATCTCCAAGTTATAATGCCCTGTTCAATGTAATTTCAGTTTGTTCAATGTAAACCACACTGATGCAGAATAGCACAGTATATAAGAGAATATAAATAAAATAAGCAAAAAAGCTTGGTTAACATCATCCATGCCTTTGATGAGCAAGTCAAAAAGAGCTATAAGTAAAGTTTCTACCCCATGATATGGGCAGAAGCTGTACTGGTGCTCATCTAAAGGGGAGGTTGTGTCTATATGGTCCTGCAGCTGAATCTGAACTACCTTCTCAATAATATTAGCTAAGAAGGGTTTACTAGCAATGGGGCAATACGAGGAGGGGTCACTGTTGTTAAGAGTTTTATTTTTTAGTAGAGGGCAAATTGCTGTATACTTGAGGTCATCTGGCATGACGCCCTGAAGTAGGGATTGATTTACTACTTTCAATGTGTATGGGGCGAATTCCGATTTTGCCATCTTAATCCATGCCACTGGGCATGGATCAAGGAGAGAGGTGGTAGTATTGAGGTTTGAAATGGTCTCTAGAAGTTGCTTGTTTGATATTATGTGAAATGAGCTCCATTCATTGGCATTACCTGCTGTGGGAGATGTCAGGGTAGGTACTGAACGGGTACTCTGTTTAAGCTTGCTGGCAAAATGATTTGCCAGGAGTTGGGGATTGACTGGGATTTTGTGAGAGATGGCTTCAGGAACTTTAGCTAGGGATTTAATAATCTTGAAAAGCTCCCTTGGCCGGTTGATTGCTTTTGATAAAGTTTTTGTGTGATGTAGCCTTTTTGCAGTGTTTATAGCCTCCTTATAGGATCTGAGAGTTGCGAAATATTGCACCCTGAGTTCTGAGGTTTTTTCCTTACGCCATTTAGCTTCCAACTTCCCGAGATTTCTCTTTAAGGTAGAGAGTTTAGCCATGTACCATTTCTCAGATGGTTTCTGTTGAGGTCTTTTATTTGAAGGAAAAGGTTTAGCCTCTGCCCCTATAACAGAATTCCAAATTGCTACCAGTTCACTGAGATTGTTTGAGTCATTGTCTAACTTTGTAGAAATTGATTCTAGGAAGTTTTCCTTGTTAAACTGGTGGAATTCTACATACAAATAAACTTGAATAAAAACAATCTATTAAACAAATATCAAGCTTACTTGAGAGAATGACTGATTGCGTTCTTGTCGAAAAACCGCTACTTTTCAAGCGTACGATAAATTTAGCAAATTTTACTAAACTCTTACTTCAAGTTCTTTTATTGGTTCTGCAGGTGAACATATTACAAAACGTTTTGTAATGCATTCATTCTACATTTGTTCCTAATAAAATATTGCGTGATTGAATTGTTTTATGCGTGGTTTAATATGACCTGAGGCATAAAATTTGAGTGTACCCTTTTCGGGGACGCTATGCATAAATACCTGACTGGTTAGGTGTGTCCTAAGGACTGTGTTGAGAGCTACTCCATTAGAGAGATACTTTAATACAGAAGTCTAAGTACTAAAACAATGGTCTTTGAAATTTGGTTGCCAATCAGGGTGCAGGTAGCACGGTACTAAAACTCACTTTACATTAAAATCAAATAATTTCTAATTGGATGGTTAGATGATTGAATGCTACTATAACTAATTAAAGGTTAAAAAAACAGAAAGCAACTATACCTATGGCTTTGACCATTTGAAGACAGCTCATACCGCAAAAGAACAACAGAAGCGGTAGAAAGGAAAGAATCCCACTCATTCGGAGTTTCACAATGAATCTGCAACAGAAGCAAGCTCAGAGTCTGAGCCAGTGAGTAAGCTGACAGCTTTTAAAGAAAGGTACACTGACTAACAGTGATTCTACAAAATATTACCATAATTTCTGTAACATCTACTATGCAGTGCCATGAGTACAAACTACTGACATCACAAAGTGTTTTTATAAGAAGAATTTATCTTATATTTCCTGCACAAGAAATGCGTAGTCGGTACTTGCTCTGAGCAATGCGTGCTTAACGCCAGCTCACAGGCTAGCAGAAAGGAGAATAGATGTCTCTCATTCAGCCATATAATTTGATCTTGTTTTTTTATGATTCAATGCAATTCCACTTCTGGCTTCAGTACACTGGGTAATTTAGCACCTTCCATGAAATAGTGCTTCACGATGTGTAACAATAGAAAACTTGAGGCAGATTATAGTCGAATCCAGCGGAGTGATCAATGCGCTCCAGCTGTAAAAGAAAGGCACTAAAGCACCACCTCTTTCTCCTACACTATGCCCAAGCCATAATTAAAGAGGACCCAGGAAATCCACAGCTTGCCCTGGGACAAGCACTGTGGAACCTGTGTGCCTCTTTGGGAACCTCCCAGTACCTGTGACCTGGATTGGCCACTGTTGGAAACAGCATACTGGGCTTGATGGACATAAGAAATGCCATACTGGGCTTGAGTCAGACCAAGGTCCATCAAGCCCAATATCTTGGCCTGACCCAATAAGGCATTGCTTATGTTCTTATGTTTTGAGTACAGCAAACCAGCACAAGTGTTGCTTTGAAAGTCGACATGCCCAGCTCTCTCTCCAACTTCAAATCTTATAGATAAACACATTGAAATCTGAAAGTCACCCCACCCCCTCATATAACAGATAAGAAATTCCATCCTTTACCCCCTCCTTGACCCGCTCAGCCCCTACTCCCTCCCCATCCCTCCCTGCCCTCCCACAAAACCCTGCTCAAACAGCATCCATCCTCAACTCTACTATGAGGTGCATATATTCAGGCAATATGAGGGCCCCCTAAATGCCTCACACCCCACCAAGCGCACCCCTATAGAATAGATTCAATTATCCATCTCCCCAGATCATTCTCCTCACATTACCTTGTTTCATTGAAACCCATCATCAGATCTCAGATATACTATCACACACTCTTATCATATACCGCTTGCCAAATGTATCCACCATTCCACACATGCTTCAACTTTACTACTACTACTACTTATTACTTATTACTTATTACTACTACTACTTATTACTACTACTACTTATTACTTATTACTTATCATTTATATAGCACTAAAAGGTATACACAGCCCTGTACAGAGACATGTAAGATACAGTCCTTGCTCATAAGAACTTATAATCTAGTCAAGACAGACAACACAACTGGGGACTAGGATATATCTAGGGCAATGGTAAGAAAACACATAGAAGGAGACTAAGGAGATCAGGATCCAAAAGCAGTCTCAAAGAAGTGAGTTTTTAGCCTGGATTTGAACGGAGCCACAGATGGATCCTGGTGTACTGACTCAGGTAGTTTGTCCTAGGCATAAGGAGCAGCATGGTAGAAAGATTGAAGTCTAGAGTTGGAAGTGGAGGAGAAGGGCACAGATAGAAGGGATCTGCCAGAAGAGCAGAGATCCTGAGAGGGGGGGGGGTGTAGTGAGAGTTAAGAGAGGAACTCTTTCATAAATCCTAATTTACTCATCCATTCCCCAGCTCACCCCCGCATTCATCTACAGCTAACACTCATTCATGCTTTGCTTATGCTTTGCGCAAACTCTGCCCCTGTGCACACCCACAGCAAAAATGCATACCATAAAATTATATTTATGTTGGGTGTGATAAGAAGTGCAAATAAATGACCAGAATACCCATTTTAGATGCCTTCTTTCATGTATAAAAGTACATGCTCTCTTATAAAATTACCCCCTAACTGCCAATGACGTTATATTGAAAACTGTTGCATTTTATGTTCACAGTTCTCTCACTCCCCCAAGGATGTACTTTAAGTTGAAGAAGAAAGATGGATATACTTTACAATCACTTCAGTTGAACACAATGGGTACCTATAAAGTTTGCATGGTTCTTAGATTAAAATCACGTTGCAAGGAATATAATCTAACACAAATAGGTAAGTTTCTTTACACTAGTATGAATGAGTAATTCAAATGGTCAAAGAATAAATGTGCATACCATTTTTCCCTGAGGCCGAGGGAAAATGTTGGCAAAAATACTTTTTATATGTGTGAACTAACAGGATAACTTTCAAACAATGTGCATATATTTAAATGTGTTGCATTGCCCACTAGGGTTGGGTAGGGGGGGAGGTGGGAGATAAAGAGGGCAGAAGGAAGGCTGGATTTTAATGACTTCATAGTCCTTGGGGAATTTAATGTTCCTGGAGATAGTTGGGCGATGGAGGGGAGGAGATGTTAGTTGTAACACGTGATCTTGGCTTCCAGCAATGGATGATGGAGTCAGCCCACGTTGGGGATAATATTTTGGATTTGATTTTTGAAATGGAGGCAGTTGGGAGCCAGATGGAATTAAAAGTAGGGAAAATGCAGTGGATCCTTGGTCAGACCATTCTCTGGTACCATTCCATTTTTGGAGAGATAAACATGGGGGTGGTGGGGAGGGGGCGTAAAGGTGGAATTTAGGAGGGATAAATTGGATAAGAAGCTGTTCTGGAGAAAGCACTTCTTAGATGGAATTGTCATCAGCATTTGGGATTAGAGAATGTGGTGCAAAGTTGGATAGATATTCTAAGGGATTCCCTGGAGGAGGTGGCTCCACTACAACAAGTAAAGTTGGGGGTAAGAAGAATAGAGGCTGGTATACAACTGATTTATTACAGGTAAAGAGGGAATTATGAAGAATTGAGAGGGGATGGTGGAAATCAAGCTTGCGAGAGAAGAGTATAGAGAATGAAGGCAGATGAGTATCGATGGCTGATGCAGGATGCAAAAAGAAAGGCTTGTTCAGCTCAAATTTTAGCAGCAGGCAATAGACCTAAGGAACCATTCTGGATTGCAAAGCAGTTATTAGGGATACAGACAAGGACTGGGGTCGGGAAACCTGGGAAGATGGAGGTGGAGCAGGTGGTGAAATCTTTTGGCAATAAAGTGGAGAAGTTTCAAGATGTTCAGGCAGTTAAGTAGAGGTAAAGCAGAGGAGAAGTAGGAGACTTAAATAGTGGAGGGAGTAAAGGTGGATGTTTGGGCAAGCTTTACGCCCATGACCCAGGATAAACTGCAGGGGTTGTTCAAGTGCATCCGCATCACTTGGATGCATTTGGACTCAGTACCTGGGTGTCTATTACAGCGATACCCGGAGGAGATGTTAACATGGATGGTGGAGTAAATTAATGCATCCATTGCACAGGGGGCTTTACCCTGACTTAACGAAGGAAGTCATGGTAACATAAGAGCGTTCTATGGTGCTGAATGCCCAGATGTCTGAGGTTTTGATTTGTGGGGACTTGGACCCAGCGTTATAACAGATTGGTTGGTTATTCGGGGTGAGAGGTTGGGCTGGAAGAAGGAGATGTAGGATTTCAGAGTATTGCTGGATGCTGAGTTGTCCATGCAGGCTCAAATTACCAAAGTGGTGGGTATGGCTTATGAACAGCTGAGACTGATGCGCCAACTTTGTCTGTTTTTGGAGGAGGCAGCAATGTGCATCATAACTCAGGTGCTCATCATTTCAATTTTAGACTATGGCAACCTTTTATATTTGGGGTTGCCTGATTGTTTGTTTAGAAGATTTCAGGTAGTCCAAATTGAAGTCACATGGATGTTATCTGTTCGGGGTCAGAGAGAATCTGTTGCAGATGTACTGAGGAAATAACATTGGCTACCAATTTGAGAGCACTGTCTGTTTAAAATGCAGGGTTGGCCTGTCCATTGTGGGGGAATCTTGTTCGCACAGGGATCCATGCTTGAGGGGGCCCCAGAGCAACTTCATCCCACGCATGCTCGTTCGACTCCCGGCAAGCCTGGCTTCAGAGGGAGCTGGGGAGGCCCGAGGCCCCAGCTCACCTCTGCTCAGCCGCCAGTGAAGAGTGGCATTTTACTTCACTCCAGCAGCTGTGTTCTTGTGTAGCACATCTGCACGCTGGAGGTTATAGGGCATTTCCTGTTTCCCAGTAATCAGCATGCCAGTGGGCTACATGAGAACACAGATGCCATAGTGAAGGAAAACGCCAGTCTTCACTCAGGTGGCTATACAGAGGTGAGCCAGGGCCTCCCTAGCTCCCTCTGAAGTCAGTCAGACAGGCATGGGACTGGAAATGGCTGATGGAGGGAATAGGATAGGACTGGAAATGGGATGATTGGGGGGCTAGGACTGGAAATGGGTTGATGGGGGGGCTAGGATAGGACTGAAAATGGCTGACTGGGGGGTTGGACTGAAAATGAGCTGATGGGGGCTAGGATAGGACTGCAAATGACTGATGGGGAGGCTAGGACTGGAAATTAGCTGATGGGAGGCTAGGATAAGACTGGAAATAGCTGCTGGGAGAGTTAGGACTGTAAGTGGGCTGATTGGGGGTCTTGGACTGGAAATGGGCTGATGGAGGGGCTAGAATAGAAGTGGAAATGGACTGATGGGGGCTACGATTGAAATGGGCTGATTGGGGTGGGGGCTTGAACTGGAAATGGACTGATGGGGCACTAATATAGGACTGGAAAGGGCTGATGGGAGGGGGGCTAGGATTGGAAATGATCTGATTGGGGACGCATGGACTTGAAATGGGCTGATGGGAGGGCTAGAATTGGAAATGGGCTGATAGGATTTGAAATGGGCTGATGTGGGGGCTTGGACTGGAAATGAGCTGATGGGGGATTAGGATAGAATTGGAAATAGCTGATGGGGCTAGGATTTGGAATGGGCTGATGGGGGGCTGGGACTGGAAATGGGCTGATGTGTGAGGATGGGAGGATGGGAGAATGGGAACAGAAGGAAGCAGATGCTGGGTGGGCTGGAACTAGAATGGAGCTGATGTTGAGGGAGGACTAGAACGGGATGGGGCTAGGGGAGTGAGGATGGAGAGGGAAAAAGATATTTTGTATGGGAGGAAAAAAAATCTACAATTGACCAGGTTTTGGGAGAGTAAGTGGGGATTGAGGATGGAGAAGTGAAATTTGAGTAGATGAGAAAGGAATAAAGAAAAAAATGGAGGACAGAGCAAAAGGGGAAAGATCAGTATGTTGGAACAGATGTAGAGAGAGAATGGAAAAAAAAACCTAGAAGAGAGAAGAAAGGACAAATGGACAGCAGACAAAGGAGAGTTAGCAGAAGACATGAAGAAAGAGAAGAAAGTGACTGGGGCAGTTGCGATGGAAAAAAAATGCCCAAACAACAAAAAGTTAGAAAAATATTATTTTATTTTGAATCTATTAACTGGAATATGTCAGCTCTGGGAAATGTGCATCGCTAACGTCTTTGCGTGTTGTTTAGTACAAGTGGAAATTAATTTATAGTTTTATTTCTGCAGTGTTGTTGTACATTCCAAGTTTGGCTTTTTGGGTTCCCAGTTTAATTATTATCTTCATATTTCTAAATTGTGATCCCTTGTATTGGTTTAATATTTACAGTGTTGTCTTTTGATAGGTAGGATTTGGTGTTTTATGAGTCCTGATAGTGCTATTCTGATACAGCGAGTTTACTATGGGTTCTAAATGAGCAGGGTTTATAGTACTTCCTGGCAGTTGGCACTGGAGTATAGTAATATAGAAATCTGCTAAACTTACTTTATCCTCACTGCCTATGCAAATGGTATTCAGATAGTCATTAAGAGACATGTTTAAAAGTTAATGCGAATTCACAAATGTTAATGTGCATTAAGTGCAGGAACACCCATTTATTTCTATTGGCAAAATGGCACTTAACACACATTAAAATTTAGAAAGCATGCCCCTAAGTCATTGCCAGGACAAAAGAGAGGCTTGTGAAAAGCTCCAATAGCCAGTTCCATTTTGATCAGCGAAAGGCCCTGAGCACCCTTGAGATGCAAGTACTGAAGTCATTGATGAGGTGGCCATTTCAGGGGTCTCAGTGCATAACAGCTCTGAACCACTGTCACATGAAGGTGAGTACCAAACAATGTTTTTAGTGCATATCAGGACCGCCACACTTATGATCACACTGGCCAGGACAGCAGAAGTTGTGATGCCTTGGGGAAGTTGGTACCTTTTACCCCATTATTGAGAAATAGTGCACCCACTTCCTCCAGTTGGCATGTACTGTAGCTCCAGCTTTCTTCTTGCACCCCATATGTGCATGTTATGTGGGCAATGTGTCAGGAAAATAAGAGGAATGGACACAACTAGTCAATAAGATTTTCAGGATCATCACAATGATTATGCATGAGAGAGATTTGCATGCACCGATTCCATTGCATGCAAATCACTCTCATGCATATTCATTGTGGTTATCCTGAAAATCTAATTGACTTGGTGTGTTCTGAGGACTTCTTTGAGAACCTTTGCCATAGACATATCAACATGCTGATCTGGCATGCTGCCTTAGGGTTCCCCTTCTCTTCCCTAGAGCTGAAATATTTTGCTTCAGTCTTTACTAAAGAAGATGTAGGAAAATTTCCCATGCCAGAAATGATATTTAAAGGTCATGTATCAGAGAAATTGAAACAAATCTTGATAAATGAAGAAGATGTAATACAGCTAATTAAAAAACTAAAGAGCAGCAAATCAGCTGGACCAGATGGTATACATCCCAGGTTACTGAAAAAACCGAACTATGAGATTACAGAACTACTATTAGTAATCTATGATCTATCACTAAAATCATTTGAAGTACCCAAAGATTGGAGAGTGGCCAATGTAACACCACTTTCTAAAAAGGATTCCAGTGGTGAACTGGTAAAATACAGACCAATGTGCCTGACATCAGTACCAGGCAAAATGATAGAAACCATTATACAAAACAAAATTACTGAACATATAGATAGGTGAATAACTCTGCACTTGTCCATGTTAAATTTCATCTGCCATTTGAATGTCCAGCCTTCCAATTTATCAAGGTCCTCTTGCAATTTCTCATAATCCTCTTTGGTTTTAACAACTTTGAATAATTTTGTGTCATCTGCAAATTTGATCACCTCACTCGTTATTCCCATTTCCAGGTCATTTACAGTATGAATATGTTAAAAAGCAGGGGACCCAACACAGATCCCTGGGGTACTCTACTATTTACCTTTCTCCATTGAGAAAACTGGCCATATAGCCCTACTCTCTGCTTTCTATCTTTTAACCAGTTCCTGATCCACAATAGTATACTATCTCCTATCTCATGACTTTTTAATTTTTTCAAAGAGTCTCTCATGAGGTACCTCATCAAAGGCTATCTGAAAATCCAGATACACTATATCGACTGGCTCACCTTTGTCTACATGTTTATTCATACCTTCAAAAAATATGACAGATTAGTAAGACAAGACCTTCCTTGGCTAAATCCATGTTGGCTTTCTCCCATTAAACAATGACTATCTATATATTCATTAATTTTGTTCTTTACCATTTTGCCCAATACTGACATCAAGCTCACCGGTCTGTAGATTCCTGGATCGCCCCTTGAACCTTTTTTAAAACTTGGCTTTGGCCATTCTCCAATCTTCAGATACTACAGATGGTTTCCGTACTTCAAGACGTGAGAGGGGGTGTTATTTGCATGAAATGGCAGTTACAAACCTAAACAAAGTTATAGATTGGGTAATCCTATCATAAAGTACGACTAGAATCAATGCACCAAGCTTCATGGTGAGTGGGTTGTGATATTGAAGGAGAGGGATCAGACCCTTCAGGCTAGGGGGTAGATATGTGGATTATGATAGGTGCAGTAAAGTCCATTGCAACATGAAGGGGGGCGCAACTAGACATTTCAGGGTGAAGGTGAATAGAATTATTAGAAAGGGGTATTCAGACATTTTCAGGAGTGGGTGTGTTGTGACATGGGAGACGATCAGGCACTTTGGTGGGGCTATGTTGTAACATGAGGGAGTAATTGGATGCTGTGAATTGGATGTGAGCAGGTCCTGTCATAGGGTAATCAAACAATTTTAGGGGGAGAAGAATTTCCCTGCAATCTGCTTTAATTAGGCCCACATCACTTGTCTAATTAATGCGAATTGCAGGGGACACACCGAATGCTGCTGTATTAAAACATCTATTTCTTGTTTAATGCAGCTTTCTGTGTCTAATTTGTTTAGAAAATACCATGAGCATTAGAATCAGCAGGTATTTATTAATATTTGTTATTTATTAAAATGTTGTATATCCCACCTTATCAACAATATAATACAATAAAACCAAACAATAGTAAAATACAGAGGGCAAAAGACAAAAACAATTTTTCTCACTCACTCATCAAAAACGTAAGTATCATAAATATCAAAAACATTTCTGTGTTGTAAAGCATTGTAGCGATTTATCCAAAGTCAGGAGACTGAATTTTTGTGATACCACATCATATGAATGATCTTGGTCAAATAACCCCAATGCTAGCATTTCAGCAGAAACCTGCCTGTTTCAAAGGGGTCTCTGAATATTTTCAGAAAAAACTTATTTGAAAACCTTCACTGTTCAACTACTTACTGAGTTTGTTTAATCAGGATTTAATATTTAGCATTTGAATTTTGCTATTGTTTGGTTTATTATTGTTTGGTAGATGGAGAGTAAAGGTTTTCAAATAAGTTTTTTGTGAAAGTATCTAGAGACCCCCTTGAGATATGTAAATTTCTGCCAAAACACTAGTGTTGGGGTTATTTCACCAAGATCACTTATAAGATGTGCTATCAGAAAATTTCCATCTCCTGGCTAGGGGCTAAATCTCTGTAGTGTTTTACAACACAGACAAGTTTTTGATATTTAGAATATTTATATTTTTTATGAAAGAATGAGAAATATGGTTGCTTTTGTTTCTGTTTTTTAGATTTTGATATTTATTTATTTATACCACCTTATCCTTCAATCAAAGCGGTTTACATTATGTAATTACTATAAACAGGTACTGGATTTATTCCCTTGTCCCCAAAGGGCTCACAATCTATGTTAAGCTCAGTATGCTTCAATAAAATGTTTTTTATTTGAGGTAAATGATAATATGTATGAGTTAATATGCTGGAAATAATGAGTATTTCTAGATGAACACTATTTATATCATTGGTACATCTATATAATATCTCAAAAATATATAGCATATTTTGGGTTGAAAACTTTTGTGAATGTGTTAAAAAGATTGAAATTGAATAAAGTTTTCTTTCACCTTTTTTGCATGGATGATACTGGATAGGTGAGCTATACAACCTCTTTTCAGTTTTTCCACAATGTACATTTAAAACATCTTCATAAATGCTGTTGTACTGAATAATGAGCTTGCATATTTAAATGATGGGGGCTATTCCTAAAGCAAATTTAACATGGGTTTTAACATGTGCTAAAAAACAGTTAATGTACAATAAATACCATTAACGCATAGTAAATCCCATATTAACTATCTAACAGAGGATTATTCAAATCTTTCCTTTCTCTCTTCCGGTGACTGCAGTTCCATATGAGTATAACAACTCTGTGCAGTGAACACTTCAATGGTTGAAGTTCTTGTAATACGAGGTGTGACAAAAAAAGAAATGAGACTGCCCATAAATGTTTTATTACAAAATCTACAGAGAAATTATGCATTGTCCCCTTCAAAGTAATCCCCCCCCCCCCCCCCCAGAGTTAATGCACTTCTGCATTCACTTCTGCCATGTACGGAAGCACTCAGTAAAGTCCTCTTCCTTGAGGTCCCTCAGCTCCCTCCTTACAGTGGCCTTGATCTCTTCTACAGAGGCAAAATGAGTTCCTTTGAGCACAGTCTTCAGCCTGGAGAACAGCCAGAAGTCGCACGGTGCGAGATCTGGGAAATAAGGAGAGTGGTCCAGAGCTGTGATCTGTTTGTTGGCCAAGAACTGCCTCACACTGAGCACGGTGTGTGCGGGCGCGTTGTCGTGGTGGAGCAGCCACGACTTGTCTCTCCACAGAGCCCACCTGCTGTGCCGAACCCAGTCATGGAGGCGATTGAGGACTTGCTGTTAGAAGTGCTGGTTGACAGTCTGACGCTCAGGCACAAACTCATGATGGACCACTCCCTTCAGGTCGAAGAATGTGATCAGCATGACCTTGATCCTTGATTTGGACATGGGTGCCTTCTTGGGTTTGGGTGACAGTCGAGTCTTCCACTGCAGGCTCTGTCTCTTGCTTTCAGGGTCGTACTGGAAGACCCAAGTCTCGTCTCCCGTGATGACTTGGCAAACGAACTCTGGATCTTCGCCAATCTTCTCTAGCAAGTCTCGACAAACATTGACCCGGTGCTCCTTCTGGTCATCGGATAAAAGCTTGGGCATCATCTTGGCACACACGTTCTGCATCCCCAGCTCCTGCACCAAGATGGTCGCACTGACTCCCTGTTCAGGCTGAGTTTGTCAGCTATCATCCACACCAACAATCGGCGATTTACTCCGCACCAGCTGGTTCACTCTGTCAATATTCTCAGCTGCCTTTGTCATGGAAGGCCATCCTGACTTGGGGTCATCCTCCACCTCCTCGCAGCCAGTCTTCAAGCATTTGTGCCACTCGAAGACTCATGCCCTTGACATTGCGTCTTCTCCATAAGTCTTTTGGAGAAATTGGAGACACTCAGTTGTGCCCTTCTCCAACTTAACCAGAAATTTCAAGTTGATTCTTTGCTCCATATTTCTGCCACCTCCAATTGCGGGACAAAGCGATGGAGCAGTGTGCTGAAAAAGAAAAACAGAGTGAGAGAGACGAAAAATATTATAGCAGAATAGTGGTGAGATGTTGCACAACACAGTGACATAAGCAGTTAGCCAATTGGCATTGATTCATGGGTGCGGCTGCCACAGTCTTGTTTCTTTTTTGTCACACCTCGTATGTCACTGTTTGTGTTATTGGAGAAAGCATAGTGTAAGAATGCCCTCAAAAAGTATGTGTTGTCTGTGTTTTTTTTGTAAACACACAAATAACAAAAAGCCTAACCGGAGTTTAGCAATGATACTTCATAAGAATGAGAAACAACTCCACACATTAACCAAAATGTAGCACTGGGAGCTTTGCACTATAAAAAAGCCTCCAGCGCCATGACAACGGGGAGCACAGACCTCAGAACTATCCTCAGATATCCATTGAATACTCAAAGCCAAAAACCTGGCTTCAGCAATCCAATATGAGGTAAATTACATCAATGGTCTGCATCCAACCCCTCCGTCCGTCAACAACACCAGAAAGCTTCAGAAAATACAATAAACTGATAGGGGTCCCAAACTACAAGCTACTATGACAAATATAATCAGCACTTAACAATTATATCACTAGGCATAACAAAATGTCAAACATCAGTGCAAGAATCAATATACATAGAAATAATGAAAATGCAACAAAGCAGCTAATAGAAGGGCAAAAGCACTTAAACACATGGCAGAACTGAAGATTGCGTGGGGTTGATACCATAATGATCATCTTGGAAAGTTAAGCTGAAGATTGCGATTTTGTGCTGATGGGTCCCTTTCCTGGGCAGGGGCTTTTTGTGGTTCTGCCATGTGTTTAAGTGCTTATGCCCTTCTGTTAGCTGCTTTGTTGCATTTTCATTATTACTATGTATATTGATTCTTGCACTGATGTTTGACATTTTGTTATTACCAAAAAGAACAACGTTCAATATAACCAAATATAATGGTTGCAAACTCACTTTTAGAAACAGTGCTTATTCTATCTCAGGGAATAACATTATTTTAACGGAATAAAGAGGTCTCAGACTTACAGTAGCAACCGTCCTTTAGGCCAACATGCCAATTGTAGGAAACAGTTTTGCTAGTTAGCATCAATGACCTCAATAACACCGTGCGGTTAATAATATAAGAAGCAATAGCTGATGTGATGTTCAATGTCCACAGATCTTTAAACAATTAGAGCCTCGATATGTGCTGTATTTGTAATGTTTGCAGTCTATTGTCCTTATTCATATAGAGAGACAACATTTCGCATCCGCATGAGAGAGCATCGCAGCAAAATACACTGTAGGGCAGTAGCAGCTCCTATAGTCCAACACTGTATAGACCATGCCCACAGTTTTGAACAACTTACATGTTTCTGCATAGCACAAATAACCCGCGGTACTGCAGATCAGACACTAGATCAAGTTCTGATCCAACGAGAACAACGTTGGATATTTGAGTTGGATACGGTAGCACCACAAGGGCTGAATGCCATGGTCGAATGGTCGGCGTGCCTGTAAAACAGGGTCTAGTTACGTGCTATCAAGTTCACTGATTATACGAATGAATAATGCAGCACATTTGTGACACCATCATAATAAAACTTAAGCGGGTAAATAAGGAATAGATAGGATCGTTCAGGGGAGAATAGTCCATTGTTGAATCTGATTACATTGATGAACTTATGACGTCATCAGGGAGCTCCTATAAAGACACTGTCATTTATACGGTCCGCATGCGCGGCGTTTTTTTTGCTTTCATCTTGGAGGACTGAGCATTGAAAAACGAGTACCTTAAAAGATTCTAAAAAAGAAAACGTGGGCAGCTGTTTGTGAGTATAAGGGGGACATGGTCCCGAGTTAACGATAATTTAGGTTTTGAGTATGAGTTTTAATAATAGGTTGATAGGTTTAGGCTAAGACACGGTGTTTTATATATATTTTTAGGATTCACACCCCATCCCCTGAAGAACCGTAACAGGAGAAACGCTCTGAGGCGCTGAGGGGAGGCGTCGGGAACGGGGGCAACCTGAATATTTGAACACTTGAAGGAATTTAAGTTTTAGTGCGGTATAAGTACTTTAATGGAGCTTAAGCTGTGAAAATTTTAGGGTCCGATTTGTACAAGAATTGCTGTTTAAGATTACCATGAACAGAGTCTCTCTATATGAATAAGGACAATAGACTGCAAACATTACAAATACAGCACATATCGAGGCTCTAATTGTTTAAAGATCTGTGGACATTGAACATCACATCAGCTATTGCTTCTTATATTATTAACCGCACGGTGTTATTGAGGTCATTGATGCTAACTAGCAAAACTGTTTCCTACAATTGGCATGTTGGCCTAAAGGACGGTTGCTACTGTAAGTCTGAGACCTCTTTATTCCGTTAAAATAATGTTATTCCCTGAGATAGAATAAGCACTGTTTCTAAAAGTGAGTTTGCAACCATTATATTTGGTTATATTGAACGTTGTTCTTTTTGGTAGTAACGATTAGCGTTCAAAAATTAGACCACTTGATACGTGAATACACGATGACATTTTGTTATGACTAGTGATATAATTGTTAAGTGCTGATTATATTTGTCATAGTAGCTTGTAGTTTGGGACCCCTATCAGTTTATTGTATTTTCTGAAGCTTTCTGGTGTTGTTGACGGACGGAGCGGTTGGATGCAGACCATTGATGTAATTTACCTCATATTGGATTGCTGAAGCCAGGTTTTTGGCTTTGAGTATTCAATGGATATCTGAGGATAGTTCTGAGGTCTGTGCTCCCCGTTGTCACGGTGTGGTTTTTTTTTTGGGCAAAAAGAAGCTTGGTCAAATGTACTTATTCCCAAGGAGCAGTAAAATTGTACAGATTATTTCCTGTCTATGGCATTCATTTTTCAAGCCCTCTGTTTACAATTAGCTGAGCCCTCTTAAGAGAATTCTCAGATTACTGCGGTCATACTCTTTTGGTTCCCCTTGGCCTTATGCTCATGTTAGCAAGTTAATACCCTTCCAAGGTAGATATTTAATAGCACTCAGTTAGCTTCGAGCTATAAATGGAAAATCAGGATATTAATTTGAGAAATAAATAATTACAAATAAATAACGTGGACCGTGAGCATACTAGGATATTTAGTGTAAGCGCAGTAAGTACTCATTTGCATACTTGTGGTAATGTCTTCTAGGATCCTGTAATATTTATTTATTTTATTTATTTTATTTATTTATTTGCATCTCTTATATACCGCGCTATTACAATCAGTGCGGTTTACTTTGGAACAGAACATACAACAATGTAGCAGTTACATTGGGTTTACAATAAATCATGGGATACAAACTTGGATAAACAGGGGAAAAACTATGTACAGTGTTATAGAAGTGGAGGATTAAAGATCAAATGAGGGCATGGTTAAGGGTTGTAATGTGAAGAGTGGATAGGTAACAGGAGGGGTGTCAGGCTAACGGCTTTTGTAGTTGGGGTTGTGTTAATTGTGAATCTTGGTGAGTACGTGTATTATGTCGGGGTTGGCTAGGGGGGATGAGATCGGAATAGTGTTTTAGGAACAGATGGTGTTTGATAGACTTTTTGAACGAGATGATATTGGTAATGGAACAAATTTCTGGGGGGAGGGAGTTCCATGCTCCTGGTACAAATAGTGAAAAGGCTCTATTGGATGTTGTCTTTGAACATTTTGTGATTGCTTTAGGCACTTCTAGTTTGTTCAAGCATGACGAGCGTCTGTATCTGTTTGGTGGTATATGTTGGATGAGCTTGGTAAGCGGGGTGGTGGGCTGATTTCTTGAGGCCTTGAAGGTTAGTACGAGGGCTTTGTAGACAATTCTAGCTTGTAAAGGCAGCCAGTGTAGGTTCATCAGCACTGGAGTTATGTGCTCCGATCTAGATATTCCGGAAAGTATTCTTGCAGCGGAGTTCATGGCTAACCTCAGGGGGTTCAATGTTGCTTGTGGGAGCCCAAGGAGGATGATGTTAGCAAAGTCAAAGTGGGGGGTTACCAGTGCTTGGAATATGGTGCGGAAATCAGACGGGTCAAGTAGTGGTCGTAGGTGTCGTAGTGAACGTATCTTGTGGTAAATAGATTTGGCAATATTTTTGATATGCGGTGACATGTCCAGCTTCTGGTCAAGGATGATGCCCAAGTACCGGATGGTAGGTTTGACTGTGAGGTCGTAGTTGTTGACTCGCAGAGATGTCGGTGGTATGAAGTTCTGATTGCGAGTGATAAAAAGGACATCAGTCTTGCTGTGATTAATGCGCAGGTTTTGGGATAGGAGCCATTCGGAGACAGCATTGAAGCATTTTATTATTGCTGAGAAATCTGGTCGGTCAAGCTTGAAGGATGAGTACATCAGGATGTCGTCTGCATATGCTAAGCACTGAATATTGAAAGAACGGATCAGGTCGCAGATGGGTTGCATATAAATATTAAACATGAGAGATGAAAGGGATGAACCTTGGGGGACTCCTTGTTTGAGTGTGAATGGATCGGATGTAGTGGATCCTACTCTGACTTGTTGTGACCTGTCGCTCAAATATGACCTGCACCATGCTAAGGCCGTTCCTTGTATACCTTTTTCTTTGAGGCGGATTAAAAAGTGTCTCGTGGTTCACAGAATCAAACGCAGCCGCAATGTCCATAAAAATAAGGATGAATCCTTGGTGTATATCATCGATTCCCATGACAAGGTTGTTGAATAATGTAGTAAGGATGGTCTCTATACCGTGTGCTTCTCTGAATCCATGTTGTGAATGGTCCAGTGGTGCTTCAGTGTCAATGTGCTGTTGGATTTGTAGTTGAACTACCTTCTCTGTAATTTTTGCAAGTAGTGGGATGCTTGATATGGGTCTGAACGACTCGACTTTAGATGGGTCGAGTTTGAAGTTTTTTAATAGTGGGCGGATTGATGTGAACTTTAAGCTTTGCGGGAAGTAGCCTTTTATGAAGGATTGGTTGAGGATCCTACTGATGGTTGGGCTGAGAGTGGATCGCAACTCTTTTATCCAGCTGGAGGGACAGGGGTCATTAGGTGCTGTAGTGAGGTTGATAGATTTTTTTATTTATTTATTATTTTATTTATTTAGCAAACATTTATATACCGCTGCTTCCAGCGATCAGCAGCGGTCTGATTACACAAGGGGAACATAAAGAGGACTGTCAATCAGTACAGTAAAATTTGGGTGTGTGCAGGTTGATCAGGAGGGTAGGCACATCACACGAGGGGTTTGTTAGGTATATGAGTACTAATTACATATATACATATATACATTATACAATATGCGAGCAGGAGTACATAAATATGTTCTGGACTTAGACCCCTTAGGTTAATTCAAATTAAAATGACTCTGGAAAAGATGAGTCTTGAGGTTTTTCCTGAAGGAATGAGATGATTTCCTCGATTTGTTTGGTGGAGACCTCGTGGAATTGTGACAGCGCAGCTGGTTGAAGGGTGAGGTCTGCAGGGACGAGGGGTGTGGGGGAATTGTTAAAGTTTGTTTGGATTATTTTTGACTGAAGGTAGTTTGAGTAGATTTGTGGGTGAGGCATTTGGTCTTGGGGAGGGGTAGGGTCGCCTGTGAGTGTTCTAACAATGGAGAATAGTTCACGGGGCCTGTTCATGGATCTTTTTAGAGTTTCAGAGTGGTGTTGCTTTCTCTTTTCCATTGTCATTTGTCTGTGAGCTTGTAGGTGGGCAGAGTATGTGCAGAGAGCCTCAGGAGTCCGTGAGCGGCGCCAGTGTCTTTCAAGTTTGCGGAGCTGGATTAGAGACTTTCGTATATCTTGTGAGTACCAAGGTGCATGTTCACGTCTTGATTGTTTCTTGGTGTTGGCTGGTTGGTGTGCAGCCTCCTTAAGTGCATTATTCCAGTTCGATACTAGATCATCAGGGTCTGTAGAGGCGTTGGTGAGGAGAGGCAATATCTTCTCAAGGACTTCATTCTTGTCAAAAGGCTGATATCGTGCTGTCGTATTTCTAACGGTATGTTGAGTATTTCTGCAAATGTTGCTGGGGTGGATGTTAGGTAAGTCAAAAAGAAGTAGGTTATGATCTGACCAAGGAATTGGTGTTATTGAGGTCAACAGGTTCTCAGTGGAATATGATGTTAATGTACATAGCTGTCACACATAGGCAGGCTGCTATTATGGAAGTTAAACCAAACCTCCAAACAGGACTGGCACAACTACTAGACAAACTAGGTAGTTGCATATGGTGGCAACTTCAGGGGGGGGGGGGCGGCAAAGAGCAGGACATTCAAAGCTAAACAATAGATTTTGACAACTTGGGGGGGGGGGGAGTTATAAAGCTTAAGTTTTGCCTAGGGTGCCAACAGCTTGAATGAACTCTGCCTTCAGAGGTGAAGCTAACTGCTTCTGTGGTAGCCGCCACTGTACAAAATTGCAGTAACGCATTTTAAAAGCGCAGCTGCTTCCTCCCATATGCTAGCCAAACCCTCTTTAACTAGAAATCATTATGTGAAAGGTCTGCTGCTAATGCACTTTCAATTTAAACATTACCAAGCATTTATGGCAAAAAAAATGTACCACTGTTTATTCAATAGGCCCCTGTGTGCATTAAAAATTGATGCAAACTCATTATTTTTAATGCAACCACTTTGTGGGATATGAACACTGTGCTAGCAACATTAGTACCTGTACTGTAGCCGTAATGTGTTTGTGTGCACAGACCCTATATCTAATCCTGTTCTTTTTCCAGAATAAGTGTTTTATTATAACAGCAAAAGTCAGCTCTTTAAGAATTTGAAACCTACTTTTGAGTACATTCAGATAATGAAGTCAAACAGAAAATGAAGCCCAGATTTCCCTATTATGCCAGGGTAGGGCAGAATACTAGTCTACTAGCAGATACCAATATTTATCAAAAGGAATACATTTAATTCTAGAATAATTTCTCACAAAATAAGCAATGCAAAAGCTCTCTTTTGTGTTCTTTACAAGCTTTTGAAATATTTAAATAATAAGCGAAGGATGTAATATTTCTTGTGCAAACCTATATTAATGTAGATTTTTTCCCCATTCTTTGCAGTTAAACCCGATGCCCCTTTTAATGTAACAGTCACTTACCAGGAGAAAGGTAAAGAATATCTTATCACCTACAACGTAACACATTCATCATTAAACTACTTACAAGGCAAGCTGGAGCACCAAATAGCTTATCGAATGGAAAATGAGAACTGGGACGTGAGTAGAGATATTCTAGAATCATTTTTTTGGTTCACAAGTGCATATAGATATATCCAATAATAAAAACAAGTTCAACATTTCCTTCTTGAAGAGCACTTTTAGTGCATTGCAATTGACATAGAAGGCTTGTCGAAGAAGTTAAAGTTACGTTATGTTCAAATGAACGACGACTTGAGTTGAAAACCTAAACCTTATTTTTAATGCAAAACCCCCAAGTCATACTTACACAATAAAACTGGTAGGTTGTTCATTTATTAAAACTAGGTATTTTGACATTCAAAAGTATTAAATGCATGAATTGCCAAGGTTCCTGCTTCAAACTCATATAATTGCAAGTTCAGTTATTGTATGCTATTCCATATTTACCTAAAAAAGGAACAGCAGGACTCAATGCTCAAATCTGGAGATGTAGCCTAATGGTTAGAGCAGTGGTCTAGACCCAGCGAACCTAGGGTTTCAATCCCACTGCAGTTCTTTGGGCTTGCACAAGCACTTAATCCATCGTTGCCTCAAGTGCAAACTTCATGAATGGCAATTTACAAATGGTTAGTTGGACATAGGGCTGACCTAGCTTGTCACATTTCATCATTAGTTACACAATGAATGCACATGTTACTGGCCAATTTCAGATTTTAAGATAAGAACCATAGTTACAAGCGCCATAAGATGTGACTGAAGACACATTGCAAAATCTGAATGCTTATTGAGATACGTAGGGGTATGTTTACTAAATGGCAGTAAGGGGGCAAGTGTGCCGTTAACGCATAGTAACGGTACACATAGCCCCTTAACACTGCAAAAATGGCAAGTTTATGAGTGTAAAAGGCTCCTGCAGCATAAAGGGAACAGGAGGCATGAAAGGACAGAGAGTGGGCGGTAACAACATGTGTACCTTTAACGCCCTAGAGCCCCTTAATGTCTGTAATCTTACCGCCATGTGAAATGTTGCAGAAAGGGTGTCTGATGAGCAGAGAGAGAGCCTATTTCAATGTCTGCGATGTGATGCACTGACAGGGGAACTTTGGACAGTGACAGTAATGCTCCATTAGCAGCATCAGCATGGTACCCACCTATGATAGAGCACTATGTTGATGGTGCAAATGGGCCACCGGAGGTTGCATGTGGGTCATGCAGCGGGGGTTACTTGTGCACAGGGCAGACCAGGCAGCTGTCCAGGTGGCACATAGATACATAGGAACATAAGATCATAAGATACCATACTGGGTCAGATCAAGGTCCATCGAGGTCAGTATTCTGTGTCCAACATTGACCAATCTGGGTCATAGGTACCTAGAACTTTCACCACAAGATGTACATGTTCCACAGTGCCTGTAGTGGGGCAAGCAGTGCATTTCCCGGGTCCCCTTGCTTAATGGTTTATGGGCTGTTCCTCCAAGAACCTGTCCAAAACATCTTTAAACCCAGCTACACATACAGCTTTTACTACATCCTCTGGTAATGAATTCCAGTATTTGGTTAAGCATTGCGTATGAAACTATTTTGTCTTATTTGTCTTTCATGGGTTACACTGTCACCTCATTGCATGTCCCCTAATCTTTCCACATTTGGATGGCGTTTACAATCGATCTATGTTTACACGTTCCAATCCATTCATTAATTTCTACACCACTATCATATCTCCACTCAGCCGTCTCTTCTCCATGTTGATGGGCCCTAACCTTTGGAGCCTCAGCTCATAGCGGTATCCTTCCATCTGCAGTATCATCTGAAATGTCCGGCATGATCCCATATTGACAGTGGCAGTGCACAGACAAGCTGCTGTTGCAGAAAGGTGATGTGCCACATGGAGCAGTCCAGGGGACCTGGCACTCTGGGCACAGATCTCAGCTGGCCACCCCTGCTGCCGCTGAACCCAGCTGTGGAAGAGGTCGCCAATAGCACCAGCAGCTATGGCCTCCAGGTAGTTGCAAGTTGCAGGTGCCTGCGGAACTACCACAGCAGTGTCTGTCTTTCCTCCACACGAGATGTATCGGTGGCACGCAGTGCTGGAGATCCTGCAGAGGCATATGGTTGGAGGGGCTGCATGGGTGTCCATGTGTGCCTCTGCCCACCCCCCCAACTGGACCTTGCACCCTAGGCACACACCAGGCCCGCATGTTGGACAGGCTGGGACTGCACACCACCACCACTGACAGCATGCAGGCATGTCAGCATGATGTGGGGGGATGTTGGTGGCGGAGGCATCAGCACCTGCTTGCAGCAGACCAGAGCCATGCCCTGGCCCTGTGTGCCATATGCATTACAACATATGGTAAGGTCTGTCTGATGTGGAACATGACAGCCCCAGGGACTGTTATGTTCATATGGAAGCACTGTGGCTCAACAAACACCGTTGGTGCATATATATGAACAGAGGGTCTCAGGTTCATTTCATGAATTTAGATCATGTCCTTGTGTTTAAACTTTAGCTTACAGTGCACGTACAGCACCAGCATGTGCAACCCCCAATGAAATGGCCAGGAAAGGTACAACCACCTATCAGCCACACAGACAGGCTCCACTATACACAGCTGGATGGAGAGGCAGGCTGAGAGCACCTGCAGGCATTTATGTCAGGGCACACTGCTTGCACAGTGAGCACTCATTAACAATACTTGAGCTGATATGGAGACCAATGTGGCAGGCATGAATGCCAAATATCCCTACTTTTGCACAGTGTGGCAATGTGAGTGTGTATGTGTGTCTGTCTCTCCATTGTTATGTGGCTTTTTGCACTTCACTGTGCTTTGCATTGCCTAAGCTGTTCCCAGTGTTTGTGTGCAAATATGCATGATGAGGAGCAGAGGATTGTGGGTATGGCCTGGAAAAGAGCAGATTGGCCTGAATATGTCAACCTTAGCAGTAGGGTCACTGACTGAGAATTGTTGTGGCTATCTGCCATGTGCATGGCCTGGATGGCCATAGCATGTCATGCTGAGAAGGCACTTTCACTCTGACCGAGCAGTGACCATGGCACAGCTATGTATCCACATAGTGCTATATGTTATCTGGTTCCAGTAATGTTGGTGTAATCTGTCTCTGGGGGAGCCACAGACTTGGTATCCATACAGTTTATCTGAAGCCAAGATGTACCTGCATTCTGCACTGACTGGCTGTAGTTGGCATATGCATGGCTGAAACAGCCCAGTGGTGGGCAGCTGGTGCAGTCTGACTGAGTTTGCTGTGGTGGATTGTTAATTCCCCAATGGTTGGGACAGCAGTTGTTCCTGGTCTACTCACTGTGGTCATGACAAGACAGTAGCCCCACACCAATCTAGAAACTTCTCTGCATATGGCATCACACAGGGAATTAACATGCACTGGTTCTGGGATAGTCTCTGTCCAAAAGGGCCAAGCTGTGAGTGGCACCTACAGCATGCTGCAATTGTGCAGGAAACAAGGCGACTAGCATAACACACTGCAGACAATACCTGCCATACACTAGCAATGATGTGGATCTACAGAGACCATCTCTAGCAGTGCAAGGTCTGGGGACAAGGTACTGGGCGCCCATCCTCATCCTCAGGGTGACTGCTAAAACTGTTCAGTAGCTCAGTTTGTAGCTGTTATGTGCATGTCGCACCCACTGTCAGTGCTTCTTATTAAGCAGATGTGATGGATCAGTGCATTCTCCATTCGGTGATCAGCTGCAGACTGCTGTTCTCCATGTGCACTGCATCATGGGTACTGGAGCGGCTAACTTATACTAGCACACACAGCAGACAGGTTAGGCAGAGACCTGCAGGCTCTTTGACTCCAGACATCGCAGGTTAAAGAGGTGTGGAGTGATCAGGCCTACTGCCAGTGGCCCTGTCACAGTTACTGGCCTGCAGAACCTGTCTGTTTGCCCATCAGATTGTGGTTGCTGGTCCCACGGTCCGTCATCATGTAGCTCTACTGCCCCAATTGCAAATGTTCAGAGTGTGGGTCTGTTGGGGGCAGGTCATGTCCCCCACCCTGAACCACAGAGGGCAGTTTGCTACGTACAGCATCACCATGTGCGGCCACACACACCCCTGCTCTGACAACAAGTACCCATAACAAGCACACTGGGTATGCACTCTTTCAGATACATCATGGTCCACCAGGGACAGATATGACTGGCCAATATAAACAGACACAGATCATTCCTAGGCATGTCTGTAAAACCTACCTGTACCACACTAGCACTGATGGTGACCTACAGCAGGACCTAACTCAACTAACCCCGGTACTGCGGACCTGGTGCTGGCCACCCCACCCCAACCTCAGGATGAGCACGGAACATGCACACTGGTATGGCCTGTACGTACTCAGTGACTGTCAAACACACGGTCCATCCCCCCTACCAGGCTGACATGCTGTAGAGGTGCATACCCCATCTGGTAAGCAGATGTGGACTGCTGTTCTGCATGTGCACTGCATTATGGGTACTGGTGGTTCTATCCTATCCTGGTAACCACAGCAGACAATTTGTTCGGTGACATGCAGTTGTTGTGTGGCCAGCCATTGCCATGATTAGGCCATAGTGGCATAGCACACTGGTTAATACACTGCCCTCTCAGACCAGTGGTCATGGGATCAATTCCTCTTTGTTATGCCTGTCCTCCACAACTGTTTTTCAGTCCTGTACCAGTCATATCTGTTCAGATCTGTGTTTCCGGCACTTTCTGCCCTCATCCTATTTGCCACCAATCCTTCTGTCCATCTATCTGTGCCTGCCAGCTTTGTGGCATCCTGCCCTCATGTGTTGGCTACTACCCCATGTCTTGCACTGGTACCCATTTCTGCATTGCGGCTCTTCATGCTTACCTCTCCTGTGTCTGCTCTGCATTGCACTGCTACGCCTCTGTCCTCCTGTCTCTGCACTTCTCCTGCCACCTATACCTGCTCTGGTGGACAGATATTCCCATCCTCTGCCACACGCTCTCATTGTTGCACTGTACATTCCCATCACCCTGTGCATCACTACAGCTGCCTCCAAAGTGTTTTCCCCCTTTACCAGCTGCCACATGGGCTGCACGCAGGCTTGCCAGCTCCATCAGCTCCCACATCTGCTTCCTTCCATTACTTGTTCATTGTCCTTCCTTGGTGCTCTGTGCCGTGTTGGGGTACATCTGTGTTTGGGGCATACATTTCATGCCTGTCACCTTGGGGCACCTTACTGCCCATGGCCACCATTTCATGGGTCACCTTAACATCCTTTGGGCATCTTTAGCAGCACCTTCGCTTGCGGCAGCTTATGGGGCACCGTATATGGTGCCTTGGTAGGTGCCATCCTACATCACCACATAGAGCGCCTTAGGGTGGGCACACTAAAAGGCACCTTAGGTTACTGCACTGGGCTGAGGGCTTTTGGAAGTGCTTAAGTAAACCCCCTGAGGAAATTGAGAGATTGGCGAAACACACAGGCGCTGAAGATTGGCGTTGGGGTCATCGTCATCTTCATCAAGATAAGCACATAAAGTTATATTCCAGAAAGATTTTATTTCTATTTACAGGATATCTAAAGACAAGCAGCTGATTTTGTTAGATCAATGCTGTGTTTTTGAAAAAATTGAAAGAAAAAGAAAAAAGAAAAATACTTTTGAGGCGACATCAAAAGGTCATTGATGCGAAAGGGTGCATGGTTATCAGGCATGATAAGACCTGATTCACAACCCCCTTTTAGTCTGAGACCTTGTTGCCTAAATGTATCGTATTCTCGTAGTTTAGTGTTGGGGCATTTTTTCATGTGTTGTTAACAGTTTAGTTGCTCTAATAAGGGACCGTACCAATAAGTTTTGTCGAGGACAATAACTCTGCCAAACAAGCTACAGAGAAACCTAGCCGAAGCTTCAAAACCACACAAAGAACCTTAATAACAATCCGCTGTTGAATAGGTATCCAATGCAACAAACGCAGACAAGGAGTAACATAAGCAAAACATGTCTTACCTAAAATTACCTTTGCAGCGGCGTCCTGTGCCAGTCAGAGCACCGACAGAGTAGACACGGGCAAACCCAATAACACCACATTGGCATAATCAAACATTAGTGACAACAGTGCCTGAAACATAGAACAAAAATCATAAAGTAACAGCAAAGACTGAAGACAGCGCAAAAGCCAGATCAAAAATAAGGAATGGCGAACAAGTTTAGCTACATGGGGGTCTCATATTCAAGCGTGAATCTAATGTCACTCTGAGATAAACAATTTCCTAACGCACAACAACCCTATGCCCATTTAACAAAACCTCCTCAGGGGAAACAAAGGGATTATCATGGGAGACAAACAAGACCTCTGTCTTCCGATAATTAATACTATATTGCACTATTTTTCCCCTGCCATCTGTACAACTTGATCTGTTGGGTGTCAGCGAACTAAAATGGACTGGCATCAGGCACTTTGCATCAGATGATCACATGGTCTACTATGCTGGGAATGAAAGACAAAGAAGAAATGGTGTTCCATTTATAATAAAGAAGAAACTTGCAAGAACTGTAATGAAATACAATGCAGTCAGCGAACGCTTAATCTCTATTCGTCTACGAGGAATGCCTATCAACACAACTATAATTCAAGTATATGCCCCAACAACAACTGCAGAAGAGAATGAAATTGAAGAGTTCTATGAACAAGTACAAGCTGAAATTGACAGAACATGCAAATAGGATATCCTGATAGTCATGGGTGACTGGAACGCAAAAGTTGGCAACAAAGAAGACGACAAAGTAGTTGGAAAATATGGACTTGGCAACAGAAATGAAGCTGGAGAAATACTGATACAATTCTGCAAGACTAACGATCTATTCATCTCAAACACCTTCTTCCAGCAACACAAGCGGCGACTGTACACATGGACTTCACCCAATGGATTGTATAAAAATCAACTTGACTACATCTGTGGAAGTCAACGATGGAAAAGCTCTATAACATCAACAAAGACAAAACCTGGAGCTGACTGTGGTACAGATAATCAACTACTAGTATGCAAACTCAAGCTAAAGTTGAAAAAGAGCAAACCACTCATGAATGCAGCAAAATATGACCTTGAGAATATACCACTGGAATTTAAAGACTGCCTGCAAAATCAATTTCCTGTCTTTAGATACAAATGGCAAAGCTCCAGAAGAATTATGGAATGACATCAAGAAGGTTGTGTTGGAAGAAAGCAAGAAGTCTCTACAAAAGGTGAAAAAGAAAAAACGGCCAAAATGGATGACGGAAGAAACTCTGAAAATTGCCCAGAAACGCAGAGAAGCTAAAGCCAGAGGAGAAAGAAAGACAATCACAGAACTCAACAGAGATTTCCAACATGCAGCAAGACAGGACAAGGAAAAGTACTACAACGACGCATGCAAGGAAATAGAAGCAGAAACTATTAGAGGAAGAACAAGATCGGCTTTCCTAAAGCTACGAGAGTTAAAGAAAAGGTTTCAGCCTCGAATTGGAATGTTACAAGATGCTCAAGGTTCTATGTTGAATAATGCTGAGAAGATCAAGAAAAGATGGAAGCAATATACAGAGTTTTTATATGATAAAGATCAAGTGGACCAACAGCCGTTTCATCCTGTACCTTATGATGGGGAACCATTGGTGATGAAAGAATAAGTTGAAGCAGCATTGAAAGCCTTATCAAAGAACAAAGCACCAGGCATTGATAGCATTCCCATAGAAGTATTACAGCAATCTGATGCAGCTGTTACCGTACTTACAAGGCTCTGCCAAGAAATGTGGAAGACAGCATCATGGCCAACTGAATGGAAAAGATCTGTGTTTATACCAATACTAAAGAAAGGTGATCCAAATGACTGTGGAAATTATCGCACAATCGCTCTGATCTCACATGCCAGCAAGATTCTACTGAAGATTATTCACAAGAGACTACAACCATACCTGGAACAAGAACTACCTGAAGTGCAAGCAGGGTTCAGGAAAGGGCGAGGAATGAGAGACATCATTGTGAACATAAGAACATAAGAACATAAGAACATAAGATATGCCATACTGGGTCAGACCAAGGTCCATCAAGCCCAGTATTCTGTTTCCAACAGTGGCCAATCTAGGTCATACGTACCTAGCAGTTTCCCCAAGAGACACAAGTTCCACAATGCTTGTACTGGGTCAAGCATTGATATCTTCGGTCACTTCTTAATAATGGTTTATGGACATTTCCTCCAGGAACTTGTCCAAACCTTTTTTAAACCCAGCTACACTAACAGCCTTTACTACATCCTCCGGTAACAAATTCCAGAGTTTGATTACATGTTGAGTGAAAAAATATTTTCTTTTATTAGTCTTAAATAGCTTCATTGCATGTCCCCTAGTCTTTCTATATTCTGATAACGTAAACAATCGATCTACGTTTACCCGTTCTACTCCGTTCATTAATTTATAAACTTCTATCATATCTCCCCTCAGCCGTCTCTTTTCCAGGTTAAAGAGCCCTAACCTTTTTAGTCTTTCTTCATAGGAGTATCCTTCCATCCCCTTTACCATTTGGTGGCTCTTCTCTGAAGCTTTTCTAAAATCGCTATATCCTTTTTAAGATACGGCGACCAGAATTGCACACAATATTCAAGGTGCGGTCTCACCATTGAACGATATAGAGGCATTATAATATCTTTTGTTTTATTTTCCATTCCTTTCCTTATCATACCTAGCATTCTATTTTCTCTCTTGGCCGCCGCTGCACACTGGGCCGAGGGTTTTAACATGGTATCCACAATGACGCCTAAATCTTTTTCCTGGGTGGTGGTTCCTAATGTGGAACCTTGCATCGTGTAACCATAGTTTGGGTTGTTCTTCCCTAGGTGCATAACCTTGCACTTGTCCACATTAAATTTCATCTGCCATTTTGATGCCCAGTCTTCCAATTTATCAAGATCCTCTTGCAAATTTTCACAAACCTCTTGGGTTTTAACAACTTTAAATAGCTTTGTGTCATCTGCAAATTTGATAACCTCACTCGTTATTCCACTTTCCAGGTCATTTATGAATATGTCAAAAAGCAGCGGACCCAGCACAGATCCCTGGGGTACACCACTATTCACCTTTCTCCATTGGGAAAATTGGCCATTTAGTCCTACCCTCTGCTTTCTATCTTTTAACCAGTTCCTGATCCACAATAGTACACTGCCTCCTATCCCAGGACTCTTTAGTTTTGCCAAAAGTCTCTGATGAGGGACGTTGTCAAAGGCTTTCTGAAAGTCCAGATACACTATATCAACCGACTCACCTTTGTCCACCTGTTTATTCACTCCTTCAAAAAAACATAACAGATTAGTAAGACAAGATCTTCCTTGTCTAAAGCCATGTTGGCTGTCTCCCATTAGGTTGTGACTATCTACATGCTGAGTAATTTTATTCTTTATGATGGTTTCTACCATTTTCCCTGGTACTGACGTCAGGCTCACCGGTCTGTAGTTTCCCGGATCACCCCTGGAACCCTTTTTAAAAATTGGTGTTACATTGGCGATCATCCAATCTTCAGGTATTAGAGATGATTTTAATAATAGTTCACAGATTACTGATAGCAGGTCTGCAATCTCATATTTCAGTTCTTTCAACACCCTTGGATGTATACCATCCGGCCCAGGTGATTTGCTACTCTTCAGTATATCTAATAGTTGTAAGACATCTTCCCGATGTATCGATATTTCCTTCAATTCTTCTGCACCTTTAAATACCACTTCAGTCATGGGTAACATCCCTACATCTTCCTCAGTAAAGACCGAAGCAAAGAATTCATTCAGTCTCTCCACTATTGCCTTGTCGCCTCTTAGTGCTCCTTTAACCCCTTTATCATCTAATGGACCAACTGACTCTCTCACAGGTTTTTTGCTACGAATGTACTTGAAAAGGTCTTTATTTCGCGTTTTTGCTTCCGCAGCAAGCTTCTTCTCAAATTCTCTCTTTGCCTGCCTTATCAATGCCTTGCATTTGACTTGCCAGTGCTTGTGCTGTTTCCAGGTTTCGTCTGGCTCTTTTTTCCATTTCCTGAAAGATGCTTTTTTGGCAACAACAGCCTCTCTGACCTCACCTTTAAACCATGCTGGCAGTTTTTTGGACTTCCTTCCACTTTTCTTAAAGCGTGGAATACAGCTGGTCTGGGCTTCCAAGATAGTATTTTTCAACAACACCCAAGCTTGATGTACGTCTTTAACCTTTGCAACTGCTCCTTTTAGTTTTTTCTTAACTGTTTTCCTCATTTTATCATAGTCTCCCTTTCGAAAGTTAAAAGGTAGTACTGTGGATTTCCTTACTATCCCTCCTCCACTAATTAAATCAAAAGCGATCATGCTATGATCACTATTGCCAAGTGGCCCCAACACCCTTATCTCTTGCACTAGATCTGCACTAGATTGTGGATGTGAGATGGATCCTTGAAAAGACTAAAGAATACCAAAAGGATATCTATTTGTGCTTTATCGACTATAGCAAAGCTTTTGACTGTGGTAAACCATGAGAAACTCTGGGCCACATTAAGAAGAATGGGTATACCAGAACACCTGATCGTACTCTTGCACAATCTGTACTGTGATAAGGAAGCTTATCATAGCTCAGGTAGGAGCTATAGAAAAGATGATGTGACTCTGAACAAGCAACCTGTCAGTTCTGGTAGAAGTGAGAAAACAGAGTTTTCACATAAAAGACTACCAGTCCCAGAATGCACCAGGTTTCCAGCAGCCATGAGAGGGGCTGAAGGGAGAAAATGTGTGTGCAATCAAGAGAGCTATGAGGTAATCCCTAAGCACTCATCTCAAAGGGCAGGGCCTGATTCAAGACAGCTGCGCTGTGTTAGGGAGCAGCACACATTAGAACAGAATAAGAATAGAGCTTATTCTTCAGATAAGAGTTACTACAAGCTCCAGCCCAGCTTCAAGGAGAGCTTCAGGAAAGGAGACAACAACAGTTTCAAGAACAGCTTCAGCAACGGCTACAAGCACCAGTATCACCTGGAGAAACAGAAGCCAAGCCAAGCAGATAGAGAGAGAAGGAAACTCTCTGGAAGGAAGAGAAGAAAGGCCATTGGAAGGTCTGGGAGATTCCAAGGCAGTACTCATACTGGGAGGTATTCCAAAAGCCAGCAGAGTCCATTGGACTGGATTCAGCCAGAGGAATGGAGTGGCAGAGATAGGAATCACCAGTGGCTACCTGGAAGAGAGAAGACTGCATGTGGAAGGGACTTTCAGACCAAGGCCAGAAGGTATGTGAGAGGAGATCCAGTGTCCAGGGATCAAGATTGGAAGGCTGGACATCAGAATTGGGTTACATATTGGCCAGGCTATACAGAGAGGAATAATGATAGCAGGAGAGGCTCAGGTATGAACACTGATCCAGACCCTATCTATAATAGAGAATGGCAGCAAGGGAATAAGCATTCTCATGATAGTGCCTTAATGAAAGACTCGTCTGTGCCAATGTATGATAGTGACCATATGCTGATTGATACAGCAGATGAAAATACAGTTTATATGGACTGTTCTCTATCTAAATGCTATTGCTAGCTTTCTGTGAGCAAACACATCAGCCATCACAAAGAAACCTAACTTTGTTCTTTATTTCCACTGCAAACAGCTCTTAAAGCAGGATTTGGGCTCACACAGTAGCAGCCAGCCAGCTAAAGGTTTTCAGCTGGTCCATTGATAGTAATTAGGGCTGCACCTGATTGTGTGTGTGAACAAGGGAGAATCACTGCTGAGATCTGCGTGGAAAATAAGCAGAAGTTAACCTAACCAGCAAAGTTTATTCTTTTCTTTGTGCCTTTGTATTTGGTAATTATTTGCTAAGAAAACATTAGCTAATTGCCTGACAAGCTGAAGGTTGTTTTCTGGTTTACTTTGTGACTTTTTGTTATCCATTTTAAACACTGCAAGCAAGTAACCTCATTTATAGTGCTATCAAGCATACATGTGCTAGGTGAATTAAACCCCATCAATAAAAGAAGTATTTTATTGATCTTACCACTTGGTTTCACAACTCAAATTATTGTCATCAGCTGTGTTTGGGAGTGAATGAACTACAATACCCACAATACCTTGCAAGAATCATATGAATATATGCATCGTCAAGATTGTGTAAGTTCTCACCCTAGGCAGCCGTCTGACAGTACATTGATCAAGAAGCAACAGTTCGAATGGAACAAGGAGAAACAGAATGGTTTAAAATAAGCAAAGGTGTACAACAAGGCTGCGTACTTTCCCCCTACCTGTTTAATTTATATGCTGAACAAATCATCAGAGAAGCAGGATTGTATGAAGACAACAGAGGTGTGAAGATTGGTGGAAGACTCATCAACAACCTTCGCTATGCTGATGATACCACATTACCGGCTGAAAGTGAAGATGATCTGAAACATTTGCTTCTCACAATCAAAGAACATAGTCTCAAAATGGGCCTGTACCTTAATGTAAAGAAGACAAAGATCATGACAACTGGCATAATCAACAGGTTCATCATTGAAGGAGAAGAAATTGAAATTGTGAACAACTTTAACCTACTTGGATCAACTATCAATAAAGAAGCAACAAGCAGTCAAGAAATCAGACGACGCATTGCTCTTGGCAGAATGGCTATGAAAGACCTAGATAAGATTCTCAAGAGCAGAGATGTCTCTCTCCATATAAAGATTCAACTTGTTCAAGCCATGGTATTTTCAATAACATCATATGGATGTGAAAGCTGGACAGTGAAAAAGATAGACAGGAAGAAAATTGATGCCTTTGAATTATGGTGCTGGCAGCAAATATTGTGTATACCATGGACTGCCCGAAGAACAAACCAGTCAATACTAGAGGAGATCAAACATAAGCTTTCTTTAGAAGCTCAGATGGCAAGACTTTGACTTTCATACTTTGGACACATCATGCGAAGAGAGAGATCATTAGAGAAAGACATCATGCTTGGCATGATAGAAGGTCAACGCAAAAGAGGAAGGCCAGCAATGAGATGGATCGATACAATAACAGCAGCTACGGGTACCAGTCTGTCAACAATGAGCCGCCTGACTGAAGACCGAACACAATTTAGGATAGCTATCCAGAGGGTCACCATGAGTCGACTTCAACTCGACTGCACTTAACAAAAACATCTCTACAAAAATAGGTAACATAGAAACACAAGAAAAGAAAGGTAGACGGCCATAAGTGTCATTTTATAAAGGGCATCCAGGGCAAAACATCTGGGGAAAATGCCCGGGACGTTCAGGTTTTGACCTGATTTTGGAAACTGGGATTGTCCCTAATAGAACTGGCCCCAGAGTTGGTTCAAAGTATTGGCATCCTAAGCAAACCTTAAGTTTTACTTCCCCCCTCTCCCCAACTGTCAGAATGTATTGTTTTGCTTTGAATACCCTGCTCTTTGCCACCCCCCAGAAGTTGCCACCGTAGTTGACCACTTAGTTTGTCTAAAGGTTGGGTCAGCTGTGGTCCCCAACATGGATGGCTGCAGCAGTAGCCATATAGACATCCCCACTACAAAAACTTGGGATGCAAGTCCACACTTTCTATTTTGCATACAGGGATGTGCATCAGCTTGCCAAAGCAAAAACATGTGCCCTCATTCCCCGTCAGATTTGTACTGAAAAAACAGAATAGGGGATATGCCCTCCATGTGCTGTGATAGTGGAATGAGAGCTTTTCTGATGCCTATTCGTGCCCTGGTGCATGGACACTCCTGCTGACATGAGCATCATTTCTAAAATTGCTGTGCACTTCCACCCTGCCCGAAATGCCCCTGACATGCCTCTGCCATGCCCCTTCATGGCTTGCATGTTCTCATACCAGGAACGTCTCTCAAGCCGACTTCTAAAATGCTTCGAGAGATGCCTCTGTGATTTGGATATCTGCATGCCCATTTGCAATTGTCCAAAACATGAATAGCACTTTTCCAATAACCCCCCCTAAGTCTACCCCATCTGTTCATATAGTACATACCAACTACCTAGCTCTACAGCCCCTTCCTCTTCCTAAGAGATCTTCAGTGCTTGTCCCATGCTTTTTTGAATTCAGATACAGTCCTCAACTCTACCATCTCCACCAGGAAGTTATTCCATGCATCCACCACCCTTTCTGTAAAGAAATACTGTATGCCCTCAGATTACTCCTGGGTCTTCTCCTATGCCTCCTCATTGCAGCGCTTCCTTTCAATTGAAAGAGACCTGTCTCCTGTGTGAGTATGCCACACAGTTATTGAAATGTTTCCTTTCTTCCATATTTCTTCCGAAGTATACATACTTTAAGTCTGTCACATATGCTTTATGATGAAGATCAGTGCCCATTTTAGTAACCCAACTCTATCTTGTGTATATCTTTTTGAAGGTGAGGTCTCCAGAACTGGACTGGCCAAATTTCCATTGAGAAAATTGACCATTTAGCCCTACTGTCTGTTTTCTATCTTTAAAGCATTCTAATTTACAATAGTACACTGCCTCCTCTCCCATGACTTATTATTTTCCTCAATAGTCTTTCATGTGGAACTTTATCAAAGGTTTTCTGAAAATCCAGATACACTATGGGGCATGTTTATTAAACAGCGATAACGTTGCAGCGGCGCTGTTTGCATGCGATATGTAACGTTATTGCATGATACGTAATGTTATCACACGATACATAACGTTACTGCGCGATAAAGTAACATTACCGCACGATAGCGTGCGGTTTTGCGTGAACACGTCTTCTGTGACGTTAAGGCACACAGAGGGTGGAGTAAGGCTCCCCAGAGGGCGGAGAGAATGGGTCAATGGGCAGAGAGTGGGCAGGGAGAGGCTCCATGCACACTAACGCTGTGAAATGAAGGTCTGAAAATTAGCACCAGTGAAAACCTCATGCTAGAGGCACATTTGCAGGAGAGAGAAACCAGTTCAGTCAGCAATGTACAGCAAAGGCAGGGAAACCAAGAAAAGTGATAGTAGTGATACATGTACAGCAACAGCATAGTGCCCAAGTATGAAAGGGCACTATGGTGAGGCTGCAAATGGGGTACAGGGGGCTGCAGGCGGGACATGCAGTGGGGCAGCTGGGGCACAGGGTGGACTAGGCAGATGCCTAGGTGGCACATAGGAATGCAGAAACTGAAAAACAGCAAGACAGCAATTGACCAAGGTCAAACATGCCCACGAGTGTGTGTCCCACAGTGTCCCAGGGGACAGTACCCAGCAGGTACCCCAAAGGGCATGTAACATTGACAGGCGGTGCCAAGGGGAAGCACGGATGTCTATGTAGACACCCCTACCCCAGATCCCACACCATAGGCAGCTGCCTACCGGCACACTGGATGGCCTGGAACTGCGCACCACCAGCACCACCGGCATAAGGGCATGTCAGCATGGTGGCGGAGGGGTGCTGGTGGTGGAGGGGGCAGTGGCATCTGTCCACAGAACACCAAGGCCAAGCCCTGTTCAGGTGGGTGGCGTGCAGTGCAACAGACAAGGTCTGTATGATGAACAGTAATGGCATACCCAGGGAATGACCCACCCCTGTGGCAACATTTTGGTGCAGTACACACAGCCAGTGTGTTCAGGGGCAGAAGGTCACAGGTTCAAGTCCCAGCTGTGGCTCCTGCAGACCATATCCCTATATTTTACGCTACAGCACACATACACCATAAACATGTGCAGTCCCTAGAGCAGAGGTTCCCAACTGCAGTCCTGGAGGGCCAAACATCATTCAGGATATCATGCTGTCCCTTACAAATATGCATGAGATGCATAGGTATGCAGTGCCCCCATTGTATGCAAATGTATCTCATGCATATTCATTAGGGACAGCCTGAAAACCTGAATCGTGTTTGGCCCACCAAGAGCGGAGTTGGGAACCTCTGCCCTAGAGCATCGGCCAACAGGGGCACAAACACCCACACCCACAGGCTCCACTGTCCAAAGCCTCTTGGAGAGTCACGCTGTTGGGCCCTGCGCGGAGCAGCAGCTACCAATAATAGCAGCTGCATACCTTAGCAATGCCTGCACTGTGCCCAGGACTGGTGTGGCGGCCAGGGCTGCCAACCACCGCTGTCTTTGCACAATTCTGAAATAGGTGTGGGAGTGTGTGTATGTCTATCCAGTGTTGTATGGCTGCCTACATCTTACTGAGCCCCCAATGCTTGCACTGTTCCAATGTTAGCCTGCCAATGTGCATAATGAGGAGCAAGGTATTGTGAGTATTTATTTCTTTATTTATTTACATTCTCTTATATATCGCACTATTCTGCATCAGTGCGGTTTACATTGAACAAACTGAAATTACATTGAAAAGGGCATTATAACTTGGAGATAACTATTTTACAGGGAACATGGGCTATGGAGGGTTAAGTGGCTTGCCCAAGACCACAAGGAGCACCTGTGGGACTAGAAACCCCAGTCCTTCTGGCCCAAGGTTGCTGTCCTCTAGTGGGATTTGAACCCCCGACCTTCCGGCCTGAAGTACCTTGCCCCAACCACTAGACCACTCCTCCACTCCAGTATGGCCTGAACACAGCGGTCTGGGCAGGATGCATCTGCACAGGGCATAGGGCAATGGCTGGGACATTGTAGTGCCCGACCACCACCTGCATGGACAGGGAGGCCACAGCATGTCCTGCTGGGAGGTCACTCTCACCCTGACTGTGCAGTGACCATAGCATGGCTAGGTTCCCACATAGTGCTATACAGTGTTTCTCTCAAGTGATCTCTTTGAGTTCCTTTTTCTGGGGCCCAATCACTAACATACCTGCTTGGTGTGTGTGCTGCCATCCCACTTTTGGGTGCACACAGTTCTTCCAGGAACATGCACTATGTACTAGCTAACTAGCAGACTGTCTGCAGTTAGCATGTGTATGGCTAAAACACCTTGCAGGGTGCAGCAGGTGCACGCTGACTGTGCCCTCTGCTGTTGAATGTCAGATTGTGGTCAGGGGCAGTTCAGTTGAGAATGCATGTTACAGGTACCGACCTGCAGGGTTCCCAAAAGGAAGGTGTCTGATGGTCCCACGGCTTGTCATCATGTTGCAATACTGCCCCTGTTCGAAATGTGCAGAGTGTGGGTATGTTGGGGGCAGATGATGTCCCCCCACCCTGACTCATAGAGGCCGTTTTGATATGTACATCAGCATCATGTGAGTCCACCCACACCCCTGCTCCAAGAACAAGTGACCATGGCAGGCACACTGGCTCTGCACCATGTTGGCAGCATCATGTTCCACAAGGGGCAGATATGACTGGCAAATACAAATGGAAACAGGACATTCACAGGCGTCCCTGTCACCCACGAGCACTGATGGAGACCTGCAGCAAAGCCTACCTCAGCCATCACGCACAATGACATGGCCTGTAGGTAGTCAGTGGAAGTAACACGCATGGTCAGTCCCCCCTACCAAGCTCACGTGCTGTAGAGGTAGAGGTGCATACCCCATCTGGTGAGCAGTTGTAGACGGCTGTTCTGCATGTGAATGGCATCATGGGTACTGTTGTTTCTACCCTATCCTGGTGATGACAGCAGACAGTATGTCCGGTGACCTGCACACATTCTGTGGCCAGCCATTGGTATGGAAAACCCCATATTAATGTAGTACAATAGTTAATAGGATGAGCCCAGTGGCATACGTCGTGGGTTCAATGTCACAGTGAGCTCCCATCAGTAAGATTGTCGGAGGCAACTCACCTTTATGCCTGTAACAGTCAAACATATGTTTGAGATGCCGTTGTCCAAACCAAAACACCCTCATCTCATTTGTGTGACCTATGGTGCCCTATACAGTGCCTTGCCTGTGCTTTTACCCTGCCCCAGTATGCACAGCAGATTTTTGGTGTGGTGACCTGCAGTTGTTGGGTGGCCAGCCCTTGCTATGGTGGATACCATAGAAGTATAGCACAGTGGTTAGTACACTGACTTCACAGCCAGTGGTCATGGGTTTGTTTCCTGTGTGTTCTTGGTTTTTCTGCCTGTCCTACACAACTATTTTTCCTTCCTCTAACAGTCATATTTGTGCAGATGTGTATGGTGGCACATTATAGGCTCATTACAGTTATCAAGCATCCTTCTGTCCATCTGTCTCTGCCAGCTGTGTGGCGTCCTGCCCTAATGTGTGGACTACTGCCCCATGTCCTGCGCTGGGACCCTTTTCTGCATTGCGGCTCTTCATGATTGCCTCTCGTGTGTATGCTCTGCATGGCACTGCTACTCCTCTGTCCTCCTGTTATGCTGCCACCTCTACCTGCTCTGGTGGACACGTATTTACATCCTCTGCCACACACTCTCATGTTGACACTTTACATCACCATCACCCTATGCATCGGTCCAGCTGCCTCCGATATGTTTCTGCACTTTTCCAGCTGCCACATGAACTGCACGCAGATTTGACAGGTCCATCAGCTCCGCCATGTGATACCCTCCAGAAGTTGTTGTTTGGCTTTCCTTGGTACTCTGTGCAGTGATAGGATTACATCTGTGTTTGGGCTATACATTTTGTGCTATTCAACTTGGGACTCTTTACTGCCACTGGCCACCTTTTCAGGCATCACCTTGCCCTCCCTCCTTTGGGCATCTTTAGATGCACCTTAGTTTGCACCAGCTCAGGGGGCGCCTTATATAGTGCCTTGGAGGGTGGCTACCTATGGCGCATCATAGGACGCCTTAATATGCGCATCATGTTACTGCACTGCAACGTGGGTTTTTCGATTAGCAGCACACACTGTTCAGATGTGTCCGTTACATGCATTTAAAGGAATTGTCTCGGACTGCCATATTGTATGCACCCAGAGGAATCAAACTCATGACCGCTGTCTTGGCAAGCATTGTATTAACCAGTGTACTACACCTCTGTAGCTAGTATCACAACGCTTCTACATAATTAGGCTTACAGCACGTAAACGTGCAGCACCGCACACTGTCGCACGAAAATGGCAAGGCGCCCTCTATCGTGCGATATATGGCTTAACGCCGGGACGCCCACTTCCTTATATGGGATTCTTCACGTTAACGCTGCCACTAGCACCGATAACATTAGGAAAGTTTAGTAAACATACCCCTATGTCAACTGGCTCACCATTATCTACCTGTCTATTCACACCTTCAAAAAAGTATAGTGGATTTAGCCAAGGAAAGTCTTGCCTCACATTTTGAGTTAATTGTAATGGACAAATTGCAATGTCTACCAAGCTAACATACAAGATGTTACAATAATTGAGATAGGGTAAAATGAGAGCCTGCACCATTACGCTAAAATCAGAAGAATGAAGAAAAATTCTCAATCTACATACCATAAGCAATTTACAAAGTATTGTCCTGAACACTTTTGCTACGTAGGTATGAAGATAAAGTTCATATTTCAAAGGCACCTGATGATGTGCCAGTGAAACTGAGGATGGAAGAAGATGCATCCTTGGTGTGAGTGGATATTGCAGCACCTGGAGGGCAGGTCCTAGATATAGGATCACTTCCTACCTCAGAGTTGATGCTGTCCTTCTAGATGACTACTGACCTCCAAAGCACTACAAGGATTTTCAGATTGGAAGTGAAACCGGGGGGGGGGGGGGCAGAGCTAACCGTGAAGCAAGATGGACGCTTGAGGTCTCAGCTCTGGAGGAATCCTGAAAGATTCTGGCACCCAATTTACTGTAGATTGGGAACTCTACCCTTCCCCCTGACAAATCTTCGCTATAAACATGTCCGGTCTGAAACCAGCACGTCTGGAATTTCAAAGTAACCCCAATTCAGGAGTGAAACATTTGAAGCAAGAACCTCCATCCCCACAAAAAAATAGCAGCCTCTCGGGACCAGCCAGATGGTATGCAGGAACTGCTCGCAGAGATCAGAACTGTGAAAGAACTGGCACAACTGAATGGAAAATCACTATCCACAATGCAAACTGATCTTATAGACCTGAAAGACCAATTAGTCTCACTTACTGTTCGCATCGACAAGGCTGACAACTTGCCAATGGCTCACAAGGAAAGATTACACCAAGTAGATCGGAATACAACACATATCATGCAATTGGAGCATAACTTGGAGGATATGAATAATTGATCCAGAAGGAACAAAATTCCGATTTTAGGCCTCCCGGAGGGTGCAGAAAGTACCAATGCTATTCAATTCCTGGAAGCTCTACTGCCAAAGCTGTTGCATCTGGAATTCAGTCTTCCCTTTGAGATCAATCGGGCCCATCATGTTCCCATGCACTCAACAGCTCCAGGGAAGTAACCGCGGCCTATCATCCTACAGTGAGCTTACCAACAAGTATTCATGATTATGAATGTGGAAAAGATTCACTCCCTGATTGTGTATGAAGGCCATAAGCTTATGTTCTTTCCAGACTTTTCAAAAGGTACGGTGGACAAACAAAAGCAATTGTTGGCCTTGCTCCCTCGCCTCCAATGACTACAGGCCCGTTTTGGGATGTACTATCCTGCTCACATGAGGATCACACTGCACAATCAAACCAGGACTTTCGAGGATCCAGCAGCTTTGTGAGCCTACTTAGATGAAAAGGAAGCCACGCTGATGTAATGAACTCCTTTTGGGAGACATAATGGTTATTCTTTTAAATGCTGAACCTATAGAACTGGGTCTCACTTATTGATAGTTATTGCATCTGGCTACTTTGTTTGGCCCTATTATAGAGCAATGTTAACTGCCCCTTTTCCTCCCCTTTTCTTCTTATATTTGTTCTCTTTCTCTCTTTCTTGAAAATTGACACTGTTCGATAGATCCCTGTTGATGAATGACTTTTGATAGTGTGCACAGAAGGATAATTGAGGTGTGTGAGAGCTGCTCCTGGCATCGATGGGTCAACCATGTGGGTGGGGTCCATGTTTTTGGATCGAAAAGGGACTTGAGAGGTGACAAGAATGGCTAGTATGGTGACGGGTGATCCCCTCTGGCTGCATAAATGACAAAAGAGTTGTGTTCTCCCCCTCAGCCTGGCTAGGGAGTTTTAATGCTGACTGCACGGTAGTGAAAGTTAGTGGACCCCCTTGCAACATGGAATTCTCAACCAGTTGTTTGTTTGGCTTGAAGGGTATTCTGTTTGGTTTGGAGAGGTTTTGGAAGAGGTGAGTGAATCCATGCTGTCTCTGTACAGACAGTAACAGGAAGATAACCTGGGGGATATGTCTGGAGAAGGCTGGTCAGATTATGGAGGAGATAAGAGTGAAACAAGATTAGTAATAGGCAAATTGTGTGCATATTGGTTATTAACATCCATTATATAGAGATAAGGACTTATAAATCTAGGGAAAAGTAAATGCTGGTTTATTGATAGAGGCGTTAATGATACAATTATGCTATTCTGATGGGGTGTGTGCTGATAAGAGCTGTTGATGTGGGGGGGAGGAGGGAGAGTGGGAAATATATATATACATTGATGTGATATTTGGGTGGTAACTGATGATTAGTTGGGAACATCTGGTGTCTATCTGTCCAGCTACTGGCTCTCCCAAATGGTAAGATATGTATTGTCTACTTCTCCATGGGTTTCTTGGGCCAAGTATAATTAGGGGTTTGTCAGCTGCTTCCATAGGAGAAATACTCTAAATAAGTTTTTTGCATTGGGCAGGTATTGCTGTATGATGGTAGCTCTAAAAAGGAAGGTGCCTTATCCTAATTACTACTTAACCTATGGTGGGGAACCTTAAATTTATGTCTCTGAACATTAAGGGCATTAATAACCTGATAAAGCGCAAGAAGATATTGGTATACGGTCAGAAAGAGAAAGCGGATATACTATATCTTCAGGAGACACATTTGAATGCCAGAGAATCCCTAAAACTTGGAAATTCAATTTTTACACTGGCAGCTTTTTCGGCAGCAGTCCAAAAAAAGAAAGGTGCTGCTATTCTCATCCAAAAATTGCTTGCTCTGGCAATACTGCAAACAAGAACCAATGGTGAGGAACATTAGGTGAAGGTGGTATTACAAGTGGGACACTCCACTTTCTCTTTGTTGAACATCTATGCACCTAATACTGATGGTCCCACATTTTTTCACAAGTTTGCAGAGGAGCTAGCTGATGCTAGCTCCCATTCAGTAACCTTAGGCAGCGATTTTAATCTAGCCATGGATCAGTTGATAAATAGGCAGCCGTTTCAGCCACGTAAACTCCCTCGGTTGCATGGTGTGCTGCAAACGAGGTATCAGGACACTAGATTAGTAAATATCTGGAAATTCCAGCATCCCACAGATCGTGAGTTTACTTTCTTCTCCTTGCCTCATGCCTCCCACTCATGTTTAGACATTTTTCTGGTATCCAAGGGGTTGATTCCTGGCATAGTCTGCTCCTGGTTTCATGCTGCTCATATATCGGATCATGCATCCGTGCCATTTGAGAAAAGGGATTCCCCAGATGATAACTCTTCTAGGGCATGGTGGCTCAATAGGGCCTTGCTTACTGACTCAGATTACTGTAATACTATCTGAGTAGCTATTACTGAATATTTCCAATTCAATAGTCCTATGGCTACCTCTGGGTGGGCATGTAAGAATTTGAGGGTTTATTTTTTTTAATTGCTAGCTCTCTGACTGGGAGCTCTTAAAAGGGTTTTGGTATATTTTTAAAACAAAGTTACATTCTTTTTGGTGCTTTAGTAGAAATATTTTCTTTAGTGGGGTAGGTTTAAAACTCTGCTTTGGTAACTTTCTCAGCTCTTGGGAACTGCTGACACCTAATCAGGAGTTAGTGGGACTGATTAGCCTGCGAATGAACTGAGAGCAGCTGAGACCTGCATAAAAGGCTTCAGAACCCTGCCCTGTTGAGGCATTCCTAACAGGGGCTATACAGGTCAAACAACGGTAAGAATTTGAGGGTTTATTTTTTTTAAATTGCTAGCTCTCTGACTGGGAGATCTTAAAAGGGTTTGGGTATATATTTAAAACAAAGATACATTCTTTTTGGTGATTTAGTAGAAATATTTTCTTTAGTGGAGTAGGTTTAAAACTCTGCTTTGGTAACTTTCTCAGCTCTTGGGAAATTAGGTGTTAGTTCCCTCCCTACCCTCCCCCCCCCCCAACTCTCACCCACCCCTAGTGAGCAGTCTTGCTTTATAGGGCACCTCCCCATTTAACAATACACAGGGACTTGGAACAGCACATTTTGAATGTAATTAACGAGATTTAACTGCTTTTTCTCTGAAAGGACAGCTGGGAAGTTGGCTGGTACTTTGGTAGATCACTCTCTTTTGATTTAACAGATACCTAAGCTCCACAAACAGAACAATGGCTGGGAAAAATCATATTGGTGAAGCTGTTGCCCCCGTTACAGCTTCTGCCTCGGTCCAGACAGAGGCCCCAATGTCAGTTCCATGTGCAGGGTGCCTGCATGCTGAAGCTCTGAGGAAACAAGTGGAGGAGCTCAGAGAGGAGGTGGCGAGGCTGAGGAGCATTCAAGACAGTGAGAAGTACATTGATGAGATGCTTCTTGCAGCAACCAAGCTCTCCAGCAGAGGAGAAGATGGGTGCCAACAGAATGATGAAGGCTGAACACAAGTCACCAGGGCCTGCAGAATCACCAATCCAACTTCTCCAGCCCTTGACTTGAAGAACCATTATGCAGCCCTGGAAGTGGAGGAGGTGAAAGCATCCCTGGAAAGGGAAGAACCAGAGCTCAAGTACCCCAAAGTTGCAGAATCAGTGACCACAAGGAAGCGAAGGGTAGTGGTGGTTGGCGACTCTCTTCTGAGGGGTACTGAGGCATCCATCTGCCGACCAGACTTGATGTCCAGAGAGGTATGCTGTCTGCCTGGTGCCAAAATCCAAGATGTTATGGAGAGTTTGCCGAGACTCATCAAGCCCACTGACTATTACCCAATGTTGCTAATCCATGTCAGAACCAATGATACTGCCAGGTAGCCCTCTGAGCATATCAAAAGTGACTTCATGGCTCTGGGACAGAGGGTGAAGCAGTTAGGTGCACAGGTGGTGTTCTCTTCAATCCTCCCTGTTGAGGGTAAAGGCCAAGGCAGAGAGGCTCGCATCCTGGAGATGAATGCATGGCTGCGTGGATGGTGTCATTGAGAGCATTTTGGTTTCCTCGAACCATGGGATGCTGTTCCAAGGGTTGCAGAGCAGAGATGGCATCCATCTGTCCAAGAAAGGTTGACGCTTCTTCAGTAGTAGACTGGTTAATCTACTGAAGAGGGCTTTAAACTAGATTCGTTGGGGATGGGTTAAGAAAGCCCCCAGGTAAGTGATACATTAAATACCTTTTTGGAAATGGATAACAGGGGTAACATATGGAAGCTTTGGTGGAAGTCGCCAACTTGGATTTAGTGGCAGTTACAGAAACATGGTTCACAAAAATCCATGATTGGGATGTAACTATACCTGGATATACTTTATTCAGAAAGGACAGGGTAGGAAGAAGGGGAGAAGGAGTGGCACTATATGTAAAAAATACTATTAAAGCTATGGAATTACAGAACTTAAAAGGGAGAGAGGAGGCATTGTGGGTTAAACTAGAAGGAGGGAAAGAGAAATCTATTTGCATTGGCGTGATATACAGACCTCCCTCACAAGAGGAAGAGATGGACAGAGAGTTAATTGAAAACATACGCAACATTGCTAGGAAAGGGGAAGTTCTACTGATAGGGGATTTCAATATGCCAGATGTTGATTGGCACATTCCTGTTGCAGTATCATCTAGAAGTAAAGAGATCCTGGATTCTCTACAGGGAGAACTATTCAAGCAATTGGTAACAGACACCACACGTGAAGGGGCCATACTGGACTTGGTGCTTACCAATGGTGAAAGTGTTTCTGATGTTATAGTGGGAGATCATTTTGCATCCAGGGATCACCAGATGGTGTGGTTCAGTATTAGGACTAGGGATGTTAGAATCCATTCAAAGGTGAGGGTCTTAGACTTTAGGAAGACTAACTTTGCCAAGATGGGCCAATACCTCAGGGAGTCGTTAGCGGGATGGGAACAGCTGGGGGATGTAGAAAAACAGTGGGCAAAAATGAAAGGGGACATTTTAAGGGCAACTGACCTTTTTGTTAAAATGGTAAATAAAGGTAAAAGGAAAAGAGGACCGCTATGGCTTTCGAAAGAAGTAGCTGAAAAGGTGAAGAAAAAGAGAGAGGCCTTCATGAAATACAAGGGATCACAGAGAGAGGAAGACAGCCATCTATATTTGGAAAAACTTAGAGAAGCTAGCAAAGTAGTCAGGAAAGCAAAGATTCAAAAAGAGGAGGAAATAGCCAATGCAATAAAATGGGGGGATAAGACATTATTTAGATATGTTAATGAGAAGAGGAAGGGTAAAAGTGGTATTATCAGACTCAAGGGTGAAGGGGAGAAATATGTAGAAATTGATGAGGATAAAGCGGAATTGCTTAACAAATATTTCTGTTCTGTGTTCACAGATGAAGAACCAGGAGAAGGACCTCAGAAAACACCCACAAACAGGAACAGAAGCGAGGGACATCTTGAACAATTTTCAGAAGACTGTGTTCGTGAGAAACTAGCTCAACTTAAAGTAGACAAAGCGATGGGACCGGATGGGATACACCCTAGAATACTGAGGGAACTTGGGGATGTTCTAGCAGCTCCACTGACTGACCTTTTCAATGCCTCGTTGGAGTCGGGAGTGGTACCAGAGGACTGGAGAGAGGCTCATGTGGTGCCCTTACACAAAAGTGGAAGTAAGGATGTGGTTGAAAACTTCAGGCCAGTTAGTTTAACTTTGGTGATGAGTAAATTATTGGAAATGCTGCTGAAAGAGAAAATAGTGAGGTTTCTGCAGTCCAGCAGATTACAGGATCCGAGGCAGCATGGATTCACCAGAGGCAGGTCTTGTCAGACAAATCTGATTGATTTCTTTGACTGGGTGACCAGGGAGATGGACCAAGGGAGAGCCCTAGATGTGGTGTATTTAGTTTTCAGTAAAGCCTTTGACAGTGTTCCTCACAGGCAACTTATAAGCAAACTGAGCACCCTAGGGATGGACCCTAAAGTTACTGCTTAGGTTAGAAATTGGTTGGGTGGGAGGCGACAAAGAGTACAGGTAAATGGAGCTCACTCTGAGGAGAAGGATGTTACCAGTGGTGTGCCCCAGGGATCTGTCCTTGGTCCAATTCTTTTTAACATCTTTGTTAGTGATATAGCGGAAGGGCTGTTGGGTAAAGTTTGCCTCTTTGAAGATGATACCAAAATCTGCAATAGAGTAGACACCCAGGAAGGTGAAAATAACATGAGGAGGGATCTAACTAAGCTTGAAGAATGGTCTAGAATTTGGCAGCTGGGATTTGATGTTAAAAAATGTAAGGTCATGCATTTGGGCTGCAGCAATCCAACTGAGCAATATAGTATAGGGGATGAAGTACTTTTGTCCACTAAAGAACATTGGGACCTAGGTGTGGTTGTGTCTGATGATCTTAAAGTAGCTAAACAGGTAGAAAAGGTGACGGCAAAAGCTAGAAGGATGCTTGGGTGCATATGGAGAGGAATGGCTAGCAGAAAAAAGGAGGTGATAGTGCCTCTGTATAAGTCTTTGGTGCAACCTCATTTGGAGTATAGTATGCAATTCTGGAGACCGCACCTTCAAAAGGATATAAACAGGATGACTACTAAAATGGTTAGTGGCCTTCATTATAAAGCATATGAGGATAGACTTAAGGATCTTAATATGTACACCTTAGAGGAAAGGCAGGATAGAGGTGATATGATTGAGATGTATAAATACCTCCATAACATAAATGTACAGGGGGAGAGCCTCTTTCAATTGAAAGCAAGTTCTGCTATGAGGGGACATGGGATGAGGGTGAAGGGGGATAGATTCAGGAGTGATATGCAGAAATATTTCTTTATGGAAAGAGTGGTGGCTCCGTGGAATAGTCTCCCAGTGGAGGTGGTAGAGATGAGGACAGTATCTGAATTCAAAAAGGCATGGGACAAACACAGAGGATCTCTAAAGGAAAAAAGGAGACTGTTGTAATTGTTGATTTATTTACATTCTCTTATATACCGTGCTATTCTGCATCAGTGTGGTTTATATTGAACAAACTGAAATTACATTGAACAGGGTATTATAACTTGGAGATAACTATTTTACAGGGAACATGGGCTATGGAGAGTTAAGTGGCTTGCCCAAGACCACAAGGAGCACCTGTTGGACTAGAAACCCCACTCCTTCCGGCCCAAGGTTGCTGTCCTCTAGTGGGATTTGAACCCCTGACCTTCTGGCCTGAAGTACCTTGCCCCAACCACTAGGCTACTCCTCCACTCCACTTGATATGGATGGACAGACTAGATAGGCCATGTGGTCTTTTTCTGTCATATTTCTATGTTTCTATGTTGGAAAGCCTTTAAGTCCTTAATACGTGCAACCACTACTAGTTACATGATACAGTCATCACGAAAACAGAAAGCAGAATTGTCCACCTTAGATGAACAGATTAAAGTGGGAGAACATCTCCTAGTAAAACGAAAAGATCCCACTGTACTTTTTCACCTACAACCCTTGAGATTCCGTTATAACTCCACTTTAAGTTCAGAAGCGGCTCAGGTCTTACATGTAGAAAAAGGGCAATATTATACTGAGGCCAATAGGGCCGGGAGGTTTTTAGCTCATACCATGAAAGCACGGAAAGGAACAACGAAAGTAGTGGAACTGCTTGATGAATGCATGCACTGCCTAAGAGTACATGATGATGAAATTGTGGAAGCCTTTTGTTCTTTTTATCTTAAACTGTACTCCTCAGAAGTAAAAATGGAAATGTGTGCGTTTGAGATGTTGGTTGCAAATCTTACATGTCCTACTTTGTCAAAAGAAATCGCTAAGAGGCTAGATGCTCCCATACAAGACAGTGAAATCATTCTGGCCATTAAGTCTCTAGCTGCAGGCAAGGCTACTGGCCCAGATGGAATTCTTCTTGAATTTTTTAAAACTTATGTAGAGGAGTGTCTTCCATTTATTTGGCAATATTATATACTTTTAGGTCAGCAAACTCCTGTAGTAGGAGAATTCACAGCGGCAACGATGGTTATACTGGGAAAACCAGGTAGGGACCCGCAAAAGGTGGAAGTTACCACCCTATCTCATTACTAAATGAAGATTACAAAATATATGCATCCATCCTAGCAACTCGCTTGGCAACGGTTGCTTCCTATTTGATTCACCCAGATCAGTGCAGCTTTATTGCTGGACGATCTACGGCAGACAGTGCAAGAGTGATATGTCATGTTTTGGCAAAAGCGGAGAGGATTTACAGCCCTCTGGTTGGTTTAGCCTTAGATGCTGAAAAAGCTTTTGATAGACTGGAGTGGCCACTCCTGCTCTCCACTCTCCAATGATTTGGTATAGGGGAGGGCTTCATTAACCTATTAAAAGTGATGTATGTTAGACCACTTGCTTCTATTGCGGTAAATGGTAGGGTTTCTACTGACTTCCCCCTTAACCGTGGGACCCGACAGGGCTGCCCTCTGTCCCCACTTCTGTTCAATCTTCTTCTAGAACCTTTAGTCCTTTTGCTACGACAAACCTCTGATATTCAGAGGATAAAAGTGGCAGACATAGAAATCAAATTATCTGTAAATGTAGATGACCTTCTACTCTCTTTCACCTACCTCGATACCTGTGGTACTAGATCATATTGACTCTTATTCCCACAATTCAGGGTATATAATAAATTGGTATGTCTGTGGCTTTTCTACTTAACCAAAGGATGCATAGAGCCGTTGTGGAGCCTTATGCATTCATCCGGGAACCAAATGGGATCAAATATCTGGGTGTTTATTATTCCGCCTCTCTTAGTGAGACTATACAATTTAATGAGATTTCACTTCTTTCCATAGTGCATAATTTGATGAATCAATAGTCACCACTAATGTTATCCTGATGAGATCAGTTGGAAACTATAAAGATGACAATTTCCCCCAGAGTTAACTACATATTAGAAATGTTACCTTTTCTTTTCCCTAGCTCCTTCTACGGTAAAGTTGAGCGGATACTGATACAATATTTGTGGAAGGGGAACACTTCCAAGATAGCTACGAGGAAATTAAAGTGCAGCAAGGAGGCTAGTGGGGTCGAATTTCCAGATTTCCGGTGGTACCATTATGCTTTTAAAACAGGGCTCCCAATGGATGGGACACAATACCACACTTCAACGGCCTGGATAGCTGGAATTGGAGGAGCGGTTGGTTGCTCTTCTTCCTATGGACCTGCTTCCAGGCAAGACTCTGCATGACAACTTGCCTTCCCCATCAATTATTACAGACATGCAGAAAGCTTTTTGGCTACTCGCTAAGTTGATGCATGTAGACAATAAACCTTCTCGTATGCTTCTTGTATGGAATAATTCCCTTTTCAAAATCCAAGTTAAGGTTATCTTCTGGAAGAAATGGTATACTAGGGGCATTTGGACAATAGGACAACTCCTTCAAGGTTATAGCTGGAAAATCTTTTCTACCCTGCAACAGGAATTTACTCTCCTAAACTCCTGTTTTTTTCAATGGTTACAACTGAAACACTTTATTGGGAAATCAGGGATAGAGCTCTCTGCATTGGCAGATGACTGGGGTACGTTGAAGATTGTTTGATCTATTCTGTACCTTTTGGGGACTGCATCTCAATTTTATCAGTTAATTCGGAAACGCAACCAAGAGCGATCCAGTGTTGTCGAGCATATCTAGGAACACGAGGTTGTAGAATTTTCTTCGCTGCAGCTGTGGACTGTTTTGGGACTCCCTAGTATGAGTGTCTCAATCGGCTTCTTTTCTTGTCCATAGAGCGTACATTACACCAGTCAAGCGCGCCAAATGGACATGACCGCTGGTAATTCCTGTTGGTCTTGCCTGGGCACGCCAGGCACATTTTCCCATATGTTGTTTGAATGCCCTAATGTTCAGATCTTTTGGATTTCTGTCTGGGAACGAATCCAGAAGATTCTCAAATTTCAAGCTCCCTTGACATGGAGAATAATTGTATATCGATCCTTAGTGGACATTCCCTCGAGGAAGAGGACTATTTTTTATTAAACTTTATGATGGGGGTCACTCTGAGTCTCATTATTGCAAACTGGAAGGATTTCTCAGAGCTCAATTGGTGCTTATGGTGGAATTATTTATGCTTATATAGTAAATATGAACATTTGCGGACTGCTAAGATTCGTTCCCAACCTCCTCTTATAGACAAATGGAAGGCCCTCAGCAACTTCATTGCCAACACACAAAATAACAAATACCCCCTTGGTTAAGTAGGTGTCTGCCATGATAATGGATAATTTATATATGATATATGATATATTTTCCCTTTGTTATATCCTCTTGGGAGGCTAATGATAATGTAAGGGAACTGGGGTGGTGGGTTGGCTACTGGGTTATTACAATTGTAGTGTTGTTTATTTGTTTTGTAAGTTGTGTGTGTTTTCCTCTGTCATCTTTGTTTGGTAAAAATGAAAATAAAGTTATTTAAAAAAAGACTGGAAGTGAAACCACTCTGTGTTTCTAAAGATCTTGTCCATATACAGTACCTCTCTGTCTTAGCTAATCTAAGTCTGCTATGCTAGTTCCTAGATACTGAACTTATTTTCTGAGAGACAGAAGCTCCTTGCAATGAGTGCACACATACAATCTTTCACCAACTAATAAATAATTATATATACGGTACCTGGTGAAAAAGACTAGTTAATCCCCATCTCGCTGCTGGACTACTGTCTCTATCTTAAATATTGTTGATTTATTAGTTATTTAAGGTTGTCAAAGGAGTAGGCGATATATTAACTAATTTTAAATACCTCAAGGTTATTTGGTGTATTTTTTTGTTAGTTTGTAAATGACCCGCAACGAGGCTACAGTTAATCTATTGATAAAGTTAGGATTACTCACATATTGATAACAAATCTTAAATGACTCATGAAAAATTTCCCTCTTGTTTTCTTCATCAGGGTAACAGCCTATAAAATCAAAACATGTGCCTGGGGTGGATGGAATGAAACACACTCAAAGACTTTAATCTAAGCTCCCTTCTAGCTTCTAAAGTGCACAGAGAGAAAGTTTAAGATGAGCAGCTTTCTGTCTTCTTAAATACATCTAGAATGTTTAAGCCACACAATTTCCCAACTAGCTAATCCACCAGATTCATCACCACTATAGATAATGCACAAGATGCAAATCATGTTCAATAAAAAGTAAATTCTAGAACAAAGGGTTATGATATTACATTTCAGGGGGTAGGCTCATTGATTCCACTATACCATCATGGTTTTGATGTCTCTTTTATTCCTTGTGTAGGTAATTGTTATTGCTGTGTGCTTCAGGGGTCTGGAAAATTTACACATATGTCAAAAGCCTAATGAAATACTATGGGTTTATTTTTTTTAACATTAGAACAATATTTTTCAATTCTGTAATTTTTTTTGTGTCTCTTTTTTTTTAGTATAAAAATATTAGCTTCCTCCAATTCAAATTATTGGAACGAGAGTTGAAACCAGGTGTAAAGTATGAGGTGAAAGTTCGATCTAAGCCAATTAAGGATTATTTCAATGGCATATGGAGTGAATGGAGCTCCTCGGAGTATTTTGCAACCATAATGCAGCCAGAAGGTGCAGTATATATATAGATATAGGTATATAGGTAGAACAAATATATTCTAAGTTTGTTTCTCTTTCTACTTTTCAACTCATTCAATTCATTCTTCCACCTTTTAAAATCTACTCAGGACTCAACCCTTGCTTGCCTTGTTGCAAATTTTTTCACAGAAAACGTTATGTCATAATTTGGATTCTAAAGGCCATATTTACTAAATATTAGCATGCGCTATCTGCCCCTATAGGAATAATGGGTGCTACAGCAGATAGTGCGTGCTGTTTAGTGAACATGGCCCTAAGAGATCCTTTTTAAGTTCGGACAATAGATACCTTTGGGGTTTTCAGATCTGATCAAGAAATACAGACATTGGGGCATGTTTACTAAAGCACAGTAGGTGGTTCTGGAGGGTTTAACACATGGCTAACATGTATTTGGACTGCGTGATACCAATAAACACACAGACCAAAGGCGACAGCACTAAAAATGCCACACTACCTGAGCAGCATGTGAATAGGCAGGATCAAGGTGGAGAATAGGAGGAGAGAGGGCGGAGACATGGCATGCGACTGAGGCTAGTCACATGCTGGCTACACAAACACTCCGCTAATGCAGGCACAACTAATGTCTGCCTCTGACCAGGCAGTAGTTACACCTGTATTACTAGTGTGTCATGAGCACACGGTTTATATGCAAGTGGTGGGAAATAGCAAGGGTAGAAACAGGGTAACTATAATGGAAGAAAACAAGGTAAAGAGACAACGATAGCAGAATATCATTGCCACCAGGGAGATGGGCCCATATGGTGCAGTGGTCATGACAGGTCCAAAACTAGGGCCTGTACAACAGGAGTGTCCTCGCTGGGATAGTGGGCAAAAATCCTAAGACACATAAACAGCTGTCCTGATGGAATGCTGTTCATGTCTTCGTATGTAATGGATAGTTGTCAGAGGGCTGCTGGTATTGTGTGCTCTGTGCTTCAGCCAGTAATGGCCTCATAGCCAGAGTTGGAGCCAGCAGACAACAGTTGGGAGTAGGCATGCGATGGAGAGCGGGAAGCTGATACCCTCCCTCTCTCCATCACAAGACCAATCAGGGTCTTCTGCACAGCATTCAAAAAAGGAAGCACCATCAGGTGCGCCTGCGCCTGGTGGGCCCATGCCTGAGGGCCTCTCCAGAGGGCCCTTTAGTGTGGCCCTTAGGCAAGGACCACAGGAGAGGACAAAAGATCCCAGACAAGAAGCAATCAAAACAATATTAGACAAGCTATCAACACTAAAAAAGGATAAAAGCATAGCAGCAGCCGGGAAAGGGCACCATCCAACCAAACAGGACCATTCCAACCGAATCAACAAACTCAGGTACAGCACACCACATACCTCTTTTCCTAACATCAGCATATTTACTAAAAGCAAAACCACCTCCACAATACTACACCAACAATTACAATATTCAGACCACAATCTCTCCCACATTGCACATTACAGAAACAGCCAGTATCAAGCCCTCTCTCCAGGGCACAACCACAACAAAGACTCACATCTATCCCAACCATACCAGAACACATCCCCAACAACCCCACAACACAAGTAGCTACACAAGCATTCCAAATCTCACTCATAAATGAATGATCAGTGAGGAATAAACTCCTCATAATCCAAGACCTCATCACATCTCAAAAGAATGATATCCTCTCTATAACTGAAACATGGCTAACAGAGGAAGACACCATTCTCATGAACCAGCTCACACCACAGGGATACAGCCTCTACAATTGCTCTCGCTCACATTCCAGAGGAGGGGGAATAGCCATAATAGTAAAATCAAATCTCCACCTCCGAAAACATGCAACAGAAAGCTCAGAGGAATCAGACATAATCACAATCACCAATAAACATCTATCAATCTGCCTAATCTACAGAGCTCCTACAGCAACCTCTGACCTATTGGATATTCTCAAACAGATGACCAAAATTGCCAACACGACAAAAGAACTGATAATCCTTGGGGTTTTCAATCTCTCATCCATGCAAGAGAAACATGCAACAGCTTTCCTTGAAGCAATGGAAGCCATGGATCTGACACAAATCATCTGTGCACCAATGCATGAGAAGGGCAACACCCTGGATCTCATATTCCTCAACCCCCAAACTTCCATAACAGGCAAGACCCACTGCATCACACCTGTGCCATGGTCTGACCACTGTCTCATCATCTTCATCACATCCAACCAACCAATTACCACTGCTAAGGATGCACGCCTAATAAGACGATTCAAACCATTTAATAAAGACAACTTCCTCAAACAAGTCCTACTGAACATATAATCAGGACAGTCTGATCCTGATACATTAACCAACAACTGGAAAAATGTAATAGCCACAGCAACATGATCAAAGGCAGCCCCCAAAGAAAAAAAAGAGAGACCAGCAAGAGCACACTGGGTCACACCCACCTTACAGAAGCTAAAAACACAACTTAGAAGAATCGAGAGACGATGGAGTAAAATCAAACATGAACCAGACAGAAAAAGATATATGGATGCACTAAACAACTACTGCACCAAAATAGACATCACACATACAGCCTACCACACAAAGCTTCTAAACACATCTCTTAACTGCCCATGTGAGCTCTTTGATATCGTCAAAAGGCTTACCAAAATCCCTAATCATTCTAATCAACTCCCAAACATTCCACCACAGCAACTCGCAGCACAATATAAACAACTCCAACAAAATCCCAACACCACACCCACACCAACAGGAAGCTGCCACAAGAGCGCCCCCAATACCACACGAGGCACGTTTGAAACAATCAGCAAAGAGATGGTTGAAATCATTATAACGATGCTCAACACCACCACTTCCCCTCTCGACCCCTGCCCAGTCAGTTGGATTAAGATGACAAAACAGGAACTAAGCCCAGCACTCGCCACTATTGCCCATGATTCTCTTAAACAAGGCCAAGTGCCTAATAGCCTCAAAATGTCCATCATCCACCCGACCCTCAGGAAATCGGTACTTGACACATCGGATCCTACCTCATTCATACCTGTAGCGAGCCTCCCATTCACTACAAAATTCATCGAGAAAGCAGTACAACAGCAATTACAGGATCACATGGACAGAAATAACTTACTTGACCCACAGCAACATGGATTCCGGCCATCACATGGAGTTGAGACACTTATGGTCTCATTAATAAATACATTAATCAAGGGAATACAAACCAAACAAACCAGATACACCCTCATCTTTCTAGATATATCAGCAGCATTTATTATGGTATCAGACAGCATCCTCCTACACAGACTACTAAAAACCGACATACAGGACAAAGTTCTTCAGTGGTTCCAATCCTATCTAACAGACAGTTAATCAGCTAATTCGAACAAGCACCGGCACCTCCACCCCATATCAACAGACTCAAGGAATACCACAAGGCTCTGCACTATCAGCACTGCTTTTCAACATCTACTTACAACCACTCTGCTCCATTATACGGTCACACAACATCAACTTTCACATATATGCCGACGACATTATGCTTTATGGACCGATATCCACCACAAATCTAGTAAACACACAGTTACTGCACTGCTTCAACGATGTCTCCAGATGGCTACAAGAAAATAATCTCACAATCATCCTCAAGAAGACAGAAGCATTATTTGTTACAAAGGATCAAACCTTCACTCCACCAACACACCTCACCCTTGAAACAACCCAGATAAGAGTTCAAATACAAATAAAATATCTAGGAGTCATTCTCATCCAAACCCTATCATTCAAGCAACAGATAACAAAAACTGCAATAACAATATTCTGCAAAACCAAGATGATACAGCACCTCAGACCACTCCTAGACCCCCAGGACTTTCGATCAGTCCTACAAGCAATGGCACTCTCCCACCTGGACTACTGTAATGCAATATATCAAGGACTTCCACTCTCCACTCTCAACCCGCTATGGACAGCCCTTAACACAACAGCCAGGATCATTCAAAGGGTGAAGAAATATGACCACATCACGCCTGTACTGAAGCATCTCCACATCCTTCCGTTGGAAGCTTGGATCAAATACAAATCCTTAATACTGATTCACAAAGCACTACTCCAACAACCAACATCACATCTTCATACGCTACTACCACAAGAGCAACAAGGCAGACCATTAACAATGTTCTGACTGTACCACATGCAAGGACAAAGTACAATCTCCAAACATGTACCCGTGCACTTGGCCTCTACGTCCTGTCCCTATGGAATTCGCTCCCAGCCAAAATCCGGAACAACAAGGATCTCTCCTCATTTTGAAAGCAATTAAAGATACACCTATTCAGAGAACACTTTGGCACAGATCCAAGCACCACCTAATGAATCCATGAATATCAGACAAGCCTGAAACTGAGTGACGAAGGAGCATTGATCTCTAAAGGAAAAAAGGGGACTGTTGTAGTTGTTGATATGGAAGGGCAGACTAGATAGGCCATGTGGTCTTTTTCTGTCGTCATATTTCTATGTTTCTATGTTTCATTGTAAAAAAGTTAAGAAAGCTTGATACATACCCAATCAGAAATGTAGATAAGTTGAGCCCATGTTGAATGTATAACCCCTGTAAATATGTTATGACTTGTTTGATGTATCTCTTGTTGTTTATTGTAAACTACTTTGACCCGATGAAAAGCAGTATATAAGCATAGCTAAATAAATTTTATGTTGCACATTCTGGCAACATGATGGTGTGGCAACAAAAGGTGTCACCTAACCCTTGTCTCCCCTGCATGGAGTGACATGTAGCAGTGCATTCATGCACCTGGGGGCCATGCCGCTGCCATGGGCCATATTCCTATGGACAGGTGGCCCCTCATTCTGACCAAGGGAGCTCACTGATCGATATCCCCTCCTTGGTCCCCTTGCCCAGGAGCTGAGGCATTCCATGGACCTGGGGAGCTTTTGCAGGCTCTCTGGTCTGGTGGTCCTACCATTCACATACAAACTGTGTGTTTGCGACACATTAGTAATACAGGTACAACTACTGTCTGATCAGAGGCAGACATTAGTTGTGCCTTCACTAGTGGCGTGTTTGTGAAGCCAGCATGAGACTAGCATACCTTCCCCATTGTGTGCCCTCCACCCTCTCTCTCTGCTCATTCTCTTCCTTGACCCCACCTATTCGCATGCTGCTCAGGAAGCGTAGCATTTTTAGTTCAGTGGTCTTTGGTCTGTGTGCTTCTTGCTACCACACAGCCCAAACACACGTTAACCATGACAGTTTGGGTGGTCAGCCAGAGCTCTTCCTGGTACAAGGAAGCATGGGGGGCCCTCTTAGGTAGAAGGCCTTACAACCCTCCCCCAACTGTAAATGTCAGGCCACAGAGATATGTACTCTATATGGTGGGCCATGAGAGTGCTCCTTGACACTATGGACTCTATGTGGTAGAGATGCTGACTGTGCCCGGCCCTCAGATGCCCAGCTCTGGTGGCTTCCTTCTCCCCACATTGGAAGCATACTCCCAAACAACTATGTTCCTGTCCACACAATATCAGAGAAATGACAATGACAGGAAGCTCATCATCCAAAAACTTTATACTGTGTTCCCTGCAGCCTAGGTGAACAGGCACCCTGGTCACCTTGGGGTGAGGAGGGTTCATATATTCCCCCCCCCCCCCAATAATGGACACTGTGTACATCCTGCCTGATCCCATACAAGGCTCCCTGCATCTTCAGAAGCAATATTTGCACCCTGTCTCACATAGTTAGGGACACAGCACAGAATCTCTGCATGTGTTTGCTTTTCTGATTTGCATGCCCTGCCCTCTTGTACTTAGCCCCAATGCTCTGAGCTGTGCAGCCAGCTGTGCCTATTCCTAGACCAATACCCAAAAACTCAGTCTTAAGGAAAAGTGACCCTGCAGCATACCGCCCCATCTCTAGCCTCCCCTTCCTCACAAAGGTCATAGAGAAAATTGTCCAACGTCAGCTACAGGACCACATTGACTCACATGTGCCACTGGACCCCCACCAACACAGCATTCGACCTTACCATAGTGTCGAAACTCTACTAATATACCTATTTGACAACTTGATCAGAGGAATGGACAATATCAAGATGGGCTTTCTCCTAATATTCATTGATATCTCCTCAGCTTTAGACACGGTCTCTCACTTCATCCTACTAGATAGACAGACTAAAAGCCATTGGTCTCTACAACACCACTATTAACTGGTTCTCTTCCTACCTCAACAACCGACAAATACAAGTGAAATGTAGAACAAGAACCTCTACCCCATTCCGGTCAATACAGGGCGTACCACAAGGATCCTCTCTGTCTGCACTTTTATTTAACCTATACATTCAGCCCATCTGTGCAATCATCAAAAGACACAAGATCCACTACACCCTATATGCAGATGACATAATGATCTACTCTCCAATCAACCTTGACAACCCAGATTACTCAAAATTGACAGATTGCTTAGAAGAAATGATAAGTTGGCTAACACAAAACAACCTAAACATCAACTACACCAAGACTGAAACCCTCCTGGTCACACGAAACCCAGTTTTCACTCCACCATACTCAATCCAGCTCAAAAACCACACCATACCCATCAAAACAGAAGTGAAATACCTTTCAGTCACCCTGGACCGCGAATTAAACCTACAATCCCACATAAACAAGACAACCAAGAGCGCCTATCACAAATTGAGTATCATCAGACGGCTCAAACCACTACTCAGCCTAGATCACTTCCGCACCGTGCTCCAGGCTATAATCACGCCCATCTTGGACTACTGCAATCCCATATACCTAGGCCTACCCAAACACGCACTCCGCCCCCTACAGATGGTACAGAATACCACTGGCTCATCTAAATACGACCACATCACCCCCCCTCTTAAACCACCTTCATTGGCTCCCCATTACCTCGCATATCAAATATAAATCTGCTCTAAACATTTTTAAAATCAAGCAATCCATCTCGGCAGACGTATTGAAGAACCTCATTAATATGAACAACTGCTCGAGACCCAGAAGACGCTTCACTGCCGACACCATCACCACCCCCAGCATATACACCAAATCCAAACAATCCACATCCAGAAGAGCTTCCTCCCTGACTGCCCCTGCACTATGGAACGTCCTCCCAGACTCTCTAAGAGCCACCTCGGACTCCAAGGACTTCCGGAAGAAGCTGAAAACAACTCTCTATGTGGAACATTTTGGAGACATTACATAACAAAAAGAACATAGGTCCTTACCCCAACTAGTGATTTCCTCCTACCCCTCCTAACTCCCTACTTACCCCAGCTCTACCCCTGCCACCCATACAACTAATATTCTTTTTGTACTATAATGTAAATAGCTTATTCTGTAAATAGTTGAACCAATCTCATGCATGCCCCCTCTCCCATTGTTTTATGTAAAAACTGCATGTTACACTGTAAACCGCTTTGATTTTAAGAGTAGGCGGTATAGAAAACCTACTAAATAAATAAATAGTTATCCCTTTCTATTCTGAACTGGCCAGTTGCTACTTTCCTATAGGTGTGGTTGAGGCACATCTCTTACTATCCACAGTGATTCCTTAGCCCACAGTCAACCTACTAAAGCATTGGTGGCTTTGCTTTGCCAGGTGCGCGTTGCGAAGGCATGCACTGTGTGCATGCACTATGGCAGCACGTTCCTTACTATAGTGCTAGTGACATGATTAGCATGGCAGTAGTAGCCTACTGCAGCCATTAGACTCTACCACTATAAGAATGCATGCTATTCGTATGTTAGCCCCACACTACCAATAAATCTGTAGTAAACAGGCCCTATTACGTTACAAACCTATTGAATAAATGAGATGTATACCAAGGGCCTGAACTATGGGCCTATTTACTAAGAGGCACATTCTGTTGAGTGCATCCAGGCCCCTGTGCATCCGATTGGAATCGGGACGCGCAGAGGCAGACCCGATTCTCCTGTACGTGCAGGCTGGGACCCAATTCTGATCAGCCTGCACGTACAGACCCCTACCCAGCCAACTCAGTCAGGCTCCTAAATAGGAGCCGCGATCCCTGGCCATCACTGTAAATAGCCCACCCTGTATATAGCTCAAACAAATCAAGCACCCAACACATCCCTCACACAACTAAGTTTTATCCTCACTGCATGTACAACACACACACTTTACCTGATTGCTTGCTGTGATACCACCTTGATTATTAAGATAAGGCGGTTTAGAAATACTGTTAAATAAATAAATAAATCAACCACAATCTTCTTTCCCCGCAGCCCGATCCTCAATCTGGCCTTCCATGACCAGGGTTGGGCTGCGGGGAATCCCCTGCACCCCTCACCTTTCTGAAGATGCCCAGGCCTGCTGTCGCTCGATGTCCAGGGGGACTTATTCCACCTCCGAGGTGGAATTAGTCACCCATCCAGTTTGCCGACCCCAGATGTACAGGGCCGACCTCAGAATCAGTCCTGTATGTCCAGGATTGCAGACTGTCCATGCCCCGCCCTCACTCCACCTCTAGAACACTCCCTCCCGCCCCCATCTAAGCCTTCCCATACAAATGCCTTGTTCATACAGGGAGGCTTTTGACGGGACGGCAGGGGGGTGAATAGCGGGATGGAATAGCGGGACAGAATAGTAGGCATCTACCTAGGGGCTATTTTATAAAGAAAAGTCACCTCTGAGGATTCCCCCCACCCCACCCCCATCTTCCTGCTGCTTTCTAGATTTTATGTCTGAATATAAATCAATCCTCACTACTAGCAAGTCAAAAAAATTCCAAATCTATAAATAACCAAAACAAGTAGGTCTTTTAATACCAATCTCAATTTATTAACTACCTATACCAGCTTATTTATACAAATATTTACAAAAGTAAGGACCTTCTCTAAATAAACATCACTTGGTCCAATATAATGTGCAAATCCTTTAGTGTTCATTCTGGCTGAAAATCCTGCAAAATTGATATCCCACATCAAAATTATGTAATTTTATTGAAACTCCTATCTGCTAAATTCATCAATTTTTCAACTTTGAATTTTTCAAAAGGACATGATGAAATCCAAAATGCTATCAACCATTACAAAGCCCAGCATAATCCATGTTTTGAGTAATAACCACTGCTTCAGAGGAAGCTGGTGATATGTTGTTCTGTCAGGTTATTCTCATTTCTTGCCATAAATCAGACTGCCTCTGAAAAGGAAATGCAAAGGGCTGTTATTTATGCAGCACTGGAAAAAGCCTTATTACCCAGTCAAAATGCTTTATGTAACATTGTATGTCAAAAACTAAATTAAAGTTCCCTGCTTTATTTCAGAATTTAAGCCAGAATTTAAGCTGAAATATCCAAAACTGTTGCCAGTAATTGAGTAGTTCTTGTAAATAACTGCTCCTTACTCCCATCTTTACTAACTCTATTACTCTCCATTTTAAATTTGAAAACTGATGTTAATAGTGTAAAAAATGTTCAACCTATGACCTTCGATATTTTGTGTAGACACTTGCTTGCAAAGTTCAGCCAGCCTTGTTTTGATTTGTTGCTTTGTACAGTTCTGCATAAATCTTTGGACAAGCACAAACAATTATGTAGATCCATTTCTTTTCAATATTTTTATGAACAGTATTACAGGGGGGAGAGGGAAAGATTGCTTTTTTGCAGATGACACTAAGAGCCCGATTCAGAGAGGGGGATGTCCCCAAGGAAGACGGGCTCATTAGGACACGATTCTGGACCACGGAAACGAAACATTCCCGTGGTACACAGAATCAGGCTCATGGATGGCCTGGCGTGCCCCTGCCGCCTGCGGAGATGTGCTCCTCACAGGCGCCCACGACTCCCACAACTTAGGCCCACCCTCTTCCCCACCGTCCAACCCATGGCTAGGGCCTGGATCGGGCAGCGGGGACTCCCCTGCACCTGGCCCCAGCCCAGGCCCCGGGAGGGGACCCTGTGCCCGATTGCCGGATTAGTGCTGCTTATTCCACCTTCAAGGTGGAATAAGCAGCACATCCCCTTTGACCCGGCAGGACATATAGGACCATAACCGGAATCGGCCCTGTACATCCTGCCAGGCTTGCCTACCCTTGCTCCGCCCTGACCCTACCCCCTCCTGCCCCCGGCCAGCTCTCCATATCCTACTGCTCAGGACGCGCAGGGAGAGCTGGAGGGAGAATAGGGTTCCAACAGCTTGCGGGGCTGCACGTCCCACCAGGACGTGCAGCCCCGCAACCCGCATCTCTGAATTCGGCTCTAAGGGGATAATTTTCTAATGATCAAGTTGCCTGATTTAAGGACTTGGGCAACTAGACTGGCCCATTGAGAACCCAGCAATGCTGAGCAGCTAAATTTAGCCACATACAGGTTTATATTTAACTGCAATGATCAGTTTGTTTTTTTAAACACCGATCAGCACAGTTAAATATAATCTAGATATCCATCGCTGGTATCTGGATACTAGCCAGCGCCTGATATCCAGATTTAGTGATCAGCGCTTGCACTATCGATATTCAAGCACTGTCTGGATAGATAACCCATATAGCGCACAGGACAGATTTTTGCTGTCCTGAGTTATGCAAATTATTATCCAAATAGAGATGCTGAAAATTTTCACTTTCCAGATAAGTGCCAGCACTACCTCAGTCCACCCCTGCTCTATCCAGAGAGTGCCATGGTAGTCAGAAGAAATACTATCTGGCAAGTGCTGTTAAATATTCCTCTCAGTGGGACCTATCCAGTTAGTAGGTTCTGCTAGTTGGATAAGTCCTGTTGAATTTTGACCTTCTAGTTCCTAAAGTGGTTGAGGAGTAGCCTAGTACCCAGAAGATCAAGAGTTCAGTTCCTACTGGCACTCCTTGTGACCTTGGGCAAGTCACTTTACCCTCCATTGCTGCATAAGAAGGCCTGGCAATCTGCTTCCCGTGATACATTGCCAAGAAAACCCAGAGGCAGCTGGATGGTCCAAGACTTTAGACCAAAGGAGGTGCAATCTAATTTCTATTTGGTCGCAATATCAGTAACACCTTCTTTCCAGCAGTACTGCTAAGGCCACTCAATCTATGCAACGTTTGCTATATAGCCTTCCTTTATAGTATATACAGCAGAGAAAACATCACTTGCACCTATTTGCCAGGAATAAACAGGCTTTAGTATCTGGCGTGTAATAAGGCATTGTGACTGAGGATTCTCCTCCTACTCATAGATCCATTACCATCCATTACCTTGTGGAAGGGAAATAAATCTGACTTCTACATGAGTTGGGAAGCAGAATGCTCACAGTAGGAACAGTGCAAAACCACCAGCTGTGCAAGAATGAGAGACTCACAGCAAAAGACCACAAGAGCTGAAAAAGAGAAACTGTTGTATACAATAAGAGCTGCCCAAGACAGGGAAGTTCATACAGATGGCAACAAGAGGGCTGGCAGCCAAACAACCAGCCCCCTCCCCCATCACATTTCATGCAAGCAGTATAATCATGTCTCTTAAGAGAATTTTCTTTGCTAAAATTAGAGCAGAAATGTATTAAACAGATATTGTTCTTGTTCTTTTTTTCAACAGGTAATTTTCAGATGACAATTGCAATGCCCATTGGGTGCTGCATTCTAGTTGTCATCGTGGTTGTTTTGGTCATCACATTTGGGGAAAAAAGGTAATTATTTTCTTTCCAAAATGGCGGCTTAAGGGTTGTGTCATCAGTACCGGCAGTCCCAGCTCTTAAGCTTGCAGGAGCTGAGTTCCAGAAGTCCAATCAGCTTTGAATCAGATTTTGGAAAAAAATATTAAAAGACGAATGTCTCTTTCCTTGCAAAACATTGAACTAGAACATAGTAGTGCGTGAATGGGCGAGAGTGGGATGAGTTAGGAGCAGAACATGGGTGACATGGGCATTGATGGAATATCACAGTAAGCATGGGTGTTATGGGTACATGCTAACCATGAATGTTGCTGTTAGCCTGGGTGCTAGTTATTGCAATGCAGCACATTAGCAGCGCACTAACAACAGGAGGCTGGATGTGCATGCCCCCTAAATTTAGTGCAGGCCTCCGTGCTAGTTTTGCAGCTCAAACACTCACTACCAGTGTGCTCCTTAGTAAGCATACTCCTTAATGTCTTTATAGGTTATACTATTTATTATTTTAGTCCAGATGCAAACGCACAGTCCACTCGCAAATAGTCCAACAAACAAGTCCAAAGCAAACTAACGAATTTGAAATTTTATTGAGGATAAAGGGAATACCAATGACCCGACATGGCTGTGTTTTGGCAGAGCCTTCGTCAGGGGTAAAAAGTTCTAAAAAAAACATATATAAAACACAATAAAATCAATAGCAAATAAGATAAGACCTAATAAAAAGAGATATAAATAAAAAAAAAACATAATTAGCTCAAGAGACTTGGAATAAAGTTCAGGATCAGTAAGAAGAGATTCAGGTTGTGTCCAAGGGGTGAGTTAATACACTGAGGACAACATAAATATTAATAAATAATAATAAAATATCTTTATGTAAATTATCAATACTAAATGCTAAAAATGTAAATAACTCAAAAATTAGACATAAATAGAGAATATATATATAAATAATAGAAACTATATGAAATCTAAACTGTGTGTATGGGATTAAAACAATAATAATACATAGTAACATAATATATAATGGCAGATAAAGACCAGTATGGTCCATCTACTCTGCCCAGCAAGGCGGCAAGAGTAGGTGCACTTGCTGCTCTGTGCAGGTCACCCCTCCCCATGCCTTTGTTTAGAGGTGTACCCACCGCACCTTGTAGGTCGCCCCTATTTGTTGAGATCTAAGAGATAATTATGTTTATTTTCATTTTATCCTATTACTATAAAGTGATCCCCTGTGTCTGTCCAATGACATTTTGAATTCTGGCACTGTATTTGCCCCGACCACTTCCATCAGGAGGGCATTCCAAGCATCCACCACCCTTTCAGTGAAAAAGTATTTCTTGACATTGCCTTTCAGTTTACCCTCTTGCAGATTCATGTTATGCCCTCTAGTTTTACAGCTTCCCCGTCTTTGGAAAAGGTTTGTTTGTTCATTAATACTCTTTAAGTATTTAAAGGTCTGAATCATTTCTCCCCTGTCCCTCCTCTCCTCCAGAGTGTACATATTTAGATCTTCAAGTCTCTTATAAGTCTTCTGACGCAGGCTCCAAATCATTTTAGTCGCCTTCCTCTGTACTGTTTCCAGTCTTTTTATATCCTTTGCGAGATATGGTCTCCAAAACTGAACACAATATTCCAAGTGAAGCCTCACCAGCGACTTGTACAGGGCATTAGTACCTCTTCCTTTCAGCTGGTTATTACTCTTTCTATGCAAACCAGCATCCTTCTGGCTTTTGTCACCGCCTTGTCACACTGTGTCGCCACTTTGAGATCCTCAGAAACACTTTTTCCGAGGTCCTTCTCCTGGCAGTGCACACCAAACTCTTGCCCCCTATCGCATACAATTCCTTTGGATTTCTGCTTCCCAAGTGCATGGTACTGCACTTCTTCACATTAAATCTTAACTGCCAAGCATTAGGCCATTCTTCTTGCTTTTGTAGATCTTTCTTCAAGCTATCCACTCCCTCAGGGGAATCCACTCTGTTGCAAATTTTCATGTCATCTGCAAAAAGACAGACTTTTCCATTCAGCAATATCACTCACAAATACATTCAACAATACCAGTCCCAGGACTGAACTCTGGGGCACACCTCTAATTGCCTTCCTTTCATCCAAGTGAGTTCTGTTTGCCATCACCTTCTGTCGTCTGTCAGTCAACCAATTTCTGATCCAGTTCACTACCTTGGAACCCATCCCAAAGCTGTTGAGTTTATTAATAAGCCTCCTATGAGGAATAGTATCAAAGGCTTTGCTGAAATCTAGGTAGATCACATCCATCGCATTCCCTTGATCTAGTTCTCTGGTCATCCAGTCAAAGAGCTCAATCAGATTTGTTTGGCAAGATCATCCCCTGGTAAAACCATGTTGCCTCAGATCATGCAACCTGTTGGTTGTGAGAAAGTCCACTATTTGCTCTTTCAGGAGCACCTCTGTTACTTTTCCCGCCACCGAGGGAAGGCTTACTGGCCTGTAGTTTGTCACTTCTTCCCTATTCCCTTTCTGCCCCCTTACCAAGAACAGGTAGAATTTCTGAGAATGCTATAGTTTTAACAATGGGCTTGAGTTTCTCTCCCAGAGTCTGGAAGTCCCTTTGAACTCAGAGGCACTGTTTCTAGCCAGGTCATTTGTACCCAAGTAAATGACAACATCAGTTTTGGAGTGCTCACTTTCTGTACTAACTATATCAACAATTTGGTTTGTATTCCTGTTGGCTGAAGAGCCTGGGAGGCATTTGACCATCTTCTCTCCTTTGAGCTGTGTTCCCAAGTTGGTGCCTCTGATGATGGAAACTCCAAGTAGTAGCAGTTTTCTGTTTTGTGATTTTTTTCTTCATATTTGGTGCATTATCAGTAGATTGGGCATTGACTCTCTCATTTAAGGGCACTTCAGTTTCCACGGATTGGGCAGCCTTATTATCTAAGGCAAAGAAGGCATTATGCAGGGATATCTCTTGATGTATAGGGTGTCTCTGTGTTACAGATCGCAACCTACCAGAGCGCACCCTGATCCATTTGTTCCTGGGCTGTTTGATTCTTTGTGGGAGAGGTGGTGGATTTTGTTCAGTTTGTACCTTAGAAGAAGTGTGTTTGATTGCAGATAATTCTTCCCTTAGTAGAGTCAATTCTTTATGCATGGCAGCTAACTTGAGGCACATAGGGCAAGCTCTTTGGTTCCAAATGATTCTTCTTAGAATGAAAGCACCACAGTCATTGCATTGAATACATGACATGCCTGATTAAAACTGTTATAAAGTGGTCTTAGGAGTAGGTGAAAAGGTGGGTGTAACACCTAATTAAAGGACAGTTGTCAATGTATATGATGACTATATAGGCAATGCATCACTGGGATGGACGGGGTGAGGGGTAGGGTGGGTGGAAAGTGAAGTGTCCCTGGCCAGTAGACCTTATAAGAACTGAGGGCACAGTGTGAGGCCCTGGTTGCCTGCCACACTCTCAGACAGAGTCTTTTGCTCTCTGCATTGGTGATTTATTTTGCTCTTGGTATACCAAATAAAGAAGCTTTGCATTTGAGCAGAGGTTTGTCCTGAGTAATTTGTTGGTGATTGGTGATATCTGAAAAACATTGTTGTGGGATACAGGGCCCCACAACAGTCAGATATCTGATTTAAAGGCTATGCAAGGAATGTAGGCAGTCTGAATATTCCTAAAAACGTATAGCCAATAGTTAAAATTATATTTAAAAAAACAGGCAAATGTAAAATCTGAAAGCTTAGCTTTGTGTAGTCTCTTGGAGCTGTGATGACCAGAACTGGATCAGGTAACTTGGTCAGGCTGCAGAGTTAATTCAATTAACCACACCCTATGAAGCAGGCTTGTAACAGACAATGGAAACTGAAATATTCAAACTGAAATCTTACTTCTATGTATCAGCCCACTATGCAAAGGACCCTGTAACCTTAAAATGTATATCTTTGCTGCAAAATTAAGTAGGAAACTTAAGTAGAAGACCAGGTCTCTGCAAAACCAAAAGCAAATGTGTACTTCAATTCCACATAGCTATATATCACAAGTGTCCCTGGTCAGCTGACTTTATATGTTATCCAAATGCATATAGTAAAAAGGCTTTTATAAATGAAACGTTGAGTGTGGGAAATGAAGGCGGCACACTGATAAACTCATGGTATTTGGAGCAGAATCATGTTGTAAATAAGACGATCTGTAATAAATATTAAAACAAAATTATAAGAAATCATCTATGAATGCACTTAGTTTGGAACAGAAGGGAAGCTGAGACTCTCCTCACAGAATGTTTTTTGGTGGGTCAGACTTATGCATATTAAAAATCAGTGAGAATTGGCTTGGAGAGAAAAACATGAGTAAATGCCAGCGGGGGAAAGATGAGCAGCATCTAGGACAAAAGAAGGAGGGTGTGCCTAGTGTAAAGACTAATATGAGATAAAAGACCATCAAAATGGAACCATATAGTTCATCATGACCAAAAGTATCATGGACCGAAGATCATAGTGTTGCTGCAGGACTCTGGAGTTGAGCGCCCAACACCGTCAGCATATTGCCATTCAACAAACAGCAAATGAAATGGCAGGTGTCCTGAGCCTGTACTTTTAAGTTAAATTTGGCACCAATGGCAAAGGGGAGTAATGGAAACCAGATAAACAAAATAGAATTACTAGACTAGAAATCAAAAGGACGCCATTATGGAAATGAGAAAAATTACTAAATCAAAGGCTGGGATCACTATCTGTCTGTGAATTACCAATGAGTGAAGAAACTCTCATAAACTGAAACATTCAAGAGCTGAAAAATTAAAATAACTCAAATGTCTCACTTGATGTAAACCAATTAAAAGGTAAAAATATGGCTGAGTGCAGGATAAAAAAGTTACATGAGAAATGGACCAGACCACAATGTGAAGATATTGTATTAGTGTTTATGGGTCTAAGACCAACATAACGATTTATAGGTAAAAACAAAACCATAAAATCAATAAAAGGTTAAAAGGACCTTGTCCAATAAAATCATATTAAAACATATTATTAAAAATAAAAATGGCAAAAGGATCTAAACAATATTAACATGGGAGACATTAAAGGTAGGCAATTGGCAGTGAATCCATGGCTTTATGGTTTATGGTTTACTTTAAACTTTATATACCACCCTTCAAGGAAACAGAGCGGCTTACAATGCATAAAGATTAAAAATAAAATAAAATAGGTTGAAAAGAACTCAATTTAATGATAGAAAAGGAACAGTGAAAGAGGACGAGGAAACAATAAAAGAAAAGAAATAGAAGAAGCAAAGAGGTATCCAGTAAGAGCCAGTCAAGGAGCTGCAGAAACCCATGGTCCCTATGGAGGAAGAACAAATGCTAATTTAAAAAGATATGTTTTAAGTGCAGTCTTAAATTTGGGATATGAGGTCTCAAGATGGATGTCTGGGGGAAGGGAGTTCCAGAGATGTGGACCTAGGAAATACAAGGCAGCATGACGTGTCGATTCCAGATGGGCTTTTGAAGGAGTGGGAAGGTGTAACTGATTACTGTGTATAGAGCACAACACTTGTGGAGGGACATGCGGTATAAGGAGAGATGAGAGATAAGCCGGAATTCCAGAGTGAAGGGTCCTGTGAGTAAGGGTGAGAATCTTGAATTGTATCCAGTAACTAATAGGCAACCAGTGAGACTTGATGAAGTAGGGGGTGACATGATCATGTTTAGTGGCATGATGGAGGAGACGAAGGGGCAGTTCTATACAGAATGAAGTTATTTAATTTGATACTGAGGCAAACCGGCATAGATAACATTGGCATAATCTAAATGCTATATAACCGGGGTAAGCAGCAGGGTAAGGATGGAGGCATCTGGAAGGACTGATCGGAGTGAACAGATCTGACGAAGGGTACAGAAAGATCGTTTTAGCACCATGGAGATATGAAAGCGTACATTGCTAAAATGAAGTAGAAAACATACAAGTAATGGCACAAATAAACCTTGAGACATAATGGAACAGCATGATTTGGGATTCGAAAAAGTACATGTCATTACACAAGGACCCAATTGACAGAAAGTGAGTGCACCTTCTTTGAACTGAGGGGTATGTTTACTAAACGGCGGTAAGGTAGCAGGTTTATTGAGCATTAAAGGCAGTGAAAAATGATTTCTGTGCACAAAAGGCTCTGGGTGGCTAGGGGGCTTATGGCAGTAAGAGCACAACGGGCCACTTAAGGCACCTCAGCTGAGACCTATCCATCTTGGGAGACTATGCCAGTAATTAAGCTACCAATAGCTTTGCTCTCAGCATCACTGATGCACACAAGCTCTCACAGCACGACAAGATGCAAACAAAGTGAAAGGGAGTCATAGAACTTAACCAAAAAATTAACTTCTGCTCCATACGTAGGAGTACTCTATCAGTATCTCCACCTCTCCAGCTGGGTTTAACAAACTTCAGTATGAAATACTTTAGATCTGAGATACGATGGGTCTTCTCAATCCAACGTGCTACTAGGGGCTTGTCTGGAACATGTCTTTTAATACATTTAATGATAATTTATATAAAGATAATTTATTATTATTTATTAATATTTATGTTGCCCTTCGTGTAGTAACTCACCCCTTGGACATAACCTGAATGTTCTCTTATAGATTCTCAACTTTATTCCAAGTCTCTTGAGCTAATTATGTTTTTTCTTTATACCTCTTTTTATTAGATCTTATCTTATTTGCTATTGATCTTTATTTTTATCTTTATTGAATTTTTGATATACCACTCTGGCAATGCATCAGAACTGTTCACACAATATAATATATTGATGATATTGTGTTTTATGTATAGTTTTAGACTTTTTAAGGTTCTGCCGAAACACAGCCGTGTCGGGTGACTGGTATTTCCTTTATCCTCAATAAAATCTTGCTATCCGTTACCTATTTATTATTTTATTCATACTGACATGTTAAGTTCTTTATATATGTACATGTTTTGATTATTACTTATAAATTTTATTTTATTTTTATTTTATTTATTTATTTATTTACAGTCTCTTCTATACCGCGCTATTCATCATCAGCGCGGTTTACAATGAACAAAGATAGCTGCGTTGTTTACAGGGTAATACTGGAGGAAGAGGTGGTGTTTCAAGGCTTTTCTAAACTGGAGTAGGTCTGGTATTGTTCGGATGTCGTGAGGGAGGCTATTCCAGCATCTAGGCACACAGAATTTGAAAGCCCTGCCCGCTGTTGACTGGGTGCATTGTGTAATTGATCTTGAAACTACCAGGGTATTGAGTGCTACAGACCATCTGGCTCTGTTGGAGGGTGTAGTCTGGATGAACTCTGTTAGTGATGAGGATGAGAGTCCGTTGATAGCCTTGAAGGTCAGCAGTAAGATTTTGTATGTGAGTCTACCTTGTATCGGGAGCCAGTGGAGGTGTTTTAGGATGGGTGAGACATGGTCTCTCCTGGACGCTCCATGTAGGACTCTTGCTGCGGCGTTCATTGCCAGTTGCAGTGGATGCAAGGTGGACTGAGGGAGACCATGCAAGACTGAGTTTGCGTAATCTAAGTGTGGTATGACCAGTGCTTGATAGATTGTCCTGAAATCATCTGGCTCCAGCAGGGATCGTAGGTGTCTGAGGGATCGGATCTTATGGTAAACCGCCCTTACCATGTTTCCTATGTGCACCTTCATATCCAAGCGTTGGTCTAAGGTGATGCCAAGGTATCTGATGGTGGGTTTGGTCTGGAGGTCTGCTCCCTCTACTTTTAGGAAGGGCGGTGTAGAGAAGTCTTGATTCCTTGTAATGAATAGCACCTCAGTTTTCTTGTGTTGTATCCTGAGGTTCTGGGTTTGCAGCCAATTGGATACTGCATTAATGCAGTTTGTTAGTGGGGAGAGGTCAGGATTCTCTGTTGAAAAAGGCGTGTAGAGCAGCACGTCATCTCCGTATATCAGGCAGTTGACACTGAAGAACCGGATGAGGTTGCAGATAGGTTGCATGTATATATTAAACATCAGAGCAGAAAGGGAAGATCCCTGCGGGACACCTTGCTTTTGGTGGAACGGATCTGATGATGTATCGCTGGATCGTACCTGCTGCCATCTATCAGAAAGGTAGGACTTGCACCATTCAAGCGCTTTGTCGGTGATTCCCTTCTCCTTGAGGCGTACCAGGAGATGCTCGTGGCTCATGGAGTCGAATGCCGCTGCGATGTCCAGGAAGACCAGGATGAATCCTTGGCGAATGTTGTCAATGCCTGCTATTATGTTGTTGAAGAGTGTGGTAAGAAGTGTTTCAACTCCATGGGCTTCTCTAAAGCCGTGTTGGCATGGGTCCAGTGGTGCGGAGGTTTCTATGTGATCTTGTATTTGCATTTGTACTTCCTTTTCCATAATTTTTGCCAGCAATGGTATGCTAGATATCGGTCTGTATGATTCTGGCTTATGGGGGTCAAGTTTATTGTTTTTTAGTAGAGGTATTATGGATGTGCGCTTGAGGGATGGTGGGAATGCTCCTGTTGTGAATGATTGTTCCATGAGTCTGGTTATAAAGGGACTGAGGTTGGTCCGTAGATCTTTGATCCAGAATGCAGGGCACGGGTCAGTTTGAGCAGTGGTCATATTGATGGCAGCAATGGTGTCCTCGATGCATTTTTTGGGTGTTGTTGAGAAGATGGTGAGAGGTGAGAGGTGATTGATAGCTTGGTTCAAGGGTGGTGCTGGGTATTGGGGTGTTGTTGGTCTGACAGAGCTTGGATTGCAGATAGTCGGTGAATATTTGAGGGTGGATTTCAGATGTGTGCTCTGATACAGATTCCTTTGTCAATCACTTGACGAGGGCAAACAGGTCGTGAGGATTGTTCAATGATCTTTTTAGAGTGTCAGTGTGGAATCGTCTCATGCTCTCACTCACTGCGGCGCGATGTGCTGCCAGGTGTGAGTTATATGCACTTTGATCTTCAGCTGAGTGTGAATGGCGCCAGAGCCTCTCCAGTTTCCTTAGGGCGGTGAGTGAGGCTTTCAGCTCGGCAGAATACCAGGTTGTGGCGGGTCGCTTCCCTTGGGGTTTGTCGGGTGGTGGACGTATGGCGATTGAGCTAAGGGTTTTATTCCTTTCGGAGACCAGCTCCTCTGGGTCGTGTGCAGGCGAGGTGATTAGTGGGAGTGTTGTGCTCAGAATTAGGTCTTTGTTGAAGGTCTGGAACCTTCGTGGTGGAGCATTGGGATGGCTGCTTGCTCTTCTTTCTTCCATCTGGCTACAGCTGGGTAGAGGTGCTTGGAATAAGATAAGCTTGTGGTCAGACCAGGGAACTGAGGCAATGGACAACTCTGGGACAGTCGGTGAGTTGAGGGTTGTCACTGGGGCGAATATTAGGTCCAAAATGCCTCCTTTTACAGGGTGGGTTCCTTGATCAATTGGCTATATCCTAAATCCTGCAGGGCTTCGAGAAACGCTGAGGCGTGGGAGACTTGCAGTGAAGGTAGATTGAAGTCTCCTAGAACCCAGCTCGATGTGTGTGGGCTCTGGTTATTGGTGGCCAGGTCAATTATTGTTGATAGGGCATCTGGGTCGGCTGATGGAGCTCTGTATAGTAGATTGAAGGAGCAGCTCTTGTTTGCTATCGTGATTGTATCCAGTAGTGGTGTGCTGGTTGCATCACTCAGGCGGAACTGAAGGTCAGATTTGGTGATGGCGAGAACCCCTCCTCCTCTTTTGTCATTCCTGTGGCACGTATGGATAGAGAATTTGGAGGGGAGGAGTTGGTTGAGTAGGACGTTGTCATCGCAGGAGAGCCATGTCTCAGTGATCAGGAGTATGTCGAGGTTGTGTAGTGATATCATGTCAGAGATGACCGGCCATTTTTTCCGTACTGATCGGGCGTTTATGAGTGCACATCTAAGGTATTGGGGAAGGAGTGTTTCTTCCTGTTTTGTTTTCTTGTTGTGTTGTAATGTGATGTGTAAAATATGGTGGTGGTGTGTTCGGGTAGTTTCCATTGGGTTGTAGAAGGGGGTGTTTGTCCATCTCCTCCTGTGATTGTGGCGAATTGGTATGTGATTGTAACTTGTGGGCGGGTCTGTAACATTGCCTAGGCCTATGACGAGGAGGTAGATGGCAACTGTGATGATGCTAGATAAGGCCATTTTGTGTTTGTGGTCTGGGTTGGCCTAGCAGGTGGTGTAATGGTTGATGGGAGGTCTGTGTCAGACCAAGGTACGCTGTGCTGTTGCTTTGGGCTGTTGGACCAGTGAGTGGCTATGTGTGATTCTATTGCCGTGTGCAGTCAGGCAGTTTGCCTGTTATAAGAAGCCGGTGTGGGTTGATATGTGGCACACAGGTGCCAAGTAAGGTTCCGGTTGGAGGTGGAGTCCTGGGTTCTGGTGGTGGGTAAGTTTCCAGGTCAGGTGACAATTGCAGTAACAGCGGTAGATGCAGATGGTAAATAACACAATTATAACAGAGGCAAATGGTGACGGCAAATAACACAAATGGTAAATCTCACAATTATCCCAGACAAATGTACAGTATATCAACAACACACCAAGTGGATACTCAAACCCATGATGTGGACTGCATTGTCTACGCAACCTCTTTGATTATGACCCCATATAGTAAGTATTGTACATAGTTTACCCCGGTTATCCAAGTTTTTGTGCCCTGTTATCTGTAAACTCATACATGTTAACTGTACTGAGCATTTTGTTCCATGTAAACCGCGCTGATGCTGAATAGTGCGGTATATAAGAGACTGTAAATAAATAAATAAATAAATCACATAATTATCCCAGACAAATTACACAGTTATACATTTCACAGTGGTCTGCGCGGGTGTCAATGGTAGTACTAGGTAGTACTATGGATATTGCATTTAGAGCGACAAAATATGCAGTTCAGAGTGGTTCTATTGGTATCAGGCTATGGGATAGGTAGATAGTTCTATTTCTAGTATGGTTGACAGTGATGGGTATGTTGCCCGGCTGTCTTTACGTCTAATGGCTATGTTGTAGTGCTTCCGCTTTGAGGTCAGGGAGTATGGTTTTGCAGCTGTCGCCCTAGTGGTGACACTAAACCAGTTGTTAAAGTCTATACCAACCACAGCATGGTATTGAGGCCCTTCAATTGTTATGTATTTGCTGCTTAGATGAACTGTTATAAAAAAAGGGCATAATAACATAGTAACCTGAAAGCTAAAAAATGTTATTTTGGGTTTTGAGTCCCAGGTTCAGGCTCTGTAAACAATAATTTCACATTTTCTAGCAGTTACTCGATGCGCCACAATATCCCGCTGGGAACAAATTGATCTACAAAAAATGACTGCTTAAGTCTGGTTTCATTCACATTTTTCATGTCACTTATTATTTATAGTCCACCTTTGAAATTACCACTCATCCTTAATCTCCCCTTTTTCCTCTCTCTCCTCCTCCCCCTGTGGTCCTGCATCTCTTCATCTCTCTTCCCTTTCTCCTACCATCTCTGCTGCATCCTGCTGGGCCATATTCAGCATCTCGCCCTCTCTACCCCCTCCCCCTATGGGTCTGCATCTCCCCTCTTCCCGCAGCAGCGGCGCGGCAACAGTTTAATAAACACTACCTCTTGCCAGCCTTCTGCTACATCCTGCCTCTACTGATTCAGTTTCCTGTTTCCAGCAGGAGCAGGACATAGCAGAGGGAATGCTTCGGGCCCAGTGAGAGGTAGCCTTTCGTAAATGCTGCCGCTACTGTGAGGAAGAGGAGAGATTCAGAACAACGGGGGAGGGGGAGAGAGGGAGAGATGCTGAGGGCAGCCATGGCAGCAGGAGGTTGGCACAGGCCAGGAGCTATGCAGCTTAGCGAATACAAAGCAAGCCATGGAAAATAGGCCCACAGGGACATAGTTTGGGGCCCCTGCTCAAATGAAAATTTTATTTTGAGATTGAGGTTTCTACCTCTGTCATTGCAAGCACCATTTTGAACCCAGCACCAGCTCCTATGGGAGTATTTGAGATTGGGGTTTCTACCTCTAAGTCACTGCAAGCACCATTTTGAACCCAGCACCGGCTCCTATGGGAGTAAGTGAGGGTCGCTGCTGTCTGGGCCCTCTAGACCATGAGGTAGTATTAACATTAGACCCAGGGAGACCTTACAGGGTGGTAGGGGGTCAGATCAGAGTCTGGGGGGGGGGGGGTGGATTGAGGCCATATGTGTGGAGGGGAGTTACTTGAGGGAGTGCCCTGACTTCATGTTAGTGCCAGAAGGCAGGGATCCCCAGACCATCAGTGCTTCATTTAATGTGTGGTCTCTTTAAGAGTATGCCTGGACCATGCTCATGGCTGGGAAAATAATACCAGCTTTGAATATTAATGAAGTATTCAATTCATGTTGCGATGTCACTGTGCGTTATGATAAAATAAAATAACACATGTTATTGTCCTTTAATGTGTGTTAAGGGCCAAATAAACTATGTTATTGCCATAATGCACTTTAGTAACTACCCCCCATAATTGTTTAAAATTTGATCGGTGTTAGTGAAAGAATCTTCCATTGGAAAAAAAGATGTGAATGTCATCAATATAATCATAGTTAAGGCTTCTGGATTTAGGTTTTAATTGATAAACTCTGATAAAAAAAAACCCATGCAAAAAGAAATTAAAATAGGCATTTATTCGAGAAACTCCAGAAAAATACTTTAGTACTCTTTCACTCCCCGCCGTTTGTCTTGTATCCTCCACTCAGCCTTTTGTCTTTTCTGCACAGGCAACTCTAATGTGTCACAAATGTATCTATTTGATTTTACCAGTTCCCTATAATTCTACACTGGCACAAAAACACCGATAAACACTGGGGTGGGGGGAGTTGTATCTCAAAGAATCCATAATTAGTTGGAAACTAAACACCTAAATGTACAATCTATAAGCACCTAATCATTGTGAATGACTCCTAGATCTCTTAAAATAGCATCAAAAAGTGATAATAGCACATTGATAAGATCACATGAAAGCTGTGACCCTCGAAGAATTCCACAAGTTAGAGTCCTGGGCTTAGAAACCAAAGATCTGTGTTCAACTCTGGTTTCTGTTTGAGAGAAACAAGGCAAGCCAACTAGCTACCTTTCCCTTAATAGCCACATTTTCAAGCTTCTCAAAAGTAGATTATGATCAACAAGATTGAAAATTGCAGAGAGATCTAATAGCATTAGGAAGCCTTCATTTCCCTTATCAAGGACAACCTCAGACCATCTAGCAAGGCAGTCAGCATCCTTTCAGTGTGGAGGCCTTTTCTACATCCACACAGAGACTGCTCCAAGAGATTCTGATGTCAAATGATTTTCTAATGGCATTATATCAGTTTTCTATGAGTTTGGCCAGGAAAGGTAATTTGGCCTATGGTTTTCACACTGCTTATTGTCCATAGGGGCTAGAGTAGTTAATTTAAGGGATGAAAAAAATTGACTCCTATCTAACAGCCCTTCCATCTGAAGTAATTGAACCAGTACTAAAGGCTAATCATATTTATCAACCTTAGGCCCGACATTCAAAGACATTTACACGGTTTACAGACTTGTAAACCGTCTAAATGCCTCTAAGTGGTATATGACCTCAGATTGAATATCCAGGGTTAAAGTTTGGCGGCGACCTTAGAGGAACATTGCTGTCCCAACTCAGTATCGGGCCCCTTATGCTTAACAAGGGATAAGATCATAATTACCCTTGCTATATTTTGTTTTCATCTTTTTGCCCTTAAGAACTAAAATTCTATCCACTAGGGGTGGTATTCATCTGACATTGCTAGGTTCAGAATTCAATGGGAAGAAGAAAGAACCAAGTGTCCATTAAGCGAGAATTAGAAGCAGCCAAGGTGGATTGGATGCTAAGAACATAAGAATGCAAGATTGTAAGATGCGCCATACAGGGTCGTGCCAATGATCCATCGATCCCAGCACCCAATTGACCCGATCTGGGTTAACTGGAAATACCTGGCATATCCCAGTGGGGAGTTCTGTTCCCTGTTGCTCTTTCCAGAAATAAGAGATGATGACCCCCAAGTCTATCTGGGTAATCTAATGGACCTGTCCTCCAGGAACCTGTTCAAAACTTTTTTAAACCCAACATTACCCACCAGCCTATTCCAGTGTTATTTACTCCAATAAAGAAATCTCATCTGAAATAGAAGTTTGGAAGGCATTACACAAAACCTTAGATTATATCACATCTATCCTTCTGAAAGTCAACTGAATCAATGAATTGTTTATTTAATAGCATTATTATTGTTAGTGTTTGTTTGATGCATTTGAAAATGGTTTCTTTTCTAATGTGATTTGAAATTTATTATTTTTATTTCAGACTCAGGTCTATAGTGTGGGCAGAAATTCCAGATCATAAGGGTGCTTTAGAGAAGCTCTGCAGAAAACCAAAAATGGTTGGTGCATTTTATATTTTATAATTACATAATTAAAAGATCTAATGACAACCAAGGCTGAACAACAAGTAAAATTGTTATTTTACAGATAGTCCGCAAAAGAGTAAAAAAAAAGAAAACATTTCTACATCTCTATGCCATAGACTTCAATGGGAATTTTCTACAGTATATAAAATATGGATCCTATTAAATTCTATAGCAAGAGAAGACATTCTTCAAAGGTTTCTCTGCAAATGCAACACTATGGATGCCACTCTATCAACAATTAGATGCCTAACTGAAGACCAAACACGGTTTAGGACAACTTACTGTAGGGTCGCCGTAAGTTAGCATCAATTCGACAGTACCACAGCTACCTTTTAGTGCATTCTAACACTGCCAATGTGCATTATTAGCAAATTAATGACACTGCATAAAATAACAAGCGTTAATGCATTATTACATGTCACACATGTTATTCTTTGTATCCACCTAGCACTGTGTGAGGATTTAGATTTAAGGTGTCAGTGAAGGACAGAATCAAGAAGGCCCTATATTTTACTGTTCCCCTTAAAGAGATGATTTAGGAGGGTAGGGAGGTTGAATGGAGTCATCCATTCAAAAAAGTTTCCAGGCAGTGTACAACATGATTAAAACATCAATACAATAAAATTTATAAATGAAAGTAATGTACAATACAAAAAAGAAATTAAAACAATAAAATAATAAAGAAAGGTAAATTAAAACAGAACATAATAACAATAACAAGACTTTGCCATTCGTTCATATCTCTTTTTTTGTAACATTATTTATTTATAGTAAGGAGGATCTTCAGCTCTTCCCCAGTAGCTAGTTGAGTGCCTTCCGACCTGGGGGTCTCATCTTCCAGCACCATAGCACAATTTGTTTTGTTGTAACTATCCATTGGGTTTTCATGGCAAGATACAGAAGTAGATTACCGGGCCTTTCTTCCGCGCAGTTTAAGTTTGGTGTTGTTGCCGTTGTCACAAAAATGTGATCCTCCGCCGTCAACACTATCCCATTCTGCTGCTGCCCAGATGGGTGGTTTGTCTTGGTCTGGCACCTCAGCTGAGACCTGTCCATCTTGGGAGACCCTGCCAGTAGTTAAACTACCGATAGTTTAGCTCTCAGCATCACTGATGCACACAAGCCCTCACAGCACGACAAGCTGCAAACCAAGTGAGAGCTGAAGACTTTTCAGAGTAAAGCCAGCATTTATGATGTGGTTGGATCAAAGCCCTCAGGAAGTCTGACTGCTGATGTAGCTGCGCATGAAATGAGAGTCAGAAGTTGTAAAAATGTCTTACACATTGGAACATGGAACGTACGAAGCATGAACCAAGGGAAGTTGGAGGTGGTCAAGAATGAAATGGAACGTGTACAACTTGATCTGTTGGGTGTCAGCGAACTGAAATGGACTGGCATCGGGCACTTTGCATCAGATGATTACATGGTCTACTATGCTAGAAATGAAAGACAAAGAAGAAATGGTGTTGCATTTATAATAAAGAAGAAACTTGCAAGAACTGTAATGAAATACAATGCAGTCAGCGAATGCCTAATGTCTATTCGTCTACGAGGATTGCCTATCAACACAACTATAATTCAAGTATATGCCCCAACAACAGCTGCAGAAGAGAATGAAACTGAAGAGTTCTATGAACAAGTACAAGCTGAAATTGACAGAACATGCAAACAGGATATCCTGATAGTCATGGGTGACTGGAATGCAAAAGTTGACAACAAAGAAGAAGGCAAAGTAGTTGGAAAATATGGACTTGGCAACAGAAATGAAGCTGGAGAAAGACTGATAGAATTCTGCAAGACCAATGATCTATTCATCTCAAACACCTTCTTCCAGCAACACAAGCGGCGACTGTACACATGGACTTCACCCAATGGATTGTATAAAAATCAAATTGACTACATCTGTGGAAGTCAACTATGGAAAAGCTCTATAACATAAACAAAGACAAAACCTGGAGCTGACTGTGGTAGAGATCATCAACTACTAGTATGCAAACTCAAGCTAAAGTTGAAAAAGAGCAAACCACTCATGAATGCAGCAAAATATGACCTTGAGAATATACCACTGGAATTTAAAGACTGCCTGCAAAATTGATTTGCTGCTTTAGATACAAATGACAGAGCTCTGGAAGAGTTATGGAATGACATTAAGAAGGTTGTGTTGGAAGAAAGTGAGAAGTCTCTACAAAAGGTGAAAAAGCAAAAACGGAAGAAACTCTGAAAATTGCCCAGAAACGCAGAGAAGCTAAAGCCAGAGGAGAAAGAAAGACAATCACAGAACTCAACAGAGATTTCCAACATGCAGCAAGACAGGACAAGGAAAAGTACTACAATGACACTTGCAAGGAAATAGAAGCAGAAACTATTAGAGGAAGAACAAGATTGACTTTCCTGAAGCTACGAGAGTTAAAGAAAAAGTTCCAGCCTCGAATTGGAATGTTACAAGATGCTCAAGGATCTATGTTGAATGATGCTGAGAAGATCAAGAAAAGGTGGAAGGAATATACAGAGTTTTTTTGGAAGGAATATACAGAGTTTTTAAATGATAAAGATCAAGTGAACTAACAGCAGTTTCAACCTGTACCTTATGATCGGGAACCATTATTGATGAAAGAATAAGTTGAAGCAGCATTGAAAGCCTTATCAAAGAACAAAGCACCAGGCATTGATAGCATTCCTATAGAAGTATTGCAGCACTCTGATGCAGCTGTTACCATACTTACAAGGCTCTGCCAAGAAATATGGAAGACAACATCATGGCCAACTGACTGGAAAAGATCTGTGTTTATACCAACACTAAAGAAAGGTGATCCAACTGACTGTGGAAATTATCGAACAATCGCTCTGATCCCACATGCCAGCAAGATTCTACTGAAGATTATTCAAAAGAGACTACAACCATACCTGGAACAAGAACTACCTGAAGTGCAAGCAGGGTTCAGGAAAGGGCGAGGAACGAGAGACATCATTGCGGATGTGAGATGGATCCTTGAAAAGACTAAAGAATACCAAAAGGATATCTATTTGTACTTTATCGACTATAGCAAGGCTTTTGACTGTGTAAACCATGAGAAACTCTGGGCCACATTAAGAAGCATGGGTATACCAGAACACCTGATCGTTCTCTTGCGCAATCTGTACATTGATCAAGAAGCAACAGTTCGAACGGAACAAGGAGAAACAGAATGGTTTAAAATAAGCAAAGGTGTAAGACAAGGCTGCATACTTTCCCCCTACCTGTTTAATTTATATGCAGAACAAATCATCAGAGAAGCAGGATTGTATGAAGACAACAGAGGTGTGAAGATTGGTGGAAGACTCATCAACAATCTTCGCTATGCTGATGATACTACATTACTGGCTGAAAGTGAAGATGATCTGAAACATTTGCTTCTCACAATCAAAGAACATAGTCTCAAAATGGGCCTGCACCTTAATGTAAAGAAGACAAAGATCATGACAACTGGCATAATCAACAGGTTCATCGTTGAAGGAGAAGAAATTGAAATTGTGAACAACTTTAACCTACTTGGATCAACTATCAATAAAGAAGCAACAAGCAGTCAAGAAATCAAATGACGCATTGCTCTTGGCAGAATGGCTATGAAAGATCTAGATAAGATTCTCAAGAGCAGAGATGTCTCTCTCCATACAAAGATTCGACTTGTTCAAGCCATGGTATTTTCAATAACATCATATGGATGTGAAAGCTGGACAGTGAAAAAGATAGACAGGAAGAAAATTGATGCCTTTGAATTATGGTGCTGGCGGCGAATACTATGTATACCATGGACTGCCCGAAGAACAAACCAGTCGGTACTAGAGGAGATCAAACCTAAGCTTTCTTTAGAAGCTCAGATGACAAGACTTCGACTTTCATACTTTGGACACATCATGCGAAGAGAGAGATCATTAGAGAAAGACATCATGCTTGGCAAGATAGAAGGTCAACGCAAAAGAGGAAGGCCAGCAATGAGATGGATCGATACAATAACAGCAACTACGGGTACCAGTCTATCAACAATGAGCCGCCTGACTGAAGACCGAACACAATTTAGGATAGCTATCCAGAGGGTCGCCATGAGTCGACTCCGACTCGACGGCACTTAACAACAACAACAACAACAAGGAGGATCAGCATAAAACTACAATTGAGCATGGCACCACTGCAAGACATTAATTATAAACCATACCCACGCAATACATCAATACATCAGGGGTTTATGCCAACCAAGAAAGCGATGATATATGGTACCAAAGTCGGGCTACCCCCCCAGCAGTACCAAAAGCTCCCTACCCCACTATCCTGAATGGCACCACTGGAAATAATAATTCAAAGAAGAAAGAATAGGGGAAAAGGGAACTCAAGAATTGGCAAGGTAAACCCATCATCTGATGCTGAATCACAGCCAAACTCAGTCACACTGTTCAAAACAACACCTGGCCACTATCCAGATAGCCATCCGACCTAAAATGTAAATCATACCCCCCTCCCCTACTAAAAAACAAGGAACAAATCAACCCCAAAAAGCTGGTGCAATATAATATCTACAACAGGAGGCTGATGGTAGAGACAGGGAAGGATCGAAGGGAGGGACCGGGGGCAGAAGAAACAAGGAAGGGCCACAAGAAAAAAGAAGAGGGGAAAGGAGTGCACAGACAGCGAGGGACCCAGGGATGAACAGGAAAACATCGAGAGTGCCCATTACAATGCTCTATTTACCCATCTGGGCCAGAGCAGGATGCAACCCAGTGACAGTATAGATGCCAGAGATCTTCAGACACTCCTTGTTGGCCCTTCAACAAAGAGGAGAGCTTATCCATATTCATCAAATCGTTCACTCAAACTTTCCAATCCACAACTTCAGGGCTACTCTCAACCTTCCAGCAATGGGCAACAATCATACGAGCTGCAACCAAAAGGAGTTCAGCCAATCTACTACTGCCTTCCATGTTCCCCTCCGAAAGCTCAAAGTAGCCCAGCAGACAAACAACAGGGTCCATAAGATGAGCAGCACCAGAAATATTATTAACCACATCTGAGACCAAAACTCTCAGATCCTAGGGCACTCCCACCACATATGGTAAAAAAATCCAACTGATCCACACCCTCTCCAACAAAGATCCGAGTCATGCAGTCCCAACCATTTTTAGCAGACTGGAGTCATATAAGCATGCAGCAGAATTTTATACTGGGTCTGTCGATAGTTGCTATTGTGAGCCCACCAGTAGCTCCGCCGGTAAATAAGTTGCCACTCTGCTGGGGTAAAGAAACATCCGGTGAGGGTCCAAGTCAGAAAAATTTAAGTCCAGAAGCGTCCAGTATAACCTTGAGAGAACATTTCTCAAGCTCTCCTCGCTGTGGAAGAGAACCCCTTCCAGGGCTGACAGGAGTCGTGTTAGTTGAGACTAGTGCTCCTCCCTTGAAGCAAAATACCACAGTTGGAAGTATTGGTAAAAGGGAAGACGTACTCCTCCTTTCCTAACCAACTGATCTAAACTCATAAAGGAGCCATTCTCAATCAACTCCCAAAACCGAGTTACCCCTTTTAAGCACCAACAGTGTCACAGGTCCCGGAAAGCAGCCCCACTAAACGGCCAAAAATCGGAGATTTTAGCATCTGGAAATAGGACACCCCCCCCCCCCCCCCATGCTCCCAATCATGTACCTGCGTTAGAACCTGAAGTATAGGGACTAAAAGAGCATGATCCTCACTCAACCCACTCTCTCCCCCCCAGCCTCAAAAATAGACATGGGTGAGAGCCAACATCTCTCCATAAATACCCAATGTTTATCAGGAGGTCAAACACAGTGATAACAAAGATCTTGAAGCACCGCCACCTTATAATATAACTCCAGCTTGGGACAATTCAACCCACTCAATGGAGTGAACCAGTCCAGCCAATGCGGGCTTTGATCATGCCCCACACAAGCTTACTAAAGCTTCCAACATTTTAAAAAGGGAAGAGGGAATCTTAATAGGCAGTTGTGAAAACAAGTGTAATAACTTAGGGAGAACCATCCAACCCTAGGGTAAGATGTCCCCAGCACGCAAGGTCCTCCCAAATGACAGTAGCCAACGGTGCATAATTCAAAGAGAACAAATCCTCTGCCCGAAAGGATAACTTCACACCTAGGTATTTAACTTAACATGCGAACCTGCCAGGCAGAACTGACATCCCTCTGGCAAGAACCCAGATGAAGGCCCTAATGGCAGTACTTCAGACTTGTCAATTCACTTTAAACCCAGGCAAAATGCTCCAGTACTCAAGCCAAGACCACTAGAGATGTCATTGGATCCTCCATGAAGATCAAAGGATCACCAGCATAGACACGTGATTTGGGGTATTATCTACTATAATAGGTTTGATATCCATGGCCATCCACAGAAGACAAGCCAAGGTTTCAATAGCCAGGGAAAACAATAGCGGTGAAAGGGGCAGCTCTCCCAATACAGCGTAAATTGCTTAGACCGAAGATCATTCACCACCACTTGAGCATTGGGAGACACATATAATGCCTGCACCCACCCTACAAAGTGATCACCCAAGCCAAACTGAGTCATCACTGCAAAAAGATATTCCCACTCCATGTGATCAAATGCTTTCTCAGCATCTAAAAAACCACAACAGGCCACTTTATTCGCCAGAGAAACATTAATCTTAACATTTAGAAGCCAGTGCACATCATCTGTAATCTGCTTGCCTGATTTGGGTGTACTAAAGTCATAATGACACTATCAAGCAAGCTAGCCAGCACTCAGGCAAAAATCTTCACATCACTATACAGGAGCGCGATAGGCCTATAGTTGCCACACTCTTCACATGACTTGCCCCTTTAGGAATGAGTGAGATCTCCACCTTGTACATGACTGGAGGGAGATGACCTAGTTGCAGTGTATCATATGCTTCAACAAAGGTGCAAGAGAATCCTTCATAGCCTTATACTACTCTATGGGAAACCCATCTGTTCCCATTGCCTTCCCAAATGCAAGTGAGTTAATGGCAAGTAAAACCTGTCAAGGATACATCCCAATTCAGCTAATTCCTTTTGCTGATCTGAAAGGCCTGGGAAATGAACCCCATCCAGAGAAAATGAGATATCCGCCGAGGTGGTCAAGATTTCTGAAGAATACAGCTGAGAATAAAAAGCACGAAAGGCTTGCAAGGTACCCAGGCTATCCTTGCGAAGAACCCTATCCGGGCTATAAACTGCACTGATAAGCTGACTACTCCTCTGCTTTTGGAGTTGCCAGGCAAGCAATTTACCCACCTCCCCACCCCCAAGTTCCATAAAGTTACGCCTAGAAAGCCTCAAAACAAACTCTATCCTTTCCACCTCTATAGCCTCTAACTGCTGCCTCACCTCTAACAATCGGAGATATATCTTTCTTTCCCCAGTTTTCTTATGTTCCCCTTGCAACTGATCCAGCTGACCCCTCAAGTGGACAAGCTGGGCCTTCCATTGCCTCTTCCGCCGGGAAGCCAGCTGCAAAAGCCATCCTCACATGTAGACCTTACTGACCTCCCACAACAGGCCTGCAGAGGTTACCCCATCATCATTAAAAACCTAAAAATCATCCCACCATTCTCACATCTGCACTCTCACTGCATTTTCCTGAAGGAAACGCATTCACTCTCCACAACAGCCCCCCTATGTCCGACTTCCCCCATCCTAAATCAAGCAACAGACACATCATATCATGATCACTCACCACTGGGGAGCAAATAAGAATGTCCTCCGCTTTCGGGATATCACCTCCAGACCACAGAAAAAGGTCAAGTCTGGAGTACCCCTGCATGTTGACCAAGCAACGGGAATAGTCTCGCTCCCCTAGGTGGAAACCCCTCCATATATCAACCTAGCTCTGCCTCACCAAGGTCTTATGAAGTGCCATGCCCGCAGGGAGGGGATGCATCATCGTCATTGGAGTGGACCAATCCATCAAGCTTAGGGCACAGTTCATGTCCTCCCCACCACCCAGAGTGAACCATGAGCTTTCTTGGCAAAGGCAGCAAACATCTGCTGAAAAAATCCCCCTTGGGCACACTTAGTTTATATATATTAAGCAAAGAAATTTCCTGATGTTCAACTCGGTCCACCACCCAAACCACCTGCCCCTGATTGTCTCTCCCGATTTCATATAAGGTAAAAGGAGTTCTGGTACTGATCAAAATGGCCACCCCTCTCTTTTTGGAGTTATATGCAGAGTAGTAAACCTACCCCCAATGCCCACTCTGAAGTTTATCCATCTCAGAGGGAACCAATTTCACCTCCTGCAGAAGGACGATATCCACCCGCTCCCTTTGCAGGTAAGCCAGCACCCTTTTATGCTTAATAGGGTTTTTAAAGCCCCCCCCCCCCCCCCAACGTTCAAGGTTGTAACCTTAAGCACCATAGTTCAGAGAAAGCAAGTACCAATGCAACACAAGAAGAAAGGCAAGCAAGAGATGAACCTATCCCTCCCAGCCCCTGCCCCCACCACACCCCCTTTTACACTCCACTACACCTATGTGCACCTATAAAAAAGTATAATCCCCAACAAAACACAGTCGACTTATATACAACTTTTTTATAGTGATGTACATACACACCTCGCTTCCACTTCATGCTGGCCCCGAGCTGCCACAACCCTTCCCTACTCTACCATCCTCCACCCACAGACAAACAACTCCAGTCATCCACCCATATTCACAGCAGTCCATACAGCACATTCACCCCCAAGCAATCCAGACACCTGTCACCCAACACACAGGCAAATAAAGAACAAGTCCACCCTAACCCGATCACAATGACACTACCGGCACTTCATCCATGTGAGTCCAGTATGGACACCCAGAACCTCAAACATGACAGATAGCTTCCCCCTCTCAAACTTGCCCCCCCCCCCCCCCCAGAGACCAGGGTGTCAAAGCTCCACTGTGGAGCTAGGTAAAACCTGGACTACCCCCGGGAGACAAAAGGAGGGGGGGAAGGAAAAAAAAGAAAACATTACAGCAAGACAGCTCATCTAGCAAATGTCTTTCAACACAGTTCCTGGATCAGGATTTGGAGGCTCATTCTCCAGCTGATCCGCTAGCGGAAGCCTCCTCCAGATCGGTGATGTTCTCTGGTTGCGTAACTTCGAACCGCACACTTGTTCCCTTCATGGCAGCACTCGAGCCTTCCTCCACTATTGGCACATCTGCACTTTCACCAGCAGCGGACAGTCCACCAATCTCAAAACCATCTTCAATGGAGGCCCTCCTTGCTGCCACAGTCAGACTTGAAACTGCCAGCGAGTTCCCCCTCACTGTAAGAGTTTCTGCATGTTCTCAGGTGAATGAAGAAAGTGATGCTCTTCCCGAACCAGCACCATCAGATGGGCAGGGTAACAAATGCTCATGCAGAGGCCAATTTTAACAAGGGTATCCCGATATTGTACAAGCGATTTCCACTTTCTAACAGTCTCTGCACTCATATCCAAGAATATTGTTATTGAAAGAAACAGATTTAGATTTACGAGCTTCCAGGATGATGTGTTCTTTTTCTTGACAGCGTAGCAACCTCACATTCAGGGCACGCAGCCACTTCTCTGGGCCAGGCTGAAGTTGGGTCTCCCGATGAGCCCTCTCAATCTCATAAGAAGGGGTAGCAATTTGGGGCAAGAAAGCAAGAGTCCAACAGCCACTTAACAAACTTGCGTGCATCAGGCAGATCTTTCACCCTCCGGCACTTCAAATATACGTATGTTTTGCCGATGGTCCCTATTCTCTTGATCTTCAGTTTCAAGCCACTGAATAATCTTTCTCATACACACCAACTCTTCAGACGCCTTAGTCTCCTGATCTTCCATAGCGCTCATATGCTCCTCTACCCTGGTGAGCCGCATCACCAGAGAGTCAAACTGTTCAGCAAAACTAACTGTAATGGCAGTTATAATCTCAGCTTTAGAGCTCCAGATTTCATTAAAGAGCATAGCCTTGTTGTTCAGCCCCTCGGGATCAGAACTGCCACATCTGAGAGTTCTTCTCCAGGCTCAGTCACATGGCTAGGTCCCAGATCCAATGGTGGAGCATTCTTCACTTTATCTGCATAAAGCTCCTTAATGGTCTTTTCAGTGTGCACCTTCTGTACCTTCAGAATGCCATGGGTTACTCTCCTCCTGAAATCAGCGGTATCAGGGCCAAAGAAACACAGGTTTAATAATAGGGCAACTCAGAGCCTTGCACTGCATCCTCCTATCACATCTGTGCCAGAACCGGAAACCTTGTTGTTCATTCATATTTAAGCACATTCTCCCATGGCAGTTCACAGGAATCATGGGGGGAGGTGGTGGATAAGATTGCTGAAGTTAGTTTGGAGTATGGGGAATTTTTGGTGTTGGTGTTGGTGTTGGGATAGTTCAGCAATGTGTGGGGGTGGTGAGGAGTGGGTGTCCTTTTTGGAATTGGTGTTGCAAGATATGGGATATCCAATCCTTATTGGTCAAGTTACCGAACGATTGGTTTAAGCCTCAATATCAATGAAAAATCGTTCATGTATCAATAAAGTGGAGATGCACTTATTTTCTCATATCTTATTCAATAAATTAAATTATTTAACTCGAGGTCTCAGACTTTTCGGCTCTGCTATTGGGACTCACGTCCGTTATTCAAGCAGTTTGCCCGTTTGCATCAATGACCTCATAATGAAAAGCACATTTGCAGGTAATTTGAATACATTCAGCTGCTCTATGTCTTATAACAAAGACTACTTATCTTAAATGTTTGAATGCACCCGCCAATGTTAGAAGGACAGTTTAAGGATCCCGACGCCCTCAATGGGTACCGCTCTTGCGTTTCAGACTGAGACTTTCTTCAGGGGATTCTCAATAAACTCATAGTCCTAAAAGCTGTTCAACTGCTTTTCAACTGAAAAAAACCAAACATATATAAGTAACCAATTCCTTATCCCAAAATGCGCACCCCTTTCAACTAAAAACCTTTTAACTTTACTACTTTCCACTAGCCGATGCTATCATTATTCTTAACTACATTATGTATCTAGTTATTGCGTTAGTAACCTAAACTATTCTAAACTAATATCATATGTAGAAAAAGTTTACCATTTTCAAGACGCTGCTGCCCGCATTTCATTAGTATATAATCCTTCTTCTCTACTGCTCAAAATTGAAACGCCGCGCATGCGGATTAATGGTATGCCGCCCCTTTTAAAGGGGCTGAAGACTCTAACCACCTATCATGAAAATCCTGCTATAACCCTCTATCTACTACTTAAAACGTGATAGTTATCTCTCTCTCCTTACCTCCTTGGTTTATATCTTGAGTTTCTACAAGAGAAAACCTATTATTAGGGAAATTTTTCTAACACGTATCCCCCTCCAATGAAAATAAAATACTACTAGCTCTCTAGTCCTTAAATACAATTCGACCATTCCACTATTGCATTTAAACCTTTGGGGATAACAGTGTCAAAAGTAAAAATCCACCATTGTTCTCGCCTGATAAGGCGCCGATCTATATTGGTGTTACCCATTGTCTGAGTAATCTGATCTATCCCACATACTCGTAATTGATCATATGTATGATTTTCTTTTATACAGTGATCCACTATTGGGGCCTCGTGTACCCTATTCTTAAGACGACTCTTGTGCTCTCTAATGCGGACTCGCAATGTCCGCGTAGTCTTTCCTATATAAGCCAATCCGCAAGGGCAAATAATGGCGTATACTATATGGGTAGAGTTACATGTGGTAGACGATCTTAATTCTCTTCGGAGACCATTGTATTCAAAACTAGAAGCTGTCAAAGTTAAAGGACAGATATCACAACTACCGCAACTACGATGTCCCTTTGTTTGATCTGCCTCCCTTGGGGAAACAAATGGTTTCAGTACCGATGGACATAATAAATCTTTCAAATTATTATCTCTAGTCCATACACATCGGACTGATTTCTCTTGTAGTCCCGGTACTGTTAATAAAGTGTTGGAATGTTTACGAATAATCTTCTGGATCCTTGTGCTTAAAGGAGTATATCGTGTTATAAAATTCACCGAAGGTGAGTCAAACTGCTTTGAAACTGGAGGACGTGATTCAAGAAGAGCTGCCCGATGATTATATAAAGCCCGGATATATGCTTTTTTAAGAATTCCATATGGATAGCCTCGAGCTAGGAAGTCAGCAAATAAACTTTTTGATTTTCGTTTGTATTCTAAGGTATCAGCGCAGTTCCTGCGGAACCTTAGGAATTGAGAATACGGAAGACCTTCTTTTAGGCGGCGAGGGTGTAGACTATGAAAATGTAATAGTGAATTTTTATCCACGGGTTTCTTAAAAACCGTTGTCTTCCAGCCCGAGGAACTTCTCATGATCTGTACATCTAAATATGTCAAAACATCTTTGTGTACTGTTGATGTGAAAGAAATATTATTATCACATTGATTAAGCCACTCTAAAAATTGAAAAAAAGAATCTTCAGTGCCATGCCATATCAAGAAAACATCATCCAGTCCAGTCTCGAGAAGCATATCTCATTGAAGCTTTTAATCAACTACAAGATTCTAAGACATATGTTAAATTATCGAAGGACCCACAGGATTCTTTACAACGTCAAATAAAAGAATTAACTAAATCTGCCTTAGATGAGAGTATCATCACACGCCAAGAATATAATTTTTTGAATGTTGCCGCTCCAAACACTGCTAAGTTTTATCTAGTACCTAAGGTACATAAAAATATACAGCAACCCCCAGGGTGCCCCATTGTATCCACGAGGGGGAGTATTCTTGAACCACTTTCGATTTATATAGATTCCTATATGCGGCCATTATTAAAGACCATACCTTCCTATACAAGGGACACAACTCATTTCTTACAAGTTTTGAATACTATGGATCAATGGTCAACTAATCCAGAGGTTTTGCTAGCCACACTAGATGTGGTTTCTTTGTATACTCACATCCCTCAAGAGGCGGCATTACAAGTGATAACTGATGTTCTACATCAGCGTGGGGACATTTCTGCACCTAAAGAAAGGTTTATTCTGGCTCTAGCCCAGCTAGCCATTCAAAGGAATTATTTCCTATTTCAGGATGAGTTTTATCAACAGATAGCTGGAGTAGCGATGGGCGCAACATGCGCCCCATCAATAGCTAATTTTTACATGGGCAGTTTTGAACATCAGTGGGTGGTTTCATCTGTATATATGTCTCAGATTTTGCTATGGCAAAGATTCATTGATGATGTTTTCTTGATATGGCATGGCACTGAAGATTCTTTTTTTCAATTTTTAGAGTGGCTTAATCAATGTGATAATAATATTTCTTTCACATCAACAGTACACAAAGATGTTTTGACATATTTAGATGTACAGATCATGAGAAGTTCCTCGGGCTGGAAGACAACGGTTTTTAAGAAACCCGTGGATAAAAATTCACTATTACATTTTCATAGTCTACACCCTCGCCGCCTAAAAGAAGGTCTTCCGTATTCTCAGTTCCTAAGGTTCCGCAGGAACTGCGCTGATACCTTAGAATACAAACGAAAATCAAAAAGTTTATTTGCTGACTTCCTAGCTCGAGGCTATCCATATGGAATTCTTAAAAAAGCATATACCCGGGCTTTATATAATCATCGGGCAGCTCTTCTTGAATCACGTCCTCCAGTTTCAAAGCAGTTTGACTCACCTTCGGTGAATTTTATAACACGATATACTCCTTTAAGCACAAGGATCCAGAAGATTATTCGTAAACATTCCAACACTTTATTAACAGTACCGGGACTACAAGAGAAATCAGTCCGATGTGTATGGACTAGAGATAATAATTTGAAAGATTTATTATGTCCATCGGTACTGAAACCATTTGTTTCCCCAAGGGAGGCAGATCAAACAAAGGGACATCGTAGTTGCGGTAGTTGTGATATCTGTCCTTTAACTTTGACAGCTTCTAGTTTTGAATACAATGGTCTCCGAAGAGAATTAAGATCGTCTACCACATGTAACTCTACCCATATAGTATACGCCATTATTTGCCCTTGCGGATTGGCTTATATAGGAAAGACTACGCGGACATTGCGAGTCCGCATTAGAGAGCACAAGAGTCGTCTTAAGAATAGGGTACACGAGGCCCCAATAGTGGATCACTGTATAAAAGAAAATCATACATATGATCAATTACGAGTATGTGGGATAGATCAGATTACTCAGACAATGGGTAACACCAATATAGATCGGCGCCTTATCAGGCGAGAACAATGGTGGATTTTTACTTTTGACACTGTTATCCCCAAAGGTTTAAATGCAATAGTGGAATGGTCGAATTGTATTTAAGGACTAGAGAGCTAGTAGTATTTTATTTTCATTGGAGGGGGATACGTGTTAGAAAAATTTCCCTAATAATAGGTTTTCTCTTGTAGAAACTCAAGATATAAACCAAGGAGGTAAGGAGAGAGAGATAACTATCACGTTTTAAGTAGTTGATAGAGGGATATAGCAGGATTTTCATGATAGGTGGTTAGAGTCTTCAGCCCCTTTAAAAGGGGCGGCATACCATTAATCCGCATGCGCGGCGTTTCAATTTTGAGCAGTAGAGAAGAAGGATTATATACTAATGAAATGCGGGCAGCAGCGTCTTGAAAATGGTAAACTTTTTCTACATATGATATTAGTTTAGAATAGTTTAGGTTACTAACGCAATAACTAGATACATAATGTAGTTAAGAATAATGATAGCATCGGCTAGTGGAAAGTAGTAAAGTTAAAAGGTTTTTAGTTGTAAGGGGTGGGCATTTTGGGATAAGGAATTGGTTACTTATATATGTTTGGTTTTTTTCAGTTGAAAAGCAGTTGAACAGCTTTTAGGACTATGAGTTTATTGAGAATCCCCTGAAGAAAGTCTCAGTCTGAAACGCAAGAGCGGTACCCATTGAGGGCGTCGGGATCCTTAAACTGTCCTTCTAACATTGGCGGGTGCATTCAAACATTTAAGATAAGTAGTCTTTGTTATAAGACATAGAGCAGCTGAATGTATTCAAATTACCTGCAAATGTGCTTTTCATTATGAGGTCATTGATGCAAACGGGCAAACTGCTTGAATAACGGACGTGAGTCCCAATAGCAGAGCCGAAAAGTCTGAGATCTCGAGTTAAATAATTTAATTTATTGAATAAGATATGAGAAAATAAGTGCATCTCCACTTTATTGATACATGAACGATTTTTCATTGATATTGAGATATGGGATATCAGCAATTAGTGGTGGGGGGGGGCTACCTATGTTAGAGGGAATAGGTTGGATTTAATTTTTGGCTCTGAGTGGGACTGTTGGGGATTACAGTAGAGGATGGCATGGAGGTTCCATAATCTGAACATTTCTTGGTGCCATTTAGGTTTGGGTGAAGAGGGAAAGATAGACAGAGTCACCAGGTGGTAAGGCAGTAGGTTAGGGGTAAGATAAAGGAGAGACTGTTGTGGGAGAAGACAGTGGCTAGAAGGAGACTTGGGTGGGAGGGTGGATAGGGGATTGGATGCAAGATTGGATTGAGGCAATGCAGGGTGCACTGGAGGAGGTGGCCCTGTGGTAGTTGGTACAAATGAGGGAGGAGTAGGTAATTAATAGGGAGTGGTATTTGGCAGCACTACTGGAGGCTAAACGAGAATTGTGCCAGCTGAAAAGGTGCTGGAGAAAGTTGGGGTTGGGTCAGAATAGGGCAGCTTGGAAGAAGAGGGCTAATGACAATCAGAGGAAGATTCAAGAAGCGAAGCAGAAGGTGTGGTTCTCAAGGGTGGAAGCAGTGGGATACAGGCCCAAGGAATTTTTTAGAGTAGCGAAGCAATTGTTGTGGCTCAATTGGGGAGGGAGGGAGGGGATGGAAGTGGATGTAAAAGAAGTGGCGGATTATTTTGTTGGGAAGGTGGAGAAGTTAAGGGTGAAAGGGGAGGAGAGGGTGTAGGGTTGGGGTAGGGATGGAGCAGGAGAGATGGGGTTGGGAGGAATTTGTGGAGGTTAGCCAGGAGAGGGTGAAGGAGGTTTTGCAGGGGTTGCATTTACTTGGAATGTACTTGGATTCCCTTCCAGGGTGTCTGTTGAGAGAAGGATCAGGGGAGATAGTAGGGTGGTTGGTGGATATTGTGAACACCTCAATGGCCCAGGGTAATTATCCTGAGGTGTTAAAGGAGGCGATAGTGACTCCTATTTCAAAGAACAGTCATGATTTTTCCTGTGAGAACTTCAGGCCTATCTCATCATAGATGTATCTCGCTAAACTGGTAGAGAAGGTAGTAATGGACCAGTTGGAGGGTCATTTGGAAGAGAAAAAGAGTTTGGATTGGGGGCAGGTAGGTTTTTGGAAAGGTTCAGGGACAGAAACTTTATTAGCGGCAATGATGAATATGCTGGGGCAGGCTAGAGATGGGGGGAGGACAGCGATGATGTCAGGGCATAGGGATAAGGGGTAATGTATTGAGGTTGCTATCTGCTTTTCTGCATGGGTGCCGGTTCAGGGTCTGTTGCGTGAGAAGAGGTCTACCGTGCACCAGTTGTCATGTGGAGTTCCACAAGGCTTGGCACTCTCCTTCTGTCTCTTTAACATTTTCATGAGTCCAGTAGGACAGATTGTGAGGAAGCATGGCTTCCAGTGTTTTCTTTATGCAGGTGACATTTATTCAGTTTGTGGTAGAATCTGAATGTTCATTGGAAGAAACTATTGAGAAGCTTAACAGGTGTTTGGAGGAGGTGTGTGAGTGATTGCGGTCTAACCATCTGGCTTCGAATTCTCAGAAATTGGAACTATTAGTGTTTAGGGGAAAAGAGGAGAGGGATGTGCAGGAATGGCCAAGGGTTGCAGGTAAAAAGTTGAAATGGAAAAGGAAATATGGAACTCTGGGGTGGTGATAGATGTAGGTTTGGAACTTCACTCCCAGGTGTTGAATGTGGTATAAGTGCCATACAGAAAGTAGCGCCTGGTATGACAGTTTCGTCCATTTTTGGATAAGGGGTCGATGCGCCTGTTGATTTAGGCCTTGGTAATTTCAGTACTGGATTATTGTACGTTGGGTTACCAAAGTACCAGTTGTGGAAGTTGCAGGTTGTGCAGAATGCGGCAGCAAGAGTGGTTTAGTGGCGCAGTCAGGAGTCGGTAGCTGATGTGTTGGTCCATCTTCACCGGCTCCCATTTGAGCAGTGGAGTGTGTTTAAGATATGCCATACTAAGAACATAAGATATGCCATACTGGGTCAGACCAAGGTCCATCAAGCCCAGTATCCTATTTCCAACAGTGGCCGATCTAGGTCATAAGTACCTAGCAGTCTCCCCAAAAGACATAGGTTCCTCAATGCTTGTATTGGGTCCAGCATTGATATCCTGGGTCCCTTTTGATAATGGTCAATGGACCTTTCCTCAGAGGAACTTGTCCAAACCTTTTTTAATCCCAGCAATACAAACAGCTTTTACTACATCCTCCCGTAACAAATTCCAGAGTTTGATTACACATTGAGTGAAAAAATATTTTCTCTTATTAGTCTTAAATAGGTTGCCCTGTAGCTACATTGCATGTCCCCTAGTCTTTCTATATTTTGATGGTGTAAACAATCAATCTACGTTTACCCGTTCCACTCCATTCATTCATTTATAGACCTCTATCATATCTCCCCTCCAGGGCCGGCCCGTCCATTGAGCAAGAATGTTTTTTGCACAGGGCCCCGCGTTTCAGGGGGCCCCGCGCAAAGAACATTCTGCTTTTTTAAAAATTCAATTTAAAAAAAAAAAAGCTGGCTGCTGCCGCTGCCGCCGCAGCAGCAGCAGAATGGAGTGTCCCGCGGGGCCCCCTCTGCCCGCTGAGCCCCTCTGCAAGGGCTTTCAGATACGTGAAGGGAGAGTGTCTCCCTCGCGTCTCTGTTAAGCCCGCAGGGGCTAATGGGAAATTTCCCATCTGCCCCTTTAGACGCGAGGGGCAGATGGGAAATTTCCCATTAGCCCCTGCAGGCTTAACAGAGACGCGAGGGAGACACTCTCCCTTCGCGAATCTGAAAGCCCTTGCAGAGGGGCTCAGCGGGCAGAGGGGGCCCCGCGGGACACTCTATTCTGCCGCTGCCGCAGCGGCAGCAGCCAGCTTTTTTTTTTTTCTAATTTCCCTGAGCCGATGTGGGGGGGGGTTAGGACTGGTAATGGGCTATGGAGGGGGTTAGGACGTGACTTGAGGTGGGCTGTGGGTTGATGGGGGGGGGTAGGACAGGAAATGGACTGATGGGGAGGGGTTAGGACTTGAGGTGGGCTGTTGGGGGGGTTAGGACTGGTAATGGGCTATGGGGGGTTAAGACTGGTAATGGGCTGTGGGCTGATGGGGCCTGTCTGGAAATGGGGTGATGGGGGGTTAGGACTGGAAATGGGATATGGGGGGGCTAGGACACGAAATGGGCTATGGGGGGGCTAGGACAGGAAATGTGCTGATGGGGAGGGGTTAGGACTTGAGGTGGGCTGTTGGGGGGGTTAGGACTGGTAATGGGCTATGGGGGGTTAAGACTGGTAATGGGCTGTGGGCTGATGGGGCCTGTCGGGAAATGGGGTGATGGGGGGCTAGGACAGGAAATGGGCTATGGGGGGGCTAGGACAGGAAATGGGCTGATGAGGAGGGGTTAGGACTTGAGGTGGGCTGTTGGGGGGGTCAGGACTTGTAATGGGCTATGGGGGGGCTAGGACAGGAAATGGGCTGATGGGGAGGGGTTAGGACTTGAGGTGGGCTGATGGGGTTAGGACTGGTAATGAGCTGTGGGCTGTTGGGGGGGTTAGGACTGGTAATGGGCTATGGGGGGGTTAAGACTGGTAATGGGCTGTGGGCTGATGGGAGCTGTCTGGAAATGGGGTGATGGGGGGTTAGGACTGGTAATGGGCTATGGGGGGGTTAAGACTGGTAATGGGCTATGGGGGTTAGGACTGATAATGGGCTATGGGGTCGGGGCTAGGACATAAAATGGGCTGATGGGGAGGGGTTAGGACTTGAGGTGGGTTGATGGGGTTAGGACTGGTAATGGGCTGTGGGCTGATGGGGGGAGTTAGGACTGGCAATGGGCTATGGGGGGCTGACTGGAAATGGGCTGATGGGGTTAGGACTGGAAGTGGGCTGATGGGGGTTTAGGACTGGTAATGGGTTATAGGGGGTGCATAAACTGAAAATGGGGTGATGGGGGGTTAGGACTGGAAGTGGGTTGATGGGGGGCTAGGACTGGTAATGGGTTGGGGGGTTGCTAGGACTGGAAATGGGCTGAGTGGAAGGGGAGGCTTGAACGGCAAATAGCTGATGGGGAGGGGGCTTGGAATGGAAATGGTCTGTGAGGGAAGGGAGCTAGGACTGGAAATGGGCTGATGGAGCAGCTAGGATAGGACTGGAAATGGGCTGTTGGGGGAGCTAAGATTGGAAATGGGCTGTGGTGGGGGCTTGGATTGAAATGGACTCATGGAGGGGCTAGAACTGGAAGTAGGCTCATGGGGGGGCTTGGACTCGAATTGGGCTGAGTGGAGGGGAGCTAGGATTTGACATGGGCTGATGATGGGGCTAGGAAATGACTAGAAATGGGCTGATGGGGGGCTAGGATTGGAAATGAGCTGATGAAGGGACTCGGACTGGAAATGGATGGGGGAGCTAGGACTGGAAATGGGCTGATGGGGGGCTAGGACTGGAAATGGGCTGATGCAGGGACTAGAAGGGAATGGATGCTGGATGAGGCTGGAACTAGAAGGGAGCTGATGTTGGGGAAGGATTAGAATGGGATGGGGCTGGGATAGTAAAATGGAGAGAGGAAAAATATTTTGTGTGGAAGGGATGAAAAATCTACAATTGGCCTGGTATTGGGAGAGTAAGTGGGGATTGAGGATGGAGGGGTAAAATTTGAGTGGATGAAATAGGAATGAGGAAAGAGCAAAAGGAGAAAGATTAGTATGTTAAAGCAGATGTAGAGAGAGAGAATGGAAAAAAATCTAGAAGAGAGAAGAAAGGACAAATGGACAGCAGACGATGGAGAGTTAGCAGAAAACATGAAAAGAAACCAGAAGAAAGTGGCAGGAGCAATTGCAACTGAAAAAAAATGCACAAAAGGTAGAAAGATATCTCTTTATTTTGAATTTATTAACTGGAATATGAAAGCTCTGGGAAATGTGCATCATTAACGTCTGCGCTTTGTTTGGTACAAGAGGAAATTAATTTATAGTTTTATTTCTACAGTGTTGTTGTACATTCCAAGTTTGGCTTTTGGGGTTCCCAGTTTAATTATTGCCTTCCTGTTTCTAAATTGTGATTCCTTGTTTGGTGATGATCTATGTTCTGCATGTGTAACTGAGCTGAGGTATTCTGTTTATGTAATTCCTATTTGACATTGCCACTTGTTCTCTTTCCCCAGTATTCAATGAAATGTATTGGTTTAATATTTGCAGTGTTGCCTTTTGATAGGTAGGGTATGGTGCTTTGTGAGTCCTGGTAATGCTGTCAGGATACGGCGGGTTTGCTATGGGTTCTAAATGGGCAGTGTTTGTAGAAGTTCCTAATGTGCCTGGCGGTTGGCACTGGATTATAGTAATGTAGAAATCTTTTAGTCTTTCTTTATCCATACACTCATTAAGAGACATGTTTACTAAAAGTTAGTGTATGGTAACATTATGTAAATATTTATGCAAATAAGGCCACTTATGCAAATGAGGCCCCGCACCGAGTCTCCGCACATGGCCCCGCACCCCCCTTGGGCCGCCTCTGCTCCCCTCATCTGTCTCTTTTCCATGTTGAAGAGCTCTAACCTTTTTAGCCTCTCTTCATAGGAGTATCCTTTCATCCCCTTTACCATTTTGGTGGCTCTTCTCTGTACCTTGTCATTTGAGCTTCTAAAGAAAGTTTAGGTTTGATCTCCTCCAGTACCAACTCATTTGTTCTTCGGGCAGGGCACAAACAGAACCTCCTCTTGGTGACATTTAAGGCATTGAGAGGTCAGGGGCCTGGATATCCGACGGAGGTTTTGGCATGGTACTAGCAGGGTCAGGAGTGGCGGTCGAGTCAGGGCAACTGCTTAGTCATCCCAGACCTCCAGCAGATACATTTGAAGCAATGGAAGGAGAGGTGTTTCTCAGTGGCGGCTCCTTTGTGGTGGAGTAAGCTTCCATTTTCCTTGAGCCAGGAACAAACTCTGGTAGCATTTAGGAAAGCTGTGAAGACCTTTTTTGTTTGTCAGGGTATGGTAAGAGGCAGGGCTAGGTCGAGGCAGCCGGGCAGCAGGATGGGGGAGGGAAGACCGGGTCATTAGTGTTTTCTGTGTTAGAGTGTTCGGACATTTTCTATATTGCACACCGCCTTGGGTGCATTTTAGTATATGCACATGGCTTAAAGTAAATAAATAAAGACAAACTTACAGTTCATACTTTTCAAATAGCTAGCTTGCATCTATTAAAGACCCAAGTGGAGGTGGCGTTACTAAATTTGGCCTAATAGATATTCCCTTATAATACTCTAGGACAGGGGTGTCAAACTCCAGTCCTGGAGGGCCGTAAACCAGTCAGGTTTTCACGGTATCCCTAATGAATATGCATGAGATATAGTTGCATGCACTGCCCTGTTGTATGCAAATATATCTAATGAATATTCATTAGTGACATCCTGAAAACCTGACTGGTTTGCGGCCCTCCAGGACTGGAGTTTGACACCCCTGCTCTAGGAAAAGAAGGTACATAGGGATTGATTTCTACTGAGAATACATGGTTAAAGGTAAATAGATAAGTTATCCTGTTATTTTTAATCAAATACTCAAAGAATAAGACTAGTTAAGTCAGGCTGATAAAAACTGCTGTCCTAAACTAATGGATCTGTAACCAGGACAGTATGGCATATCAATGCTACCAGTTAAAAGATAACCATGCTGTCGGCATGCCCCCAATCCTACCTCCTCTTAACTGGTCAACCTTTGACCAGTCACTGAGTTGTCCAGTCAAATTTAATTGGTCAGTGGCCCCAAACTGTTAAAAAAATGATTTATCTGGTAACTCCTAAAGTTAAACAGATAAATTGTTTGGATATTGAGCTGATTATTTTGAGCATATAATTGATGTAAGCTTCATTTGGGGTTCCATATTTATTGAGAAAGTGCTTGTGAACTGAATATTGATATAATTACTCTCGTGTCACTACTGAAAATGGATGTGCTGTCACTACTCTTAAAGAGTGACTTTTATGTACACACAACCCCAGGCATGCTGCACACTGAGAACCAAACAGGGTGTAATTTTACAGCAGGATGGTTATGCAAGATGTCCAAAAGAGCGTGTATTGTAAGACCATTTTATAAAGGCACCAAAGGTGGCTTTGTAACTTTAGATCCAGTCCCAGTAGCACACAAATCCTCTCCATAAACTTATACCTGCTCCAAAAAAGATCTACATCTGAGCATGTACAATATCTGGACAAGACTGAGCCACAGTGTGGGGTGAGAATAAGCTGCTCTTGGGTGGAGCACCCACAATGCAGGTAGTGTGGGTGTTACTGGCACTGTCAATGTGCACAGCGCAGGTGCACTTACAGCCGCTTCAATGAGTGGTGCTGATTGTGCCAAAGACACCATGCACATGGGTGGCACAATACCCTTACTAATAACAACAAGGCATGCCTCCATTTACTAGCATAGGTTGAAAGCCACCCCCACGCTAATGTTTGGGGCCAGTCACACACTAGTGGCACGCTGCTTAGTAAACATGCACGAATATGTATACAATTGAAAATTCTGTTATATGCATGTACCTTTTTCCACCAACCCAGGAATACCTACTTAAATAGTGTCCAAATACAGCTGTGTCATGAACCTATATGGCTAAATATAGCCCCTCTGCCTCAGACAAGTTTTATATCCAGGGATGTATAAGTCAAACTCTGTTGTTAAGTGCCTAGAACTCTTTGAAAATTGTCCTCGGGCAGATTCTTGAGTGCCGCCAGAATCCAATATTTATTTATTTGACTTCTTGGGCCCATGTTCGACACCTGATAATGCTAACACAAACTTTTATTCATATAGGATCAAGACATAAGTTTCGACCCTCAATGTTTCCTGGATGTCAATGTGCATAAAATAGATGCCATTCAGTCAAAAGCAGAGTTAGAACATCTTCTGGACGTGCCTCATCTTCCAAATGTAAGCTTACTGAAAAAGAAATTGAGGGGATCAAGCCTAAACATAAGTCTGCAATATGATCCTGAAAACCTAAAGTGTCCAGTGATGCATGGAGGAACATGGCCAACTCACTCTTGGAATGGAAACTGCAGGAAGAATAAGTCTACCGCTCTTGATGCTCTTATCTGTTCAGCTTTACCAATACACCAAGGAAGCAGCAATGGTGCACAGCTGTGCCAGGATACCCTGGCTCACCACGGCTGTCCAAGTGACACAACCAGCCTGTCAAACCAGTCCAGATCAGGTATAATAAATTCTAACCTCGCTAGCCAAACAGAGCTAACAAACAGGGGTAAGTTGTTAGGCCCTGAAGAAGCATATGTTACAATGTCAGCTTTTATGACCACAACCAAACTTCAAGGGACCTGATTTAAAAATATATGAAATACATGGAAAATGTATATTAAAAAATGATAATTAAGGGCTCAAATTTGGGACTGGCCAAAAACATAAGGGTAATATGCTATTCAAGAGACCAGAACTCAGGTTCAGAAATCATCTTCTTCCTTTCAGATTATCTGGGGTTGTAACAACTGCAGATACAAAATGTACAGTTTCTCCAATGAAAAAAAATGCAGTGTGCTGCTCTAGAAAAGTATCTGCTTGTTTGTTCAGTGTTGCATACTATCTGCCCCTAACCACATTGGGCTCAATATTCAGCGCTGGTGGCTAGCCGCCAGTGCTGAAGAGAGAACCCAGATATTTAATGCTACGGCCATTTCTGAGCACCAGCATTGAATACCTGGGTTTGCTGCACAGCCTGCACCGCCGCAGAAGCTAATGGGGCAGCAGCGATATTGAGTCGCTGCTCAGTTAGCTCCCACAGGTATAGATAAGCCAGCTTTTGCTGCACCTATCTTTACCCGCAAGTCGCTAACCAGGCAGCGGTGATATATCGCTGCTGCCTGGTTAGCAATGAGTACTGCCAGAACACCCACGACACGCCCCCATGCTACCCGGTTAGCATCGGGGCGTGTAACGGCATTAATCGGGGATATTCAGTGGCACTAACTATGTAAACCATGTAAATGCCTTTGAATATCGGGCCCATTCTGTATAGGGAAAAAACTATATGTCAGATTTTGCCTTTAGTCAGTGATGACTCTACAGCTCACTCCTTCTAAAAGGGTGCACATCCATTCGTATATTGCTGTTTGTCCATCTTTCCAGAAGAAACACCTAGGGAAACAATGACTGCTGCTACTAAGTAGACTGCACTGAATATAATTCTTTGAGCATTATAAAGAACTTATTCAACTAACAACTACTAACTTAAGAACACAAATTTTCAGTATACATTTTTCTCATATACACATTTTGGGACTGTTTGCTAAGGGGCTGCGCCCTTAGCATGTGATCAGGCTGTGAAACCAGTGTGAAGGCCCGCATCGACTCCAGGGGGAATATGCGCCTGTCCCCTGTCATTGCCATGTTGTCAACGTACAGCACCATAGAAACCACCACCATGACAGCTGTACCATGCATCACCCCCAAAATGATAGCTTAGGCGTGCGTCTTGCTATTCAACTCCCATCTCCTAGTGGTACCCTATTGATTCAATTTGCTAGCACTGCTCTTGCCCTTCTTATTTCTTAACATTCGCATCTGAACCGTAAGGTTGGTGTGCAGGAGAATGGTGAGTGCAGCTAGCGCCTGATCAGAGGCAGGCGTTAGCTGCCCCCTCACTAGAGGAGGAATTCACACCTAGCATGGGAGTAGCACCACACCCCTGGTGTGTACCGTGTCTCCACCTTCACTCCACCTACTTGCATGTTGCTCCGGTGGTATGGGGTTTTTAGCACAGTGACATTTGCCATGCACAGGGAGCACAATTTAGTAAATATGCCCCTTGCTTTGTTAAGCCCTCTGGGGACAGGAAAATACCTACCGTACCTGAATGTAATTTGCATTAAACAACCGCTGGAAAAGGTTTGAACTAAATCCAAAATTCCCTTCTCCCTTACCTTCTATAAGCCACGACCGCTGGCTGTAAAGTCTGCTTCGTGACGAATCCACAGAGATATCAAAATTAAACGCCATGCTTATACTTTGCCTTCCCTGCTCTAATCCGGTGCTTCTCAACCTTCTCTTGGAAGCACAACTAGTTGGTCAGGTTTTCAGGATTACCTCAATGAATATGCATATGATAGATTTGCATACAGTGGGTCTCTGCTAAATGCACATTGCTTTATTTATTAAGTTTCAGATTATATAGTCAAGCATAAATTTAACTAAAGAAAAGGATGTGTTCAAATGAAAAATTCAATGAAATTTGCAAAAAGTAAAGAAAAAAAAGAAGTGCATCCTAAAGGCCACGAAATATACAGTAAGGAAAGGTCAGAAAAAAATCCATAGAGCAGGGAAAAACAAAGAAAAACTAAAAAGAAATTGCTTACATTAGGAAGGTTTGGTGCATGTTAAAATTATGGCCTACTCATAGCCTATATATCAAACCTTAATAACCTGTTCTAACTTTAGGCGTGTTTCACATCCAAGAAATACTTCTTTTAATAGGGTTGATAAAAAAAAAACACAGCGTATTTAATGCTTTCATATTGAAGGATACATTTACAAGGAAACTGAACAATAAGAGATATGCCTAAAACTACAGCTTCAGAACAGATTTCCAAAAATGTCTTCCTTCCAGCCAGAGTTTCACTTGATAGATCAAGGAAAATCCAAACCCTTGGACCAAAAGATAATGTCTGTCGATTTATGAAATAAAGTCTCAAAATAAAGTCTTTACATAGTAACATAGTATATGATGTCAGATAAAGACCAGTATGGTCTATCTAGTCTGCCCAGTAAGTTGACTAGAGTGGTTGTAACTGCCACTCCGTGCAAGTCAGCACCCTCTTTTTATTGAAGTATAAAATATATTTAAGTTTGCTTTGATTTCATCTTTTTGCTATAACGGAATCCACTGTGTCTGTCCATGCCATTTTGATTTCCATCACTGTATTTGCCCACACAACCTTCATTGGGAGGGCATTCCAAGCATCCACTACCCTTTCAGTGAAAAAGTATTTCCTGATATTGCTTTTAAGTTTACCGCCTTGCAGCTTCATCATATGCCCTCTAGTTTAACAGCTTCCCCTTCTTTGAGAAAGGTTTATCTGTTCATTAATACCCTTTAAGTATTTAAAGGTCTGTATCATATCTCCCCTGACCCTTCTCTCCTCCAGGGAATACATAGTTAGGTCTTCAAGTCTCTTCTCATACATCTTCTGGTGCAAGCTCCAAATCATTTTGGTCGCATTCCTTTGAACCATTTCAAGTCTTTTTATATCCTTTGCGAGATATGGTCTCCAAAACTGAACACAGGCCTCACAAGGGACTTGTACAGGGGCATTAATACTCCTCCTTTCTGTTGGTTATTCCTCTCTGTATGCAGCCCAGTATCCTTCTGGCTTTGGCTAGTGCCTTGTTGCATTGTTTCACCACCTTGAGATCCTCAGACACTAGCACTCTGAGGTCCCTCTCCTGGTCCATGCATACCAACCTCTTGCCCCCTTTCTTATACAGTTCCTTTGGATTTCTGTATCCAAGTGCATAACTCTATACTTTTTCGCATTAAATCTTAACTACCAAGCATTAGACCGTTCTTCAATTGTTTGTAGATCTTTTCTCACATTATTCACTCCCTCAGAAATGTCCACTCTTGCAAATTTTCATTTCATCTGCAAAAAGGCAGACTTTTCCTTTCAATCCTTCTGCAAGATCACTCACAAATACAATGAACAGGATCGGTCCCAGAAATGATCCCTGAGACACGCCACTACGCACCTTCCTTTCTTCTAAGTGAGTTCTGTTTACCACAACCTTCTTTTGTCTGTCAGTCAACCAATTTGTGATCTAGTTTACCACCTTGGGACGTATTTCCAAGCTGCTCAGTTTATTGATAAGCCTCCTATGAGGAACAGTTTCAAAGGCTTTGCTGAAATTTAGATATATCACATCCATTGCATGCCCTTGAAGTAGTTCTCTGGTCAACCAGTCACAGAACTCAATCAAATTTGTTTGACATGATCTTCCCCTGGTAAAACCATGTTGCCTCAGATCATGCAGTCCATTGGTTTCCAGAAAGTCCACTATTCTTTCTTTCAAGAGTGCTTCCATTACTTTTCTCACCACAGCACTAAGGCTTACCAGCCTATAGTTTGTCACCTCTTCCCTATTACCTGTGAGAAAACATAGGTAACCAACAGAGAGGCTTACTCCATGTTTTCAGCTTCAGTCTCTTTCAGGATAGCAGAGATATTCGCGCTCTCCATACTGGGAGATCTGCATCCTCTTCCACTTTCTCAGTCTTCATTCTTGAGACAGTAGGAAGATAATACAGCTTCCCCAGGGGAGGAAAACCAGACTTTTTAGAACCTCTTTGAGGTAACACTAGAATAAGCCCACCCAAGATGATATGATAGATTTACGAAAATTTAAAACTCACTAATTTAATGTTTTAATAGCATTTTGCATTTTTTGCAGTCTACAGTGTATTACAGATCTATCTTGGACCAATGTTGCCTGAACTCCTTGGGTCTGAACAAGAGTTTGCTCTAGTTGCTCTGAAGTGGGGCACTACTGTCCTGAACAGCCAGTCTAGAATGTATCTCCAAAGTCAGCAGAGCCAAAGAGGAAGAGGATTTATCCGTCCCCACCATTCAGTTTTAAGTGCTATTAAGAGTTATAGCTGCTGGCTTGAACTCAGAAAATCTCTGCTTTAAGTGAGCTATGGCCCCAGTATTTCCAGGGGGAGCAGCATCGTAAATCCCCCCAGTCTGTTCTGCACTCCTCAGTGATCTTCCATTGCACGGCATGGGTCAGTCCAGCTGTGGCCTCTTAGCAGCTGAACCCGATGCTGCCTGTCGTGTTCTGGAATAGCACCCCCTTCTCCATTCCATTCTGGATGGGGTCAACCCCTCCCCTTTCTAGAGCCTGAGCTGCTCTCTGAACTGCATCTGCAGGAGGTTTGGGCTGTCTTGGGCCATTAAGCTTAACTAGGTTTCCAGCTTCAGCCGGTTCACCACACTAGTGCCGAGCACAATCCTGATTCCATTAAACTCATAACTCCATAGAGTTCCAACATTAAATTTCATCAAGGGAGTCTGACCCAGTGAAAAGAAGAATTTCTGCCAGACGATCCCCTTGCACTTTGCAGTCTGTCTCCCGATTAACCACAGGAAGCTGGAAAATCAAGATAATGGAAAGGTTCTAAGTCAAAGAAACAGAGAGGAGAGGAAGTAATGTCACCCTACCTGATGGTGGCTTGATCTATAGGCTCTGGCAAAGAACTCCCCAGTTCAGCCTTTTTCTCTGCCTCTCAGTGCTTTTAATAGCCTGATAACACGGCAAAAAAGTGCAGCATGTGAAGAAGCAATCGGGATGGCTACCAAATTGAAAACTGCTGATCTAAAACAATTTGCTTACACCGGTGCAAGGCAGGAGTACCACAAGGAGGACAAAATGGGGGGCAGAGGAGCAAAGGTGGAGGAGAAAGAAGGAGGCAGGAAGCAGGCAGCAGAAGCAGTAACGCTATCACAGGTAACCAGAGCAGAGCTCAAGGGCTGATTCCGAGAAGTGAAAGCAGACGTCTTGGCAGCAAGAGTGGAGCTGAGCGGCATGGTGGCTGAGTTAAAGGAGGAGGTGGCTGAAGTGGGCTACAAAATAGAGGAACACGAGGAGCACATTGAGGAGCTGAGTAGTGCAGCGCTGATGCAGTAAATCGATTTTGCGCTTGGAAAGAACTGAAAGAGGTGCTGTTGCTGAATATTGAGAATTTGGAGAATAGATCCAGGGAGAACAATTTAAGGATTAGGGGGATGCTGGACGATCCCAAATTCAGTGACTGCTAAAAAATGGATTTGAAAAAAAACTACTCAGCAGGAATGGGAGGGGTACGCCCCCAATGACATTAAATTAGATGGAGTGCACAGAGCTCTGGGTTCTTCTTGGGATAGTTGTGCTCATTCGTGTCTGTGTTTTTTGGGGGTTGAGAGTATGTAAAGGAGTGCAGTTAGGATGTTGTGGAGAAGGGGGCATCTCCTGGATAGAGAGAGACGAAGGGGGAAGGGAGGGCGAAGAGGGGGGGTATCTGTAAGAACGGGGGTGGGGAACAGTTGGAAGAGGAAGCAGAAGAACCTGATCCTACTAGTATAGGTCTGTCTGTTCTGGGACCTATATTTGAATAAGGGGCTAAGGTTGCCAACTTTTTGAAAGGAAAAAACTCACCACCTGCAGCTACTTGTGCCCCATCTTCTGCTCCACCCCTTACCAACCACAGCCCCACCCCAACAAATAACTGCAGAGAGGGTAGCAGTGTAGCTTTAATATCTGCAGGCCATATCGAAGTGGGGGAGGGAGTACAAGAGGTTGTATTCTTCCACATCCATTAGGACACAGGCCCCCTTCCCCCCAATACACATCTGCTCACTCATATGCTATTAAATCCAGATATATATTCTGCATCCACAGACTCCCCCACCCCCACCTCTAGGTCACTTCTCCTTACCGCTAACCATATAAAACAAAGACATCAGTAACAGCCATATAAACCCTCCGAAAAACAGGCCTATTAGAAATTAATACCAAAAAAAATCCTTCAGAGCCATGAGCAAATCTACCATGCCAGCACTAACTTCCAAAGCTCACCCAAGGACTCTTTAAGGAAAAGGCCGCACTGTAAATATTGCAGTGGGCCCTCGAACATCAGTAAATCTATTTGGAAAGCTGAACAAGCCAGATCAGTACACATTCTTAAATAGAAATTACATGCTAACAGAATACCAGAGTTACCAAGTTACCTGGTTCCAGGAGTGAGATTTTAAGCCAGTCCTAGATTTCTGCCCACCTCATTCTGGTGCATTATGGGATCTGCAGCACTAATTTCAATGGGTAAAATCAGGGATTATAAATACCATATTGCATTGCAAGACAAACAGAACTGGCCAAAAATCTCACTCCTGGAACTAGGTAACTTGGCAACTCTGAAATGTATTTTATTTATTTGAATGATTTTTATACCGCCATTTCGGGTAATCATAGCAGTTTACATACCGAACAACTGAAAAACATTGAACATTTTAACAATTTAACAAGTGAATGTATATAATCAATCAATCATATTTACATGATTCTTACCCTGCCACAGAGCCCTGGTTTCTTCTTAGCGGTAGTTACATGATTCTTACCCAGCCGCAGTCGCCCATACAGAACACAGATGGACCTTCACCAAATAAGAAATAAATTACCAAAAAGTGAAAATAGAAATATGTACATAAAAGTGAAATTGGAACGTGAGAAAGCCAGACCCTGCATGCATGCAATGCAACGCAACAGCAGAGAAACAGAATGAGATAGATGGACCATGCCGGTCTTTATCTGCCGTCATATACTGTGTTACTATGTTACTATGCATTCCCCCTGTACTGTACAAAAAAAAAGCAGATGTCAGGGCTGATTGCTCTGGACCCCCAAGACAGATAAGGCCCCCAAACCAGTCTGATGCTGAATAACGAATGCTAGTAAGGTTTAGGGTCCCCTCCAAATTTTGGCCTGAACTGGGCCCCAGCCATGTCTAACAGATGTACATTCCAAAAACTGACATATTCCAGTTACTAAATAGAAAATAGAATTCTTTTTCCTACCTTTGATGTCCTGCCTTCACTTCCTCCCTTAGGTCAGTCTGTAACACCGATTTCTTCTTTTCCATTTTCCTCAATTCTTTTTTTTGCTTCTCTATCCAACCACTTCTCAATTTTACTTTTTTTTACTCCAACCCTCTCATTCCCTCTCTCTCCATCCCCAGACTCTTATTTCCCAGTCTTTAACTAACTCTTCTCCTCCTTCTTACCCTATACCCAGCATCTCTCCTCTGTGTCCTTGTCCCTATCTCTATCCTCCCCATGTCCATCATTTCCCCTCTGTTTCCTGTCCCTATCCTTCTCCCACTATGTCCAGCACTTCCCCTCTATGGCCCTATCTTTCCCCTGTCCAAAATCTCCCCTCTGTGTCCCTATCCCCTCCCCATGTCCAGCATCTGTCCTCAGTGTGCCCCTTACTACCATCTCCATGTCCAGCATCTGCTCTTTCTCCCCTATTCTCCCATGCCCAGCATCTTCTCTGTATGCACCCATGTCCACCATTTTTTCTTTCTCTCCTATTTCTCCCCCTGCCCAATATCTGCGCTTTCTCCCCATCTCCCCCCATGTCCTGCATCTGCCCTTTTACCCCATCTCCTCCATGCCAAACATCTGCCCTTTCTCCCCTATGCCCCCCCATCATTGCCAGTATCTGCCCTTTTATCCCATTCCTCCATGCCCCCATGTCCTCCATCCACCCTTTCTCCCCTATGACCCTCATCATGCCCAGTATCTGTCCTTTATTTCTATGTCCCCCAACCATCTGCCCTTTTTCCCCTATCCCCCCTATGCCTTTTTTATATTCTCCATAATTTCTATTGCAATCTTCAACCCACTGCCCCCTCATCCCATGGGTTGTTCCTGCCCTCCTCCCCCCCCCCCCCCCCCGTGGCCATCATCTGCCCTTCTTCCCCCCCGGCCAGCATCTGTCCCCCTGTTCCATCCCCATGTCCAGCATAGTTAGGCCATAAAAAAGGTAAGCTTAACCTTACACGGTTTGCTATACGGATAGTGGCTAAATATTGCTGCTATCTGGGTAACGTTGTAGGTCAGTGCCAAAATCAGATATTCAGGGCCAGAAGATATCCAGATTCTGACACTGAATGTAACATAGTAACATAGTAACATAGTAAATGACGGCAGATAAAAACCAGCATGGTGCATCTAGTCTGCCCAGCACGATGGCAAGCGTAGGTGCACCTGCCGCTCCATGCAGGCCACCCCTCCCCACGTCCCTGTTTAGGGGTGAACCCACCACTCCATGCAGGACACCCCTATTTGTTGAGAAATTAGATGGTTCAGTTTACTTTGATTTTATCCTGTTGCTGTAAACCGATCCACTGTGTCTGTCCCATGCCATTTTGAATTCCGTCACCGTGTTTGCCCCCACCACTTCCATCGGGAGGGCATTCCAAGCATCCACCACCCTTTCTGTGAAAAAGTATTTCCTGACATTGCCTTTCAATTTACCACCTTGCAGCTTCCTGTTATGCCCTCTAGTTTTACAACTTCCCCGTCTTTGGAAGAGGTTTGTTTGTTCATTATTTCCCTTTAAGTATTTAAAGGTCTGAATTGTATCTCTCCTGTCCCTCCTCTCCTCCAAAGTGTACATGTTTAGGTCTTCAAGTCTCTTCTCATAAGGCTTCTGACGCAGGCTCCAAATCATTTTGGTCGCTTTCCTCTGAACAGTTTCCAGTCTTTTTACATCCTTTGCAAGATACGGTCTCCAAAACTGAACACAGTACTCCAAGTGAAGCCTCACCAGTGACTTGTACAGTGGCATAAGTACCTCTTCCTTTCTGCTGGTGATTCCTCTTTGTATGCAGCCCAACATCCTCCTGGCTTTTGCCACCGCCTTGTCGCACTGTTTTGCCACCTTGAGATCTTCAGAAATAATCACACCAAGGTCTTTCTCCTGATCCGTGCACACCAACGTCTCGCCCCCTATCGCGTACATTTCCCTTGGATTTCTGCTACCCAAGAGCATGACTATGCACTTCTTTGCATTAAATCTTAATTGCCAAGCATTAGACCATTCTTCCAGCTTTTGTAGATATTTTTTGCTCATGTTAACCACTCCCTCAGGGGAGTCCACTCTGTTGCAAATTTTTGTGTCATCTGCAAAAAGACAGACTTTTCCATTCAGTCCTTCAGCAATATCACTCACAAATACATTGAACAGTGCTGGGCCCAGGAACTACCCCTAGGTCACCCCGCTAATCACCTTCCCTTCATCCGAGTGAGCTCCATTTACCATCACCCTCTGTCGTCTGTCAGTCAACCTATTTCTGATCCAATTTACCATCTTAGGATCCATCCCCAAGCTACTGAGTTTATTGATAAGCCTCCTATGAGGAACAGTATCAAAGGCTTTGCTGAAATCCAGGTAGATGACATCCATCACATGCCCCTGATCAAGCTCCCTGGTCACCCAGTCAAAGAACTCAATCAGATTTGTTTGGCAAGATCGTCCTTCGGTAAAACCATGTTGCCTCGGGTCTTGCAACCTGTTGGTTTTGAAAAAGTTCACTATTTGCTCTTTCAGGAGCACCTCCATTACTTTTCCCGCCACCGAGGTAAGGCTCACGGGCCTGTAGTTTGACACTTCTTCCCTGTCACCACTTTTGTGTAGAGGTATGACATCAGCCGTTCTCCAGTCCTGAGAAACCTCTCCTGTTTCCAAGGATCTGTTGAAAACATCCTTTAACGGCCCTGCAAGAACCTCTCTGAGCTCTTTCAGTATCCTGGGATGTATCCTATCCGGTCCCATGGCCTTGTCCACTTTCAGTTTTGCAAGTTGCTCTAACACATCATCTTCTGTGAATGGTGTGGTATCTACTTCATTCCCATTTTTATATTTGGGAGTCACAGGTGGTCCTTCTCCAGGACTTTCTTTAGTAAAAACAGCGCAGAAGTATTCGTTTAGCAATTTCGCTTTTTCAATGTCACTTTCCACTAGTCCGTTCACAACACTTCTGAGTCCTGCAATTCCACCTCTGATCTTCTTCCTTTCCCGAATATACCTGAAGAAGGTTTTGTCACCACACAACATCTTTAGCCATTTTTTCCTCTGCCTTTGATTTTGCTATCCTTATTTCTCTCTTTGTCTCTTTGAGTTTGATCCTGTATTTATTTCTGTGTTCCTCTGTTTGCGAGCTTTTAAATTTTGCGAAAGCTGTGTTTTTTGACTTTATTTGAGCAGCCACTTCTTTGGAAAACCAAATAGGTTTTCTTCTCCTCTTGTTTTTGTTTACTTTTGTTACATATTTATTTGTTGCCCCTTTTATTGCCACCTTTAGTTTAGCCCATAGCAATTCCACTTCCCTTATCTCCTTCCACCGTTAGCTCCTCCTTTAGGTACTCGGCCATTTTATTGAAGTCGGTGTTTTTGAAGTTTAGGACTTTGAGCTTGCTATGATTGGCCTGTACCATGGCTTTTATCGCAAACCACACCGTGTGATGACCGTTGCTGCTCACAGGGGCACTCACACAGACATTCGACACGCTATCTTTATATGTCGCAGCCAGTGCATAAAAGAAGTGCAGACTGCAGAGTTTAAATATCAGTCCATCAACTATTTTGAATATTGGGCCCTTTGATTTTATTATGTTCCACACTGATTGAATCACACAGCACAGTCCTGTTTTAACTTTCTTCAAAATGCATTCTGTCTTTCAAAACCTCTTTGCATTAATGTTCAAATGGAATGCATGCAGAAGTCATCAGAGTAAAAATTAAATGAGTACTGTTGTTATCAAGATCATTGTGTGACTTTATACCCTGATATCTCTCAAATCTTCAGTATACAGGTAAATGCCTTCTATTATTAGAAAGCATGTGAGAGATTCCAAAGTCACTGAAAATATGTCATTGACTGAGGGGGTTAAGAATCAACAGATATACAATCATCTGTCTTCACTTTTCAAATAGGAATGTATGTAATTATTCAGCTTCAAGGAATAACTTACTCACCTGCAGCAGGTTTTCTCCATGGACAGCAGGAATAAGTCCTCACGTATGGATGATGTCCCCTGATGGATCCTGCATGGGAATACTACCCAGCTACTTTTGGAAGCTTTTGGGAGGTTCCTTCATGCCTGTGCACCTCCTTCCTACCTGCCACAGTGGCGCAATCTTAAAAGTAGTATTTTCATATAGCTGTAACAGAATATAACTCCTTAGCGGAGAGGCTGAATAAATTCTTTGCTTCGGTCTTTACTGTTACCCATGACTGAAATGGTATTTAAAGGTGATGCTGCAAAAGAATTGAAAGAAATATCTATACACCGGGAAGATGTATTACAACTAGTTGATAAACTGAAGAGTAGCAAATCACCTGGACTGGATGGTATACATCCAAGGGGGTTGAAAGAACTGAAATATGAGATTGCAGACCTACTATTAGTAATCTGTGAACTATCATTAAAATCATCAGTAATACCTGAAGATTGGAGGATGGCCAATGTAACGCCAATTTTTAAAAGAGGTTCTAGGGGTGATCCAGAAAACTACAGACCGGTGAGCCTGACATAAGTACCGGGAAAAAGGGTAGAAACCATTATAAAAAACAAAATTACGGAACATGTAGATAATCATGAGTTAATGGGAGACAGCCAACATGGCTTTAGTCAAGGAAGGTCTTGTCTTACTGATCTGTTATGATTTTTTGAAGGTGTGAATAAACAGGTAAAGGTGAGTCAGTTGATATAGTGTATCTGGATTTTCAGAAAGCTTTTGACAAAGTCCCTCATGAGAGACATTTGGCAAAATTAAAGACTCATGGGATAGGAGACAGTGTACTATTGTGGATCAGGAACTGGTTAAAAGATAGAAAGCAGTGGATAGGGCTAAATGGCCAATTTTCACAATGGAGAAAGGTGAATAGTAGAGTACCCCAGGGATCTGTGCTGGGTCCGCTGCTTTTTAACATATTCGTAAATGACCTGGAAATGGGAATAATGAGTGAGGTAATCAAATTTGCAGATGACACAAAATTATTCAAACTTCATAAAACCCCAGAGAATTGTGAAAAACTGCAAGAAGACCTTGATAAATTGGAAGACTGAGCATCCAAATGGCAGATGAAATTTAATGTGGATAAGTGCAAAGTTATGCACCTAGGAAAGAAAAACCCAACCCAGGAAAAAAATTTAGGCGTCATCATGGCTAACATTTTGAAACCCTCTGCCCAGTGTGCAGCGGCGTTCAAAAGAGCAAATAGAATGCTAGGTATCATAAGGAAAGGAATGGAGAATAAAACAAAGGATATTATAATGCCTCTGTATCGTTCCATGGTGCGACCGCACCTTGAATATTGTGTGGAATTCTGGTCACTGTATCTTAAAAAGGATATAGAGTTATTAGAAAAGGTACAGAGAAGAGCCACCAAAATGGTAAAGGAAATGAAAGGATATCCCTATGAAGAGAGGCTAAAAAGGTTAGGGTTCTTCATCCTGGAAAAGAGACGGCTGAGGGGAGATATGATAGAGGTCTTTAAATTAATGAATGGAATGGAACGGGTAAACGTTGATCGATTGTTTACGTCATCAAAATATAGAAATACTAGGGGACATGCAATGAAGCTACAGGGTAACCTATTTAAGATTAATAAGAGAAAACATTTTTTCACTCAATGTGTAATCAAACTTTGAAATTTGTTACCAGAGGATGTAGTAAAAGCTGTTAGTGTAGCTGGGTTTAAAAAAGGTTTGGACAAGTTCCTGGAGGAAAGATCCATAAACCATTATTAAAGGGGACCCGGGATATCCATTGCCTGGCCCAATACAAGCATTGTGGAGCCTGTGTCTTTTGGGGAAACTGCCAGGTACTTGTGACATAGATTGGCCACTGTTGTAAACAGGATACTGGGCTTGATGGACCTTGGTCTGACACAGTATGGCATATCTTATGTTCTTATGTTCCTCGGGGGAGTGTGAGGGTTGTGAGGACTTATTCCTGCTATCCACACAGAATACCTTCTACAAGTTGAGTAATTGCTTTTTCACCGTGGATAAGCAGGAATGAGTCCTCAGGTATGGGACTCCCTAGTTACAGGCTACCAAAAACCGAGGAGAATATAGAGAAGCCCAACAGGGGCAGGAATCTGCCTAATGGTGAGAGGACACATCAACTCAAAATACAAACTATGTACAATAGCAGTGACTCTGTCTTCCCTTTTTTTTTTTTTGTGGTAGCCTGGACAGAACAGAATGGGCCTAGGGGGGATGGATTTGGATTCTAATCCCCAAACTGAGTCCAGAGTACAGATTGGCTGAAGTTGCTGTTGCATCAGGAATCCCCTTCTAGACAGTAGTAAGATTGAATGTGTGGTCAGAAGACCATGTCACAGCCCTGCAGATGTCTTCCATTGAGACAGCAAAAGTTTCACAAAAACCTTCCCTCTGAGCTCTAATAAATAGCAAAACAACAAAAACCCAGTGGAAAAAAAACAGTTTTACAAATTAATTTTTTTGTTGGAATGGCCAGTCCAGTAGAGAGGAAAAACACCTCCTACCTAGACGTGTCACGTCTTATGGATATACCCCCGAAACGTGTCACGTCATGCATTTGACACACTGTTGAATACAGCGTCCTTACAGCCTATTTTTCTTCTAAAACTAAGGGGCATGTTTACTAAACATTCCTAACGTGCGGGGCCGTGCTAGTGTGCCTGTGCCATATAAGGAGTGGGCGGTTCAGGCAGAAAATAGAAAAAAAACGGTAGTAAGCAACCGGACGTGTGTGCGTCGCGCTAATGTGCGGGGGTCGACATTAGCGCGTGGAAAGGCAAAGTGGCGCGCTGCTGAGTATACAAAGCAACAGAGCTGTGGTACAACGGTGAAGACACTGACCAATGGTGCAGGGGCCATGGGTTCAATCCCCCAGTGTGCGCAACGACAAAGGTCAGCTGAGGCAGTAACTGTAATGATTAACATTGTTTTAGGAGGCAAATTAATTTGGAACGGCATAAGGCGGCGCACAGTTATTTTTGGGCGGCAGAAGGCGGCGCACAGTGCTTTTTGGGCGGCATAAGGCGGCGCACAGTTATTTTTGGGCAGCAGAAGGCGGCGCACTGGTCCCCTTGGGCGGCAGAAGGCGGCGCGCTGATAGGCACAAGGCGGCGCGCTGATGCACAAGCACAGGAACAGAGCCACAGCACAATGGTTAAAACACTGACCAATGGTGCAGAGATCAGGGGTTCAACTCCTCACAATGCCCAGTGAAAAATGCCTGCTGAGGCAGTATGTATTATGTTGTGGAGTGCTGTAGAATTTTATTTTGTTATCACTACTAGCAAACGCACTCTCCCAGCATGTTAACATACGGCGGCCCATAAGGCACATGTTACAGTGCACTGTTCGCCATGGCACCCTTGAATGACCCCTATAGGGCAGCATGTATGTTGCGACACAGGATAATGTATAGTGCACCCTATAGGGATGGCAACCATAAGGTGGCCTACAGGGCGCCCTATGAAGCACCCTCAGAGGCACCTAATGGGTATAGTAAGCTGAGGGTGGTCTTGCCGGCATAGACATATGTACAGCAAATAAAAATAAAGCTGTGGACAGCCCTACCAAAGGGCCCCACTATGGGTTTGAACCCATGACCTCTGGTTGCACAGGCAGTGATGTAACCATTGCGCTACAGCTCCATAGCTGTAAGCAGGCCCCTGGCTGGCTGCAGATAGCCTACACGTCACCTCACAGACAGTCTGCTGGTGTCAACAGGATAGGGTTAGGCCACCCGTACCCATGATGCACTGCACATGCAAATTAGCTGTCCGCAGATGGACACAAGATGGGGAATGCACCCCCACAGCACCTCGGCCCTGTTGGGGGAAGTGACCGGGTGCACCCACACAGCACCTTGGCCTAGTAGGGGGCACTGACCGGGTGTTTTACTGGCACAGAGTAGCCACACACCGTTACATCGTGCGGGTACTGTGCTCACGCTGAGTGTGCAATGAGGTGGCCAGGACCAGGTCAACAACACCTGCCATGGCTGATGGAGGCCAAGCGAGCGTTCCAAAGCAGTGTTAATGTGTAAGATAGCTAGTTTCTGCACAAACACCATGGATATCCCTGTCTGCCGCCATCAGGCACCCCACCCCCCCCCGTGGCAAACATGGTCCCCATCAAGGGATCCACACTCTACCTCCCTGCAAAGGTGGCAGTAGAGGGCAACATCAACCCCAGTCCAGCTGAGGAACACCACCACCACCCCCCCCCCCCCCCCCCGGCAGGCAGCTCCATACACAGCCATAACACAATAGCAGACAGACATAAGCCCAGGGTATGGTAAGCTGCACTCCACCACCAGATATTCCCCTGCAGCAAGCCAACAGCCACTGCACCCTGCAAGCCATTATAGCAAGACATTTACCAGCTACAAACAGTCTGCTGGTTAGTCCATAGTGCATGTTCCCAATGGAGATGCATGCACCCAGAACTGGGCTGTCTGCATACACAGCAAACAGATAGATCAGTGACTGGGCCCCAAAAAGAAACCCATATCTATCACATGAGAGAACTACTATACAGCACTATGGGGGGGCCTAGCCATGCTGTGGTCACTGCACAGTCAGGGTGAGTGTGATCCCCCAGAAGGACATGCTTTGGCCACCCTGTCTGTGTAGGTGGTGGCCGGACACTACAATATCCCAGCCAATGTCCCTGCCAGGGCCCTATGCCCAGTGCAGATGCATCCTGGCCACGCCACCCTGCCCTGGCTATACCCATGGTACCTTGCACCTCATTATGCACATTGACTGGCCAATACTGGCAACAGTGCTGGCAGTGCGGGCTGTTGAAGGGGCTTGCAGCCAACACCCACTGTATAGACAGACACACACTTCCACACCTCTGCCATCATGGTGCTACGATTGAGGGGGTAAGTAGCCTTGCCCACCAAACCGGTCCTGAGCACGGCAAGGCATGGATATGGTACGCATTACAGCTGGTGGTCACTCCCCAGGGTGGTAAGCACCGTCAGAGGCCAGGCCTGGAGCATGCCCCGCAAACACCTAACAGATTGTTTGGATGGGGTCAACTAGCAGTATGTACGTAACGTATGGATAACTGCCTGCCTGTGCTCCTAGCAAACGTCTCCGAGCTGTGTACCGTATACCTCAGGTGTAGGGTGACATTGGTAAGTTATGCAAGTGCTCATTTTGGGTGCTGCATGCACGGTCCAATGTTCTGCCTTTTCAGGAGACATTGGCCAATGGGGCCTGTGGGTGTGGGTATGTCTGCCCTTGATGGCTGCTGCTTTACGGCACAGATTCCCAACTCCAGTCCAGGTTTGCATCACACTGTTCGGGTTTTCCTGCTATCCCTCATGAATATGCATGGGCTACATCTACATGCCATGGGGGTGGTGCATAGATATACAGCACAGGCATTTGTATGAGTGTCAGCATGGAACCTGACTGGTGTGTGGCCCACCAGGACTGCATTTGGGTGCTTCTGCTCTAGGTACTGCCCCTGTTCATGGTGTCTGTGCTCAGTGGGGTAAAAGATAGATGTCTTACCATTGCATATGTCCCCGCCATGAAAGGTGTGTCCTTACTATCACTGTTTAGTTGTGGGAAAAATATGTGGGCAGGATTGGCAGTAGCCCCAGCTGGGCTTTGAACCTGTGACCTTCTGTTCTTGTATGCACTGTCTGTGTGCACTGCACCACTGTGTAGCCACAGATTGGTTGGATTCCCTGGACTGTCCATGACTGTGGATCCGGCAGGACCTGTCTGTTGCAGTGGACTGTGCCAGCCTGCACATGGCTAGGCCTCTGTCTTCTGTGGTTAGCAGCCACTGCCCCCTGCACCACATGTACTTGTCCGCCAACATGCTGGCATGAACTTCTCTCAGAAAAAGCAGTTGACCTGATTGCAATGTGGCAGTATGGGACTGCATTTGGGGGACTTGGCTGTAGGTAATGCCCATTGTTGTGGTGTGTGTGCGGTGTTGGGTAAAATATGGGTGTTTTCCCCATGCATACAGGGGTGTCTGCGCTATCTTTATTTAGTGGTGGGTAAAATATAGGGACTGGGCTGGCAGGGGCCCCAGCTGGGTTTTGAACCTCTGCCCTCTGGTCCTAGAGGTAATGACTCTGTCCGCTGTACCACACTTTGGCCACAGAGACAGTGCAGCCCCTGGAGGCAGTAAGCCTGGCAGGATGGAGTCACAAACCCTGCTCTACGCAATTCTACTGTGGGCATATGCACCCTGTCTGGTGACAAACGTGCACATAAACCCCGGAAATGACCACGGGAAATGTGGGACAAAATATCACCACGCTGGGCAACAGTGATATTAATGGGCAACCATAGCAAACACTCCCAGGAAAGCTCCAACACGTGGAAATGTTTTTTGGAAGAGTCTCCTCTCAGTAGACCCTTCCAAAATTCATTTCTTTTTTCTGGAGCTTTGCTGGGTGTGATTTCTGTATTTGCCCATCACTATAACTGTTCCCCAGCTGAATTACTATTTTTAATAGTTCTGTTGTGGTCATTTTCTATTTTTATTTTCACTTTTGTGCTGTGCACATATATCACACTGCTCACGTTTTGCTGGTTTCCCCGATTTTCCTGTACATTGCTGACGGAAATGGTTTCTCTTCCCTTTAAATGCTTTCTACCGCGAGTGTTTCACTCGCGGTAGTTTTTACATGCACATTCGGGCCCGATACTGTGCGGGGAGCCTCTCTCCTCCCACTCTCCACCCATTGACCCCGTCCCTCCGCCCCTCCGGAGCCTTCCTCCGCCCTCCTTTCGCCGTTCCACGCCTCTATCGGACATTTGCGGGCCCGCACTTGTACGGGGCCCGTTAGTGAGCCGCGTACCTGTGCGGGGGTGACACGCACGTGTGTGGGGTGTTTAAACGCGTTTCTGCGCGTTTCAGTGCCGCGTTGCCGTGCGCTATTTTGCGGATTTTAGTAAACATGCCCCTAAGTATCAGCCATTTTTTGAACAAGAGCTGTTTTAAATCTAATTTCTTAAATGATTAAAAAGGACGGGCCACGGTGGTAGGAGGTGTTTTTCCTCTCTACTGGGCTGGCCATTCCGACAAAAAAATTAATTTGTAAAATTGTTTTTTTTCCACTGGGTTTTTGTTGTTTTGCTTTCCATTGAGACAGAGCATATCTTGGCCACTGACAAAACCATAGCTCTCAAATTGTGATCTGTGACATGACCATCAAGGCTCAGGCCTGCCTGGGCATAAGCAAAAGAGATTGTGTCTGCTAGCCAAATTGAAAGAGAGCATTTGGAATTGGCAGCCCCTAGCTTGCTGGGGTCAGAAGAAACAAAAAATTGGATGGACTTTCTATGGACTTTTGTCCACTCCAAATAGAAGGCTAAGGCTTGCTTGCAGTCCAATATGTGCAAAGCAGCTTCCTCTTTGTGGGCATGAGGCCTTGGGAAGAATGTTGGGAGAACAATTGAATGATTAAGATGGAAATCCAATACCACTTTTGGAAGGCATTTAGGATGAGTATGGAGGACCACTCTATTATGATGGAATTTGATGTAAGGTACATGAACTACTAGAGCCTGAAGCCTGCTCACTCTGTGTTCTGAAGTGAGCGCCACCAGAAACAACAACTTCCAGGTCAAAAGTTTCAGAGGGCAGGAATTGAGTGGCTCAAAGGGAGTTTTCATGAACTGTGTAAGAACCACATTGAGGTCCCAAGACATTGCGGGAGGTTTGTAGGGAGGCTTCAAGAGAAGCAACATCTGCATAAAGCAAACAACTAAAGGCTGTACCAAGATGGATTTTCCCTCCACACCTCGATGATAAGCTCCAATTGCACCAGACAGCAAACCTCTTCCATTTGCAGGAAAAAGACTTTCTCATTGAGACCCTCCTGGAGACCAAAATGTCATCGGTCACACTAGCTGGTAGGTTGAGCTCAGATAACATCAGCTTCTCAACACCCACACCATGTGGGCCAAGGACTACATGTTGGGGTACAACATCATCCCGCCTTCCTGCCCCCAAAGTCAGATCCGGCGTGTGGCTGAGCCGGAGTGGCTCCTAACTGAAGAGCTGTCCTTGTCTCTACTACCTCCACTGGGAGACTATTCCACGCATCTACCACTCTTTCTGTAAAGAAATATTTCCGCATAATACTCCTGAGTCTACCCACTTTCACCCTCATCCTATGTTCCTTCGTAGCAGATCTTGCTTTCAATCGAAAGAGCTTCTCCTTTGCATTTATGCCACGGAGGTATTTAAACATCTCTCTCATAATTCCTCTATCCCGCCTTTCCTCTAATGTATACATATTAAGATCTTTAAGACTGTCCCCATATACTTTATAATGAAGACCACAAACCATCTGTACCAACTCCATCCTGCTTATATGCTTTTGAAGGTGTGGTCTCCAGAATTGCATGCAATACTCAAACTGAGGTCATACCAGAGACTTATACAGAAGCACTATCACCTCCTTTTTTCTGCTGTCCATTCCTCTCCCTATGCACCCAAGCATCCTTCTGGCTTTTGCTGTCACCTTTTCTACCTGTTTAGCCACTTTAGAATTATTAGAAACAATCTTGCCCAGGTCCCACAGATTTGGGTATCATCTGCAAAAAGACAAACCTTACCCAACAGCCCTTCCGCAATATCACTAAAAAAGATGTTAAAAAGAATCGGACCAAGGACAGATCCCTGAGGCACACATCCTTCTCCTCAGAATGAGCTCCTTTTACCTGTACACTTTTTTCGCCTCCCACTCAACCAATTTCATACCCAGTCAGTCACTTTAGGGTCCCTCCCTAGGGTGCTCAGTTTATCAATAAGTTGCCTGTGTGGAATGGTATCAAAAGGCTTTACTGAAATCCAAGTACACCACATCTAGGGCTCTCCTTCGGTCCAACTCTCTGGTCACCCAGTCAACGATATCAATCAGATTTCTCTGACAAGACCTGCCTCTGGTAGATCCATGTTGCCTCAGATCCTGAAATCCATTAGACTCCAGAAACCTCACTATCCTCTGTTTTAGCAGTGTTTCCATTAAATTACTCACCACAGAAGTCAGACTAACCAGCCTGTAATTCTCAACCTCATCCTTACTTCCACTTTTGTGTAAAGGGGCCAAATGTGCCTTTCTCCAGTCCTCTGGGACCACTCCCAATTCTAAAAAAGCATTGAAAAGGTCAGTCAGTGGAGCCGCTAGAATGTCCCCAACTGCCTTCAATATTCTCAGATGTATCCCATTCGGCCCCATCGCGTTGTCTACTTTTAGTAGTAGATCTCTCTCCTGAACCGAAGGGATTAAGAGCAATGATGCACAGAAGAACTTCTAGATTTCGAGGGTGCATTGGACCTCAAAACTCTAGAGAGGGTTTTCAGCTGGCAGTCACCAGTGTTGGGGCCCTTCAATGCCACAATATCGATGCATATCCCGTAGGCAAGGCATGCATCTCGAGGATTGGCTGCATGGTGGTCGATGTCAATGCTGCCATTGTTGAGGCCCTGGCATGCTGCACTGCCAAGAGCACTGCGATACGTTCCTCAAGAGTTTGCAGAAGGTGCTACTCCATGACTGCCAATTCTAAAGGCTGTGGGGCCTCAGCAACTTTGATTGATGTACCTGATATCTGTACTGGGGTATCGGCGACTTGGTCTCGTCTCTCGGTAGACTGTCAGTGTCCTCTGATGTTCTGGAGTATGAGCTCTCCTCCCGTCGGGGCAACTTTGAGGGATGCTTACATGGACCCTCATCGCTCTCGACACCATGTCTCTATAGGCTCTGATGCTGAAGCACCAGAGTCTTCACTTAGTTTGATCAATGTCGATGAAGATGAACACTTCCTCATCTTTGGGTGGAGATCGATCGATGGCCAATGCTCCGGGGTACTATAAGTATTTGGCTTTGAGTGGGCTCGAGAACTCCTTGATGCACCACCAGTGTCCAATGCAGCCTTGGAAACCATAGAGACAGGGGTCATCTATACCAAAGACAATGGATCAGGTTTCTGAGTACCAAAAGTGATTTGTGCTATTTCTCTCAACGTTTTAGTCCCCGTTTTGTGATCTGCAAACACGAATTACAAGAAGAGAGCTGATGATCGGGTCCCAGGCACTGAAGGCAACTGTGGGCATCTATGGTGAATATGTTCTTAGTGCACTGGGAACACTTTTAGAACCCGCTGGCTGGTCATAAGAACATAAGCTATGCCATACTGGGTCAGACCAAGGTCCATCAAGCCCAGTATCCTGTTTCCAACAGTGGCCAATCTAGGTCATACGTACCTAGCAGTATCCCCAAAAGACACAGGTTCCACAATGCTTGTATTGGGTCAAGCATTGATATCCTGGGTCCCTTTTTAATAATGGTTTATGGACCTTTCCTCCAGGAACTTGTCCAAACCTTTTTTAAACCCAGCTACACTAACAGCTCTTATTACATCCTCCGGTAACAAATTCCAGAGTTTGATTACACGTTGAGTGAAAAAATATTTTCTCTTATTTGTCTTAAATAGTTTACCTTGTAGCTTCATTACATGTCTCCTAGTCTTTCTATATTCTGATAGCATAAACAATTGGTCTTTGGGACATGTCATCCATGAAGATAACCACAGCGAAATCAAATGTTTCAATTTTGAAAAAGTAAGGCCTGGCCAGTGCACCAGCACATAAGAGTGCAGAGGCACCGCAGAAAAAGAAAGAAAATTAAACAATTGAAAAGAGAAAAGAGAAAAAGAAAAAAGAAAAGAGAAACCGTGACCACAGGTGTCTAGCTGAAAAACCTGGAAGTGCAGAACCTCCACAGGGGAGAAAAATGATTTACCAAGCAGAGTATGACCAGAACCTGCCCATTGGGCTCTGCAGAAAAACTAAGACTACTTTAAGATGGCGCCACGGCAGCAGACAGGAAGGAGGTGTGCAGGCGTGATGGACCTACCAAAAGCTTCCAATAATAGCTGGAGAGTGTTCCCGCATGGGTTCCATCAGATGTTGTCACCCATATATGAGGACTCATTCCTGCTTGTCCATGGAGAATAAAATGTTTCACAATGCTACAGACTATTATAACTTTGTGGAGTAACCTAGAGGTTAGAGCACTGGCTTGGTAAACAAAAGACCAGGGTTCAATTCCAACTGGCACTCCTTGTGGCTTTGGGCAAGTCACTTAACTCTCCATTGCCTCAGAAGAAAGGCCTGGCAATCTACTTCTGGTCATACTGCCAAGAAAACCCAAAAGCTGCTGAGTCAGCATTGACTCAAAGGCTTGCATTGCATCATTATTGGATATACCATCTGCTCAGTTAGCACATAAAACAAGCCACATTGCTGCTACATGTCTGTGACACAACTATATCAAAGGAGTTATATGTAATCAAATTGTGTGTATGAGTAGAAATTTCATAATGTTTCAGAAATATATGGCAGTTTGTTTGTTTTACTAAATTTGGGACTGGGAATTTCCATAAGGTTTCATAGCATTTTGTTTTATGATGCCACTGACTTGCTCTTAGGGGTATGTTTACTAAACCGTCTTAATGTGCGCTCCGTGACGTTATCGCACAATAATGTTCATGTTCATGTTCATTTATTTGATATACCGCCTTTCATTAATAGGCAAAGCGGTTTACAGTAAAAAAACAGTACACACAACAGGCACAGGCCTAGAGTCAGAAAGGAAGTTACATGTTTGATAGGAAAGAAGAGTAAGAACAGGAGAGAAGGGTAGAGGAAGGGGAAGGAGAATCAGGGATCAGGGGGGGGGAGGTCAAAGGCAAGTGAAAAGAAATGAGTTTTAAGGGAACGCTTGAAAGCGGGGTAGTGAGGTTCGAGACGGAGGGGTGGGGGAAGGTACCTTATCACGTGATAATGGCGCTTTACAAGGTGCACAGGTACCTTATCGCGTGATAACACGCGCTGCGGTACAAACGAGCGCTGAAGGCGAGGAAAGGCTCCCGGAGGGCGGAGGAAGGCTCCCCAGGGGCGGAAAGAAGGGGTCAATGGGTGGAGAGTGGGAGGGGAGAGGCTCCCCGCACACTAATGCTGTGAAATCCGAGGCTGAAAACTAACTCCAGTGAAACCCTGGCGTTAGAGCTGATTTAAAGGGAAGAGAAACCATTTCTGTCAGCAATGTACAGCAAAACCAGAGAAACCCACAAAAAAGTGATAAGTGTGATACATGTGCATGGAACAAAAGTGCAAATAAACATTGAAAATGACCCCAACAAAATATAAAAAAAACATAACCAAGCTGGGAAATAGTGATATTAATGGGAAACATCAAAAAACACTCCCAAGAAAGCTCCAAAAAAAAGATATGAATTTTGGAAGGGTCTACGCTCCGTCCCCATACAAGGTGAATGATCCCACAGTGAAATAGCGCTGATCAGGGTTTCCCTCTCCATTGGACAGGTTTCCTATGGCATGCACATGTTCCACAACAGCAGGGCGGGCATGTCAGAATGGGCAACCGGACAGATTCTGGGAAAGGGGACACAGAGGGCTGCAGACGGCACATGCTGGGCCACAGTGCGGACTAGGGTGATGCCTAGGTGGCCCATAGGAATGCTGAAACAGTAGAGCAGCCAGACAGCAACTGATGAGGGCCCAGCATGGGCACGAGTGTGCTTCCCACAGTGTCACAGGGGATAGTACCCAGCAGGTACCCCCAAGGGCACAGAACATTGGCAGGCGGTGCTGGGGGGAAGCGTGGACATCTATGCAGGCACCCCTACACCAGAACCCGCACCATAGGCAGCTGCCTACCCACACACTGGATGGCCTGAGACTGCGCTCCACCAGCACCACCAGCAGAAGGGCATGTCAGCAGGGTGGCAGAGGGGTACTGGTGGTGGAGGGGGCAGTGGCAGCTGCCCAGAGCAGACTGTGGCCTAGCCCTGCGTAGGTGGGTGCCATGCACTGCAACAGACAGGCCCTGTCTGACGAACAGTCATGGTATCCCCAGGGCATGCACTGTCTCTGTGGCAACACGGTGGTGCAGTGCACACAGCCAGTGTGTTCAGGAGCAGAAAGTCACAGGTTCAAGTCCCAGCTGTTTATTTATTTATTTATTTAGTATACATTTGTATACCGCTACTTCCAGCGATCAGCAGCGGTTTGATTACAGATTGGAAATTGTCAAATCATGACAGGAAATTTTTGAGGTATAAACACATTGATTAGACAGGAAAGCACAGCACACAGAGAACTATTTTACAGGGAACATGGGCTATGGAGGGTTAAGTGGCTTGCCCAAGACCACAAGGAGCACCTGTGGGACTAGAAACCCCAGTCCTTCCGGCCCAAGGTTGCTGTCCTCTAGTGGGATTTGAACCCCCGACCTTCCGGCCCGAAGTACCTTGCCCCAACCACTAGGCCACTCCTCCGCTGTGGTGCCTGCCAACCCAGTTCCCATATTTTACCCACTACTAAAACGTGCTAATACAGACAGAACCTTTAGTGCAGATGACGTAGACATGCCCAAAACACCTACATTTTACCCTACAGATCACAGACACCATAAACATGCGCATTACCTAGAGCAGAGTCTCCCAAATGCAGTCCTGGAGGGCCAAACACCATTCAGGTTCCATGCTATCTCTAATAAATGTGGCTGTGCTGCATTGCTATGCACCGCCCCCATGGTATGCAGATGTATCTCATGCATATTCATTAGGGACAGCATGAAAACTCGAACAGTGTTTGGCCCTCCAGGACTGGAGTTGGGAACCTCTGCCCTAGAGCAGCAGCCAACAGGGGCAGACACACCCACACCCACAGGCTCCATTATCCCAAGCCTCCTGGAGAGGCAGGATGTTGGGCCCTGCGTGCATCTCCCCATACTAGCACTTGCATACCTTAGCAATGCCACCCTAAACATGGGAAAATTGTACACAGCTATCAAAAGGTTGCTATGATAACTGGCAGATAGCATTTCCTATGTTAAGCACAATTGGCTGATTGAGCTTCATCATAGCAACCTTTCTGATGTCTGTGGAGTGTGCCTCAGGTCTGGTGTCTGACAGAGTGACCCCAATAGTATTGCATACCATAGCCATGCCTGCACTGTGCCCAGGACTGGTGTGGTGGCCAGGGCTGCCAAACACCTCTATAGTTGCACAATGCTGGCATAGGTGTGTGGAGTATGTGTCTGTCTACCCAGTGTGTGGTGGCTGCCAACACCCTCCACAGCCCACACTGCTAGCACTGTTGCCAGTATTGGCCTGCCAATGTGCATAATGAGGAGCAAGGTACTGTGGGAATAGCCTGGATAGGGTGGCCTGGCCTGGCTGCATCTGCACAGGGCATAGGGCAATGACTCGGACATTGTAGTACCCAGCCACCACCTGCACGGACAGCATGGCCACAGCATGTCCTGCTGGGAGGTCACTCTCACCCTGACTGAGCAGTGACCATGGCATGGCTAGGTTCCCCCATAGTGCTATATAGCATTTCTCTCATGTAATATTTATGGGTCCCTTTTGGGGCCCAGTCACTGACTTATCTGCTTGGTGTGTATGCTGACATCCCAATTCTGGGTACACGCATCTCCTCCAGGACCATGGACTAGCTAGCAGACTGTTTGTAGCTAGTATGTGTCTTGTTGGAACACCTTGCAGGGTGCAGCGGCTGGAGGCTTGCTGCTGGAGAATGTCAGGTGGTGGTAGGGGCAGCAGCTGAGCATTTCCAGGCCTACTGTCTGTCTGCTATTGCTTTATGGATGTGTACAGCTCTGCATTGCCTGCCCTGTAGGGTGTTTGTTCCCCAGAAGGACTGGGGTTGATGGTCCCCTCTACTGCTACCATTGCAGGGAGGTAGACTGTGGATCTATTGGTGGGCGATCCTGTTTCCCACCCTGAGCCCCAGAGGGTGGGTTGTGTGGTGGTACATAATCCACCTATGGGTCCAAACACCACCCCCCCCCCCCCTCTCCCTCTCTCTTTCACCTACATCATGTAACCATGGCACCAACACAGGATATGCACTATTCTGGGTGCATCATAGCCCATAAGGGCTAGAAATGCCTGAGAAATACAGAAGGACGCAGATGTATCCGCAGGAACTACCTATCACACACAGTAGCACTGATGGGGACCTGCAGCATGGCGGATTTTAGCCATGAAAGGTGCTGTGGACCTGGTGCTGGGTGCCCCACCTGACCCTCAGGGTGAGCACAGTACCCGCACAATGTGACAGTCTGTGGCTACTCTGTGCCAGTACCACACACGGTCAGTTCCCCCTACCAGTCTGAGGTGCTGTGGGGGTGCATACCCCATCGTGTGCCCATCTGTCGACTGCTGATTTGCATGTGCAGTGCATCATGGGTACGGGTGGGTTAACCCTATCCTGGTCACCACAGCAGACAGTTTGTGTGGTGACGTGCAGTCCTTCTGCAGCCAACCAGGGGTTTGTTAGCAGCTGTAGCCCACTGGTTACTTCACTGCCTGTGAAGCCAGAGGTCATGGGTTCAAACCCATGGTGGGGTTATTTGATAGGGCTGTATGAGGCATTGTCTATGTTTAATGTACATTAGTGCTGCCAGGAAAAACACCCTCAGAGTACTGTAACCTTAAGGTGCCTCATAAGGCACCTTATAGGGCGCCTATAAGGTGCCCTATCAAGCACCTTATAAGGTGTCCTTTAAGGGACATTATAGGGTGCCTTGGCGGACAGTGCACTTTATAATGTGCCCTATGGAGTGCGTTATGGGGTGCCTTATTCGGCACCTTAGGTTACACCACCGTGAGGGTGTGTTTGCTGGCAGCACTAATTAAAATAAAAGTAAAATGCCTCAAAAATCACTACTTATTATTATTATTTATTATTTATTTATTAACAATTCTTATATACCGCACTATTAGACATCAGCGCGGTTTACATTGAACAGAAAACATCCGACAATTTACATATGTCTGGTCATTACATTTAACAGGAAGTATAACTTGGCGAAATAGGGGAAACTAAATACAATGGTGGGTTATCTGATAAGGGATATCATGGTTAACTATATACAAAGGTGGTACAATAGTACATGGAACTGTTTGTTATTTACATTGTGAAGTTGGCCTGTTGCGAGGGTCTGTCTGTTTGGCCACTCCTGCTATTCGCCTGGTGGTTATGTTCGGAGCTGTCATTGAGATATTTAAGGAAGAGGAAATGTTTCAGTGCCTTTCTGAACTGACTCAAATTGGGTACTGCTCTGATTTGTGCTGGTAAGGTGTTCCATAAAGTCGGGGCGCAGAGTCGGAAAGCTCTGTTGGCTGTTGATCTGGCGCATCTTGTGGTATCGTTTGGGATAGCTAATGTGTTCATTTCTGCTGTTCTTCGTGGCCTGTTTGGTGCAAGTGGTTGTATGAGGTTGGAGAGAGAGGAAGAGGTGAGCCCCTTAGCCGTTTTGAATGTTAGCAGTAAGGTCTTGAAACTGATCCTTGCTTGAATGGGGAGCCAGTGTAGCTGTTTTAGGAGTGGTGTCACGTGGTCTCTCCTAGATGCCCCGAGGAGTACCCTCGCTGCACTATTCATGGCCAGTTGCAGGGGATTCAGGGTGGACCGGGGGAGTCCTTGTAGAATGGAGTTTGCGAAGTCGAAATGGGGAAGTATAAGGGCTTGATAAATGGTACGGAAATCATCCGGTTCAAGTAGCGTGCGTAGGTGTCTGAGGGATCTGATTTTAAAGTAGATTGCCTTGACTGTGTTGGCTATGTGGCTCTTCATGTCAAGGTTTTGGTCCAGTGTTACTCCAAGGTAACGTATTGCAGGTTTCACTTGGAGTTGGGCATCCTTTACGTTAATACAACTAGGAGGGGTGAAGTTGGTGTTCCTTGAGACGAAAAGGACTTCCGTCTTTTTGTGTTGAATTCTCAGGTTTTGTGATAGGAGCCATTCTGATACGGCGTCAAAGCAGTTAGTCGGCGGTGTGAGGTCTAGGCAATCCAATGATATTGGCATATATAGTAGCACATCGTCTGCATATATCATGTAACTTACATTAAAGGATTTGATGATGTCGCAGAGGGGTTGAATATATATATTAAACATCAATGCAGATAAGGAGGATCCTTGAGGTACACCTTGACTTTGTTGGAAAGGTTCGGATGTATCCCCGTCGACTCGGATATGCTGCCATCTATCGGACAGGTAAGATTTGCACCATTCGAGTGCTGTTCCGCAGATGCCTTTTTCCCTTAGCCGGCAGATGAGAATTTCGTGGCATACCGAGTCAAAGGCCGCTGCTATGTCTAGAAAGACAAGAGCAAAACCCTGGCGTATGTTATCCACACCTGAGATTATGTCGTTGAAGAGGGTTGTGAGCAGTGTTTCTACTCCATGTGACTCTCTGAAACCATGTTGGGCCGGATCCAGTGGGGCTGAGGTGTCTATATGGTCCTGTAATTGCCTGTGCACTATTTTCTCGATGATTTTTGCTAGCATAGGTATGCTAGATATGGGCCTATAAGATTCTACCTTCTGAGGATCAAGTTTGGTGTTCTTTAACAGCGGTCTTACAGAGGTCTGCTTGAGCGTAGTTGGGAAAGAGCCAGTGGTGAAGGAATGGTTTAAAATTTTTGCTATAATTGAGGATATGTCACATTGCAGGTCCTTTATCCAGTGTGCAGGGCAAGGGTCTGTGTGTGCAGTGGTTGTGTTTAGAGCTAGGATGGTATCTTCAATAGTTTTCTTTGAGGGAGTGGAGAAGGATGCCAGTGATACTGGGTAGTCTTGTTCATCAAGAGGGTCCGGTAATAATATTTTATTAGTCTTGCACATTTTAGATTGCATGTAAATTGCATAGTCCTGTGGATGGATCATGCTGTGGTGCTCCGGGGTTGGTTCTTTGGTAAGCGTTTTAACTAAGTTAAACAAGTCATGAGGTTTATTCAATGACCGTTTCAGGGTGTCTGTGTGGTGTTGTCTGATTTTATCTGTGATGGCTTTACGATGCTCCGCCAGGTGTTGGATGTAAGCTGATTGGTCACTGCTGGTGCGTGACTTTCTCCATCGTTTTTCTAGCCTTCTTAGAATGGTTAGTGAGGCTTTTAAGTCGGCTGTGAACCATGGGGCTGTAGATCTCTTCTTTGGGTTCTTGTTCGTTGGGGGGCGGATAGCGATTGTGCTGAGTTTTCTGTTCCAGGAGGAGATCAACTCTTCTAGGCTTAGTGAGGTGTCATCAAAGAGTGTGCTCATTTCAGTGAGAATGCGTTCTCTGTTAAATGGTTGGAAACTTCTGGTAACTGAGTTAGCGGGCTTGCTTTTATCCGTTATTGTCTTGTGTGAACAGCTAGTGGTAGGCATCTGAAAGGTGATGAGTTTGTGGTCAGTCCATGGGACTGCAGTTATGGATAGCACGATGTTTTGTGGTTGATCCAAAATTAGCTGCGGTGTGAATATGAGGTCGAGGATATTGCCTTTCTCGTGAGTAGGTTCTTGCACCATTTGCGTGTATCCTAGGCTATCTAGGGCATCTAGGAATGCTGTTGCTTGAGTGTCCTGTAGCGATGGTAGGTTGATATCTCCTACAATCCAATTGGGTTTATTTGGACCCTGGGTGAAGGATGCCAGATTTATTTTGGTCGCTAGGTCGTCTGGATCTCCTGATGGTGATCTATAGACCAGGTTTATGGAGCATATGTTGTTTGAGATGGATACTGTTTCTAGATGGTTGTTGCTGTTGGATTCATCTAGTTTAAACTGTAGGTCGGCTTTGGTGATGATAATTACCCCTCCGTCTTTTTTGTTCTGTCTGTGTCCGGTGAAGGCTGTAAAGTTAGGTGGGAGCAGCTGTTTGAGGATGATACTTAAACATAAAGGGTGACACCTCAGCCAACCTTATGCATTAGGCACACTGGGGGATTGAACTCATAACCCCTGTACTATCAGTCAGTGTATTAACCATTGTGCTACACCTCTGCTTCTATGTTTGCATGTCTGCGCGCCTACTTAAGAGTATCGCGTGGTAATGCGCTTAGCGGCGCTTCGCCCGATAATGTGCGCAGCAGCGCGTGTTATCACATGATAATCCCGTTTTGCTACTTTAAGACTGAAACGCCCACTCCTTTTATGGCATCCTGCAAACTATCGCCGGGCGCACGTTAAGACAGTTTAGTAAACATACCCCTTAGTGTTTCCTAGTACTACACCTCCTGCCACATTAACAAAGTCTCAGAAACCACTTTTGCTTTTGAAATAAATACTAGTAGAAGTTTCATGACAGGTTGGACCAGCAATAGTTTCTGCCCACACCTGTACCTGCACTTACTACTTTATATGAAATGTAGAATAAAATAGCCTTCAACACTGACAAAAAAGCCTCTGGACTGAACTGGGACGCCACCAGTATAAATGCAGAATTGACCTGGTTAATTCCAGTTTCCACAGCTCTTATATGCAGCAGGGATACAGATAGGAATCTGGTAAGGAATATGGGCTCCTCCTAAATGTGTTTGCATGCCATCACTCAGAATATTTCAAAGACACACCAGACCTGTGTACCCGAAGCTCTGAAACCAAACTGAAGAGTTGGTATGTGGCAGCCACCTGAGTTCTAAAATTGTAGACTTGTTTTAACAATTAATCTATTTGTTATCGCCAATGATCTATGTCCAGTGTGCAGTGAGGTATAAAGTTATATAATAGGGAGCATGATTAGCAGTAGTGATACTTTCATACTTAGTCAAGCATTACAACACGTATTAAAGCACTATTGGTGTAAGAGCAATTAGAAGAAAGCATGTATGGACTAGATGCACTGAAGAGCTTCTGGGCCAGCTATATGCACAAACCATTGTTCTCATAAGCACAATACTGAAAGAAACCTTCAGCACAGGGGAGGTTAACTGGTGTCTCATAAGCTGCAGGCAATTCCCTGAAACTGAAACAGCAGCTCTTCAACTGCCACCGGCCTTTGTGGCCCTTATGGGAGCAAAGCGAACAGGAAGCAGAATCCAGTACTGTGGACTCCGCTATGGAAACAGCTGTTGTCAGACATTAGCACTCTTACTCATTGCTGCCATTACTGCCAGCTGAGCAGCTCCTTTATATCTATTACTTTTGGGTTTGACATGTTCCTACAGCCTTGAGCAATTCCTTTACAACCGACAGCCAGTCCAAGGCTGCTGCTGAGACACTGCCCCTCTCCTTCTTGCTGCCACACAATTACCAAAGATAAAAATAAACACTGGGCTGATAAGGCCCTGCACCATGGGGCTGCAGGTTCCTAAAGGAGCAATGGCCAATATATAAGTGAAACAACACCATTTCAGGGTCAGTTTTCAAAAGTCCTTATCCAGATAACCATGAAGGATATCCGGATGCAGGCACTGAGACAGATATTCATCAGCATTAGCTAGATAGTGCAAATGAGCATCTTCACAAACCATCCCAGCACTATCCAGAGAGCGCAGGATGGTCCGTGGGCAAAACAGCCGCTATCCAGATAATTGCTGCACTTATCTGATTATGGTGATTTTCAGCTGCTGTCGGGATAAGATACATTAAAGAAGTGTAAATAAGCACATTTTGATCATACACTTGGCATGGGTAAAATCCATCAGAATACATTTTAAAAAGGGGGGAACTCATGACAGAAACATACTACAAACCTTTGGATACTGATGCCAAGGCTGATAGAAATATCTGCATTAATATAATAGTTCCATTCACTTCTGAAGCAGATAAAAATAGTGTTTTGGAACTATAAGATAATGCCAGAAGATGTGGCAAGCAATGGACTGAAAGATACTATATAACAATCGGCTACCCCTCTATAATTAAAGCTTCAAGTTTAATTATTATACTACCCACCAATTTTTATCTGGGCTCCATTACATAAGATGAAAAAAATTAAAATAAGGTGATCATATCACCAGATTACAATGGGTGTTCTTGTGTAATATATGAATGTCTTTAACAGAATGATTTTGTTTTTCTTGTCAGTAATTATTGCCATTCAAAGCAATGGTATGTATGTTTAGCTGCTCACAACAGAATATGGTGTAATAATACTTTGCCTCTTTTGTGGATTGTAAGTGAGATTAATTTTGTAGCATGTCTTTCATCTATTTAGAATCAGTAATTAATTCAAAGATCATTTTAAAAGAAGAATACATATTTAAGTTTTGCCTTCTGTTTTTGAACTTTGCTTTATTTTTCCTGAAACCACTATGCAATTGTATTGTCAAAATAAAAATGGATTGTCCAAAATTCTTTTGCACTGGAAATCAATTCGGTCATTCTATAGAAGATAAACTGCTAATTTCTAATCCTCTAGGGTTACTCATTTGAAGGTGTGTTCTGCATTGCAAACTCATATTAAGAAGTGGTTATTGTTTAAAAAAAATGAATCAACACTGTTATATTATTGCAGTGATTCTCAACCCAGTCTTCAAGATACACCCAACCACTTTACAAGTGCTCACCATTGCCATTGAAGATTGACCCCAATGTACCAAAGCTTTACCAAAAACATTCCAAAGGTATAATTGTCTTTCCCATACTATTTTCTGCATACATTTTATAAAAAGACTCTAAAACTCTTTTGCATTCATTCACACCATTTCCAGAGGATGAAATACATTTTAAAAATACAATGTAGAACAAGCTTGGCAGGAAACTAATAAAAATATCTGCCTTTTTAAGAGTCAAATTTTAAGCACCAGGGTAAATTTTGTCTCATCCTTCAGTTTTTTTATTGAATTGGATTTATAAATTTCATTATTTGCCTTTTCCAAATCTGAGTTCTAGGCAAATCACAATCAGGTACACAAGTCGGTGCAGAGGGTGGCTACTAAAATGGTTAGTGGTCTTCGTTAAAAAGCATTTAAGGACCGACTTAAGGATCTTAATATCTTTAGAGGAAAGGTGGGATAGAGGTGATATGATTGAGACATCTAAATACCTCCATGGCATAAATGCACAGAAGGAGTGCATCTTTCAATTGAAAGCAAGCTCTGTTATGAGGGAACATAGGATGAAGGTGAAAGGGAATAGACTCAGGTGTAATATGCAGAAATATTTCTTTATGGAAAGAGTGGTGGATGCATGGAATAGTCTCCCAGTGGAGGTGGTAGAGATGAGGACAGAATCTTAATTCAAAAAAGCATGGGACAAACACAGAGGATACTGTTGGAGTGGTTGATATGGAAGGGCAGACTAGATAGGTCATGTGGTCTTTTTCTGCCATCATGTTTCTGTTCCTAAGTTAATTCCCTGTCCTGGATTTATCGGAGTTGATATTCAATGGCAGTGGTCGGCATTGTTAAAGCAGCTGGCTGCCACCACTGAAACTAAAACCAGATATTCATCGCTGGAGCTTATCCAGCATCTGGCACTGAATAGCTGGCTTCACCAGGATTGGTCAGTGGCAATATTCAGCCACCAAACAGATAGCAAGAACCGCATAAAGTTAGGAAATCATTGACCTGTCCTATCTTTACACAGTTGGCTATTCGATTAGTGGCTGAATATCACCGCTAATCGCATAGTCACCAGGACCGCCCCAGCTCCACCCACAAACTGTAAAAACCTTTTTAAATAGCAACCCCACTATCTATGTTGCACATGATGTAATGGGGGGGGGGGGTGAAGTGACCTAACCAAGATCATATGGAGGGTCCATGGGAGCAACAGGATTTGAACCTTGATTCCCTGGTCCTAAGGGCATGTGGGTGTGTCTGTGTGCAGATTGCATTGGGTGCTGACGGTGGGTTGAAGCCATGGATGCTGCAACAGCATGGTTTGTGCTGGCCCTGTAACAGGAGACCTATACCAGAGGGTTTACCAGCCCAGGACCCCAATACTTGGACTTCACTGATGAACATGTCTGACCTGGTTCAGATTTGACCAGGCTGTATGTTAGGAGAAGGATCCCCCTCTGCTCACCCACACCTAAAGATCACCACAGCCCTTGTACGCTTGGCCAAAGGCAGCTTCCAATCCATGCTGACTACCACTGCAGGCCTTAGCCAGTCAGCTGTGTCACTTTGCATCTCCCAGTTCCTGTCAGCCTTTCTAACCTGCACAGCTGGCTACATCATTTTCCCCTCTACACAGCAGAGGCAGAAAACCATGCTGCAATTCCATGATATGTCCAGCGGATTACAGGATCCGAGGCAGCATGGATTCACCAGAGGCAGGTCTTGTCAGACAAATCTGATTGATTTCTTTGACTGGGTGACCAGGGAGTTGGACCGAGGGAGAGCTCTAGATGTGGTGTATTTAGATTTCAGTAAAGCCTTTGACACTGTTCCTCACAGGCGACTTATAAACAAACTGAGCACCCTAGGGATGGACCCTAAAGTTACTGCTTGGGTTAGAAATTGGTTGGGTGGGAGGCAACAAAGAGTACAAGTAAATGGAGCTCACTCTGAGGAGAAGGATGTTACCAGTGGTGTGCCCCAGGGATCTGTCCTTGGTCCGATTCTTTTTAACATCTTTGTTAGTGATATAGCGGAAGGGCTGTCGGGTAAGGTTTGCCTCTTTGCGGATGATACCAAAATCTGCAATAGAGTAGACACCCAGGAAGGGGTAGATAACATGAGGAGGGATCTAGCTAAGCTTGAAGAATGGTCTAGAATTTGGCAGCTGGGATTTAATGTTAAAAAATGTAAGGTCATGCATTTGGGCTGCAGCAATCCGAGGGAGCAATACAGTATAGGAGGTGAAGTACTTTTGTCCACTAAAGAAGAGCGGGACCTAGGCGTGGTTGTGTCAAATGATCTTAAAGTAGCTAAACAGGTAGAAAAGGCGACGGCAAAAGCTAGAAGGATGCTTGGGTGCATACGGAGAGGAATGGCTAGCAGAAAAAAGGAGGTGATAATGCCTCTGTATAAGTCTTTGGTGCGACCTCATTTGGAGTATAGTGTGCAATTCTGGAGACCGCACCTTCAAAAGGATGTGAACAGGATGGAGTCGGTGCAGAGGGTGGCTACTAAAATGATTAGTGGGCTTCATTATGAAGCATATGAGGACAGACTTAAGGATCTTAATATGTACACCTTAGAGGAAAGGCGGGATAGAGGTGATATGATTGAGATGTTTAAATACCTCCGTGGCATAAATGTTCAGGGAGAGAGCCTCTTTCAATTGAAAGCAAGTTCTGCTATGAGGGGACATGGGATGAGGGTGAAGGGAGATAGATTCAGGAGTGATATGCGGAAATATTTCTTTACGGAAAGAGTAGTGGATCCATGGAATAGTCTCCCAGTGGAGGTGGTAGAGATGAGGACAGTAACTGAATTCAAAAAAGCATGGGACCAACACAGAGGATCTCTAAAGGTAAAAAGTGGACTGTTGTAGTTGTTGATATGTTTATGTTTATGTTTATTGTTTTTTGATAAAACTGCCTTTCTCCAGTAATCAAAGCGGTGTACAGTTAAAAACAAGGTTAAAAAAAGAAAGACCGAGGCCATGGAAAAGGAAAAGAAAGTTACAATTCATTCTTAAAGGATAGTGCAGACAAGAGAAATAAGAAGGGATGGGGTAGGAAACAAGAGGGTAGGCAAGGGGCAGGGGAAATGGGAATTACACAAAAGGGGAAGGCACATCAAAAGCCAAGGAGAAGAGGTGGGTTTTCAGATTGTGTTTAAAGGTGGTGTGGTGAGGTTCTAAACGAAGGGAAGAGGGGAGGGAGTTCCAGAGGGCGGGACAGACTAGATAGGTCATGTGGTCTTTTTCTGTCATCATGTTTCTATGTTTCTAAGTGCATCAGTCATGTGGTAGTAGCAACCACGTGTCATGTGCACTGTGAAGGTGTGCTGTGTGTGCCCCCTTCATTTGCATGCTAACAATGGTTTGACCACTCCCCTAGAATGAGGATCAGCATTGGAACCCCAGAACCATGTCATGTGGAGGGTGGAAGCACACATCTCCACGACCCAGAAACAGTATGCACCCTATCAACACGTGAAGAAGCTGCCCACACACCCCAATAGAGAGAACAGACAATACATGGCCCCCAACCCCAGCAACAGAGCACAGTGCAAATGGCTAGTGAGGGATAGAGAAGGCTAACTAGGGAATATGTGCACCTTCTTGCACAACATAGAGATATGGGCCAGGGGTAGAGCATGTAAATCAAGGAAGCAAACCCACAGAGAGAACAAGCTGTGGCCACATCCATGTTAGGGCTAAAAATGCTGCATCCTCATGTGCAGTGGGCCCTGTCCTGGTGACCGCAAGCTCACAGCAATGCCCAGCATGCTAGCTCTAGAGAACTAAAAACCATCTATTCTTGGAGCACTTTGGAAACGTAATAGCATAAATCTCACATCCCACCAACAGTTAGCTATGCTCAGTCCTCTATTGTTAAGAAGTTTGTAATCTAGTAATGTTTTCCCCTTCCTCTTTTCCGGATGAAGAACATAAATAACTTGTACATCCTATGTTAGCGTGTTTTCAGTTCCTTATTTTATGTAAAATGTTACTACTTTGAACAGGAGAAAAATGGTATAGAAAAATAGTAAAATAAATATGTTTGACCCTGTCACCCAGGGTGCTTGACAACCTAGGCTTCCATGGACAGGTGTCCAGGCTTCTGGTGTGTGGAGGGGGTGGGTTTGGGATCCTTCCCTGTCACTCCTCCTCATACTCCTGGCACTGAGCACTTGCTATAAAGTGCAGACCCCCCCCCCCTCTCATGTGGGTGAATGGGGGGGGGGGGTGGTATCATGGCCTGATACATAGATCAGCTGCTTCAACACAGAGACCACACAGATATTGGATGCATCTGGCCAATCACCATTACAAATGTTGAGGTAGGGTGAGCACCAGCCTCAGAACTGGGGATTAGTGACTGGAGACCTTTATGGGGGTTAATTTGTGCATGCATATGTAATGTGGGCATGGGGAAATATGCAAGGGGGACTGCATGGAATGGGGGGGGTGATCATGTGCAGTGCATAGCTGGATGTGCTTGTACGAGTGCTGTTAAAGGGGGATTCTGGAATGGTACTGAATGTGTGGACAGTTGGGTTGGTGAAGGGGGCGAATGGGAAACTCACCTGTGTGCACTACTGTTTGACATGCAGATGTAATAAAACACTTACCTTCATGTGAAATGCCTGTGTATGAGTTTGTCTCTGGCTGCTCTGTCTCCTTGTGTCTGGGGCCAGGCCCTCATAAAAACATAAGATATGCCATATTGGATCAGACCAAAGTCCATCAAGTCCAGTATCCTCTTTTGTATCTGTGTCCATTGGTTCCTCGCCAGCTGGCAGGGGTTAATGTCTCTGTGCCCAATTGTGCAGGATGTAACGCATGCCATGAATATATGGTAAACTATGGAGGGGTTGTATAGGAACTCTCCTATCCAGGCACCAGAGGTGGCTTTTCAGCTAACTGAATCCCTCTTGATAATGGTTCTGGTCTACCTATGGCCCTGTTATATTGTCCTTTGTCCTCATTGGTGCCATTATGGGGATCATCAGTCAGCTCCTTGATGGATATCCTCTGTCACCTGCAAGGGATTTGGGGGGGAGGGGGGGGAGAGAGCATAGAATGTATAAGAAATCTGAGGCTATCATCTCTGTCTCGTGGTCCATAATATCTCAGATCACATATTGTCAGAGCCAGCCCCAGGTAGCTGCAGGTACATGGCCATCTTAAGTACTACCCAGCCTTACACCAACTCCCTTCCATCTCCCCCAAGATGTTGTTAATGACAATCAGCAATTTTCTAAACAGCAGAGCTCAGTCCCTCTCAACACTATCGATATGCATACTTGGGCATATTGCAGAACAATATTGCACTGTGCTTTGTACATGCTGTGATTGTTCTTGCTACAGACTGGGCTCATACTGTTGGGCCTTATGGTTTCTGCAGCTGCCAGGATCTAATGTATTGCTTTTTATGCTGTGGCTTCCCCCTCCCCCATAAAAAACCCCTTACACACAAAGCTGCTGCCTAGTCTCTGGTGTTGGCATTGGGCCTCTATATGTCTGCTGCTTTCTCTCCCCTGACGACCACTGGTCTAATTTTGTCACTTGAATGGTTGATGTGGCCCTTTACTCAATGGGATGACAGTGAGATTTGAACCCAGTTCGCCAGCACTGTCGGCCTTTGCTCTTGTCACTGTGTTACCCAGATGCTCCTGTATGTCACCCCTACTATAAGCTCACTTGAGGCACAATGTGTTGAGATATTGTCCTGGGACTGCTAGTTTCAGGTTTGGCAGCCTCCATGCACATTTTCAGTTTGCCAGCCTCTAGAGATGTGTCCACTTGTGAACCTCTCATACAGTGCCTTGCAAAAGTATTCATCCCCTCAGTTTTTGTCCTGTTTTGTCACATTACGTACAACCTAGAATGAAAATGGAGGTTCATTGGGATGTTAGGTAATGGACCTAACAATATAGTCCAAACTGGTGAAGTGAAATGACAATAAAATACCTTGTATATATTAAAAAAAACAAGTAAAAACTGAAAAGTTGTGAGTGCATATATATTCATCCCTTTTACTATGAAACCCCTAAGTAATATCTGGTCCAACCAATTAACCTCAGAAGTCACATAATTAGTTGATTAGGGTCCACCTGTGTGCAATCAGTGTCACATGATACTTGTATAAATATACCTGTTCTGAAAGCCCCTGATTCTGCAACACCACTAAGCAAGTAACATGAAGACCATGGAGCACTCCAAACAGGTCAGAGACAAAGTTGTGGAGAAGTATAGATCAAGGTTGCGTTATAATTCTGAATATCCCACGGAGCACCATTAAATCCATTATAACAAAATAGAAAGAATATGGCACCACTACAAACCTGACAAGAGAAGGCTGCCCACCAAAACTCACAAACCGGGCAAGGAGGACATTAATCAGAGATGCTACAAAGACACCAAGGATAACACTGAAGGAGCTGCAAAGATCCACAGCAGATATGGGTGTATCTATCCACAGAACCACTTTAAGCCATACACTCCACAGAGTGGGGATTTATAGAAGAGTGGCCAGAAAAAAACATTGCTTAAAAAAAGACATAAGAAAACATTTTTGGAGTTTGCACAACTGCATGTGGCGGACCCCCCCAAATACATGGAAGAAGATTCTCTGGTCAGATGAGATGAAAATTGAACTTTTTGGCTCTCATGGGAAACGTCATGTGTGGCGCAAACCCAACACCATTCCCACAGTGAAACATGGTGGTGGCAGCATCATGCTGCAGGAATGTTTTTCCTTGGCAGGGACAGGAAAACTGGTTAGAACTGAAGGAACGATGGATGGCACTAAATACAGGGCAATTCTTGAGGAAAATCTGTTTCAGTCTGCCAGAGATTTGAGACTGGGACGAAGGTTCACCTTGCAGCAGGAAAATGACCCTAAACATACTGCTAAAACTGGTTTAAAGGTAAACATTTAAATGTCTTGGAATGGCCTAGTCAAAGCCCAGACCTCAATACAATTGAGAATCTGTGACATTACTTGAAGATTACTGTACATCAACGCATCCCATCTAACTTGAAGGAGTTGGAGCAGTTTTGCCTTAAGGAATGTGTGAAAATCCCATTGGCTAGATGTGCTAAGCTAATAAAGACATACCTCAAGAAACTTTCAGCTGTAATTGCAGCAAAAGGTGGCTCTACAACATATTGACTTTGGGGAGTGAATACATATGCACACTCCTGCTTTCCTGTTTTTCTTTTGTCTTAATTATTGTTTGTGTCACAATAAAGGATATTTTGCACCTTCAAAGTCATAGGCATGTTGTGTATATCACATGGTGCTAACCCCCAAACCTCCATTTTAATTCCAGATTGTAATGTGACAAAAGAGGACAAACACCGAGGGGATGAATACTTTGCAATGCACTGTACATTCAGGCACAGTAGGCATTCCCCTATCCCCAAAGGACTCACAATCTATGTTTGTACCTGAGTAGGATTACCAGATTTTTGTTGAGCAAATCTGGGATGTGTGGGCAGGATTGAGCTGGGCTGGGAAGGGCAGGAGTCTACCTTCCTCAGGCATTTTTTCCACGTATGTCTTGACATGGCCATTCTAAGCAGCAATGAGTAATTTGTAAAGTTTAAAAAAGAGAGTAGCAGCCCTTTGAGTTATAAGCGCACATACATTCATATATGCTTAAACTTTATTTTACACATATAGATAAATATCCTATATATTTCTAAAATTCCTCCTCTTTTTCAGAAAAGTTAATTTTACATCTTCTCCTACCAGGGTAGTGAAGCGGCCTCCACTAAAATCAGGGACAGGTGGGTCCCAATATTGAAGTGAGACGGCTATGCGCCACTACAGCACATAGCCATCACTGCCAACCTCTAACTCTGGATATTCAATGTCAGCGTGGAATATCCAGGGTCACCCCACAGCCTCCGACGCTGCAGAAACTGACTGAGTAGCAGTGATATTGCACCACTACCCGGTTAGCTCCCATGGGTAAAACTAGGCCAGATTTGCAGAGCCTACTTTTACCCGCAGGTCGCTAACTGGATAGTGGTGCAATATTGTCGCTACCCAGTTAGCGACTGTCGCTGCCCACAACACACCCTGGAATGCCCATGACACACCCCGATCCCAAGTGGTTAGCATCAGGGTGTATAGCAGCATTAGTTGGGGATATTCAGTGGCACAAACCGTATTACTGCTGTTGAATATCCCATTCAGCAGCGTTTATATGGTTTACAGGTCTGTAAACCAAGTAAATGCCTTTCAATATTGGGCCTGTGGAGGCCGATTCTGAGCGGGGCACCTCCGGGCTGTCTGCGCACCCAAAAAATGTACGGGTCCGATTTGTACACGATTCTGCAACTGCAGGAGCTATACATTCCTTTTCAGTGCCGATGTCGCCCATATGTGAGGACTGACTTCCTGCTCATTCCCAGGGAATCAGGGACATCTGGTAACCTTCCTTCTGAGGAAATGGAGGGTTAAGAGGCTTGCCCAAGGCCACAAAGTCTGCCAGTGGGATTTGAACCCTGGTCTTAGGCTGTTGCTCCAACCACTAGGCCACTCCTCCACTCCTGAGACTAGATAATGCCGCAGCCCTCCTGAGATGGATTCATGAAGGATAGTCTGGGAGCAATCATTATGTCCCACTGGAGATTTTTGAGGTATGGAGCACACCATATGACTTTCTGAATCTTATTTATATGGAGTGCTTTGTGAGTAGTGATCAGAGACCATTTAGTCAATACATTTTGATATGCCCATTCTAAAAAGCTTGAAAGTTGTGGAGTCTTTGGGGGAAGGGATTCAGGGGAGTCACCATTTCTATTATTAAGAGGAAATCCTGATTTCCCTGCTGGGGTGGGTAGGACCACATTTTGTTTGTAGAAAGAAAAAGTATGTTGTTTCTTAGGACAGCATAATCAGGTCATCCATTGTAATATATCTCACTCATTCCTCCTTCCTTCAAACTACTCATACTATCAAGTCACACCATCATTTATCCCACTATTCATCTCATCTTTTTCTATCTTCATTACCCAACTACTCTCCAGCAGAAGGAAGAAAGAATAGCATATTTGATGTGACTGCGAATGAAGAGATGGGGAGGGAAGAAAAAACAGAAAAGGTTCAGAAGAAGAAAAGAAAAATGTTGATGTTGATATTACTGGATGGCTTGCTTATGTATTGATGTCTACTTTCTAAAATGCTCCCTTGGATAATGTGTATGGTATATTTTGATGGTTACAGGATGCTATTGTTTGTTTATTCTTCTGCATATCAAATATATGCAATACTCCCATTCAATCTTAGAAAGTATGCTGTGTTGGTTTCTTAACCAACACAGCATACTTTCTAAGATTGAATGGGAGTATTACATATATTTGATATACTATTGCTGTCACGATAAGAGACCATCATTTGTTTGTATTCTTCTGCATATACAGTATACTAAAGATTATGATTTAAAAAAAAATAAAAAGCCTTTCCTCGTATGGGGTATCCATCCATCTTCTTTATCATTTTGATGGCTCTTCTCTTTATATTTTCTAATTCCATTATATCCATCTTTAGATATGGCGACAAAAACTGCACACAATATTCATAAGAACATAAGATATGCCATACTGGTCAGACCAAGGTTCATTAGGCCCAGTATCCTGTTTCCAACAGTGGCCAATCTACGTCACACGCACCTAGCAGTTTCCCCAGAACACACAGGTTCCACAGTGCTTGTAGTGAGGCAAGCAGTGGATATCCCGGGTCCCTTTTAATAATGGTTTATGGAACTTGTCCAAACCTTTTTTAAACCCAGCTACACTAACAGATTTTACTACATCCTCCGGTAACGAATTCCAGAGTTTGATTACACATTGAGTAAAAAATTGCTTTCTTTTAAAAGTCTTAAATAGGTTACCCTGTAGCTTCATTGCATGTCCCCTAGTCTATCTATATTTTGATGGCGTAAACAATTGATCTATGTTTACCTGTTCCACTCCATTCATTAATTTATAGATCTTAATCATATCTCCCCTCAGTCGTCTCTTTTCCAGATTGAAGAGCTCTAACCTTTTTAGCCTCTCTTCATAGGGTTATCCTCACATCCCATTTACCATTTTGGTGGCCCTTCTCTGTACCTTTTCTAATAACGCTATTTCCTTTTTAAGATACGGCGACTAGAATTGCATACAATATTCAAGGTGCAGTTGCACTGTAGAACGATACGGATGCATTATAATATCCTTTATTTTATTCTCCATTCCTTTGCTGATGATAACTAGCATTTTATTTGCTCTCTTGGCCGCCACTGGGTGGAAGGTTTTAACATGTTAACCATAATGATACCTAAATCTTTTTCAGGGGTGGTGGTTCCTAATGTGAAACCTTTCATCGTTTAACCATAGTTTGGGTTGTTCTTTCCTAGGTGCATAACTTTGCACTTGTCCACATTAAATTTCATCTGCCATTTGGATGACTAGTCTTCCAGTTTATCATGGTCCTCATGCATATTTTCACAATCCTCATGGGTTTTAACAACTTTGAATAATTTTGTGTCATCTGCAAATTTAATTACCTCAGTCGTTATTCCCATTTCCAGGTCATTTAAATGTTAAAAAGCAGAGGACCGAGCACAGATCCCTGGGGTGCTCCACTATTCACTCTTCTCCATTGGGAAAATTGGCCATTTAGCCCTAACCTCTGCTTTCTATCTTTAACCAGTTCCTGATCCACAATAGTACACTGCCTCCTATCCCATGACTTTTTAATTTCACCAAGAGTCTCTCATTAGGGACCTTGTCAAATGCTTTCCGAAAATCCAGACACGCTATATCAACTGACTCACCTTTGTCTATCTGTTTATTCACACCTTCAAAAAAACATAACAGATTAGTAAGACGAGACCTTCCTTGGCTAAAGTCATGTTGGCTGTCTCCCATTAAGCCATGACTATCTACATGTTCGGTAATTTTTTTCTTTATAATGGTTTCTACCATTTTTCCCAGTACTGAAGTCAGGCTCATCGATCTGTAGTTTTCTGGATCACCCCTGGAACCCTTTTTAAAAATTGGCGTTACATTGGCAATCCTCCAATCTTCAGGTATTACAGATGATTTTAATGATAGTTCACAGATTACTAATAGTAGGCCTGCAATCTCATATTTCAGTTCTTTCAACACCCTAGGATGTATGCCATCTGGTCCAGGTATTTTGCTACTCTTTAGTTTATCAAATAGTTGTAGTATATTTTCCCAGTTTATCAATATTTCTTTCAATTCTTTTGTGGCATCATCTTTAAATACCATTTCAGTCATAGGTAACATCTCTATATCTTCCTCAGTAAAGACCGAAGCAAAGAATTCATTGAGTCTCTCTGCTCATTGAGTCTCTCTGCTATGGCCTTGTATCCACTGTTCCCTCTAAGCTGTGCGCGTGTGCGCGCGCACACACCTCGCCGAGCAAGCGCACATACTTTACAACAGAGCGCACAAAAATTACGGTTCCAATTCTGATAGAAAACATAGACGTCTTAAAATTTAAAAGTTGTGATTGTAATTACTAGAATTTTTCAGCTTCATTTAGTAATCGTCTATTTTCATTTAATTTCTGTAAAATCAATGTGGTGCACATACTGTATTCTGACGTGTAGTCAAATTTTGAAGTATATAACTCTGAGTGTCGTTATGTGGCGCACAAAAATTTAACCTTCCTTCAAAAGCTGCACAGCTGATATTTTATGCGCACACAGCCCACAGAAAATTAGAGGGAACATTGCTTGTATCCTCTTAGTGCCCTCTACCCCTCTATCATCTAATGGTCCAACTAACTCTGTCACAGGTTTTTTGCTACGAATGTACCTGAAAAAGTCATTTTTATGCGTTTTTGCTTCCACATCAAGCTTCTTCTCAAATTCTCTCTTTGCCTGCCTTATCAATGCCTTGCATCCAATTTGCCAGTGCTTATGTTGTTTCCAGTTTTCGTCATTTGGCTCCTTTTTCCTTTTCCTGAAAGATGCTTTTTATATTTATTTATTTATTTATTTATTTTTATTATTTTATACTCCACTCCTTGTCTAATAATTCCTATGTTCTATTTGTTCCTTGGCCACCACTGCACACTGAAAAGAGGTTCTCAATATAATATCCATGATGACACCTGGATTCTTTTCCTGGATAATGTGGAACCTTGCTTTGCAGAACCATAGATTGGGTTGTTGTTCCTTAAGTGCATAACTCATGGCCAATCAGGGCCCTACAATCACCAGCAAGCAACTACTTTAAAAGGAAGTGCCTCCCGGTGCCACCAGACTGCTCGTTCCAGCCCCGCTGAGCCCTGATCGGTGGCAGGAAAATAGAGCGGGAGGCTAAAACCCCTCCCGCTCTCCAACTCACAGCCAATCAGGGCCCAACAAGCACCAGCAAGCAACTACTTTAAAAAGAAGCGCCTCCTGGCACACCCGCACCTCTCAGGCCTGCACCTGAGGGCCACGCCAGAGGGCCCTTTGGCGTGGAAATTAGACGCTACAAAAAGGAATATCTACAATAGAAGATCACAACTGTATAACACCATTGATGGCAACGCTCATATTCAGCAGCAAGAAACCTGTCCAAGACACCAAGTGCTTCTCAAATGAACTAAAAGGCCACACCATCATAGACATCAGAAACAATAGAAAACAGAACCAGGACCAAGCTACGGCAAACACCAACCAAAACCTGAGGAACCATCCTCCACAAGAGGGCTACTCAAGGTACCGTAAACTCCTAACTCAGATAAACAACAGCTACCACTCGGACGTTCCCACTGACCACTTTACTAGTTAATACATGGATCACAGCCTATGTAGGCACACAACTCAATCAATCCCTACTTATTTATTTATTTATTACTTTTATATACCGCGCTCTTTAAAATCAGTGCGGTTTACAGGTAACATTTGTGCATATCGATATATCAGATATGTCTTTACAGAAAACAGGGATACAACTTGGATTTCAACTTGGGTAACTATATACAATATCTACTTATGAGAATACCACAACAAAGAACAGCGACAAAGACTCATTGTACTATTCCACCTACAGTCCCTCCAACATACGCTCCAATATGGATACAAATAAACCTGCAATAATACTTTGTTGCCTAATAATACTGCTCCAAACCCTAAAGGCAAGCACAACAGACAACACACAATGCAACATAGTGAATTACATACCAATCCTACAAGCTACTTTCCACTGCGCATACCAAAACCCGACACACAAGAGATGCAACAGATTACTTCAAATTAACCAATCAACCCCCTTGAAGGAACCAAATAAGAATCAACTGACCCCCCACACCTTGAAATGCACCTTAATCAACTCCTGATCCATATGGAATGTAGGCAGTCAGAATATTCCCAAAAATGAATGTATAACCAACAGTTAAATTCTATATCATCAGCAACAAAACTGGCAACAAAGATACAAGGCTGAAAGCGTAGCTGTATGGAGAATGTGGAAGCTGTGAAGACTAGAGATGATCCATAACACAGTTTATAACAATAAAATAAAATGAGTTATTTAATTTGGTGTTATAAACTGTGCAGTGGTTCTCGCTCTATCTTTTAGTTCCGTGGTGTGCAAACATCTTTTTATTTCCTCCACATTATCTAAATTGACGTTTTGCTTTGGTTCAGTCCCTGACTGCAATTTTGAGAAAGCCTCCCCCCCCCCCAGCTCGGGTGGGGGGGGGCGCCATCTCATCCCTCACCTCAGACAGTAGATTGCCATGAGTCACCCTGGCCAGAGAGGAGGGGGTAGAAACTTCACAGCTGGAGCAGATAGTCTTTGGAGCATGCACTAAGTCCTCCTGCTGTACTCCATGGTTCATAGGATTTGCAAGGTACTGTGTCTTTATTGAGGATTGTCTTGCCATAGCCCAAAGTTTTTTCCCTAGAGACAATGGGGGAGGCTTTGTATAAATTGGAACAATCTCTATCGGGACAGTTGCAGCCTATATCTAGCCAGTTGAACAATGTTGGTCAACAATTAGGGGTGCTGGAGAATATGTCCAGGAGCAGGAACCTCAGAGTGTTAAACTTTCCTAATGTTCCATCAATTTTACCATTGCTCTTGTTTAAGAAGTTTCTGACTGAGGTTTTGAAAATTTTGGCAGACTCTATTCTGCCGATATCTCGTACCTTCTATTTACCTTCAGCCAAGTTTAAGGTGGCTGGTGGACCGGGTCGGGGTTTTTTTATTTACTATTTATCATTTCAACAATAAGTCAAACATAATACAATACTTTAAGAAATAAGGGGACAAACATGAAAAATCTAGAAACAATAAACCCAAAAAATGCCCTAAGGCGTACAATTTGACCCCTACCCTAGCCCTCACTGAGGGAGAAGAACAAAACAGGCAATAAACATAAATCCAGTACTACAAGAAATAAATAAGGCAGGTGCTAGTCAAGATATCTCATCCTATCACACAGTGGGGGGATCACTTTCCATACTTGTTCTACATACCTCCAAGAGCGCCAACAGCTGGGATGGTTAAAAAAAAAACATAGGAAATAAACTGAAGTTTAACCAAGCATTGCAAGGAAACTCATTGCGTACCTGGACGGAGAAGAAGGAACTCTTTCCTTCGCCGTTGTGTTGCCCGGGAAAAATCTGGAAAGATCCAGACATTAAACCCTTTAAAAGCGATACATCTCTTACGAAAATAACCCTAAAAACCAATACCAATCTGAAGGGAGTGAAAATGATACTAGCAAAATAGCAGAACCAAACATCTGCCCATCTGAAGACTCCAACAGTGCAGAGACATCCAGAGACTCAACAGAATGAACAACAGGGATCTCCTCACTACCAGGAGTCCTTCTCCCAGTAGAGAGATAATACATCTTTGCCACTGGCGGATGGGACTCAGCCGGTATGCCAAGTACCTCCAACAAATATTGTTTGAACAACTCTCTAGCACTTATAACTGAGGAATATGGGGAATTAATAATACGCAGATTAGAATATCTAGCATAATTCTCTAAAGTCTCAATCCTAGCCTGAAGAACTAGAGCATCTTTACAAAAAGCAGTAGCAGTCCCCTCCACAACAGCCATCTTGGTTTGAATCTCTGCTGTTAAAGACTGTAGAAATGATATTGCATCTGTGTCCTGCTGCAGCTGCTGCTTATGTTCTTGAATTTGCAAAGACAAAGCCTGAACCTGTGTAAACAACTTTTCCCCAAGGCTGACATTGGCTGTCCAATGTAAAAACCTCAGGGTGTACAAGAATGAAAGTACCTGGAGCTACAGTCCTGCCCAGTCCATCCTCTGGAGTCTGCAGAGTCATGGGGAGAGCACCAGAAGCGACTAAAGATCCAGCCACATCTCCCACAGTTGATTGTAGGCATCCAGCACTGGCCAGTTGATCCAGAAGAACTACCTCCCTCCCACGCTCCTCTCCACTGCAGTCAGCAGTCGACCCTCCTGCAGCCACCGACACACCACTTCAGACTCCTGCCAAGACTGTCTGGCTCACAAATGCACTTCCAGTCAATGTTGCCTTGGGTGGACGCCACAGTCCCAAACTGCTGGACAAGCATTCCAGCTCTGTTCTGCCATCTATGGGGCTCTCCGTTGCCAGCACTCTTCCTGGCCACTGCTCACCACAAAGCAAAAACAAATACAAAATCCCAGCAGGTAAGGGGGAAGACGCAACCAGAATCTTGAAGGACTTAGCAGCCAATTTGCCTTCCTTTTCCCCATTCGTGAAAAACGTGGCTCACCACTCACACCTGCCTGCATCCATCTTGTTCCTCTCCCCTCTGGGTCAGAGTTTATTATCTACCCTGGCCCAGTCCAATGATTGCCTGGATCTGACGGGATATTTATAGAGGTCTGGGTCTGACTCTGTGGTGGCCGCTACATTGTTGGTCACCCTGGTGTTGGATGTAGACCTAGAGTGGCTTCTTAAAATGCATTTCCATTTCCCCGTAAAAGAGTTTATGGAATTCACTATTTGATCTTTTCCTGACATATCCAGAGTAACATAGAAAAGGAGGAAACAGTTTATGCTTCTTAAATCTGGGATGCTTCAGTTGGGTGGGTTATTTTTTATTCGTTTTCCTTGTAAGCACCTGGTCAAGTTGACTGGGAAAAGTTATGGGGTTTTTTGAACCCGACAGTTGTCTGACTTTATTTCCTCTAAAAATGTTGGTCCCTAAATGCATGGTCCTGACCTCCCTGTAGCGAGCCCTATTATGTAATAGGGTAGGTTTGCCGGTCTGTTAGGTAGCTCCTCAGTATGCTTGCATACACTACTTAATTTTTTTTTATTGTATGTTTATCCTTTATATTGTGTATCCTTCTTCCTCGTTATAGGAGGCTTGAAGGAGTGTGCCTATGTACTTTTATCTTTTTTTATGAACTGTTTGGATTTCTCCTTGTTGCTTTGGTGGCTCCCTTTTCTGATCAAGATTTATTCTTGTATATTTTTGAAATTGCATAAATAAAAATTAAAAGAAAAAGAATTTTAAACAAACACAAATTTTAATCAGCTTAACCCAAAAATTCCCTTTTCCCCATGATTTTGAGAATTTTCCTTGCAGGTGAATACTTAAAAGTGCAGATTCCTTCCCAGCAGTGGTTCAATTCTTTTAGCATGAATGGCAGATATATTGGTATCCTCACATAAACTAACCGAATAAACCTCCTGCAAAGTTCCAATGGCAGAACTCTAATACCATGGAGTCTGTTTTGAAATCCTGAGCACAATATCTTACTCAGTGCTGGAAAGGAAGTTTCTGGATCAGCAGCACAGTAGATTTTTGTTACATCCTTATTTCTCTCAGAGCAATTGTAACTGGCCTATACCTATGTGGTTCTTGATGCAATCCATGGATTGGCACTCCTGACAGCTTTTGTCACTAAGCTGTTTCCTTTAGCTGAATTCAACTTTCATCCACTTATTCTACACTGTGAGTAGCCTAATGGTTAGGACAGTGAGCCAAGAGCAAGGTTCAAATCCCATTACTGCTCCTTGTGATCTTGGGCAAGTCACTTAACCCTCCATTGCCTCAGGTGCAAACTTAAATTTGCAAGCCCTCCCAGTACAGAAATGTTGCCTGCTGTATCTGAATGCAACTCTTCTTGAACTTCTGAGAAAGGTGTGAGATGAATCCATTTTCCTTACTCAATTAAGTTTTATTGCCTGTCTTCATAATGTCAGGCAGAACTAAAAGTTTCATCAAATTGCAACTACTGAAGAAATTTTGAGTAAAAATATTTATTGGAACACCACTTGAGAGTGAATAGTGAATAGCTGAAGCCCCAGGGAGGGGACCTTGAAGGCCTGGGTCCCTCTACATTTGGCTCAGGAGTATAGGGAGCAGGGACTCAGATTAAGTGGGTTGCAGGGGAGTAGTGACCTGGAGATTAAAAGTGTACATAAAAAAGAAATAGGGGGTGAGGATTAGGTGAAGACTAAAGAACTGGTAGAAAAGCAGAATACCATAGTCTTAAACTGGATATGAATGGAGACTCAGAAATTGAGTAAGGAAGAGTGCAGTGAAAAAAAGATTAAGGAGAGACCCAGGGATTTGATAAATGGGTTAGAGATATAAGCTGGGTTGCGTTAGATGGGCTGGATGTGTGAGACAGGGTGCAGGACAGGGTGGTGTGGACAGATGTTTTAAGCAACCTAGAAAGGCTGAGAAGTAGTTGAGAAGCTGTGGAAAGATAGAGAGATAGGGAAAAGAGAAGAAAGAAGGAGATGGGAGGTATGAGAGAGAAATTTAAATGCACAGAAGAGCTTCTTTCAATTGAAAGAAAGCTCTGGAATGAGATGGCATATGATGAAAGTGAAACTACACAAGGGTCTTGAGAACAAAAGCAAAATGTATATGCTCATTTTTATAGACATATCTGCCGCTTTTGATTCAGTGCATCATGCCACACTCCTGGACAGACTTGCCTCCATAGGCATATCAGGAACCCCCCTGAAATGGTTTGCATCATACATAAATAACAGAATGTAGCAAGTCCAGTTCAACAATGCTAAAGCTTCTGCATTCCCTCAAACTCAAGGCATACCACAAGGCTCTGCCTTATCTTCACTCCTGTTCAACCTATATCTACGGCCCATTTGTGAAATCCTGCAAAAACACAAGATCAGTTACCATATCTACGCAGACGACTTGATGCTCTACACTCATCTCGACATCAACAACCCCAACCTCAATCAGCTTGAAAAATGCCTAAGTGAACTACAAAACTGGCTGCAACAAAATAATATGTCTATCAACCACAAAAAAACTGAAGTGATGTGCATATCAAGAAAACCTGACTTCAACCCACCTCCAACGGTTACCATGAATAATAATGTATATACCACAAAACCTGAAATAAAATACCTGGGAGTAATGCTGGACAGCAACTTAAATATGGAAAAGCACCTCCGCATCACCAATCGGGCCATCTTCCGCAAATTAAGAATCCTGCAACCACTTCGGAGCATTATCGACCACGCCGATTTCAGGACAGTAGCACAAGCCCTCATCATCCCCCACCTGGACTACTGCAACGCCATTTTACAGGGTCTGCCCAAAAAAACGCTTAACATTCTGCAACTAGCACAAAACGTGGCGGCTAGAGTTATCATGAAAAAAGGCCTAACCGAACACATCACTCCAGTACTAATCGAACTTCATTGGCTCCCCATCAAAGCCCGCATCCAATACAAGCTCTTAGTAACCACATTCAAACTTGTTTACAACATAGCACCCTCATACCTAAACACCTTAATATCTGAGCAACCAATCATCAGAAACAGAAGAACAGTAAATAGCAACACCCTCCATGTCCCGAATAGCATGAGAAATTGTAACGCAAACACCACCAACAGAGCGTTCTCATTTACTGCACCAACACTCTGGAACCAACTGCCCTATGAACTAAGAGCAAACAAAGACTTGAAGGACTTCAGGAAGAAGCTGAAGACTCACCTCTTTAGGACTCACTTCAACCTGACCTAGTCAGAGTATGTAATATACGTGTATATGGATACATGAAAAGCCTCCACTAGTACAATCCAATGTAGATACGTAAAGTCTCCTCTTATACAATCAATGTAAAAAAATTGTAATTGCTTGTTGTGCCTTCCACCCCCCCTGAAATCAATGTATGTTCAAATTCCGGCCTGTACAGCCGCCCCATTATGTATAGAATACCGCTGCTGATCGCTGGAAGCAGCGGGATACAAGTGTACACTACATAAATAAATAAATAAAGAGGATAGACTCAGGAGTAATCTAAGGAAATATTTCTTTATGGAAAAATGTGATGGATGCATGGAATAGTCTCCCAGCAGAGGTGGTGGAGACAAGGACTGTATATTTATTTATTTTATTTATTTAACAAATTTTGATATACCGCTTTTCTATAAGTCAAAGCAGTTTACAAAGAACTAGGTTTCTTACAATGAACACATTATGAACAACATTAGAACTTTTGCAATGAACATTATATTTATTTATTTATTTATTGTTCTTATATACCACACTCTTAAAAATCAGCGTGGTTTACATATAACAGTGTTGTGCAGTAAAAGCATTTACAGTGAACAGGGTAGAATAACTTGGGGTTCAATTGGCGGTAACTATGTACATCAATTTACATCTATCTACAGTCCATATTATGTATCTCATTGGTAATGGTTTACGTGTTGATGGTAGGTGGTGTGATAGTGGGTGCCGTGTTGGAGGGCTGTGAATAGTGTAATAGAAAGATTTGATGTTTAAGCTCTCTTCTGAATTGGGCTAGATCTTTGATGGCTCTAATGGGTACAGGGAGTGCGTTCCAGCAGCTGGGGGCATAAAACTTAAATGCTCTGTTCCTGGTTGTTTTGGTGCATTTTGTTATTCCGCTGGGAATCAAAAGTGTGTTGGCTGTGCATGTTTTCCTTTCTCTATTTGCTGGCATGGGGTGGACGAGGTCCATTAATGCTGTGGGGGCCATCTTGTTGATGATTTTGAAGATGATGATGGCCACTTTATATGATAGTCGACAGTATATTGGTAGCCAATGTAAGTCTTTGAGTACCGGAGTGATGTGTTCAGCTCTGGAGGCTCTGCTCAGGAATCTTGCGGCTGTATTCATCGCTAATTGTAAGGGGTTTAGAGCATTTTTGGGAAGGCCATGTAGGATTACATTAACGTAATCAAAGTGGGTGATCACCAGTGCTTGGAAGACTGTTCTGAAGTCCTCCGGTTGAATCAAGGGTCGAAGATGTCGTAGGGTTCGTATCTTGCAGTATATTTGCTTGACTATGTTATCAATGTGTGTTTTGAGGTTGAGCTGTTGATCCACGGTCACACCTAGGTAGCGGATGCTGGGTCTGCTTGAAAGTTCTGCATCTCTTGTCTTTATGGATGTCGGGGGTATGAAAGACTGGTTCCTTGTCACAAATAGAACTTCTGTCTTATATGAACAAATGAAATTATATACAAGGGTATGGGGTCGTGAGGTTTTATGAGGGTGGAATAGGGGAAGGATGTGCATGTGTGCATGAGATTCCGTTGATTTGATTTTTCAGTTACTCATTGGTAAAATGCTTCTGGAACAGGTGCGTCTTGAGTTGTTTACAGAAGTCCATGGAAGACTTGATGGTTTGAATATCTGGGAGTAATGCATTGCAGAGGGTAGGGGCATAAAGTGAGAATGCTAGTGCTGTTGTGGTCTGCTTGCAGTTGCGAGTATGTGGTGGGATACTGAGGAGGTTCTGTGTTCATTTTCTCCTTGGCCTATTAGAGTTCAAGTTATGAATTAGGGCGTGTAGTGGCTCTGCTGATTTCCCTTCTAGAGATTTGTGGATGAGGGTTAGAACCGTGTGTTGTACTCTTAAGTTGATGGGGAGCCAATGGAGGTGTTTGAGAATTAGAGTGATGTGGGTTTTCCGTGAGGCTTAGAAGATGATTCTAGCAACACTGTTTTGGGAGAGCTGCAGTGGATAGATTGCTTATTTGGTAGTCCTTGATAAATGGAGTTACAGTAATCAAATAGAGGGGTGATGGTAGCCTGGCAGACTGTATGGAAAGTACTGATGGATAGGAGGGGGCATAGGTTCCAGATGGTTTTTAACTTGTAGTATACTGCTTTGGTGATGCTGTGAATTTGTTCCTTGAAGGTCAGTTGCTAGTCAAGTATGACACCGAGATATTTTATGTGAGAGTTGACTCTGATCTTTGTGTTGCCAAGCTTGACAGATGTGGGAAGGATAAAGTTGGGGTTCTTAGTTATGTGTAGAAGCTCTGTTTTGCTGAGGTTGATGAAAAGATTATGATAATGTAGCCAGTTGATGGTTTTGTTGAGGCAACTTGAAAGTGTGAAATAATCCAGATTTGAGGTGGTGTGAAGATCATAATATCATCCACATATATCAGAAACTGGACTGGGAATTGCTGAGGATATCACAGAGGTTGAATGTATATGTTGAAAAGTAGGGAAGAGAGAGATAATCCATGAGGTACACCCAGGTTCAGGGTGAATGGAGTTGAGGCATTTGTTTGAATCCTTATGTACTGATTTCGGTTGGTAAGATAGGAGTGGAACCATTTGAGAGGGATACCATGGATTTCAATATGATGGAGCTTGTTGATGAGTAGCTGGTGGGATACAGTGTCAAAGGCAGCAGATATGTCTAGGAAGAGCAGGAGGAAGCCTTGGGTGAGTGATTCGATGCCTGTGATGTGTGAATTCAAGAGGGAGGTCATGAGGGTTTCCATGTATGATTGAGTGAGAATCCATGTTGCTGTGGGTTTAATGGTCCATGTAGGTCAATATGACCTTGGAGTTGTGTTTGTACAGTTTTTTTGATGATTTTGGAGAGGAAGGGTATGCTGGTTATGGGTCTGTAGGATCCAGTTTGAGGGAGGGTGGGAGATATCCTTGGGTGAGGGAGGAGTGGGCGATGTCAGATATTAAAGGTAGGAATTGGTCCTTTGTGACTTTCAGACAGTGGACTGGACACAGATCGAGCGAGGATGCTGTAGTGTTGAGGTTGCTGATGATTTTGTTGAGCTCATCATGTGAAAGAGTGTTGAAGGTAGTCCAGTGGTGATCTTGAGTAGTTTCATCGTTTGGGGTGGGAATATGGAGGTTGTCGGATGGAGTAGGTTTGATTTCTGTATATGAATTAAAACAAGCATGAGTCAATAAAAGATAGCTATTCACGTGTAGCAAGTGTTCTTCGTGGATAGCAGGAATTAGTCCTCAAGTATGGGTGATGTCCCTGACAGAGCCCCGCATGGAAATGCTTCCCAGCTTCTACTGGAAACTTTTGGGAGGCTCCTCCATGCTTGTGCACCTCCTTCCCACCTGCCACCGCAGTGCTATCTTGAATCAATCTGATAACATAGCTGTAGCAGAAGACAACTCCTCGGGGAGGTGGGAGGGTTGCATGGACTTATTCTTGCTGTTCACAGAGAACACCTGCTACAGGTAAGTAACTACCTTTTCTCCATAGACAAGCAGGAATGAGTCCTCACATATGAGACTCCCAAGCTACAGACTACTGAAAACCGAGGAGACCACCAAGAAGCCCAAGAGGGGCAAAAATCAACTGCAACAAAGCAGGAGGCCATAATCATTCAACTATAAACTATGTACAATAGCAATAATTCTTTCTTCCCCCATTTTTTTGGGTAGCCTGGAAAGAACAGAATGGGCCTAGGGGGATGGAGTTGGATTCTAATCCCCAAACAGATTCCAGAGTACAGATTGGCTGAAGCTGCTGAAGCATCAAGAATCCTCATCCAGACAGTAGTGAGATGTGAATGTGTGGACAGAAAACCACATTGCAGCCTTGCAGATCTCTTCCATGGAAACCGAGTGTAGGCTAACCACCGACACAGTCATAGCTCTGACATTGTGAGCTATGACATGACCATCAAGGTTCAGGCCCACCTGAGAATAAGTGAAGGAGATGCAGTCTGTCAGCATCTGGGGCTGTCAGTAAAGGCCTGCTGGGCCTACCATTACCACAGGAAATAGTGCTGGAACATCTCCTCTCCCAACCACCTAGGTTTAACAATCACCCACAGCAAGCACAGTCAGACTGCACCTGTTGCCCATCATTGGGCTGTCTAGCCATGAACATACCAACTACAGACAGTCTGCTGATCAATACACATTGCATGTGCACAGAGCACCCATGAACGCCCAGCAGTTAGTTAAGTGCTCAGAACAGGAGGTGCATCCACATTGTAGAACAGATACTACAAAGCACTATGTGGATACATACAGTAGCAATGCCATGGTCACTGCTCAGTCAGGGTGAGAGTGCCCTCTCAGCAGGACATGCTGTGGCACCCAGGCCATGCATATGGCAGACAGGCACTACAGCGTCTCAGCCATTGACCTTACCTCTGATGCAAATCCATCCTGGCCAATCCACCCTGTTTCAGGCCATACCCACAATACTTTGCTCCTCATCATGAAGATTTGCAGATTAACTCTGGAAACAGCTTAGGCACTGTGAGAATCAGTGAGGTGGAGAATGTCACAAAACAATGGATAGACATACACACACACACACTCATATTGCCATGCTGTGCAAAAATGGGGATGGTTGGCATTCCTGCCTGTCACCTTAGTCCGGATATCAGCTCAAGCATTGTTAATGTGTGCTATGGAGCTAGTAGCGTGGTCTGATGTTACCACCTGCTCACAGTGCCAGTGCTGTCAGCCTGACTCTCCATCCAGCTGAGGATAGTGGAGCCTATCTGTGTGGCTGATGGGTGTTTGTGCCCTTGCTGGCCGATTCACTGGGGGTTGCACATATTGGTGTGGAACTGCACTGTGGGCTAAGGTTTAGCCACAGGGGCATTATTATTATTATTATTATTATTATTATTAAAACCTTATTATACCACCCATCACAAAAGCATCTGAGCGGTTTACAAACATATCAAAGGGGCGTGTAATGCATAATACACAGCCCAGACCCAAAATTGTGACCCTCCACTCATATACACACCATATGGTTACAACACTCTCTGGGGCTGACATACTTTGCATCAGACAGACCTTGGCATATGTTGCATTGTGCACTATGCACAGGACCAGAGCATGGCTCTGGTCTGCTTCAGGCGGGTGCCACTGCCCCCTCCGCCAACACCCCATACCATGCTGACATGCCCATGTGCTGTCTGTGTTGGTGGTGTGCAGTCCCAGCCCATCCAACATGTGGGTTGATGGGTGCCTAGGGCGCAACATTCAGATGGGGGGGTGGGGGGCAGAGGCATACATGGATGGCTACACATCCCCCTTCCCACAAGCATCTGCCTCTGCAGGGACCCCATCACCGCCTGCCAATGTAATGTCTCTTCAACCTGTGGAAGAGACGGCTGAGGGGTGTTTTGTTAGAGATCTAGAAAATATTGCCTGGAGTGGATTGGGTAAACGTAGATCAATTGTTAATGCCATCAAACTGTAGTAGGACTAGGGGACATGCAACATGGCTACAGTGTAAGCCACTGAGGACTACTGGGAGTGAATGGTTTCTCAGTCAACGCATATTCAAACTCTGTAATTCATTTCTGGAGGATGTCGTAAAAGCTGTTAGTGTAGCTGGGTTTCAGAAATGTTTGGACGGGTTCCTGGGGAATGGGTCATAAACCATTATTAATGAGGCGTCCAGAATATCCCCTGCTTGCCCAATACATGCACTGTGGATCCTGTGTGTCTTCTGTGGAAACTGCTAGGTACCTGTGACCTACATTGGCCATTGTTGGACAGAGGATACTGGGCATGATGGACCTTGATCTGACACAGTCTGGCATATTTGCAAGTCTTATGTGTCACCTAGGCAACTGCCTGTTCTGCCCTGTGCACCAGTGGTCCCCCACATGCACCTTCCTCTGACCCATTTACATAGTGCCCTTTCATACTTAGGCACTATGCTGTTGCTGCTAATGGAGCACTACTATCACTTTCTTGGGCTCACCTGTCTATGCAGCACATTGCAGACGTTTTAATAGGCTCTCTTCCCTCAAAATGCACCCTTACCGACAGGTTTTGATATGTGTTAAGGTTTCTGACATCAAGGTGCCAGTGTTAAGGGAGTGCACCTTGTTTCCGCCCACTCCCTGTCCATTGACCCCTTACTCTCCGCCCATAGGGCTCTTTATGCTGCCAGTACCATTAACGCACTCTAAGGTGACATTTAGGGTGCGTTAAGGGCACAAGTGAGCCGTTAGTGCACGTTAATGGCACACTTGCTCCTTTACCGCCATTTAGCAAACATACCCCTAAGTGTCAGAACCTTGAATGGAATCCAGGCAGAGACAGGAAGCCAGTAATGCTGCATTAGAAGGGAGGCGATGATCAAAGTTTTGGGCACAAGAGAGGATCAAAATTGTGGTGTTTTGGACAGATTGTAACCATTTCAGTTCATAGGCAAAGAGGCCCACATAAATGCTGTTACAACAGTCAAGACATGACATGATGAGGGACAACAGTGCTTTGGAAAGTGATGTCTAGGAAAGGACAGATAGCACGGGACTGGCCGAGGGTGATGAATGACCACTGTACTAATATGGCTGGTGAAGGTACACTCGGCATCAAGCAGGACTCCTAAGTATTTGAACATGGGTACAAGTGTGATAGGAGAACTGTCATGAAAAGACACGATGACTGGGGAGGTGGAAGTTCCAGTGAGACAGGTAGCTATGGTCTTTTTCGCATTTAGTTTATGACCATTGTCTTGCAACTATTCTGCAACTCTGGTTAGGCATAGGTATATAGAAGTGGGATATGGGGAGTGGGAGTCAGTGTAGGATACCAGAAGGATATCATCTGTGTAGTAATAAGTGCTGATACCAGTTTCCTGGGCCAGGATTGTCAGTGGGCTAAGGAATATGTTTGCAAGCAAGGGGTAAGAACAGAGTCCTGTGGGACACACATATGAGGGGGAGAGATACCTGTACAGACCAAGACAGATCAGCCACATAGAAATTAATTTAACAAGGAAAAGATTGGACATGGAGCCCAATGTTATAAAGGTGGGAGAGAAGAACATTGTGGTCCATGAGGCCAAAGAAATCTAGGAAGACTATTTCTCAGAGTAGGGCAATGTGAAGATTGTCTTGGTGTTATGACTAGGGCAGAAACCAGACTTACAAGGATGTAATGCGTGTGTGTGCTCAACATGGTCAGAAAATTGGGGGAATACAAGACATTTGGTGAGATTAGATATGAATGGCAGGTTAGAGATAGGGCAATAATTGGCCAGATTCAGGCGATCACTTAGAATTTTCAGGACTGGATGAATGAATGCTTTTCGCTATTTATCAGGTACATCTTATATGATATATGAATTCATGCAATTCACTGTATATTTATATGTTGTTACAAGATGCTCAAGGTTCTATGTTGAATGATGCTGAGAAGATCAAGAAAAGGTGGAAAGAATATACAGAGGTTTTATATGATAAAGATCAAGTGGACCAACAACCATTTCAACCTGTACCTTATGATCCGGAACCATTGGTGATGAAAGAAGAAGTTGAAGCAGCATTGAAAGCCTTATCAAAGAACAAAGCACCAGGCATTGATTGCATTCCCATAGAAGTATTACAACAATCTGATGCAGCTGTTACTGTACTGCCAAGAAATTTGGAAGACAACATCATGGCCAACTAACTGGAAAAGGTCTGTGTTTATACCAATACTGAAGAAAGGTGATCCAACTGACTGTGGAAATTATCGCACAATCGCTCTGATACCACATGCCAGCAAGATTATACTGAAGATTATTCAACAAAGACTACAACCATACCTGGAACAAGAACTACCTGATGTGCAAGCAGGGTTCAGAAAAGGGCGAGGAACAAGAGACATCATCGCGGATGTGAGATGGATCCTTGAAAAGACTAAAGAATACCAAAAGGATATCTATTTGTGCTTTATCGACTATAGCAAAGCTTTTGACTGTGGTAAACCATGAGAAACTCTGGGCCACATTAAGAAGCATGGGTATACCAGAACACCTGATCGTTCTCTTGCACAATCTGTACATTGATCAAGAAGCAACAGTTAGAATGGAACAAGGAGAAACAGAATGGTTTACAATAAGCAAAGGTGTAAGACAAGACTGCATACTTTCCCCCTACCTGTTTAATTTATATGCTGAACAAATCATCAGAGAAGCAGGATTGTATGAAGACAACAGAGGTGTAAAGATTAGTGGAAGACTCATCAACAACCTTCGTTATACTGATGATACTACATTACTGGCTGAAAGTGAAGATGATCTGAAACATTTGCTTCTCACAATCAAGGAACATAATCTTAAAATGGGCCTGCACCATAATGTAAAGAAGACAAAGATCATGACACCTGGCAAAATCAATAAGTTTATCGTTGAAGGAGAAGAAATTGAAATCTTGGGGATATGTTTACTAAACCGTCTTAATGTTACCGGCGTTAGTTGCAGTCTTACTGTGACAAATGCCATATAAGGTAGTGGGCATTCCGGTCTTAAGGTAGCATTTCGGGTTATCGCGCGATAACATCTGTTATCGTGCGATACAGGGAGCCGTTGCACGTTAACGCGCATTAGCCTTAATTAGGCGCGCTGACCTGCAATCAAAGCAACAGAGGTGTAGCACACTGATTAATACATTGACTGCTGATACAGTGGTCATGAGTTTGATCCCTCAGTGGGCTCAGTTAAAAGGCTGTCTGAGGCAATCCCTTTTCCTGCTTGTAACAGTCAGACACATCCCAACAATCTGCACTGCCAGCCAAAAAAGCCTCACCCCAGTGCCGCAACCTAATGCACCTTTTAGGGTGCACCATAAGGCACATCATAAAGCACTACATCATCCCACTAGAGGACAGTAACCTTGGGCCGGAAGGACTGGGGCTTCTAGTCCCACAGGTGCTCCTTGTGGTCTTGGGCAAGCCACTTAACCCTCCATAGCCCATGTTCCCTGTAAAATAGTTATCTCCAAGTTATAATGCCCTGTTCAATGTAATTTCAGTTTGTTCAATGTAAACCGCACTGAAGCAGAATAGCGCGGTATATAAGAGAATGTAAATAAATAAAAAAATAAATAAAAAAAATCCAAGCCAGGTCATAATGTGCCCCAGAGGGCGGCAGGAAAGGTTGGCACCCTCCAAGACAGCATATAAGGCGCCCCATAAGCTGGCCAAACCTAAGGTGCCGCAAAAGATGCCCCAGGATGCTAAGGTAGAACAAAGGAGGCAACAAAGTACCTGCAGGATACGCAGGAAACAATGGAACAGATACCAAGACTGGCAGATATTCAGGTTTTAAAACCCCTTTTATTGACCCCTACGCGTTTCGGCCAAAGGCCTTCTTCAGGGGGATATTAAACAAGGAGACAAACCTCAAAAGAACAAATACAAGATTAAAACAAATACATTAAAAACATTGGAAACATATGGAAACATCAAAAACCAAATTCATAAATAAATAGTTAAAAACGATAAAAAAGAAAGAAACAATGAAGAATGAAGGACTTACATGCATGTATAAGCACTTATGTGGGCACTTTAGGTGGTGGTTCTTCTGTAAGCGTGCGTTTAAAGCCCATTGCATATGCTTTAAATTGGGGTTGCATGGGGGCGGAGCCTAAATTTCCACACATAACTTACATGTGTTTCTGCCCAATCTAGGCAAGAGCAGTTATACCTGCTGTAGGGTAAGCATACAGTAACTGCCATAATTAGGTTAAGTTGCATCAGCACGCACCTACACAAGTACACAACTTTATAAAATAGGAACTAAATACAATATGTGCATGGTAATGCACATAAGCTGTGCAGGAGTTTATAAAATTATCCTCTATATGTTTATAAAATGTACTGTTTTTGTACAGTATTAAATCACACAGAATCCTTTAACACTTCTCATGGTTGGCCTTGTGTGGTTTATTGGGGGGTTCTCTCTCTTTGTTTTGCCTGTGGGCTATTAAGAGTTGAATATGGCTTTTAACGTTGGCACAATGTGTTCAGTTATCATGAAAAGCATTTTAATGAATAAAGGATCTCCTGTTGTCTGCAGAACCTGACACTGAATTGGATATTGACACATGGATAAAATTTGTCAAGATGAGAGCAGGAATGAACTCCATTATGCACTTTAGTAAAATATTTGCAGAGTAAAAGGAATACCTAGAGGACTGTGGATAATGAAGGCACCAAGGATGTTTAATGATAAAGAATTTATTGTCCATTGTAATTCTATATTGAACAAATGCTCATCGGATGTAATGATTTTATTGATTGATACGTCTCAAAGTAAGCTGAGCAGTGTTGGGAAATTTGAGTTAGGTCTGCTTATATATTGGCTTTATATGACTGAACTCTTGCCTGGTGAAACTACACAGGAGGATGGATGGCACAGAAGACAAGAAGACAATAGCTATATGAGAGTATATGCTTGCCATAAGATAATGGATGCGGCCTGCTATGGAAGGATTCTGGGAAACCATATTCTGGATAGAAATATGCAGAATGTTGGGGCCTAGCAAAATTACAGGTCAAGCAAAGAATTCAAACTAATGAGCACAAAATACTCTCTGCCTGGTTTCAATTAGTGCCAAGAAGAAGGAAAAATACAGGAAGGGTCAAAGGTCACAGGCCATGCATAGATAAACAGACCTAAAAGCAAATCCAGATGTATAGAGGTCACAGGCCATGCATAAATGAGCAAATCCAAGAGCAGGTCCAGATGTACAAATGTAAGGAGATTCTCCCCTGGGAAAAGTGTTGCAGAACCCTGAGGTCCTGCTGACATCTACGTAGTTATGATGGATTCACTGAGGCTAATTTGAAGCAGACATTTGATACAGGGAGAAATGTATATAAGGCAGTTATTTTGGAGGAAGGGTGGGCAGTGTTTTCTCCCCCTTCACAGAGAGAGGAAGAAAATGCTGTCTGCCATTTCTATAGACAGACCTTGCTGTTCTGCATGATGCTGGAAATAAAAGTCTTTGTAGATAAAGCAACTGCTGTCTAAGTAATTCTTTGATTGGTGATATTTGGGCAACTGTTGTGGGAACCAGAAGCCTACTATTATTGGTGCCGAAGCCCCTCTAAATTTTCTAAATTGCCCAAGGACTCCTCTGACTGCAGTTTTATTTGTCAGAGGGACTACCTCCTGTTTTTCACAGAAAATAAAAAACAGGGGATGAGAATACCTTCTCACTAGGAGAAGAGGATTCCTTCTGCTGGTACAGAAGATGGGAATACCGCTCTGAGTGACATCAAGAGAGATTTTGATACCCTAGGATGACTCTATTGGTGAGTGTTCAGTTTCCCTGTCTGTATGAAAGGACAGAAGACTTGCCCGGGTTCGAGTGGTGGGTAAGTATGTAATTAATATTTTGTTATGTAAGAGAACTGTTAGAGTGTCTCTGTATTTAGTTGTAACATTAGGGAATGATTAGGGAAAGGAAGTTTTGCCCAGACATTATGTCTCTTTTCCAGGATTTATTGATGTACGATTGAGACTGTACATATCATTGATATGAAGCGACTGTGTGTCTTTATCCACGTTTCCATACCTCCGCGAGGGGATTGGCTGGGTTTAGACGAAGCACAAGAGTTGTTTGTTTTGTATGAGTCCTGGATAAGTAACTTCTAACCTTTGTAAATAAAAAGGTCTGAATTTTCCATCTGTAAAAGTGAAGTTACCCCCCTTGTGAATAAAGAGGGGCTTGCCCCTGTCCCCGAACAGTGAAAACACCAGGTTTACAGATTTTAGAAAGAGGGACAGCTAAGGAGAATATTTATAGCAAAACAGGGATGATCACTTTATCTGGGGTGCTCACAGACCAGAGAGGGTGACAATTAGATCTATTGAAGAATAGCTTTCTAAGTATCTTTTTGAAATGCATTACTTTACAAGTTCTAGATCAAAGTGAATGATGGAGCTGACTGCAGCTGCATTAAATAACCAAGGAGGAGTGGGTCTAGTTCAGTTTCAGTATTCTGATTAGATAGGCTGTTAGGTATAATGCATTTAACTCTGTCCTGTGTTTTTAGTTTTAATCTTTAGTAAACACTGTCCTGTCATTACTGGCTACTCCAGTAGATTTTATGTTCCCTGGAACTGAACTGATTAGAATTATTTTCTTAAGTTGAACTAAGTGTGGAATTCCTGGAGAGCGTATCTGTTTGCTTTTATTTTCTTTCACAATATTCATGTGCTTGTAAGATGCCCCAGTCTCTGGAGAGGGTAAAACCGTTGGCCTGGAGTCCCTTGAACGCAAGTGACAAGTGGTGTTTGTTTATCTGTCTCTATTCTTCCAAGTCCTTCCTGTCTTCTTTAGAACATTGAAAATAACGAAAAATCTTCTAGGGTCTGCTATAGTTATTGATGTGCTGAGACAGCTAGTTTTTTCCCCTTCTGTCTGTCTGAATATATTGTAACATGGAATGGATTTTCTGAGTTAGTGGATTGGGATCTGAATGTATTGTACACTGAAGTGAGAATCTTAGAAGCAGACCGCACAGATAATTGACAGTGTTTTATTCTGAACTGCCAGCTATTGTGTGCAGTGAACTGACTGGTAGAAAAACAAAGAAAAATAGTTTATAGTTACAAGTACAGCCTGAAAATTTCAAATTGTTTCTTTTCCTCTGTGCATATTTGTGTGCAGTAAATAAATCTGATCCATATGTGTAAGTTTTATTTTTTTAATTTGGGATCTTATATCCTGGTTAAGAAAAATTTGTCTGCTGTTCTCTGTGTGTCAGAAGATTAAATAGCTCTGCCTGGGTCTGTGATAGGTCATAGGGCAGTTGTACACAATGCAGAACGAATTTCTATGAATGTGTTACTTTTTGAGAAGCTTAATTTGATTTTTCTAACAAATGTGGAAGATCCTAATTAACCTGAGATTAATGAAAAAATTGTTGTGATGCTAAGAAATTCTGTTTAATTAGTTTTGACTCAGTGATACAAGATCAGTTTTGTCATGTTCTTATGACTTTTACAAATTTAAGATCAAATTAATAAAGGAAAAAGATTACAGCTGGATTTTGCAACCAAGAAAAATAGCTCTAAAAGTTAAGAAAATATGTAAACTTGTTATGCAAAGATGTTTAGTTAGTATTACATTGTTGGAGAAAATCCTTATATAAGATTATGAAGAAAATATTTTTTAATTGTTTTTTTAAGGTTCCTGTGTTTCTCAAGCTGAAAGGTATATTGCTTTTTGGGATTTCCCAAGGGGGAATGCTTTAATGAAGTCTCTCAGGAAAGCCTCTCTACTCTGATCAGATGGGCTGCTGTGCTTAAGTGTTCCCAGATGTTTGATCAAACAATCTAGGCATGAAATTGGAGAATCTGTTTGTTGTCCTTTGCCCTTTAGAGTGGGGGTTTGACGGCCCTGACAGGACAATGCTACTTAGAAATGATTTGAACACCGAGTGAATGAGAAGTTATATGTTTGGTTTTGATCAAGCAAAATTAAAAATAAAACTGAATTTTATATATTGAGGACATACTTATTGTTCATACATCCAAAAGAGCTGTAACTAAGTTTTATTTTAACTTTTGTTTAAAGGACGGAAGAGAGATCTACTGTTTAGTTTGCAGTTCCGTTTGACACCAGTCTCATTCAATTTAAATGTGAAAAGGAGTGTTTGTATTCTTAAGCTCAGTGCTAATGACTAATGACTAAGGACAGTAACACGGGAGTTGCTGAATTTTAGGATAAATTAATCTGTTTTTCTGTATTTGAATTTTATATGTTGGGGTCCAGAGAACACAGTGTACTTCGTTTTGAAAGATTTTTTTTTTAAGTTTCAATTTTAGGAATACACTATATTGTAGCACTATGACATACAAACTTACTTTAGTTTACACACTTGCAAAACAAATTTGGTGAAAAATGGAGCTTAGTTCCCAGAAAAATATGAGAATATTTGTAAAGTTATTTACACATAAAACAATAACATTAAGTTGAATTGATTAGACAAAGTCTCCTACAGCACTTTCTCTGATACAGAGGTTTGTTTCTTTTAACATGTCTGTCTAGTTCTGTTGTCCATTTGCTTTTCTTAAGATAGCATGCCGGTAAGGTGAAGCTAGCCCAAGCACTGCTTTGAAGTCTCCGCTTGACATGCAACAGTATCAGTGTCATGAAAGACTCAGGATAATTACTTTGCCTTGTTCAGCACTTTCACTGAGAACAGTATATACAATAGATTCTAGTCATACGTGAGAGAGAGACATGTGGTTGTCATGTTAAAAGTCATGATTTGTCCTATTACGACTGCCGTTATAAAATGTTACAAAAATATTTTTATACTGTAAGGAATTTATTCAGATTGTTTAAGACAATTGCTATTTTGAATGAGCACATATGTCCATTTTTGAACCATACCAATTAAGTTGGTGAGGAAAAAAAAAAACACAAAAGGACACTGTTTACTCATGTTGTTATATTCATTAAGAAGAATCCAAGTTTATATTTTCTATATACTATTTGTTTACCACAATACTAAGTTTCTAACAATTGTTTGATGTTCTTAGCATGCCAATTAAGAGGTGGTACTCTAATGGACATTAAACTGATGAAGGTTATTTAAAGTGACATATCTGTCTAATGAACATGTAAGCAAATTTTATTCAACTATGCTGTCTCCAGAATCTTTAATTCAGGAAGTCATTTAAGCCCCGACACATATTCAACAATTGGAAACAGACACCTGGAGACAGGCTAGGTGCATTTTGCACTCTGATGTGCTTTGGAACATCCACACTGGCCATGTGGTACTTCCAGATGCTTTTTGCCTCATTTTGCCTTTGTATGTACTGGCCAGACATGCAGGGGTAAAAAGAGGGATGATTTGATGACAAATTTTCACAAATAAAAATTGGAGTAATTCTGAAACTTGCCAAACTTGCAGAATATGTGCTTGCAACTTGTCTAATCTATTAATATGTAAAGATCAGTTAAAAGTATGGTGGAGTATTTCCTACCAGCAAATGAATCTTCAGTGATGGAGAGACAAGAAGTTTATCAAACTGAGAGACACAGTTGATACCATATGAGATAGTTATGATCTTAAGTAAATGTGGATGAAATGTTTATCACATTGCATTGTCTCATTGTAAAATCTAATCTAGAATATTTTAGCCTTTTCATTTAATATTGGATTCTGCTCTTCTGAGTGGGACCTGGAGCCATGTCACCAATTGAAATCCGGAGATTCCAGCAGAGAAAATTGGCCATAATCCAGATGGAACAGACCACCCCAAGACCTCTGAACTCAACTATACTTAAACTTCAGAGACAGGTGAAGCGCACGACGCAGTCCTGAAAAACTGCTGGGAAGCAGGTCCAAATTATCTGAAAATAAAGACTATTAAGACTGATTGGGACTTTTGAGAAAATCTACAAGCCATTTGGGCTACAGCAATTGCAATATCCACACCAACTCAAGTTGTACTGTAACATTTTCAAAGCTTTCTTCATCACTTTGTTGAATATTTGATGTGTCCAGTATTATTGCAAGCTGTATGTCTTCCATTCTCTTAGAATGTTGCCTGCTGGTATTCCGAACTCGGAGGAGGCCTAAAAGCTTTCATTCTTATTCTTTTAAGTATGGCTTGTTTTGCAATTATTGCTTGTTGTGTATTATCCATTCTGTTTGCTTGTTGTCAAAGAATGATAAGTCAAGCGCCGATACCATGTATGTTGTATCTTGAGAACTGTACCAGAAGCTGCCCCTTTTGATCATCCCTCTCTGTCTCAAATGGTTATTGTTATCAATGCCCCTTAGTGGGATTACTTTTGCCCCTCCACATAAAAAGAAAAAGGAATAGAAAAAGTGGAGAATGTTGGGAAATTTGAGTTAGGTCTGCTTATATATTGGCTTTATATGACTGAACTCTTGCCTGGTGAAACTACACAGGAGGATGGATGGCACAGAAGACAAGAAGACAATAGCTATATGAGAGTATATGCTTGCCATAAGATAATGGATGCGGCCTGCTATGGAAGGATTCTGGGAAACCATATTCTGGATAGAAATATGCAGAATGTTGGGGCCTAGCAAAATTACAGGTCAAGCAAAGAATTCAAACTAATGAGCACAAAATACTCTCTGCCTGGTTTCAATTAGTGCCAAGAAGAAGGAAAAATACAGGAAGGGTCAAAGGTCACAGGCCATGCATAGATAAACAGACCTAAAAGCAAATCCAGATGTATAGAGGTCACAGGCCATGCATAAATGAGCAAATCCAAGAGCAGGTCCAGATGTACAAATGTAAGGAGATTCTCCCCTGGGAAAAGTGTTGCAGAACCCTGAGGTCCTGCTGACATCTACGTAGTTATGATGGATTCACTGAGGCTAATTTGAAGCAGACATTTGATACAGGGAGAAATGTATATAAGGCAGTTATTTTGGAGGAAGGGTGGGCAGTGTTTTCTCCCCCTTCACAGAGAGAGGAAGAAAATGCTGTCTGCCATTTCTATAGACAGACCTTGCTGTTCTGCATGATGCTGGAAATAAAAGTCTTTGTAGATAAAGCAACTGCTGTCTAAGTAATTCTTTGATTGGTGATATTTGGGCAACTGTTGTGGGAACCAGAAGCCTACTGCAGGGCTGGGCCTGGTTAGTACTTGGATGGGAGACCACCTGGGAATATTGCGAGGAAGAAAGGCCTAACAATTTTCTGTCACACCTTGCCAAGAAAACCCAGGTGGGGAATCCAGAGTCAGCATCAACTTGATGGCACACACAACTTCTAAAAAGAGAACTGAAGAATTGAGGAGCGAGGTATAATGAACTATTGAAAATATAAAGAAAACCAATTGTATACAATTTGATAGCGTTATAGAGGACTAAAATAAGAAACTGGAAGATTTTAAGAAAGTTTTTTAAAAAACTAAACTTTGAAAATTCAAAAGAGATGAGATTGATTATAGAAAAGAATCTAGGAATATGTCTATGAATAGATTTGAGAAAAACAAGCAGAAATAAATGACAAACATCTGTCTTTCAATACTTTCAAATTTAGGAAAAAAAATTGATGAGACAGATATATTAGAAGAATGTAATTAAACATGTAATATGTGATTCTGATTATTTTTAATCCTTTTCAAATGTGCCAGTACATACTCTTTGCTGAAAACAATCTAAGAATATTGTATTTGATTGGATCTAGTCAAGGCAATGTAAAAAAGAGGAAGAAGACTAAGAGGCTCTTGAGAGATTTTCAGTTCTGAGACAGAGGAAGGGGATGGTTTCGGAGATAACCCAGAGGGCGATTTCAGTATTTAATCTTTCCAATAGACAACTGACCAAAGTAGAAACTCATCCTCTAGGAAGGCTTATCATTTGAACAGAAAATACAGCACGATATTGTGGCTTTTCCTTGGACAGAAGAAATAGAAATGGGTCTCTACATGCCCATCTGATCCAATTATGTACAGATTTCATCAATTAGTCTTAAGAGATGTTGAAGAAGTGAAGAGTTTTCTACAATTTGACAAAATTAGAAACACGGACAATTGAAAAGCTGAATTTACTAAAAGGCGCTAAATATCAGTACATGTTCTGGCATGCAGTAAAGGCATGCTGGAATCGTCCAACAAAAAGGGCAAAGAATCACGTTAAAACCACTATTATCACGTTTTTGGACTGTGTCTCTGTAAAGGCATGCTGGGACACACGACAGCAAGTGAGGGGCCATGAAAGTTAGCATGGGCTGATTTCCATGCTAACTGAATCATGCTTTATGGTGGTGAAGGGGTAGGTTGGGGCGGAGTGGGCATGGTCAGCACTGCATGGTTAGTGCGGAGGTAAACATCACACGCTAGCCAAAACCCTTGCAATTAGCGTGGGTTCACCTAACACTACCTCAATAGGTGCAATTAGGTGCAGCCATGCTAGGAGCACAGGGCTTCACATTAACTGCTAGGAACATGTTTTCCATGTCCATGGCAGTTAATGAAGTGGTATTGCACCTAACACACCATGATTTTGGAACATTAGGTGCAACACCATAACACCTTTTAATAAAAGGGCCCCCAGGTGTCTGGGGTTATATTAGCCCAACAGTTTTATGTAAAACCTTGGCTTTCCCCTGACAGGAAGGTTCTCTGACAGAGATACTGAAAAACTGACTCTGTTTGCCTGAATCCTGTTAAAACTCCAGGTTTGGACTGGGAAGTTGGCTGTGGTTTCTGCTATTTGGGACAAGGTCCTTGTCACTGTTGATGGAATCAAGGGGTAGAGGATAAAGCGTAATTACTCACCTGTAATAGGGGATCTCTGGGAACAGCAGGAATTTAGTCTTCACATATGAGATGGGTGACTTCGAGTACCAAGGAGTTTGCATGGGAAGCTCCCCGGCTACCAATACGAAAGCCTTTGGGAGCACTCCACCACACCTGTGCCACTGCCTTTTCCCTCTCCCAACTCCCTCTCCTCAATTGAATTTGTAGCTGAAAAGAAGGAGTGAAAAACAAAAACAACCCTACAACTCCAAGGGGAGGAGGGTGGGTTGTAAAGATTAAATCCCTGCTATTCCTGGAGATCCTATCTCCAGAAACAAGCAGGAATGTAGTCTTCCCATAGAGGGATCCCTAGCTCCCAGATCTCAGATGACTTAAGATCGGGTCAGAAAGTTGGACAAGGTCAGGTTAACCTAGACTTCCCTGCCAAGGAGATCTGGTAAGAATACAGGGGGCGGTAGGAGTTGTGCTATGTTCCAAAGAGATGTTGAAGGACCGCCTGGCTGAAGGCCGCATGTCCAAGCAGTAATAGGTGGCAAAAGTGTAGATGGAAGACCATGTTGCAGCCCAGCAGATTTAGTCAATGGCTACTGAACGTAGGTTTGCTACTGATTGTGCCATGGCTCGGACATTATGAACAGTAACATGCCCGGTGAGGGTAAGATCTGCTTTGTTATATGCTAGTAATATACAATCTGCTATCCATCTGGAGAGTGTGCATTTTGTTACAGGAAGACCCAAGTGGTTGGGGGTCAAAGGACACAAATAGTTGTGAGGATTTTCAGATATCCTGAGCCCTTTTGCAGTCAAGTGTATGCAGGGTTGCCTCTGCATGAGGTCTTGGGAAGAAGATTGGAAGGATTACCGACTGATTAATGTGAAAAGGTGACACCACCTTTTGTAAAAGGTGGGGCTGTGTCCAAAGGACGACCTTGTTATGATGGAATCTGGTATATGGTGGATGCACCACTAAGGCTTGCAGTTCACTGATGCACCTGGCTGAGGTCAGGGCGATGAGGAATATAACTTTCCAAGACAAGTATTGTAGGTGAGTAGATGCTAAGGGCTCAAACGGAGGTTTGAGAAGCTGAGTCAATACCACATTAAGATCCCATGCTACTGGGGCTGGTCGAAGAGGTGGCTTGGAAAGGAGTAGGTCTCTCATGAAATGTGCCACTAAAGGAACTGTAGAGAAGGGTCGACCATTGACAGCTTTATGAAAAGCCAAAATAGCCTTGAAGTGAACACATAGGAGATTATTCCGAGACATGAATAACTATTCGTACCAGCGGCAGCCCCTGACTAACTTCCCTGCCGGTTGTGCAGCAAAGTTAGTCGGGGGCGGGGAAGAGGTAGCCCGGGGGCGGAGAGTGGGTGGGCAGAGGGCGGTAGCTGGCCCTGGACATACAGGGCCGATTCTAATGTCAGCCCTGTACATCCAGGACTGGCGAAATAGTCGGGAAAGTTATCCCACCTCCGAGGTGGAATAACTTCCCTGGACATTGTTTTTTATAAAAGTCAGGGTGCAGAAGGGGCTGGGGGATAAGGGTTTCTTCCTCGCAGCCCAACCCTGGCCTTAGGAAGCTGGATTGGGGGTCAGGCTGCGGGGAAAAAACCTTAATTGCTAGCGGCCAGCATTGCGGCATTTAAATGGAGTTGCACACAGTCCCACCCTTTAGCTCAATGGTATACCCCGTATGTTGAATGTGTATATAGTTATCTAATACTGCAAATGGATACCAATGTGGAACAGACGCCAATGTGTATATAGCCACCTAATATTGCATATAGTCGCCAAGCAATATTGTATATCTGTGATCTGGATAATCAACCTGCATATAGTTAGACAACCTGTAAATAGCTGCCAGCCGATCTGGTCACCTGCGACCTGATCGCTTAGCCTGTACATAGTTAACCTCGTTAGTTCCAAGTTGTAACACCTGTTCATTGTAAGTCCAGTGCAGGTTCTGCCTACACTGTTCAAATTTTGTTGACTGTAAACCACACTGATTCTAAAGAGCGCGGTATAGAAAAGACATTAAATAAATAAATAAATAAACAGGATGCCATGGCACCGCGGCTCCATTTAAATGCCTGAATGAGCTATCCGGACAGTGCCTGTACGTGCAAGCTGGGACTGAATCACAGTCCTGGCCTGCACGTACAGGCCTGATCGCGATTCTGATCCCGTGGGGCTAGACATGCCCTGCAGGATCAGAATCGCGATTCCCTTTGTATGTCCAGCTCAGACTGGACGTACAAAGGGAATAGCCATGCTGGACAGAATCAAGCCCATACTGAATTTTTTTGAGTCCCGAAAAGGATAGATGTAAAAGGTATTGAAGAAGCATAGGTACTAATGCCTCAAAAGAATTGTGGTTATTTTGAGAGCACCATGAAGCATATTTACGCCATATCAAAGAGTCAAAAGTTGTATATGTTGAAACATCATCCTCTCAGCATCCATGTGGTCAGGCGGAGAGACCGCAGATTGGGATGCAGGACTGTTCCATTGTCCTGGGACAGAAGACCCAATGGGATTGGAGGAGTCTGTGTCAGCCAAAATAGGAGGGGAAGCCAAGGTTGATGGGGCCAGCAGGAAGCTATGAGGATCATTGTTCCCTTGTCTGCTTGGAGGTTGATGAGGGTCTTCGGGATCAGGGGTTTGGGAGGAAAAGCATAAAGCAGTTTCCCGACCCCAGCGAATCAGGAAGGCATCAAATGCCAGACTGAGTTTGGATGGTATCCTGGAGCAGAACTGTGGAAGTTGAGAGTTCTGTAGAGTGGCAAAGAGATCGATGACTGGGGTATCCCAGGTTTTGAAGATCTGTGCCACTGTGTCCAGATTTAGGGTCCACTCATGTGGATGTAAATTCTGACTCAGTTTGTCCGCCAAGTGATTGATCTCTCCTGGAATATAAACTGCACAGAGATGCACGCGATGGAGAATGGCAAAGTTCCATAGGCGACAGGCTTCTTCGCATAGAGGAAGAGAGCCTGTCCTCCCTTGTTCATTTACGTAAAATATTGCCACCTGATTGTCTGTCCTGACCAGGATCTGGCTGTTGGAAAGTGGTGCTGGAAAGCCTGGAGGACATTTGTCATTGCTCGAAGCTCAAGGAGATTAATTTGAAAAGTTGATTCCTCGACTGTCCACAGTCCTTGTGTGGAGATGGAATCTAGATGGGCTCCCCAATTGAGCTTGGACGCATCTGTAGTCAGGATGTGTTGAGGTTAGGGCATCCAAAAAGGTGACCCTCTGATTATATTTGTTGGGGTACACCATTAGAGGAGTGCTTTGGCCAGAGGGTGTGTTACTTGAATGATATCCCATAGATTCCCTGTGGTCTGGGTCCACTGGGATGAGAGGGTCCATTGCATTAGTTGTATATGCAGCCTTGCATATGGTATTACATGCACTGTGGATGCCATGTGGCCTAACAGGCACAGGAAAGCTCAAGACGTTGCAGTCTTCTGATGGCGCATGTGGGTGTTTAGGTCCACCAGTCTGTTCATGCGGTCTAGAGGAAAGAAGGCCCTGGATTGTTGAGTATCTAGTATGGCGCTAATGAACTCCAACCTTTGGATTGGGGTGAAATGTGACTTTGGGAAGTTTATGACAAATCCCAGGTGTTGAAATAGTGCAAGAGTTTGCTGAAGAGATGAGCAGAGTTCTCCAGGACAGTCTGTCTTTATCAGCCAGTCGCCTAAGTAAGGGAAGATGAAGACTTTGTTGTTTCAAAGATATCCTGCCACTATGGCCATGCACTTTGTGAAGACTCTTGATGCAGATGCAAGGCTGAAGGGGAGGACCCTGTACTAATAATGGATGCTCTGAGAGGTGAAGCAAAGATACTGCCTATAGTCTAGATGTATCACGATGTGAGTGTAGGTCTCTTTGAGATCTAGGGAACACAGAAAGTCTTGTTCCTGCAGATAGGGAAGCAGAGTTTCCAGAGAGATCATTTTGAACTTCTCTTGACTAAGAATTTATTGAGTTTTCTGAGGTTGAGAATGGGTCTGTAGCCCCTGATTTCTTTGGAATGAGGGGGAGTAGAAGCCCTTTAGCAGTTTATTTATTTTTATTTATTTATTTAAGTCTCTTATATACCGCGCTATTATAATCAGTGCGGTTTACAATTGAACAAAACATACAACAATGCAGCAGGTCACATTGCGTTTACATTGAACAGGGGAACTGATGTGAATAGCGCGGTATAGAAGAGACGTTAAATAAAATAAATAATAAATAAAACTACTTCTATGGCTCCTTGGGAAAGGTGATTGCTGACCTCTTTCTTGAGCAGGGCAATGAGGGGAGGCTGAAATGAAATGATGGGGGGGGGGGGAGTTCTTGAAAATTCATTTGGTAACCTGCCTGGATTATGGAGGGAGTCCACTGCTCTGTGGTGATCGAACGCCACTGATGTGAGAAATGGCAGTCTCCCTGGAATTCTTGGAGGTTCTTGAATCTGCAGGGATAGGTTGGCTATCCTCCCTAGATGTGTCAAAAGCTAGCTGCTGCTGACACCTGGATGGCTGGCTGTGGTTTGGCTATTTTAAGCTTCTTTGCCTGCTTGGGTCCCTGCTGCTTTTGTTGGGGCTGGTAAGCAGGCTAATAGGAGGGGTAGAATCTTCTCTTCTTGGCATAGAAGGGTCTTTTAGCTGCTGCCTTTTTCTTTGTTGTGTCAGCAGTCTTCCTGGAGAGCCTTTTAAGAGTTGTATCATCGGTCTCCAGCTCTCCAGTCTTCTCCTACTACTATTACTGAGCATTTGTATAGTGCTATAAGATGTACGCAGCGCTGCACAGACATGTAAGAGATAGTCCCTGCTCATCAGAGCTTACAATCTAGCCAAGACAGACAATGCAGTAGGTGTAGACAGGGATACATCTAGGGGAAAGGTAAGGAAACATAAGGAGATCAGGTGAGTCAAGATCCGAAAGTGGCAGCAAAGAGATGAGTTTTCAGCCTGAATTTGAAAAGGACCAGAGAAGGCACCTGATGTACAGACTCATATAGTTTGTTCCAGATGTAAGGTGCAGCAAGGTGAAAGAAGCTGTCTGGAGTTAGCAGTAGAAGAGAAGGGTGCAGATACCTCGCAGAAGCGATTTGCCAGAAGAGCAGAGTTCCCGAGGAAGGATGTAGGGAGAGTTAAGAGAGAAAAGGTAGTGAGGAGCTGCAGAGTGAATGCACTTATAGGTCAGCAGGAGAAGTTTTAACTGGATGCGGAAATGGATAGGGAGCCAATGAAGTGACTTGAGAAGAGGGGTAATATGAGCAAGACAAAGCTGGCAGAAGATTAGCTGTGCAGCAGAGTGTTGAGCAGATTGAAGTTGAGAGAGATGATTCAGCAGGAGACCAGCAAGGAGTAGGTTAAAATAGTCAAGACGGGAGGTGATTAAGGTGATTAAGGGGTATGTTTACTAAACTGCGTTAGTGCAATTCGCGTTAGGAGCCGCGGTAGTAACAGAAACCCCAAATAAGGACATGGGCGGTACATCGTCACCACTAACGCGCGTTAAAAAAATTAACGAGCGTTAACGGGCGCCGTGGCGCATCACTGCGCGTTAAACGTAAGAAGACGTACAGACACAAAGCACTGAAACAGAGCTGTAGCACAATGGTTACGGTACTGACTGCTGTTACAGGCAGCATGGGTTCGAGTCCCCAGTGTGCCTAATGCAGAAGGCTGTCCCAGGCATCACCCTGTACATTACAGAGGGAAAGAGGAGGCATGTTTTTCGTTACGCTGAGTATTGGTGTCAGAAAAACACCCTCGGAGTGTGCCTAGCCACGTACGTTGGTGCGTGCGAGGTTGCGTGCATTGGTACGTGTGTAGCCCCGTGCGTAGCTGCGCGCGTACAATCGTGCGTGGGTACGTGTGATTTTACGTGCGTGGGTACGTGTGTTTTTACCAGTGTGGGCATCTTATTTTACAGACTCTGTAGGGTGTCTTGCACCTATGCATTATGCTAGCAGATGTACGTGTGATGGCCTATGGTTTATCAGAGCCTGTGAGCAGGTGCTGGGGTTTCACAGGGTTGGATTGTGCCAGTCACACCCATGATGCACTGCACATGCAAATCAGCTGTCCACAGATACACACCATGGGGAATGCACCCCCACAGCACCTCGGCCTGGTAGGGGGAACTGACCATGTGCACCCCCACAGCACCTCGGCCTGGTAGGGGGTACTGACCGTGTGTTGTACTGGCACAGAGTAGCTACACACCGTCACATTGTGCGGGTACTGTGCTCACCCTGAGGGTGCAGTGAGGCGCCCAGCACCAGGTCCACAGCACCGTCCATGGCTGAAAGAGGCCATGGCGCAGGTCCAAAGCAGTGTTACTGTGTGAGATAGGTAGGTTCTGCAGGACCACCTTGGACATCTCTGTCTGTTTCAGTCAGGTGTAGCCCCCATGCACCACCACCCCCTCCCCCAGGGTTGAGGGTGACAAGCAGGGTCTCCCATCAAAAGATCCACAGTCTACCTCCCTGCAAAGGTGGCAGTAGAGGGGAACATTAACCCTAGTCCTGCTGAGGAACAGACACCCCACAGGGCAGTCAATGCAGCTCTGTACACAGCCATAACACAATAGCAGACAGACATTAGGCCTGGATATGGTATGCTGCACCCCACCACTATCTGATATTCCCCTGGTGCAAACCATCAGCCACTGCACCCTGCAAGCCACTCCATCACAACACCTACCAGCTGCAAACAGTCTGCTAGTGCCCAGTGGAGATGCCTGCACCCAGAACTGGGATGTCAGCATACACAGCAAGCAGATACATCAGTGACTGGGCCCCAAAAGGAAACCCATATTTATCACATGAGAGAAATACTAGATAGCACTATGGGAGTGCCTAGCCATGCTGTGGTCACTGCACAGTCAGGGTGAGAGTGATCTCTCAGCAGGATATACTGAGGTCACCCTGTCTGTGTAGGTGGTGGCCGGGCACTACAATGTGCCTGTCACTGCCCTATGCCCTGTGCAGATGCACCCTGGCCAGGCCACCCTGTCCGGCCTATTCCCATGGTACCTTGCTCCTCATTATGCACATTGGCAGCCCAATACTGGCAACATTGCTGGCAGTGTGGGCTGTGGAAGGTGTTTGCAGCCACCACATACTGGATAGACAGACAGCCACCCCCACACCTATGCCGGCATTGTGCTACTATAGAGGTGGTCAGCAGCCATACCCACCACACCAGTCATGGGCATAGTACAGGCATGGATATGGTACACAAGGCTGTTGGGGGGTCACTCCCCAGGGTGGTGAACACTGTCAGAGACCAGACCTGCAGCAAACACCGCAGACATCAGAATGATTGTTATGGTGGAGCTCAATGAGCAAACTGTGCTTAACGTAGGAAATGATATCTGCCAGTTCTCATAGGGAACGTTTGATAGCTGTGTACAATATACCCAGGTGTAGGGTGGCATTGCTAAGGTATGCAACTGCTAGTATTGGGAGATACAGGCAGGGCCCAATGTCTTGCCTCTCCAGGAGGCATTGGCCAATGGGGCCTGTGGGTGGGTGTGTGGCCCTGTTGGCTGCTGCTTTACGGCAGAGTTCCCCAACTCCAGTCCTGGTGTTCCAAACACTGTTCGGGTTCTCATGCTTTCCCTCATAAATATGCATGAGCTACATCTGCATACCATGGGGGTGATGCATAGCTATGCAGCACAGGCATCTTTATTAGAGGCAGCATGAAGCCGGAATGGTGTGGGGCCCTCCAGGACTGCATTTGCGGGACTCTGCTTTAGGTAATGTGCCTGTTTCTGGTGTCTGTGTTTGGTGTGGTAAAATATAGGCCATGCGTATGTTCTCTGCAATAAAGGAGTGTCTTTACTATCACTGTTTAGTGGTGAGTAAAACTATGGGGACTGGGTTGGCAGGAGCCCCAGCTGGGATTTGAACCTGTGACCCTCTGGTCTTACAGGCACTGGCTGTGTCTGTTGCACCACACTGTGGCCACAGAGACAGTGCAGTCCCTGGAGTTAGTTAAACCGGCCTGATGAGTCAGAAACCCTGCTCTGCAACAGGTTTACTGTGGCCTCATTTACCTTGTATGGCGGCAAAGGTGCACATAAACCTCAGAACAGACCTCAAAAAAGGGGCACACACCCATAACCAAGCTGGACAAAAATGATATCATTGGGCAACATTACACAACACTCCCGGGACAGCTCCATTACAATGAAATGATCTTTGAAAGGGTCTGCGGAGCGTAGACCCTTCCACACATCATTTCATTTTCTTTTGGTGCTTTCCAGGGAGTGTTGTTCCTTGTTGCCCATTGCTATCACTGTTGCCCAGCTGAATTATGCTTTTTAAAATGTTTCTTGTGGTCATTTTTAACGTTTTATGTGAAATTTTGTTCTGTGCACATGTATCACACTGCTCACGTTTTGTGGGTTTCCCCGGTTTTGCTGTACATTGCTGACGTAAATGGTTTCTCTTCCCTTTAAATGCCTTTAACGACAGGTTTTCATTCGCGTTGGAATTGAGCTCTGAAATTCACCGCATTAGTATGAGGGGAGCCTCTCCCCGCCCATTCTCTGCCCATTGACCCCTTCTCCCCACCCACTCTCCACCTTCTGCGCTGTTTTAACGCGCCGCGGAGCTTTACGATCGTTAACTACGGTTAACGCGCGTAGTATGACGTTAACGGTCGTTAGCGCGTCGGTACGCATGTTATACGGCACTTACAGTCATTAACGTCGTATAACGCGCGTTAGTCATGTTTAACGCACTTTAGTAAACATCCCCCTAAGTGTCTTAGTAGCGTGTTCAGAAAGGAATGGGCAAATTTTATTGATGTTATAGAGAAGGAAATGGCAGGTCTTAGCTATCAGATGGATGTGTGTGGAGAAGGAGGGATGAGGAGTCAAAGACGACTCCAGGTTTGCAAGCTGAGGAAACAGGGAGGAGTAGAGAGTTATCCATAGAGAACGAGAAAGGAGGAAGAGAAGAGGATGTTTTAGGGGGAAAAATAAGAAGCTAAGTTTTGTTCAATTTCAAGCAGTGGTGAGACATCCAAGCAGCAATGTCAGAAGACAGGCAGAGATCTGGGTCTGGATTGCTGGAGAGATTTCAGGTAAGAAGAGGTAGATCTGGAAGTCATCAGCATAAGGATGGTACTGAAAGCCATGGGAAGAGATGAGCACACCAAGGGTATAGAGAGAGAAAAGGAGTAGACCCAAGACAGATCTTAGGGGTACACCAACTGAGAGCAGGATAGCAGCAGAGGAGGATCCACCAGAACAAACACTGAAAAAATGATGGGAGAAATAAGAGGAGAACCAGGATAGTACAGAGCCCTTAAAACCAAGCGAGGACAGGGTATCGAGGAGTAGGGTATGGTCAATAGTGTCAAAAGCAGCAGAGAGGTCAAGAAGGATGAGGACTGAGTAAAGGCTCTTGGATTTTGCCAGGAACAAGTCACTGGAGACTTTGGCAAGATCTGTTTCAGTAGAATATAAAGGATGAAAGCCAGATTGTAAAAGATCCAGGAGGGCTTGAGAGGAGAGAAAGTCAAGGCAACAGCGGTGAATCACACGTTCAAGTAGTTTAGAAATGAAGGGGAGGAGGGAGATGGGTCGACAGTTAGAAGGACAAATCAAGGGAGGATTTCTTGAGGAGAGGGGTAACTACTGCATGCATGAAGGCTGCAGGGATAGTTGCAGTGGAGGGTGATAGGGTGAGAATATGAGAGATGGAAGGGACAACAGTGGAGGAGATGGGGCTTAGGAGATGGGTGGGAATAGGATCAGAGGAGCAGGTAGTGAGTTTGGAGGAAGAAAGGAGGTGTGCAATTACTTCTCAGAGATCATAGAAAAGGAAGAAAGGGTAGCAGAGGTAAAGGGGGAAAGTTGAGAGTGAAGAGGGGGAGGAGGGAAGTAGCTGACTTTGTGGGGAATTGAAGGGAGATCTTGTGGATTTTTTCATGGAAATAGTCAGCCAGGGTTTGGGCAGAAAGGGAATTCTTACCGAAGAGGTTCTCCCCTGTACAGGGGATGTTACCAAGCTTGTCCTGGACCCATTAGAACATAAGATATGCCATACTGGGTCAGACCAAGGTCTATCAAGCCCAGTATCCTGCTTCCAACAGTGGCCAATCTAGGTCATATATACTGTCGCGTCCTCCCACCCGGGCCGGTGGCTGATGAGCAAAAGGGCTCGCCTTAATTGCCCTTCTGAATACTGTCCCCAATATGGCTGCCAGCATGGACTGCTGGGATATGTAGTTTCAGCTATTCTTTTGAGCAAGCAGTGTGACCACACGGTTTGTTTGGCAAAAACAGAGAAATTTATTTTTCAGGGTTTCCCCCTCGCATCAAATTCGTTGCACTAAACACAGGTAAGGATAATTTCTCCCAAAGGCAAAGGATAAATAAACTCCAACAGGCTTAACTCAAACAGACAGGAATTTCTTCTTCACATTGTCAACTCTTAGCTTCTTTCTGGTAACTACCTTCTAAAGCTAAGGCTGTTGACCTTATCAAAGTAACTTAAAATTTCAACAAGTTTCTTTTCTTTCACAGCTTCCATAGAAAAGAGGTTATACCTGTTTTTAAACTTCCAGCAAGTTTCTTTTCTTTCACACCATATAGAAACAAGCTTATAATTGCTTTAAACAAACCACTCCTTCACATGGGCTTGAACTTAGCACATGTTCAGTTCGTTTGCCTTGCAATAAGAGCATTGCATTTCTTCAGTATCACTTTCACAGGGGCTTTCACACAATTCTATTTCCATTTCATGTGTAGACTCACTAGAGCTATCTTCCTGTGGACGGGTATCATAAGATTTATGATTTACACCCTGCAGCAGCTCATCCAGCTTTAGCAGAAAGCGTTCCCTCTGATCTGTAGCCACAGGCTTTAAAGACGGAGTTTCTCTCTCCCTTATCAGCCTTTCAATATCTCTCACTGCTGAGTCACGCGCGTTACAAGGTGCCCTATAAGCCACCTTACAAGGTGCCTTGTAAGGTGCCTTATAGGTAAGGTGCCTTGTTAGGTGCCCTATAAGGTGCCTTATAAGGCGCCTTACAAGGTAAGGTGCCTCATAAGTATGGTGCCTTATAAGTAAGGTGCCTTATAAGGTGCCTTGTTAGGTTCCCTATAAGGTGCCTTATAAGGCGCCTTGTAAGGTGCCTTATAAGTAAGGTATCTTATAAGGTGCCTTGTAAAGTGCCTCATTAGGCGCATTGTAAGGCGCCCTATAGGGCTCCTTAGGCTAAGCACCGTATTGGACACCCCTGGACAAGGCACTTTAGAAGGCACCCTGGGTTATGGAACCATAGGTTAAGGTGCCCTAACAATGTTACGGTGCCCTAGGTTAGTGTGCCCTAAGGGCTGCAAGGTGCTTCAGGTTGACATGCATGACCTGTGAAGCATAGAAAAAGATGTAACCCTAACACTGGATAGAGCACCGAGGAAAGGCAATGAACAGGTGATGGATGGAGGGAGAGCTGGGAGCTGCTGGACCTGCCATATCTGTGGGCATCCCATGTGGCTGCCAGTACTGTTGACAAACATGTTGGGGCAACTGTACCACAGCACAGGGTGTTGGCAATGTAAAGTACTGGAAAGACAGTGGGTGGCAGATGATGGGAATATGTGTCCCCCAGTGGAGGCAGAGGTAGCAGGATAGTTACAATGATGGCTGGACAGAGGAGCAATGGTGCCATGCAGATCAGGCACAGGTGAGGCAAGCACGAAGAGGCACAATACAGGAAAGGGTACCAGTGCAGGACATGGGGTGGCAGCCTGCACAGGAAGACAGGACTCTACACAGCTGACAGATGCAGATAGATGGACTGAAGGATTGTTGGCAACTGTGGTGAGGGTAATATGTGCTGGCTGCACGGATCTGCAAAGATATGACTGTTACAGGCATGCAAAATATCTGAGTTGGACAGGCATGAAAAGAGGGAACAATGAGGAACTGAACCCATGACCACTGTTTAGAACATCATTGTACTAACCAGTAGGCTATATCTCTATGGCTTGTTGCACAGCAATGGCTGGGTACAGAAGCTCTGCAGGTCACCACACAAACCGTCTGCTCTGTGTGCCAGGATAGGGTAACCCCACCAGCATCCATGATGCAATGCACATGCAGAACAGCAGTCTACAGCTGATCACCAAATGGGGTCTGCACCTCTCCGGTACTGCAGTGTGGTAAGACGGACTGACAGTGCATGATACTGGCACAGAGTAGCTACAGACCATGCCAGTGTGCCGGTTCTGTGTTCACCCTGAGGGTTAGGATGGGCACCCAGCACTAGGTCCGCAGTACATGTGATGCTAGAGATAGGTCCTGCTGCACATCCCCATCACTACCAGTGTGTGACAGGTCTTCCTAGCAGTGCAACCGAAAGTACTTCTGTGTCCATCTGTGTTCTGCAGTCACATGTGGACCTGTTGGGCCAGACACCACCCAGATTAGTGTGTACCCACTGTTAAGGTCTGACTACCATGGGCACCTGTTATCAGGGTGTCTAGACTCACATGAGGTGGATGTAGCACTGCCTCTACGGGTCAAGGTGGTATACACTGCATACCCCAAAAGACCCACAACCACCCATTTTGTAGGTGAAGGAATGGAGGGACAGGTGCCTGAGCCCTGAGAAATGGCTGTAGGACCAGCAACCACAGTCCTGCTGGCAGAGATCAGCCCTCCAGAGCTGGTGGGCCAGAGCCATACCTGTGACCATGGCAGACCAGCAGTAATGCTGGGGGTAGGCCAGGGAAACTTCAACTGCCCCACACCACAGTCTGCCACCCGCTAGCAAACAGCACAGTCAGATTGCACCTGCAGAACCCTACAAGGTGTTCCAACCATGCACAGACTAACTGCAGTCAGTCCACTAGCCAGTCCATAGTGCATTCTCATAGAAGAACCCTGTGCACCCAGAGACAGGATGTACAGCACAAACACCAAGCAGGTATCTCAATGATTGGGCCCCAGAACTAGGAACACAGAGGTATCACTGGAGACAAATAGTGTTGGGCACTATGTGGGAGCATAGACATGCCATGGTCACTGCTCGGTCAGGGTGGGAGTGACCTCAAAGCATGTCATGCTGTGGCCACCCTTTCCATGCAGATGGTGGTCGGGCACTACAGTGTCCCAGCCATTGCCCTACACCCTGTGCAGATGCATCCTGGCCAATCCGCCCTGTCCAGGCCATACCCACAATACCTTGCTCCTCATTATGCACATTTGCAGGCTAAAACTGGTAACAGTGGGACATTGTGGGCCTAGAGCGGCATAGGCAGCCACAAAACAATGGATAGACATACACGTACACACACTCCTATTGCAGCATTGTGCAATGATAGGGGTGGTTGGCAATCCTGTCCGCCACACTGGTCCTGATCACAGTGACGACATTGCTAAACTGTGCAGGGGGTAGTAGTAGTGCTCTGGTGATAACTGCAGCTCTGTGCTGGGGCCAACAGCCTGACTCTCCATGAAGCTTTGGATAGTGGAGCCTGTGTGAGTGGGTGTTTTTACCCTTGTTCGACGCGGTGTTGGGGTTTGCACATGTTGATGTTGTATCTGCATTGTAGGGTAAAATGTGGGGAGATGCTCTGCAGGATCCACAGCTGGAACTTGAACCTGTGACCCTCTGCTCCTGGACACACTAGTTGTTTGTACTGCACCACACTGTTGCCACAGAAGAGTAGTGGTCCCTGGGGCTACCCTTACTTTCCTCAGACAGACCTTTTCTGTTGCACTGCACACCACTTACTGGTACAGGGCATGGCCTAAGTCCACTGCAGGCAGGTGCAACTGCTCCCTCCAGCACAAACACCTCCCCCTGCCATGCCGACATGACCATATGCTGTCGGTGCTGGTTGTGCGCAGTCCCAGGCCATCCACTGTGCAGGTAGGTGGGTGCCTAGGGTGAACAGTCTGGGGTGGCAAGGCATACATGGACTTCCACACATCCTCCCCAATCACTGCCTACCAATGTTATGTCCCTTCCAGATTGGGGGGGGGGGTGGCTGGGGGGATGTCAGGCTAGTGCTCTAGCAACTATTGGCTAGGGTGGACCGGGTAGATGTAGGTGGAGTGTGCTGTTACTGCCAACTGTGGACAGGCTAGGGCATGTGCCTCAAGTACGGTGAACCTAGTTTGGCCTACTGGGTGTATATATGTTTCCGACAACGTGTGGGCACACCCTGCAATGCCTTAGTAGGGGCTGCCGTAAAGTGTGTTCAGTTAGCTGGGTCTACGAACTGTTTGGGACTCATCCTGGGTGTGGTCTATGGACCCTTGTTAGTGTGGTCCCCAGATGTGCACTGCTTGCCCTATTACAGGCATAGTAGTACCTGTGTGACTTTTGGGGTACTTGTTGGGTAATGTCCCCTGGATGGGACACTGTGGAACACGGACTACTGGGCATGTTTGGCCCTGGTCAGCTGCTGTCCTGCTGATTTCCAGTTTCTATGTTCCAATGTGCCACCTGGGCGACGGCCTACTTCACCCTGTGCCCCAGCTGCCCCCACTGCATGTCCCGCCTGCAGCCCCCCTATGCCCCATTTGGATCATCACCATAGTGGCCTTTCATACTTGGCCACTATACTGTTGCTGCAGTTGGAGCACTACTATCACCTTTCTCGGACTCCCTGCCTAGGCTGTACATTGTTGACAATTAAATGTTTTCTCTCTCCTGCAAATGTGCATCTAACACCAGGTTTTCACTTGCGGTAGTTTCCACTCCTTTAGTTCCCCACGTGGTGTCGCGGGAGCCTCTCCCCACCCATTGACCCCTTCTCTTTGCCCTCTCTCCACCCTCTGCCGGGTTTACCGCGGCCGGGAATGCTAACGTGCGTTAGGTAACGTTAATGCGTGTTAACATTACATAGCGCACGTTAACATTAACAAACTCATGTTAATGTAGCCACTGCTACCTTACCGCAGTTTAGTAAACATTCCCTATAGTAACATAGTAACTGACGGCAGATAAAGACCAGTATGGTCCATCTAGTCTGCCCATTAGATAGTTAAGTTTATTTTGATTTTATCCTGTTGCTGTAAAGGGGTCCACTGTGTCTGTCCAATGCCATTTTGAATTCTGTCACTGTATTTGCCCCCACCACTTCCATCGAGAGGGCGTTCCAAGCATCCACCACCCTTTCAGTAAAAAAGTATTTTCTGACATTGCCTTTCAATTTACCCCCTTACAGCTTCATGCTATGCCCTCTAGTTTTACAGCTTCCCCATCTTTGGAAGAGGTTTGTTTGTTCATTATTTCTCTTTAAGTATTTAAAGGTCTGAATCATTTCTCCCCTGTCTCTCCTCTCCTCCAGAGTGTACATATTTAGATCTTCAAGTCTCTTCTCATAAGGCTTCTGACGTAGGCTCCAAATCATTTTTGTTGCCTTCCTCTGAACAGTTTCCAGTCTTTTTACATCCTTTGCAAGATATGGTCTCCAAAACTGAACACAGTATTCCAAGTGAGGCCTCACCAGTGACTTATACAGTGGCATTAGTACCTCTCCCTTTCTGCTGGTAATTCTTCTTTGTATGCAACCCAACATACTCCTAGCTTTTGCCACTGCCTTGTCGCACTGTTTTGCCACCTTGAGATCCTCAGAAATAATCACACCAAGGTCCTTTTCCTGGTCCATGCACACCAACCTTTCACCCCCTATTGCGTACATTTCCCTTGGATTTCTGCTTCCCAAGTGCATGACACTGCACTTCTTTGCATTAAATCTTAACTGCCAAGCATTAGACCATTCTTCCAGATTTTGTAGATCTTTCCTCATGTTACCCACTCCCTCAGGGGAGTCCACTCTGTTGCAAATTTTGGTGTCATCTGCAAAAAGAGAGACTTTTCCATTCAGTCCTTCAGCAATATCACTCACAAATACATTGAACAGTGCCAGTCCCAGGACCGAACTCTGGGGCACCGCGCTAATCACCCTCCTTTCATCCAAGTGAGCTCCATTTACCATCACCTTCTGTCATCTGTCAGTCAACCAATTTCTGACCCAGTTCACCACCTTGGGACCCATCCCCAAACTACTGAGTTTATTGATAAGCCTCCTATGAGGAACAGTATCAAAGGCTTTGTTGAAATCCAGGTAGATGACATCCATTGCATGCCCCTGATCTAGTTCTCTGGTCACCCAGTCAAAGAACTCAATTAGATTTGTTTGGCAAGATCGTCCTTTGGTAAAACCATGTTGCCTCGGATCATGCAACCTGTTGGTTTTGAGAAAGTCCACTATTCGCTCTTTCAGGAGGGCCTCCATTACTTTTCCCGCCACCGAGGTAAGGCTCACGGGCCCGTAGTTTGTCACATCTTCCCTGTCACCACTTTTGTGAAGAGGTACCACATCAGCCATTCTCCAGTCCTGAGTAACTTCTCCTGCTTCCAAGGATCTGTTGAATATGTACACTCTGGAGGAGAGGAGGAATAGGGGAGATATGATTCAGACCTTTAAATACTAAAGAGAAATAATGAACAAACAAACCTCTTCCAAAGACGGGGAAGCAGTAAAACTACAGGGCATAACATGAAGCTGCAAAGAGGTAAATTGAAAGGCAATGTCAGGAAATACTTTTTCACTGAAAGGGTGGTAGATGCTTGGAATGCCCTCCCGATGGAAGTAGTGGGGGCAAATACAGTGACAGAATTCAAAATGGCATTGGACAGACACAGTGGATCCCTTTACAGCAACAGGATAAAATCAAAATAAACTTAACTATCTAATGGGCAGACTAGATGGACCATACTGGTCTTTATCTTCCGTCATTTATTATTTTTTTTATTTATTTACATTCTCTTATATACCGCGCTATTCTGCATCATAGTCATTTACTATGTTACTATGTGGTTGATGAGTGTGGTGAAGTGTTGATAGGGCAATGTATGGGTTCTATGGTGGCTGATCAAATTTGTTTTATTTATTTGCACTTATTTACCACCTTTTGTGAATCAAAGCGGTTTACAATGAACTCAAAGAGCTGAACAGTACATTAAACAAATAACAAAATATACATGTAACATTGTGAACGAGGAGTGATGAGAATTAAGGGAAGAACTCACTTAAAACAGCAAACAGCCGATTTAAGCAATAACTATAGACAGAGAACTAATCATGTTGTTTACGTACACTGAACTTGAAAGCATCTTGAACTGTGAGCAGGGTTGTTGCTTTACTTGGAGAATTTTGAATTAAGTGAATAGTTCGCCAAAGTGTTCCTTGAACAGAAATGTTTTTAGAAGTTTACGGAAAGATTTAGGATCCTTAGGGGTATGTTTACTAAACCTTCTTAACGTGCGCGGCGCACATGAGCGCGTGCTAAGGTACCTTACTGCACGCTAATGACGCTTTATGGGGCAAAAATACGCTTTAGTGCGCGCTCATGTGCGCAGCGGCGCAAACAAGGGCTGAAGGTGTGGAAAGGCTCCCGGAGGGCGGAGGAAGGCTCCCCAGGGGCGGAGAGAAGGGGTCAATGGGTGGAGAGTGGGAGGGGAGAGGCTCCCCGCACACTAACAATGTGAAATTCGAGGCCAAAAATACCGCAAGTGAAAACCTTGCGTTAGAGCTGATTTAAAGGGAAAAGAAACCATTTCTGTCAGCAATGTACAGCAAAACCAGGGAAACCTACAAAAAAGTGATAAGTGTGATACATGTGCATGGAACAAAAGTGCAAATAAATATTGAAAATGACCCCAACAAATTAGAAAAAAATCATAATAAAGCTGGGAAATAGTGATAGTAATGGGAAACATCAAAAAACACTCCCAAGAAAGCCCCAGAAAATAAATATGAATTTTGGAAGGGTCTACGCTCCGTCCCCATACAAGGTGAATGATCCCACAGTGAAATAGCACTGATCAGGGTTTCCCTCTCCATTGGACAGGTTACCTATGGCATGCACATGTTCCACAACAGCAGGGCAGGCATGTCAGAATGGGCAACTGGACAGATGCTGGGAAAGGGGATACAGAGGGCTGCAGGCAGCACATGCTGTGGTGCAGCTGGGGCACAGTGTGGACTAGGCAGATGCCTAGGTGGCACTTAGGAATGCTGAAACTGAACAGCAGCCAGACAGCAACTGATGAGGGCCCAACATGGGCATGAGAGTGTTTATCACAGTGTCACAGGGGATAGTACCCAGCAGGTACCCCCAAGGGCACAGAACATTGGCAGGCAGTGTTGGGGGGAAGCATGGACGCCTATGCAGGCACCCCTGCCCCAGAACACGCACCATAGGCAGCCGCCTACCTGCACACTGGGTGGCTTGAGACTGCACACCACCAGCACCACCAGCAGAAGGGCATGTCAGCATGCTGGCACAGGGGTACTGGAGGTGGAGGGGGGCAGTGGCAGCTGCCCAGAGCAGACCATGGCCTAGCCCTGTGTAGGTGGGTGCCATGCACTGCAACAGACAGACTCTGTCTGACAAACAACCATGGTATCTCCAGGGACTGCACTGTCTCTGTGATCACAGTGTGGTGCGGTGAACACAGCCAGTGTGTTCAGGAGCAGAAGGTCACAAGTTCAAGTCCCAGCTGGGGCTACTGCCAATCCAGTCCCCATATTTTACCCGCTACTAAACCGTGATAGTAAGGACAAACCTTTATTGCAGAGAACATACGCATGGTTCAAACGCCTATATTTTACCCCACCGAGCACAGACACCAGAAACATGCGCATTACCTAGAGCAGAGTCCCCCAAATGCAGTCCTGGAGGGCCACAAATCATTCAGGTTTTATGCTGTCTCCAATATAAGGTCATGTCAGCATGGTGGCGGAGGGGTACTGGTGGTGGAGGGGGCAGTGGCAGCTGCTCAGAGCTGACCATGGCCTAGCCCTGTGTAGGTGGGTGCCATGCACTGCAACAGACAGGCCCTGCCGGACAAACAGTCATGGTATCACCAGGGAATGCACTGTCTCTGTGGCAACACGGTGGTGCAGTGCACACAACCAGTGTGTTTGGAGGCAGAAGGTCACAGGTTCAAGTCCCAGCTATGGTGCCTGCCAACCCAGTCCCCATATTTTACCCACTACTACAACATGCTAATACAGACAGAACATTTATTGCAGATGACGTAAACATGCCCAAAACACCTACATTTTACCCTACAGAGCAAAGACACCATAAACAGGCGCATTACCTAAAGCAGAGTCTCCCAAATGCAGTCCTGGAGGGCCAAACACCATTCAGGTTCCATGCTGCCTCTAATAAAGATGCCTGTGCTGCATATCTATGCACCACCCCCATGGTATGCAGATGTATCTCATGCATATTCATGCATATTCATGAGGGACAGCATGAAAACCCGAACAGTGTTTGGCACACCATGACTGGAGTTGGGAACCTCTGCCGTAAAGCAGCAGCCAACAGGGGCAGACACACGCACACCCACAGGCTCCATTAGCCAATGCCTCCTGGAGAGGCAGGACATTGGGCCCTGCGTGCATCTCCCAATACTAGCACTTGCATACCTTAGCAATGCCACCCTACACCTGGGAATACGGTACACAGTTTCTCCATTTGGTTCTTCAGGGGTTTGTCTTCAAATCTCACTACCCTCAGCGGCGTTCCTGGATCGTTGGTTAATTTCCAGACAGGAAAGATCAAAGAGAGATGTGGGCAGCATTAAGCTTTGCAGTGCATATGCTGAGGGTAGTGAGATTTGAAGACAAACCCCTGAAGAACCAAATAGAGAAACGCGTGGGCAGTGCCAGTGAACGGCGTTGGGACAGTTTTAAGAATCAAGTTATGTCAACAAGTTTCAATATGGGACACTTTTGGATTGACTAATGCTGGAGGATTGAGATAGTGTGGAATGTTTGAAATATCTAAACAGTGCGTTGGACTCTACTGAAGTATATTTACAGGAAAGAAGAAAGACTTCTGCACAGGAGAGATAAGAGCAACAATCTAGTGATAATCATTGTGAATAAAGCCACATATACCAGCCATTCAGTACAAAAGAAAAAGTAGTAATGCGGTTTTATGCATTTCTTTATTCAGCATAAGTAATAGAAGTTTTATGGTTTATGTGAAATAATAGTTTGTATGTATTTGTGTATTTAAATCCCAATGGGGGCTTATTTATGAACCCTTTAGTCACACTGTTTTATGAGACATTTATATAATTTGTAGTCACATAGTCTAAGAGATGTTTATATAATAATTACAGTGTGTTAAATGATGGAAGTTTACCCATGGGAACATTAAAATTGAATATTTAAAATTTATCTGCCAGTTTGGAAAATAGAGATATTTAGAGTGTAAGCGAATTGAATAGAGCACCTTAGGTTACGGCACATGAGGGTGTGTTTGCTGGCAGCAATTAATAAAATACAAATAAAGTGTTGCAGGAAACAATACTTACATGTCAAAGCTGATGTCTCAGCCAGCCTTATGTATTAGGCACACTGGAGATTGAACTCATGACCCCTGTATCATCAGTCAGTGCCTTAACCATTGTGCTACACTGCTGTTCCTCCTTGCATGTCAGCGAACCTACTTAAGTTTTTCATGCGTTTAAATGCACAGTGCTGCCATCAAAAACAGTGCTATGACCTTGCTGTGCCTCATAAGGCACCCTATATGGCGCCCTATAGGCCACCCTTTAAGCAACATTGTAGGGTGCCGTGGCGGACAGTGCACTTTAAAATGTGCCCTCTGGGGTACCTTATGGGGTGCCTTATGCAGCACCTTATGTTACAGTGCTTTGAGAGTGCGTCTGCTAGCAGCAGTAATTAAAATAAAATTAAAAAGCCTCATAATGCAATATTACACATAAATGATAGTGCCTCAACCAGCCTTATTCATTGGGCACAGTGGGGGATTGAACCCATGACCCCTGCACCATCTGTCAGTGTCTTTACCATTGTACTGCAGCCCTGTTCCTCTGTTTGCACATCAGCGCGCCTGCTTATGCTTCCTGCGCGCGTTCCTCATGCGCTAATGTGCGCAGCGCACAAGAGCGCGCGAATCCCATTTTGCTCATTTTTGACCGGACCGCCCACTCCTTTTATGGCATCCTGCAGACTACTGCGGCGCGCACGTTAAGAGGGTTTAGTAAACATACCCCTTAGTGTCTCTTATGAAGATAGGAAGTGAATTCCATAAGAGTGGGGCGTAAAGTGAGAAGGCTGTCTTGGATGTTGTTGAGTTGCAGTTTCTGAATTCAGTGTGTACCTCAAGAGAGTTTTTATTGTTACTTCTTCGTGGTCTATTTTCCGGATTGACTCGAATAAAAGGTTTCAGGCAAGTGGATGGTTCTGCTTGGAGAGATTTGAATATAGTGTGAATAACTTTGAATTTTTATTCTGCTCTCAATTGGTAGCTGTTTTAATATCAGAGTAATGTGATCTTTGGGACTTGCGAGATTACTCTAGCCGCTGTATTTTGAGCTAGCTGGAGATGGTGGATGCTTTGCTTTGGGGGGCCCATTAGTATGGCATTACAGAAATCGAACTGTGGGAAGATTATTGCCTGGACTGCTGTTCTGAAGTCACTTGTGGAGAGGAGAGTAGTAGTAGTCTGTAAAGATGAATGTTTTGATTTGTTGTCTGAAGTGAGTTACATCTTTGATTTCTCTTAGAGTGTTAGGAAGACTATTCCATAGGGTAGGGGTATAGAGTGAGAATGCCCTATTGGTTGTAGATTGGTTTAGTTTTCTGGCACAAATAGAAGTGGATCGCATGTTTGTCAGGTTGTCTCTTTTTGTTCATGTATGTTGTTGAATGTTTATCAGTGTGCTGCGGTATGTTGGTGCTATGTTGTTGTTTTAAAAATGATCATGAGAGAGGGGGGAAAATCCAAGATGGCGGACTGAATGGAGCGTCGTGCGGCAGCGCTACATTTTATGGGGAAAAGGAAAGCTAAAGGTGCTAAGAAGCCCTCCTCTACCCCGGCAACCTCGACCACTTTACCTTCTCAGGCGGTTGGTCCGCTAGATTCTTATCTAGTGCCGCGGTAGCAGTTGGGGCAACTGGCGAGTGGTGGCCCTAGGGACCTCTTGGCTGAGTTGAGTTCGGCGGGTGGATCCGGGCCTGACATCTCATCGCCGGAGCCCCCTAAAGAGCCTTAGTTGGTGAGGAGCTCGGTGCTGATGGCGATTCCTCCCCCTACAACTAGAAGGGGAGTGGAAAGCGGAGGGACGCCGGCATTGGGGAACGGCAGAGTTGCCACGGTAATCTCTCCCACTGCCATAGAGTTACCTCTGTTGGCGTCGGGGTCTCCTGCTGCATTGGAGGTGGAGCGACGGACTATGGAGGCTGGAGCTGATGGTGTACACGCTTCGACATCTTTCTCCTTTGAGAAACCCGAGGAATTTACCCTGGAGACAATTTGGTCAGCAATTGTGAAGTTGGGAGAACTCTTGGCTCCTCAGGTCTCCAGTTTGTCTTCCCAATTACAGTCCCACACGGGTCTTCTTCAGCAACATACTGTAGAGATTTCTGCAGTGCAGAGTTCAGTTTCTGAGCTCCAACAGAAAGTAACTCAGGTTGATAACTTGTGCTCTGGGTATCAGAAAGATGTTATGGCAATACAGTTAAGAGTTGAAATGTTGGAAAATATGTCTCGATACTCTAATCTTTGTTTGGTTAATTTTCCTAAGGCCCAGTCTGTCGGTTCGAAAGAAATGTTCAAAAAATATATGATTGATGTATTGGGGTTCCGGTGGAGTCACATTCACCTTTAGTTAAGGCATATTATCTGTCTACTAGGAAAAAAATGGAGGGTGGTGGTACTATACCTGGAGTAGACGTGGCCGATTCTTTGAATGTATCTGCTATGTTAGAAGCTTCTCTAACTGATCCAGTTACTCCTGCTACGTTAATTGTAACTTTTGCATTGAATTCTGACAGGGATTTGTTTCTTAAAATGTTTTTTCGCAAACGGGATGTTGTATTTCTTGGTTTAACTGTTTGGGTTTTTCCTGATTTTTCTAGGGAAACCCAGAAACGTAGGCGAACGTTTTTGCTTTTACGTCCAGGCATATTGTTATTAGGGGGTCAGTTCTTTCTTAAATTTCCTTCTAAATGTATGGTCAAATTGAATTCTGTAACATATGTTTTTTATGATCCATCTCAGTTGCTTGCTTTCATAAATGCCCGCCGCCCCTCTGATGCAGTATAGGTTCTACTGCATAGTTTATTTTCCTGACTGTTTCCCTCCAGCTTGATTTCCTTCAATTATCGTTTTATTTGTATATTAGTTGGATCTCCCCCTTTTATTTGTGGGCTGTAGAAGGAACAGAAATGTTATATTTCCTGTTTTGTTTTTCCTAAATATTAGGCTGGATGTAAGTTCTAACCTGTTTGCTTTCTGTACCCTTATTGCCATTCAAGTTCTATTGCTTGGATTTATTGTAAAAATTTATAAATAGGAAAAAAAATGATCATGAGAGCTTTGAATTTGATTCTTTGACATATCGGGGGCTAGTGGAGCTCAAACAGGATGGGGGTTATGTGATCAGATATATCTTCTTTCATAATTGTGTATGCAACTGTGTTTAGAGCACATTGTAGGGGCTTTAGGATTTTCTTTGGGAGACCATGGAGTATGCTGTTACTGTAGTCAAAATGGGGGCTTATGAGTGCCTGGGCTACAGAATGGATGTCCATGGGGGACAGCAGTGGTCTCAGATCCTGAATCATTCTGGTTTTATTATAAACTATGCAGGAAGACATGTGAATGTGTTTGGTGAAGTCCAGGTTTTGATCACGATATAATCCCAAGGTATTGTATGTCTTTTTGTATTTCAAGTGAGGCACTGTTTACGTGTAGTGAACTAGGGGGGTTGAATGTTTCATTCCTAGTACTGAGTGCTTCTGTTTTCTTCAAGTTAACTGAGTTGAGCCATTCAGAGACGTCACTGAAACAGCTGGTAATCTTTGTGTAGTTAGGATTTTTGGTGTCAAAGTTGGTGAATAGCATTATATCGTCTGCATACGTTCTGTAGTCTAAGTTGTGTGATCGACTGATATTGCAGATAGGTTGTAGATATATATCAAACAGAAGTATAGATAATGCAGATCCCTGGGGGACACCATGAGGTTGAGTGAAAGAGTTAGATAGGTTGTTTTTGAGGAAAACCTGTTGGGTGTGGTTGGACAGGTAGTCTTGAAACCACTGTAGAGTTGTACCACCTATGCCCAGGTGTTTTAGGCGGTTGATTAGGATGTTGCAGTTTACAGCGTCAAATGAAGAAGGTACATCTAGGAGGATGAGGATGAAAGCAATTGTCATGTTGTCAATTCTTGGGGACTATCTAGAGGAGCTGAGGGAGACGAAAGAATGGTGGGCATGCTCAGAGACAAACTAAGAGTCAGGCTGAAGGCAGGGGGAAGCAGGGCCATGTGCAGTGACTTATTGGGGGGTCTCATTTGCAATTGTCAGGGATTGAATTGTGAGACTGAATAGCAGGGCCATGTGCAAAGAACACAGTCTCTCAATGGTAGGGCCAGCAGTAAACATTAGGTCCATATGGCATAAAGGATTTGAGAATGCCGCCCAGACATTTACTATTAAGAGGCTCCATAAAGGTTGTACAAAAAAGTCCCCAAAACCAGTGACAGCAGAAGGCCCATCCTTAATTTATTTTATTTACAGTATTTGCATTTCTTATATACCGCACTATTTGCGATCAGCGCGGTTTACATAAAACAGAACAGTATCCGACAATAAACAAAAGTCAGGTCGTTACACTGAACAGGAAAAAGTAACTTGGATAACAATGACATGACATGACATGATAACAATGACATGACAGGTGCCTTATCATGAATGGGGCTGATGTCATGCAATATATCCGTCTCTACAGAAACACTGACACTAACACGGAAGGAACAGACTCACAAACAGGCCTATACCTGCAGGCCAGGTCCACAAAGCGGCCTGGCCTGCATGTACAGGCCTTCCCCAGGTAAATTGGTTTGGCCTGTACAATGCAACTGTGGCACCATGGTGCCCAGTTGCCATGACACTGCTGCTCCAATGTATGGCCACAATCCCCAGCCACCAGCACCTGTGACCCTTTACCCACAGCCTGACCCCTGATCCTGCCTCCCTAGGCTGGGACAGGCTGCGAGGGAGCCTCTCTGCCCCCACCCACCGCTTTATAGCCCTGGGTCTGCAGTCCATTGCCACATCAGGGAACCTATTCCACCTCAGAGGTGGACAGCATTCCCCATCTATGCTATTGGTCCCAGATGTACAGGCCCTGCATTGGAACTAGCCCTGTAAGTTCGGGGTCAGTAAATACTCATTACCCACCTTGACGCCACCCCCCATCTACCGTGCGGATAGTAGGGATGGACATCCTAACGGGCCATCTATCCCCACTATTCAGGTCCCAGACTGGCCCCCTATGAGGATATACATACAGTATTTCAGATTAACCTATTCACATATCTGGGTGTCCCCATTAACCCTTTTGTGGACAGACATCCCAGAGAGCCTTATTGCAATGACCTAACTGGGGTCAGGAGCACCGTCAGCTGCTCCACGGTCCGTGTGAGGGCCTGGAGGTCACCCCTGATCCCATGTAAGTGATCAGCAGTGAGCCCCAAGGACCCCTCTGCAGCTGCTCCCTCCCATCCCCTCCTCCATCCACTGGGTGTCCCTGGGTGGCATGGCCTTGAGTTCCCCCTCCTCCAGGGGCTTCTCCTCCTCAGGACCACCCATCCAGGGGTACCCTGCCTCCCACCCTGGGGTGCCCTAGCCAGCTGCCATAGCACTCTCCAGCCCCTCTCCCTCGGGGGAGTGGTGCACCTCCATGAGGTCCAGGGTGAACACCTCATCCCCATGCTCCCCTGAGGTGCTGGATAGTACTATGGGGCTGGGTGGTGGTGTGCGGTCTGCTGGGGTGGCTGGTGCTCCTTCTCTCCCTCCTCAGCCACCATCTCACAATGACCCTTCTCATCATCTTCTCCATTCTCTTCCACCGCTGCAGGGGGGAGAGCTGTCCTCAAGTGGGATGGCTGTGGAAGGGATGCAGAGAGGTGGCTGTTTCAGTGGGTGGGGTGTCCGGCTGCCATGTCCTCATTGTCAGATGTCTCCCCATGCTCTGTCAGCTGTTGCCCCTGGGATGCCCAGCCTCTCCAGCCCTGTGCCATGTTGCATGTCATGGACCCATTCCTGTGCCATTCCCCCACACTCACCTCGCTCCCACTGTAGCTGCTGCTGTATACATCGCAGGAGCCGCGGCCTATTACACCATATGGTGCGGAAGTGCACCCTGTATGGTTCCATCTCCTGCAGGACACGGAACCGTCTATAGAGGCAGGAAGGAGGTGTCATACATATGCATGTTTCTTTCTCCCCCTAGGTCTGTAACTACAGCTGTCTGCCTGCTTGCCATAACACCATCTGCATACACTGGACCCTGTCTCATCCTGCTGCCACATCTCCAGTGCTGCCATACCCGTCTGGTTCTTGCCTTGGTCCCTCAGGCCTCCTCTATCCTGTGTGCCTGCATTGCTGACTGGTGAGACCATGGGCTGAGGGGGCCACATGGACAGTGTTGCCTGCGACATGAGCTGAGATTGGGACCAGAGTGGCAGGCAGGAATGCCAACCATCCTCATCATTGCACAGTGCGTCAATATGTGTGTGTGTATGTCTATCCATTGTTTTGTGGCTTTCTACACCTCACTGAGCCTTGCAGTGCCTAAGCCAGGGGTGGCCAGCTCTGGTCCTAGTGCACCACAATCCAGCCTGGTTTTCGTGATGTCCCTAATGAATATTCATAAGATATATTTGCATCCACCACCTCCCCTTGTATGCAAACATATGGATATTCATTAGGGACATCATGAAAACCAGGCTGGATTGTGGTGCACCAGGACTATAGTTGGCTACCCCTGGCCTAAGCTGTTTCAGCGTTAGCCTGCAAATTTGCATGATGAAGAGCAAGGTATTGTGGGTATGGCCTGAGACAGGGCGGATTGACCAGGATGTGTCTGCATCGAGGGTAGGGCAATGGCTAGGACATTGTAGTGCCTGACTGCCACCTGCATGTCATGCTGAGAGGGCACTCTCAGTCTGACCGAGCAGTGACCATAGCATGGCTATGTATCCACACAGTGCTCTTAAACTGTCTAGTTCGAGTGATGTAGGTGGCATATCCTGTCCTGGGGACCCGATCACTGAACCAACTGCTGGGTATGCTGACCAGCAGACTGTCTGCAGTTGTTACGTGCATGGTTGGTAAACACAATGGTGGGCAGCAGGTGCAGTGTAACTGTGCTTGCTGTGAGTGAATGTTAGACCCAGGTGGTTGAGATGTAGGGTATTCCAGGCCTACTCCTAGGTGTAGTGGTAGGGCCAGGGTGACGACCCCAGGTAGTTGACATCAGCATTGTAACACTAGGTATTGGCATACACTGTTCGAGGTGGGTCCCTGTCAGACAGGGGCAGAGCACAGGGCCAGAAGTGACTGGCATCTCACACTGCAGACAATGCCTGCCACACACTGGCAGTGATGGGGATCTGCAGATCGGGCAGCAGAGACCATTTCTAGCACTGCATGGTGCTGGCTGCCCATCTTCACCCTCAAGGTAAGCGCAGTAACTGCTTGGTAGCACGGTTTGTATCTGCTCCGTGCTTGTATCACACACTGTCAGTGCATCTTACATATCACCTGAGGTGCTGGATATGTGCATTCTCTATTTGGGGATCAGCTATAGACTGCTGTTAGGTATGTGCACTGTATAATGGATACTGGTGGGGGCTATCCTATGGCAGCACACACAGCAGACATTCTAGGAAGTGACCTGCAGTTTCTTTGTATCCAGCTATTGCTGAGTAGTGAGCTATGGAGGTGTGGCCTACTGGTAAGTGCAATGCCTCTATATGCCAGGGGCTAGGGGTTCAATTCCCACTTGTTCTTATTTTGTGACTGTGCTACTCAGATCACTTTCATGCCTGTAACATCACATCAGGTAAAGAGTGGCTACTCACCTGTAACAGGTGTTCTCCAGGAGCAGCAGGAATCAGTCCTCACATATGGGTGACGACGGAGCCCTCGCGGAGCAATTTCCCCAGCTTTCAAAGAAAGCCTTTGGGAATTGCAGCACGCATGCGCGGTCCCCTTCCCGCCCAAGGGTGCCATCTTACTCAGTCTGATGACATAGCTAAAAGACAGCAAAAAAAATTAGCAAAACGAATGATAGGACTGCAACTCCAAGGGGAGGAGGGAGGGTTTGTGAGGACTGATTCCTGCTGCTCCTGGAGAACACCTGTTACAGGTGAGTAACCACTCTTTCTCCAGGACCAAGCAGGAAGTCAGTCCTCACATATGGGACTCCCTAGCTTAATGCTACCGGAGACCTCAAGCGGAAAAATGAGCTCCCTCTAGCACAGAAGGAAGGAATCTTCTCTGAAAAAGCCCCCGACCGGTAGCCCAACACCAGGACCGGAGGGTAGGAGTTGCCTAAACCTCAAAGAGATTATGGAGGACTGCCTGACCGAAAGCACTGTCCCTGCGGGACTCCCTCTCCAGGCAGTAATGGGCCGCAAAAGTCTGGCTTGAAGACAAAGTAGCGGCCCGGCAGATGTCTGCCAACGGAACAGAGCGGAGATGAGCCACTGATGCAGCCTTTGCCCTGATACGATGAGCCGTGACTCGACCCTCCAATGAGAGGCCGGCTGCCCCATAAGCCCAGGCGATACAGTCAGCTACCCATATGGACAAAATACGCTTGGAAACAGGTAGCCCCAATTTATTGGGGTCAAAAGAAACAAAGAGCTGAACAGCCCTCCTATGCTCCCGCGTACGGTCAAGGTAGAAGGACAAGGCCCTCCTACAGTCCAGGGTGTGCAGGACCATTTCAGCCCGGCTGGAGTGCGGCATGGGAAAGAAGGTCGGAAGAACCACCTCCTGGTTGAGATGAAAAGGAGAAACCACTTTTGGAAGAAACTTAGGGTGAGTCCGTAAGACTACCCTATTCCTGTAGAACCTAGTGTAAGGAGGATCAGACACTAGGGCCTGCAGTTCACTAACGCGCCTAGCAGAAGTAAGGGCTACCAAGAATAAGGTTTTCCAGGAAAGAAAACGAAGAGGGCAGGTAGCCATAGGTTCAAAGGGCAGACAAGTAATCCGCTGCAAGACCACATTCAGATCCCATTCAGGGGCTGGTGGACGCAAAGGAGGCTTAAGCAGAAGGAGGCCTCGGAGACAACGAGCCACCAAAGGGTGGTTGGAAAGAGGCCTGCCATCCACTGGTGCGTGATACGCAGAGAGAGCACTGAGGTGGACCCTGACAGAGTTGGACTTAAGGCCAAGATTGGAGAGGTAAAGCAAATATTGCAAGATCACTGCCACTAAGCAGGAGAAGGGATTCTCAGACTGCTGAGCACACCACACAGAGGAACCGACGCCACTTAAGAGCGTAGGACTTCCGGGTGGAAGGCCGCCTGGAGGCCAAGACGACCTCTTCCACCTCCCGAGGCAGCAGGAGGGGAGCAAGGACTACCCTCTCAGCAGCCAGGCCATCAGATGAAGGGACCGGAGGTTGGGGTGTAGGAGAGTCCCCTGATCCTGTGACAGGAGATCGGGTTGAAACCCCAGAGGAAGAAGAGTGTCCACCGCCAGCTGCATTAGAAGCGGGAACTAGGGTTGTCTCGGCCACGGGGAGCCACTAGGATCAGCGAGGCTCTGTCTCTGAGAACTTTGAAGAGTGTCCGAGACACCAGTGGCATGGGAGGAAAGGCATACAAGAGGCCTGTGGACCATGGAATCAGAAAAGCATCCGCCGCTACTCTGAGAGGATGCGGTTGTTGAGAGCAGAATCTGGGAAGCTGCCTGTTCAGGGGACTGGCAAATAGATCCATGGTGGGGAGGCCCCACTTGAGAAAGATCTGCTGAACCACCAATGGATCCAATCTCCACTTGTGAGGTTGGAGGATCCTGCTCAGCTTGTCTGCCAGGTAATTTTCTTGACCTGGGAGATAGACAGCTTTGAGGAGGATGCCGTGAAGGACGGCCCAAGAGCACAGTTTTCGTGCCTCCTGACAGAGAAGGAAGGAGCCTGTGTCTCCTTGTTTGTTCACGTAGAACATTGCAACTTGATTGTCCATCTGGACCAGCACAGACTGGTGAGACGTGAGGTGGGAGAAGGCTCTCAGAGCTAGGCGAATGGCTCTGAGCTCCAGGAAGTTTATCTGCTGAGCAGACTCCCAAGGAGTCCAGAGGCCTTGAGTACATGTCTCTTGGCAATGTGCTCCCCAACCCAGGAGATAAGCATCGATTGTCAGCACCTGAGAAGGCGGAGGAGATTGAAAATCCACTCCCAGCACTAGGTTTGGCAGATGAAGCCACCACCGCAGAGAAGAGACCAGCAGGTCGGAAACCTGTACTGAGTCCGCTAGGCTCCCTGTGGCCTGATGCCATTGAGTGCGAAGGCACCACTGAGCAGGTCACATGTTCAGGCGAGCATTGGGGGTCACATGGACCGTGGAAGCCATATGGCCGAGCAGTCTCAGAAATTGCCTGGCAGAGACCAGGGAATTGCTGCGAAAGTGGCTGGCAAGATCCATTAGCCTGTGTGCCCTATCTAGAGGCAGGAAGGCCCGCGCCTGAAGTGTGTTCAACCTTGCGCCGATGAATTCGAGATTTTGAGAGGGGAGCAAAGTGGACTTTGCGAAGTTTATGACAAATCCCAAGTGCTGGAGCAGAGTCACAGTGCAATGAGTGGCCTGAGTGGCCTCTTGGGAAGACTGGGCCCTGATGAGCCAGTCGTCCAGGTATGGAAATACAAAAAGGCCTTGAAGTCTTAGATAGGCCGCCACCACTGCTAGGCATTTGGTGAACACCCTGGGGGCGGAGGATAGGCCAAAGGGCAGTACTCTGTACTGATAATGATTTCCTCCCACAACAAACCTGAGATATTTTCTGTGGTCTGGATGAATAAGGATGTGAGTAAAGGCATCCTTTAGATCTAAGGAGCATAGCCAGTCTCCCTGCAGGAGGTAGGGCAGCAGGATTCCAAGGGTAAGCATCTTGAACTTTTCCCTTGCCAGGAACTTGTTGAGGTTTCGCAAGTCCAGGATGGGTCTGAGGCCTCCTGTTCGTTTTGGTATCAGAAAGTACCTGGAATAAAAGCCTTGACCTCTCAGGTGATGGGGCACCGGTTCCACACCCTGTTCCTGAAGAAGACTTGCTAACTCCTGAAGGAGTAAGTCCCTGTGCAGAGGGAGTCTTGGAGGCTCCCCTGGAAAGTAGGAGGGAGGTACCTGGTGAAAGTGTAGAAGATAGCCTTTTTGAACTATATGAAGCACCCAGGTATCTGATGTGATGGCTGACCACCTGTGGGCAAAGTGGACCAGCCGGCCTCCTGTGCTGAGAGAAACCAGCGGAGGGGAAGAGGCTATGCTGATGGAGTCAAAACCCCCCACCCTGCTGAGCAGAGGCCGGTGTTGTGGGCTTGGGGGCCTGCTGCCTACGGGATCCATTACCCCATCCCTTGGCCTGCTGACCCTGTTGGGGAGCTGCTGAGGCCTGATAATGAGGGTATTATTTATAGGCAGCCGCCTTCCTCGGGTAAAAGGGCTTTTTCCCCGAGCCCTTCTTCTTCTGAGAAGGGGCAGAGGTTTTTCTGGACAGCCTAGTCCTGGTCAGAGTCTCGGTCTCGATCTGTGCAGCCTTTTTAGCCATAGGCTTGCCAAAGAGGTTTTCACCTCTGCAGGGGACATCGACCAACTTGTCCTGTACCCATGGCTCGAGGTCGGATGACTGAAGCCAAGCCTGTCGGCGGGCACCGATGCCGGCTCCGGCTACTCGAGCCGATGCTTCGAAGCCATCATAGGCTGCTCGAGAGAGAAACTTCGAGCACTCTCGAATATCAGTGGACAAGGCCTGGAACCTCTGCAAAGGTTCCTCGGAGAGACCAGCAGAGAACCCGGCAATTTCTTTTGCCAGGTCCCGGAGATACATGCCCATATAGAGCTGGTAGGTCTGGACTCGACAAGCAAGCATAGAGCCCTGGAAGCACTTCCTACCGAGGGCATCCAGGTTACGGGCCTCCCAGCCGGGAGGCACCGAGGAGTGCATCTTTTGACTCTTGAGTCAATGCATGGCCGATTCCACCACCATGGAATGGTGCGGTAGTTGTGCCTTTTGGAACCCGGGGTTCTTGCGGACTCGATAAATGGAATCGACCCGCTTGCTTAACACCGACGCCGACGCCGGGCTCTCCCACATGCGGAAGAGAAGTCGCTCCAGCATCGGAGGAACCGGTACAATAAAGGCCTCCTTCGGGGGAGAGTCATACTGGAGGGCATCGAGCTCTTCGGATCGAGGCTCCTCCTCGGGATCCGTGGGGAATACCAAGGCCTTGGCCATATCCCGCACGAAGTCCTAGAACCGGGTGTCTTCCGGGGGGGGACCGTCTCCGAGGTTCGGACTCGGGCGAGTCCGATGGGATGCACCGAGTCCGAAAAGTACCTGGGGACTCTTCGTCCTCCGTCTCCCAGCCCGACTCCTCGGTGGAGGAATTGAGCAGCTCTGGTCGGGCGGGCACCGATGCCCTCCGCCCCGACGCCGAGGCCAGCGTCGACGACCTCGGTCCCAAACAGGAGGCTGAGGGAGACCGCGACCGAGGATCGACTCGAGCCCGCATGGACTCGAGGATCGGCTCGGTCTCCGGGGTTGACTTAGACGTCGACGTCCCGGTGGTCGGGGCAGATGCACCGGCGAGGCCAGCAATCAATGCCCGCTGCTGGTCCATGAAGGCAGCGAAACTGCTCTCCAAGGCCGTCAACCTGAGTCCGAGCTCAGGAGACCCAGTAGCCCCCGACTCAGGCCCCGACGGCGTCGGGCCCGACCTCGGCTCCTTCGGAGGCGAGTCCACGAGGACTACAGTACTCACGTGTCCAGGAGACTCCATCTCGAGACGAGGATGTTTCGAAGGCCTCTCCGACTCCGAGGACCCGGGACGGCTATCGGGGCTATGCGACCTGGCCCTCGAGGAACCAGGAGCGTCCAACGACGCCACCCTCGCGGGTTTCTTCTTTCTATGATGTTCCCAGGCAGGAGACCCCCACTCAGAGGAACTCCGACGATGCTCAGGACCGGAGTCCCGGGACGTCGAAGCCTCTGATGAGGTCCGGGCCCGGCCGGACGCGGAGTCAGAGAAGATTTGTTCTCTTTGATGCTGCCAACTCCTCAACGCTTTTGAGGACATTTTGCCACACGGACCACAGATCATCGGGTCATGATCGGGTCCGAGGCAGCGGAGGCAGCAGTCGTGTGTGTCGGTAAGAGACATAAGTTTCTTACACCGATCACACTTCTTAAACCCGCTGGCAGCCATCGGGGGAAAAAGGGCCCCTGCGAGGTCAAAAGACAGGGCTGCCAGTGAAAAAAGAAAAAATGGCGGGAACGGCAGTCACGAAGGACAAAAACCAAAAAAATAAAGAACGGACTCGATACGGCGTATCGGGTCCGGGCGGGAAAAGGATCCGGCATCGAACCGAGAAAAGAATAGTAAATAAAATCAACTTTTTCAGCGCCGATCACAGCTTCTGTAGGGCTCCGCGGAAAAAAGACGACTGAGCAAGATGGCACCCTTGGGCGGGAAGGGGACCACGCATGCACGCTGCAATTCCCAAAGGCTTTCTTTGAAAGCTGTGGAAATTGCTCCGCGAGGGCTCCGTCGGCGCCGACGTCACCCATATGTGAGGACTGACTTCCTGCTTGGTCCTGGAGAAACATTAGACACAGAAGCGGAAAAGAGCCTCAGAATCCAGGGAGGTAGGTGCAATGGTAAAGCTTAACTTTGAACTATGCCCAATCCTCCTCACATCAACGGCTCTGAAATAGTCCTACCAATCACCTGTTCAATATAATTCTATTTTATTAAAATAGTGATTCCAAATCAACATTATCAGTAGTAGCTGCCTCCTGCAAACTCTCAGAGCATGACACATGCTAGAAAAACCACAAAAAGGGACACCTAGTTTCCCAAGCTACCGCCATCTACAGGCTCCCAGTCACCGCTGAGAATATGTGCTGCTGGAAATCCTGTTGCTGATACTCCAGCAGCAGGCGTTTCAGCGGTCACTGGAAGCCTGTAGACAGCAGTGGCTTGGGAAGATGGGTGTTCCTTTTTGTGTTTTTTCTAGCATCATGCTTTGAGAGTTTGCAGGGGACAACCACTACTGATAATGTTGATTTGGCATCACTATTTTTTAAAAAACTGGAATTATATTGAACAGGCAATTGGTAGGAGTATTTTAGAGCCTTTAATGGGAGGAGGATCCGAGCCTGGTTCGACGCTTTTACCATTGCCCCCACCTCCTTGGATCCTGCAGCTCTTTTCTCCTTCTGTATCCAATGTTTACCTAATGTGATGTGTGACAAATGGTAGAGTGGTATCCCTTGCAGTATTCGTATGCTTTACATTCTGGAGTTGACCTTTTTGGGCTTGTGCATGTTGTGCTGCACAGTATCATGGGATGGGGGTGATAGGGTTATACTCAGGTGTCATATGTAGGGATGTTTCTTTGCGGACCCAGTGGTGACTGCATGGGGCAGTTTTCCATTGGAGGTGATGCTGTTGTGGACAGTCTCGAACTTCATGGGGCACGCACAGGGTTCTCTCAGGGGACTGGTGTGGTGATGGTAGTGGGTGGCGGCCTAGGTCAGTCCCATGTTGTCTTTTACTAGCATCATGCGTTTCCACTGTGCTGTGTGTTGGCTGACAGTATTGGGCCATGTTGCTGCACTGTTACACACAGTAGCTTTTTTTTCACAGTGTTCATATTTCCTTTCCATATGTGCCTTCCCTTTTGTCCATTCTGCATTTTTTCAATCTTGCTTTCCTTGTAGTTGTTGATATGGAAGGACAGATTAGAAAGGCCATGTGGTCTTTTTCTGTCATCATATTTCTATGTTTCCTCTTAGCCATTGTTTTTCAGTTTGCCTGTCTCCTATGTGAGCCGCGTTTTGTGTATTTACGGTCATTTGGTTGTGTGGTGGGTCCAGCTTACCCCTTGCTCCTCTTGCCCTTTTACTTTGCAGCTACTTCCTGGCTCTTTGCACTTTCTTCTCCCACCACATGCATTTCCCCTGCCTCCTCCCTTTCCTGCTTTGCCCTACTTACTGTGCCAGGGTGATCCGGATCTTTTCCCCAGCCCCTGCGTGCTACAGCTAGGGCTGGCCTTCTGCAGCCCATGGGGAGTAGGTCTTCCTCATTTTCTTTACTAGCCTGCAGAACAGGAGGGTCTCCGCTTCAGAAAAATTTACTTGGCGGGTGGCCATTTTCAGCTCTGGTGGTGGTGGGTGGGTGGGCGGGCGGGGGGGGGAGTTTATTGTATCATGTCGCATGTGGACAACAGTGCAGGTGGACATGTTTTCGGAACTATACATCTCCAGCATATCACAGATTACATGTGTTACGTGCACATATACGGGACCCTGTTACGCGCAAGTTGCACGTTTAGCAGCTAGACATATAAATCCGTATTCTGTCACATGGCTGCACGTTTAACCACACAGGCACAGAATCGCATCTACATTTTGGACATCCACATCCACCCTGCACATCCTTCTCAGAATCGGGCCCCATCTGTTTACAGTGGGAGCAGGCTTGGGGAATATGGTAGGGACCAAAGCATTTCAGACACCAATTGTGTTTATCTGTAAGCAAAATGGTGCTGGAGCACTTGGTACATTTTTTGAACCCACTTGAGGGTTTGTCCATCATAAAGATGGTAGGCCAAGGCAGCATGAGGAATAATTAAGAAAAATTTTAAAGAAAAGAATATTTTTAGAAATAAATCAAAAGGCAAAAATGATACCAGAATCGGGACAATAGTGGTGGCAGTGAGGCAGAAGCACTTTGGAAAAAGTTTTCAAGTTCTTTCTCCGGTGATAGGATTTTGACCTGCTGGCTCCGGAGAAAAAGAATTGAGGAGAGGGAGTTGGGAGAGCAGGAAGGCAGTTGTGCAGTGCGGTGGAGTACTCCCAAAGGCTTTCCTACTGTAGCATATGTGAAGTATTGATCCCAATGGCCAAAACTTGATGCCATCTTGAAAACATCATAGATCAACCAAACCAGCACTTCTTTCCCTTCTCCACTAGTGACCTAAAGTTGTCATGTTTCTCGTGAGGAAAAATCTCTACCTTGTCCAAAATATTTTGCATGTATTTGCCCATCAAGAATTTAGAAAGAGACAAATTCAGCAAGAGACAATCAGGGAAATAAGCACAGCTTTCTGAAAAACCTTTTTTCCTAAGATGGTTCAAGGTACTAGCATACCTCTCAGAGGTTACCGAGAAAAAGATTATTGCTTGTCTCTATTATTTTGTAATGTTATAATTATTTTGCAATGTATGTTATTTTTATGTTTTTAATTAATTTGTAATCTGTCTTGAACTATTATTAAGTTCCCATGTGAATCAGCATGTGATAACTGTCCTGCCCCCATGCCAACATTACTGTGGGCCCGAGAAAACATTTACTGCCTATCTAAACCCATGCTAACTGCATAGCATTCATTAGTAAAAGGCCCTTTCTGTTAGTGTAGCTCAGATTTGTATTCATTTTTCACAGCCTGACCTAAACAAAATCTGATTATATCCTGAATTTTCTGAAGTGGCATAGAATTTCCCGATTCACCTTGATTCATAATTCTTAAATCAATCATCTTAGAGGGTCTTTTACTAAAGAGCACCCATCTGACAGTGCATGTTCTGAAGTGCGCTAAAGGTGTGCATTGCCAGGTAGCACAGGGCCATCCTGCACTAACTATGCAACCTGCATTAGAGGTGTGAGTGGGAGGGGTAGGGGCAGACAGTAAGCGTGATGAGCTCAGTGCATGCTAACTGCATTAGCATAGGTTCACCAAACACCACCTCAATAGATGGAGATAGGTGCACCCGCGCTAATGCAGCATGTGCTATGGGACAGGGCTCTGCATTAAACAGGAAAATGCTTTCCTCAAACAGTTAACGTGTGAATATAATACAGCATGGTTTTAATGCTAATCATGCGTTAGGTGCAATACCTTAATTCTTGTTAGTAAAAGGCCCCCTTGTTTTTTTGATGCACATAGGCTCAGATTTGGCCATCTTAGTGAGGGCAGGAAGATTTATCACAATTTAAGCAACTCTCCAACATAATCTATTACATTTAGTAAGTGTCTTACATTAAATAAATAAGTATCCAATTCCATCACGCTTCTGTACGAAACAAGTTGAGAAACACAGTAACAAAGATGTAACATCTAATGTCCTCATTTTCTCTGTTCTTCATCGCTAAGGATCTATTTCAGCAGTCAGTCATAAAAGCTCGTCATTTTTTCTTATCTTCCTCTTTGATTCCACCAACTTGGATAGATGATATGAAATCCCATACTCAAGCCAACGTTCATTAGCCTCTCCTCACCTATGTCACCTCCACACGTTACAACAATCCGAGCAGTCACCACAGTGAGGTCATTGCCCAAAATCTGGTTAGCTATGTTCCCATGATCTTGTTGGACAGGACTCAGCCATCACAATCTGAGTAGTTCCTGAGGAATTATATGCTGTTATTACCAGCCTGGCCAATTTATGACCAGCAGCAGGAGCATCACCAGGCACTAATTGCAATTGGACTGCACTTATCTATGTGGCTACCATAGTCAGAGCCCATATTGGGAAAGATTGGGCTGTTAATGGCCAGTTCAGAGAGCATACAGATATGTTCAGAGGTGGAGGAGGAGGATATAAGGGGGCCCCTCTCACTTCTGCCCTCAAGTGACCTCTGGCTTGGTACTGTGGGAACCTGATTTGCATACCCATATCAATAACTCTGGCCTGTGTTGCTTGCTCGTTATTGTCTTTATCTGCCATTGTTTACTCTTATCATCTTGCTGGTCAGTTACAGGTCACCAGTAACCTACCAGCACCAACCTAGTTAGATTCTGGGGTGCTACGGCCTAATGGAACCGAGTTAAACCAATAGCCTGCTTTTATTACTAGGTTTATTCACTGTGGAACCAACCAAAGTAATTGTTACTAAGTTTACGCAGTCTCTACATCCTGTTCCTACACTCCTTTCGATATCTGACCGAAGCAGGTCCAGATGCTGGGCTCCACCACCTCATATGGTTGGCTATTATTCCAGGCTGTGAAGTCTTCCTCTTTGACTTTTACAGTTCCACATTTAATTCAGCATCCAAGCCCTTCTCCATTTTTTACAACCAAATTTTAACATATTAATATAGACAACTAAACTACTGAGGCCATTATAAAAAAAACATCTGGTCTCTTCATGTTTATTAATATTTGGGTTTTAGTCCTGACCTCGTCCTGGAAATTATCCTAATCTTAAACAGTAGTATCATTGCTATTAGAATTGTAACTACTACATAATGCAAGTCACCACAAAATAATTAGAGTGTAACCATAACAGATGAATGCAGCCATTCTGCTGTTTTAAGGATATAGCTAAGGTTTATGCAGATGTACTTTCCCTCTGATCAGTGGCCTGTGTTTTCCTCTCTTTGGCCCTCTAGATCAGTGGTTCTCAACCCAGTTCTCAGGCCACTCCTAGGCCAATCGGGTTTTCAAGATTCCCACAATAAATATGCATAAGATAGATTTGCATATACTGCCTTCATTGTATGCAAATCGCTCTCATGCATATTCATTGTAGGATTCCTGAAACCCCCGACTGCGCTAGGTGTGGCCCAAGGACTGGGTTGAAAACCACTGCTCTAGATTTCATACACCTGAGCAAACACTCAAGCGCCTTCCATTTCTTCCACCTGTCTCCCGACTCAAATTAAATGCAAATTAACTAAAAAAACCTCAACCATTCACCAATGTGTGTTACTACAGTCAATTACAACTCTTATGTTTGCAATTATATTGGGTTCCATGATTCTTTTTATTCCTACAGACAAAAGGTTTTTATAATGCAATACATTTGTTTTATTTAACAGGAAATTTACTGATCAGCATATGACTGTTTGGCTATAAACTAATATCCAGCTGTATGATTTTTAATACAAAAAAATAATTTATTTTTACACTTTGATAAACATTGTCCTAGCTGTATTTTTATGTGCAATTTACTACATACAGTAACATTTACATAATTCCTGGTCCAATAATAAGTAGTTAAATTGGTTTTGGCCTTCATTTATATAACAGCTGATTCAAATAAAACATGTATATTTTGTAACAGAAACCTCTAATATATATACTTTATTTAGATCCCTTCATGAAGGCACACCTAGCCAGTCAGGTTTTCAGAATTAATCCAATGAATATGTATGAGAGATTTGCATATACTGGAGACCCATTGTATGCAATTTTCTCTGATGCATATTTATAATGATAACCCCGAAAACTCGATTGGCTGTCTACAGAAGACGGTGAGAAGCACTGTCATAAGGAACCAAGCAACAGAGCCGTACTAACAGCTGTATGAGCGATGGATCTGCACAGGGCACAAGTAAAGAAAGGGTGCTAATATCATCACCGGGCTTCCAGGAAACTCAAAAAGAGCTTGTTGATGGGGCGAAGGAGGCACCAAAATAGTTAACTGCACATGGTGCATTTCTAGCTTGGTGCAGTCCTGTAAAGCAAGTTCAAACTCTTAAGCGCAGGTCCTTTATGAATTATTAAAGATAAAGATGTTTAAAAAAATCATATAGGCAACATTTTAAAAAGTTTAGAACATGCATTAACAGATTATACCAAAACTTTTCTAGATCTTGATTTATTTTATGGAAACAGAAGTCTTTAAGACAAAACTAAAACAACCAATTTTTATAACTATACTTTTAAAGCAAACAAGAACTTTACTTGTAATTTTAAATGACATTTCTTAGGCTTCAAAAGATCAAATATGTATTCAATTATTTGTTCAGTTTATCTATATCAGTTTATTCCAAAGCACAACTAACTAGAAGGTAATATGGCAAAGATCCAACGCCATATGCAACCAAATGGAAATAGACACATTCAAAACTAGGTAACAAATAAATGTGAAAGCCCTGGCATAAAAGAAAAGAAAGTGGATTTAGAATTTGGACTAAAGCGAAAGAGTACAAATTTTAGTAAGAGGTTTACTGCACAGGTGAAAGACAGGAAAGAAAAAGTAGAAGCAAAACACTGCACAAGATAAACAAGGAAAAAACATTAAGAGAGAATGAGAAAAAAAATGAAGACTGATAAATCCTGCAGCCATGGTGAGGCTTATCAGAGAAACATTTTAAATGTTAGCCAAATATGTTAAACTAGCTGTGATATAAACAAAGATCCCTACAGCGGCAAATAGCAGCTGCGGGGCACAGGTAGGCAGAGGGTGCCGGACCAGCAAGGGCTAAGTGTGGTGGGGAGCAGAGGGGCATAAGGGTGGGCCAGTGGAAGCATATTTTAGAGGCCCGCAGCACCGGGATCACCCTCTTGCCCCTCTGAAGAAGACAGCGTAACGACTTGCAACTTAGCTCAGTGGTTTACCTCGGTGAAGTCAGTCGTTTGATTTTTCTTTTCCTTCGAGGGCCTTTCTTTCATATTGGTCAGTATTTGAGCCTGGGGCCTGCAGGGCGACAATTGGGCAGAGCATCGAGAGTCCACATCCAGACGGAATGAGTCATCCGGTGGAGAATGAGGACCCCTGGGGAAGTTGGGTGGCGTGCCTCATGCAGACTTCAGATCGGTTGAGCAGGGGGAGACAAGTAAGGCAGGCACCAAGGGGCTGGGAAAGCAAGAGGCCATGGGAGGTGCGGGAGCAAGCAGAGTGGGGTAGATGGCTGATTGGGGTGAGACTACTACTGGAGGGTCCTTTGTGGTGGCCATCTTGGGATTGGGATGTGACAGAGAATGGAGAACTACTCCCCCCTCCCCCCCCAAAAAAAGAAAAGGGGGATGACGGATGGGGCTGATGGCATGTTGTTAAGGGAGAGGGGCAAGGTAGGCATGGGGGAGCATGAGGCAACAGCATGTTAAGGTTTGTTCTTTCTATGTGGGGACATGGAGAGGTTGATATGGGCATTTGTGCTCTGTGTGGAGTTGTGCCATGTGGGGACGTTTTACTCGTAGACGGGTATGGTAAAGGCAGCAAGGTTAAAATAGTGGGGGGGGGGGGGGGGGAGAGCACAAGTTGATTGCTGAGATGGACCTTACATATTAAAAAAAAAAAGAGAAACACGGGGGAAATGTTATATGTACAAAAAAAATTTTTTTTCTTAGAGATGTTTTGGTTTTGCTAGACAAAGGGGACATCTCGTGGCCTCTTAGGGAATGGCAGTGACTGAATTTTAAGTATTTCACACGAGTACTCAACAGCGGACATAAGGCAGTGGAGAAATGATGAAGGGAGGACTAGGAACGGGGATAGCAGGGACACAGGCGCTGGGGGGAGGGGAGGAGGGAAACAGAGACCAGTTCAGCCTTGACGGACAGGACGCAACAAGGTTGATGGGCTGACAGTAAGGAGTAAGTGACATTTTCCCATTTTGCCTCTCCCTAGCATTTTCTTGAAGTGATATGCCTCAGAAGAACAGCGGAGGACAGAGCGGGACACAGGGGTGACAACGAACTGCCAAATGTCAGGGAGGTTCTGAAAAACAGGCCTCAGTAGCAAGCACTAGCAAGGCAGCCACAGGGGTTCAGAAGGCATCCACTGTCGCAACCAAGAGAAAAAGGATGGAGGACACAGCTGAGGCTACCACAAGGCGAACAGCGGCAGCGAGGAAGGTTACCAAAACAAGGACCACAAGATGTGAAATGGAGGAACTGATACAGGTCCTCAGAGAACAAATCAGTCAGCTTGGCCTCGGGGTGGTCTGTCCAAAGGCTCAAGGCCCCCCCGAGTGCAGCAAATGACCCCTATGAAAACACCACACCCAGTGGACTGGGCGGCATGTGGTGCACGCCGGCACAACAAGCTACTTCAGGTAAGTCTGTTCATCAGTTGATGGTGCAAAGTCTGTTCACCACAATGTCGAAAAGCTCCTCGTCAGACAGCAATGGAGAGTTCACCTTCATTCAATTCATGGAAAAGGCTTTTAAAAAGTTTAAAGGATGGAAAAGTTCAGCAGATAGGGCCTGGCTGGGGGTGCAAGCGCAGGCAAGGAACGGACCACCCATGCAGCCGTGGGAGCAAGCACATTCTAACCACCTGAGCTGCAGCTATTACAAATGGGACAGATGTGCATTGCATTGTGTCATCTTTGCACATGAGGTGTCAAAGAAGACTTTAAAGAAGATATGGAAGAATGAGTTCATCAATATCTTCGCTTTGCTTATTAGGGACCAGGAGGGTGAAGATAAAGAGGGCAAGGAGAAGGAGAAAGGGACAGGAGAGAGTGTGAAAGTCCAAAATAAATACGTCTATATACAACTGGGTGTCAGTGTTTCATATCTACATGAGCGTAGTGATGGAGAAGGAGCCCAAACTCGGCCCTTTCCTGATTAGACATCTCGATACTATAATGCGCATACATAGGCGCTTTGGGAAATGGGCTTGGCTGAATTATGACCTTAGCTTCTGGAAGCGTATGGCGGTAGATCACACCCTGACATGGCGTCATCGGGTCATCGACCTATGGTTAGGAGGTGGCGCAGAACAGGCCGTTACATCATGATGGTGGGAACCAGCCTTCTCTCCCCTTTAATAAGCGCCCATCCGAGAAGACATATCCCCCCACAGCCCATGGGGTCAGCAGTCTCTGGGGAGGTGGTACTGTTGACAATACAACAGCAGACAATGCACATCGAACCCCTATAAGTTCAGGCATGTTTGTACTGGCTGTGGGGCAGGCCACCTAGTTATGCAATGCAGATTCAACAAAGACGGAAAGCTGCATAGGGCTCCAGTCAGCTTCTGCAGGAATGATGGCAGTGGCCCCGTCGCCCATCAACCTTAAAAGTATGCGCCCCTGGTTGCTGGCCTATCCCAACCAGGAGAAGGCCCACAGCATTGTGGAGGGGTTTGTGCAGGGTTTTCACATCCCATTAAGCCCAGCGGCGCTCTTTTGCCTCCAATGCTCAATTCCCCATCCATCATTCAACACATCACGGTGGTGCGGGACAAACTCGCCAAGGAGATTGACTTAGGAAGAATTGTCGGTCCTTTCCACCGAAGAAGGACCCAGGAAAATTTTGATTAATTCACAACTTGTCATACCCCAACAGTAACTCAGTCAACGACTATACTGATCCGCATTTGTGCTCGGTGCAATATGCCTTGGTGGACCAGGTCATAACTCTGGTGTGGGGAACAGGTATGCAGGCCTATCTAGCGAAAGCAGACATTGAGTCAGCATTTCACCTGCTGCCAGTGCTCCCGGACTCCTTTAAAATTGCTTGGTTTCTGCTTCGGAGGGAGTTTCTACTATGACAAATGCATACCCATGGGAAGCTCCATTTCTTGTGCCTACTTTGAGCCCTTTTGTTCCTTCAGGCACTGGGTGACTGAGGAAATCACTGGACCAGGAAAGGTGGTTCATTATTTGGACGACTTCCTGTTCATAGGCTTCAGATACGAGCAGTGTCAGTGGGTAATGACATCCTTCTGGCAGACTGCACAGCAGTTAGGTATACCCCTGGCAGCAGACAAAACCACTGGTCCGGTGACAGTAATCACTTTTTATGGGTATTGAGCTGGACACTCGTGCACAAGTGTCGCACCTGCCGCAGGAGAAAAACAGAGCAACTATCAAACGGATGAAGAGCACGCGCAAGGTGACACTGGAACAGCTCCAGTCCTTGATGGGCCTGCTCAGTTTCGTGGCTAGAGTTATTCCCATGAAGGTGGTCTTTTGCCACCAGATAGTAGCCCTGGCAACTAAAGGGACGAATAAGCGACACCACCATATTAGGGTGACAAAGGACTTAAAGGACAACTTGGGCTTTTGGGAGGTATTCCTACAAACCTTCAATGGCATGGTCTTTTGGCAGGACCCACCTGTCTTCAAGCTTGGACCTAGAACTCTATACTGATGCCCCAGCAGAATGAGATTTGGGATATACTTTCGCGGAGCATGGTGCTCCAAACCATGGCCAAGTGATTGGCATGCACGCAGCAACATGAAAGATATGACCTTCCTAGAACTGTGCCCAATAATGGCAGCCCTATTTATATGGGCCCCACAATTAGCGAACAAAGTGATCACTTTTCGCACAGACAATATGGCAGTGGTCCAAGCGGTTAACGGAATGTATGCCAGGACAATGGGGGTGGTGGCCTTGTTGCAACAGATGGCATTGATATGTCTGAAACACAACATCACTTGTAGGGCCGAGCATGTGCTGGGATACCGTAATATATTGCTGATGCTCTCTCTCATTCTAAGATGATGGTTTTCTGCAGCAGTGCTCCCAGTGCTGACACGGACAGGACTCTCATCATAGTGGCAGTCTGGGCCTTTGGCCTGCTGAAGTATGGAAACTAATGATGGACTCCCTGGCAACACAGACCAGACATGGATACATGAGGGGGATGGAACCAGTTTCAAGAATTTTGCTGACAGAAGGTGATCAGGAATGGTGATCGGTTTCAAATTGACACTGTAATTTGATGGCTACTCTCCTGTAAAGAGCAGGGTTTGAGTATATCGGCGGTCCAAATGCACTTGGCGGCCATCACCTTCTTCGTCAGAGTGATGGGAGAGCAGGGCTTGTCAGCCGACTTTGCCATTATAAGGGTGGTGAAGGGATGGTCGGCTAGGTAAAGCTGCCTACCAGACCAATGACGCCCAATTACACATGAATTGTTGAGAGGGATGTTGAGAGCCACGGACACGGTCTGCCATGATGCATTTGAAGCACGGCTCTTCTGATGTGCCTTTGTAATGGAATTCTTCAGCGCTATGAGAGTGAGTGAGTTAGTGGTGCCATCAATGAATGCACAAGGGGAAAGGGGGTTTAAGTGGCAGGATGTAACGTTGCAGGGCGGAAAACTAAAGATCCTCATACAGACATCTAAAACCGACCCAACAGGTAGGGGTGTCAGGGTGTTGTTGGCTCCCTTGCAGGAGGATGATAACTATCCATTAAGAAACATACATGAGTACGTCAGTATCTGGCCACAAGAGGGAGAGTGGTTCCTAGTGCATGAGGATTGGACCCCACTCTTGTGGTTCCAGTTCGTCAGAGTGGTAAAACTGTGTATTGGTCAACTGGGGATGAGGGAGGAGGAATATGGCACACTCTCCTTCAGGATAGGAGCGGCTACAACCGCAGCAGGACTGGGTATGACAAGGGAGCAGATCATGGTGATCATCAGAGCACTATAAGTTATACGTGCGTTTGGAGGGGGAGCCATAAGGGCCCCTGCGGTAGCACAGTGGCAGCTTTCAGGGAACACCACAGCCATAACTCACATCTTAATTGGTTTTGTTGTAGTGCGGATACCACGCGAGGTGTACAAGAGGTATGGATCCGCGGCCACTCCTTTATACACTGGGCACAGAGGAGGACCAGGGATCAACCTCAGGGGTTTAATTTAGGAATGAACATAGCAGAGGTATCCATTGTTTGGATGGGACTGTGTGGTATGCTGTAGGACCAGTTAGTGCCCATGCTCCTACATAAGAAGAGGGCGAGGGGGGCCCCCTGGGCACTGATAGTACATCTAGGGGGAAATGACCTGGCGAGGACTCGCAGTATGGATCTGGCCAGTTAGATGCTTTCCCTGGTACTTCACTTGGCCTGGTCCTGCATCATACCATGCAGAGTATGGAGAGGTGAATGCTCGCATTGGGTCATGGAAAAAACCCGCCGCAAGGTCAACCAATGGATGATTCGTTTTAAAGAAGCCATCAGGGGGTACTGCATCAGACATGAACTGATTGAGGAGAGATGCCCTGGACTATATCGCTCAGATGAGGTGCACCTGTCTTACAGAGGCAGGGATATTTTCCTCTGTGCGATACAGGACACAGTGAAAATGTTATGGAGCAGGTCGAGGCTTGGCCGCACCTAAGGGTAGGTGGGGACTCATGGACAAGTGAGGAGTCACTGTCAGTGGGCAGTGGCCCAATTAGGGGTGCGAAAGGGGGATTCACAGCCATGTAAGGGAACAAAAGGGGGAGTGGCTCGGAGAGACTTGTCTTCCCCCCGACAGGGCAACGGGCCACAGCAGGGACAGTGGGTGGATGGTGCCACCCTCCCCACGTCCCGCATGCTTACAAGACATGGGGAAAAGGGGAGGGAGGGGCACACAGCGCAGACACAGGCAAGAATGGCTAGGATATGACCTCTGACTGGGCAGGATCGGAGCCGAGAGGCAGACCTCTGCTGCAGCGAGGGTAAAGCATGTTTCTTAATGCATGCCTTATCTGGGTAACATGTAAGTGAAGTGCATGAATGGCAGAAAGAAAGGAGGCGGGGCTTCAGTCGTCTCCACACCCCAAGGCTGTGTCCCCCATTGGGAACCTGATTAAAGGATGCACAAAGTTGAACTGCTTTAAGTAGAACTGTAGAGTTGAAATGGTTGTACAGATATTATGTGAGTTATATGTTGATCATTAATATTTGATACTTGTGTAAATTATGCAATGCTGTGGCCAGCAGATACCAATAAATAAGTCACAATTGTTTGAACAAAAAAGCATGTCTTGGTATTTACTACAAAGGGAGGGGGGGGGGTTAACAGATAGGCATGTCTACCCTCTTGCCTGGCTGTGAACCACTAAAGACTGAAGGAGAAGATCTGTATGGAAAGAAATGGGGCCATTAGTGCCTGCCCTAGACACGTGCGAGCATGTTTTTTGCAACCGGCCCCAGTCTGTGCAGTGCTCTGCTCTCAGCTCCATCTGGCAGACTCTACTCCCCTCACAAGGGACCCAGGATATCAATGCTTGACCCAATACAAGCATTGTGGAACCTGTGTCTTTTGGGGAAACTGCTAGGTACGTATGACCTAGATTGGCCACTGCTGGAAACAGGATACTGGGCTTGATGGACCTTGGTCTGACCCAGTATGGTATATCTTATGTTCCCCTACTCACCTCTGCACTGTCACCAGACTTGTAACCGAGGGGGGGGGGGGGGGAGAAATAAAGCATAAAGAGAAGCCTCAAATAAAAACAACAACAAAAAATAAAACGTGGAAGGAAGCCCCTATAACTAATATATTACCTGTCTCCATTACTGGCATGATTGATTTTTGTCCTGGAGAGGAGGCCAGCAGAGAAGAATTTTAAAAAGTGAAAAAAGCCGTGATCGGGCTGTCACGGTTATAGGGAGCAGTGACAGGCAAGGGTTTTTTTAAAGTTGAAACTACGGCTGCGATCACGGCCAGCATCAGAAAACACAATTGCTGCAATCGGGGCCACGGTGATGATGCGCCAGTGGTGGGGACCCAGAAGGCATGAGGAAAGCAGAGAGAAGGCGGCCAGGACAGTACGCACCAGCCGCAATCAGGCCTGGACTCTGATCCAGGGCTTAAGGAGAGCTGCCAGAGCAAGCCAGGGGCCTGCTTAGAGTAAGCTAAGGGAGCAGATCTGGCCTTAAAGGGCCCTCCACACTCCAAGAGGCTGGGTTCAAGCTGGTGAGTGACTGAATTCTGCTTGAAGAGGGGGGGTGCAGGGCCAGAAGAGAAAGATGTGGGAAAGACTGGAAAGGAGGCCCAAGTAACCGGATGACACCAGGATGTGCTCATTCAGCCCTAATGCACCCGCAATAGCAATGCCCCATTGCTCCCACATGCAACATTGCTTAATCCCGGGCTCTGGGTTGTATGGTGGAGGGATTGTCTCCCTGGGGGTGCCTGTGATATATGGGAATGGAGGGGGGTGTTTGTGCAGTGGTCCGTGATGTGTGGGATGAATGAAAGGGAGGGGATAGAGCTGGACATCTGAGATTGGGCAAAGGGGTGTGTGAGATGTGGAGCTTTATGGGGAGGGGTTGCTTGCAGGAATGGAGGGGTGTCTGTGGGGGTATCAATAAGCTTAGTTATAGATAGGAGGACTGGGTTATTTGTGGAAGCTGGAGATTGTGATGTGTGGGGTGGATGAGGGAAAGGGATTTTGGGGGTGTCTGAGGTTCAGAGATGGAAAGGTATCTGTGTGAGACTGGAGGAGGCAGTGTCTATGAGATGTGGGATGGATGAGGGGGATAGTCCTGTGGTGGTGGTCTCTGAAAGGGATGGAAGTAGATAGATGTATTTATTTTATTTATTCATGGAACTTGCTATACTACTCTTTAAACAGGAAAGTCCTCAAGGTGGCTTCATTTGCAGTGAAGTGTGGGGTTAGAGATTGTCTGTGGGGCAGTGGACTGAGGGGGGGGGGGGGATCTACAAGGTGGAAGGGGCTAGGGCTGGTGAGATGAGAGGCAGAGGATGGTGGACGAAGGTTGAGGTGGTGAATATAGATGGTAGAAATAGGGAACTAGGGAGTGGGTAAAAGAATATAGAAAAAGGGGAAGGAGAGAGACAGCTAGGGCAATGGGAGCACTAGACAGGAGGATAAGAATGGGAGGTGGAAAGCTGGTAGATAGGTGAAAGGTAAAAAGTGGAAGACTAACAGATAAAAGAGTGAAAGAAAAGGAGAGTTGGGGTAAAATCTAAATATGTGTGGATAGAAAGGCAGAGGAGAGAAATGGGGGGAAAAAAGATAAAAATAAAAGATCTACATCAAAGACATGTAGATAGGGATGAGAAGATAAGAAGAGAGAGAAAACATGGAAAGGAGTCACTGAGAAGACAGACACAAAGAAAGCAGAAAAGAGACTGAAACCAGCTCATTTGGAAAAATAAAATGGCCAGATATCGCCTTTATATGAATCTTTCTATTTCTCTGGTGTTGAACTGCATGCAGTACCTGACTTCATGGGGTTTTGGTTTAATTTTTGTCTGCATATTTCTATTTTAACTTTATGATTCCTTATTATGTACTTGGTGAGAGTTTATTTATATTCTAAACGTGTGACTGAGGCCAGGTATTCTGTCAGCAATGAGTTTCTGTATAAGGATCTTAGAAATCTGGCTTGCTCAGTGTTCTTGGTAGGTGTACAGATTTTCTAGGTCTCACAGCAGTATTTATGGTTGCTGTCCTTTTCTAGGTAGGCTCCTTGTGGGAATTTTGGAAGTTTGTGCTGTTATGTGATGGTAGATTTGCTCTATAGGTCCTGTGCTATGGTTCTCACTTTTTCTTTTTGTTTCCTGTGTGGAGACAATAGGGTATTGGGGGGGCGGTACTGGAATATGGATAGTTTAAGGTTTGCAGTTTTGTGTTCTTGATGCTGTACAGATAGGTCTTAAATTTCAAATATTTTGTTAATCCAGATTCAAGGAAATCTCAAACTTCAAGGAAATCTCAGTTTAGTTTTGTCTTGTGGCCTGATAGCCTCACTGTTACTGATTTCTGGGCTTTGGCTAGCTCTGGCACAGTGTAATCCAGCCTGCACACCCTAATTTGAATGTCCAGCTAAAAGGATTTTTTTCTCATTTTATATCTTCCTTCCTTATCATTAAGCTGGTCACAGCACTGACCAAATAAATCCATTTGTCATGAAAATATGTATACAAATGAGGCTCTGAGGATATGCAAATGAGGCCCAGCAATGAATCTCCACATATGGTCCGGGCCACCCCTGGAGGCCATGGAGCTTTGAGCTGCAACTATCTACTAAAGAAAGCATGCAATTTTGATTAAGTTTAAAATGCATTGCATTTAAATTTCAAGCAGATTTGAGTAAATGATTTTGAAACTTGTATTTTAAACTCATTAAAAAAATATAAGAGGACTGGTAATACATGAAAAACTTAATGCTGCTTGAAAAAGGCATTAGTGGATGTAGTAAATCTTTAATAGCTGCTGTTTGAAAGTTTCAGCAATAGAAAGATAACGGGTCTTGATAGACAGAGGACAGCAAAAATTATGCCAAGGTTGAATGAAGTGACAATGGTGGAATGGTGGAATTGAGACAATACCATTCATAACAAGGATAATTCATAGGTTCTTGAGATCACTTCTGTACTTACACTTCTTTGTTCTTACCACATTAGAGGCTGTTTTGAATAGCCCATCTAGTGGGAAGGTATGCGCTAACTTTTGTATGTGTGTACTTGGCAGTTTTATTTTCAGTTTGTAGATCAAGTACTTTAAAGTACGTATGTACAAATGGTGCATGTTCATTGCACTTTCTATTTGTACAGGCAGTCACTTATGAGGCAAAACTGTCAACAACTGAAAATGCATAAGTACATGCCATTTTTGTTCCCCAACCTAAACATGGCCCCAGGAAAACCACATTTTAATCTAGTTAAAAGCGCATACTGTGGAAACCATGTCTTCTTTTAGCTGATAGAGGGAAAATGTTAAGTTCAGCCAATTTATCTGGGTAAACAGCTTTAAAAATTGTCCTCTTTATGAACTATTTCACAACATGTGTAAATTGTCATGCCAATAAACTTGCTTGAATTTGAAATGTGTTTATGAAAAGATAAGAGAGAAAAGATGGAGTGAGTAAAGAGAAGAAAAGAAAAAGTATGCAAACTTTGCTGGATTCGGCTAAACATGAAGGCAGGGCATCAGTTAGAGATATTATCAAGACAATTAGAGATGAAAAGAATAATACAGTGTAAGTACAGGAAAAGACAAAATCAATACATATCACAAAAATAAAAATAAAAATAAAAGCTGAAAGAAGAGTTAACAGGACCCATGAGACAGATGTACCATGAAAACAGAAGTAGATCAAACACCATCATGGAGGACATAACAGCACAGGAGTATTTCGCCAAAACCTTGAAAACAGAGAAAAAGCAGAATTGGAACTAGGTAAACAGAAAGCAGAGAGAGGAAAGAATAAAAGTGATTGACGGCATACAGTAACTACTAGAAACATAAATTGCAAGATGAGTGAGCTAAAATGCCCGACTTTAAGCGATAAAACTGGTCATTTCATAAACCTGGAAGAGGGATAACTACTGAGAAAATGGAAACTTGGGTACTAATTATACAGAGACGACGGCTTACTCTGGGCGAGGAATACAACTTTATGGTAAGGAAAATAGTACAAATAAGGTATGGGCACTAAATGAAAAGAGCAGCATAGAACTGCCATGGATAAAAATTCTAAGCTTTAATAAGGATTTGTTATTTTGGCTATACTTTTTACGATCTAATCAAGAAACACCAGGGCCCATTATGAGAGCAATTTTCAATACTATGGGCCTGATATTCACAGGCACTTATCCGGTTAGCAGCACCTGAAAGGAGTATTCAGAAATATTCCCTCTAATTACCTCAGCACTATCCGGATAGTGCCAGCAAAGTCCATAGGCAGAGCTGGGATGAAATTATCCAGATGTCAGCAATAATCAGCCCGCTAACCAGATAGCTAACTGGATAACGCACTGAATATCTGGGGTTTTATTTAAATGTGGTGGTTGGTCTATAAAATATAATGCTGACCACCACATTAAATACTGACCCCTATGTGTTTTGATAAAACATTTGTAGATACCCTTACCACTGAATTTGCACCATTTCTCAGTGGGGAAAGTAAGTCCAAAGAAAAGTACCCACAGAAATCTACACCTGCTAAGAGTACTTTTTCCCATAAAAAAATATAGTTTAGAAAATGCAAAACTAAGGGGTCCTTTTACTAATCTGCAGTAAAAATGTGCAAATATTATGAGGTTCTTTTACTAAAGGGTGCTATGGTGTTGCACCTAACGAGCCGATAATGCTCAAACAATAGCGCATTAGGTGCAAAACCACAGCCTTAACTCTGCTTTTATAAAGTGTAATTTCTTTTCCTTTTCTGGCCTTGTGCCTTACTTTTATCGTTTTTTATGTATTGTAAACTGCTCTGATTTTATTGTGAAGAGCAGTCAATCAAATTTTAATAAACATAAACATAACTGTCAGGGGCATGGAAAGCACAATCCCAGCAGTTAAAGCAGTGCACCCTGCCCTAGCGCGGCATGAAAATAGTGCTGCTCCATGAGTGCGCTGACTACAAGGCACTCACTCCTAACCTACCCACTTACAAAATGAATGCATCATGGAGTTAGTCCCAAAAAACAGACATGCTGTCATGACCAAGTGCTGTTAATGCGTGCCCCAGAATCCACATTAACAACAGGCACTTAACATGGCAATTAGCACACATTAATTGTCAAGCCATCATGTTAACTGCTGGTGCAGTTGTGACTGCACTTTATTAAAAGGGCCCTTATGTGTATTATTACCTTCCTCCACCTAACTCCCATCTCAGGAACATCTGCCTGAAAATGTGGATCAATGCAGATAATTTCACCCACACAGGAAATGGAAATTTTCAAATAGCCTTTTTACCCATAAGTGGCTATTTATACAAACAAATGGTTTTTGCAAATTGCCCTCTAGAGAAGCTACAAAAATAAGTAATAATAATATTTGGAGACTTCAATCACCTTCATATAGTCCAGGTAAATATATCCTCAGAGTAAAGCTCATTTCTAGACATTACAGAAACAGAGAAAAATGAAGGCAGATTAAGACTATATGGCCTATCCAGTCTACCTTTTCATACCAACTACTAAGCTGTAGTCCTTTTTTTCCTTTAGAGAGCCTCTCTATCTGTCCAAGGCTTTCTTGAATCCAGATACAATCCTTATCTCTACTACCTCCACTGACAGACTATTCAATGCATCGACTAATCTTTCTATAAAGTAGTATTTCTGCAAATTACTTCTGAGTCTAGTCCGTCTCACCTTCATTCTATGCCCCCTCATTGCAGAGATTTCTTTCAATTGAAAGGGGCTCTCCTCTGTGCATCTATGCCATGGAGGTATTAAGTGTTTCTATCATATCTCCCCTCTCCCACCTTTTTTCCAAAGTATACATATTGAGATATTCAAGTCTTCGTCATATGCCTTATGATGAACAACATTGACTGTTTTGGTAGCCACTCTCTGCACCAACTCCATTCTGTTTATGTCCTTTTGAAGGCGTGGTCTCCAAAATTGTACACAATACTCCAAATGAGGTCTAACTAAAGACTTATATAAGAGGCACTATTATAACAGAAACATATAAGATTATAACAGACAAAAAACAAAGATCATCTTAGTCTACCCAGTTTAATTCCTATTTCACTTTATCTCTGCCTTTACCTTCACTTCTTTACTATCAAGAACTTTAGTGTTTTTCCAATGTTCTCTCAAATACTTTTACCGGTTTTGACTCCACCACCTCCACTGGGTGGCTGTTCAATGCATCCATCAATCTTTCTGTGAATAAATATATTCTAATGATACTTCTTTTAGAGACTCATATCACCTTTTTCCAGAGAGTGTAGTTACTCACCTGTAACAGGTGATCTCCGGGAACAGCAAGAATTTAGTCTTCACATATGAGTGATATCGGGTACCGACAGAGCCTGCACGGGAAGCTCCCCAGCTACCAATAGGAAAGTCTCTGGGAGCAGTCCACTGCACCTGCACTGGTGCCTTCCCACTCTTCCAATATACTCTCCTCAGTTGAGTATACAGCTGAAGAAAAAGGAGAGTAGAGAAGAGAGAACCCTACAACTCCATGGAGAGATGGGTGGGTTGCGAAGACTAAATTCCTGCTGTTCCCAGAGATCTCCTGTTATAGGTGAGTAACTACGCTATCTCCAGGAACACGCAGGAATGTAGTCTTCACAAATGGAACTCCCTTGCTCCCAGAGGACACAGTTAACATCGGACAAGTTCACTGACCTCGACTTCCCCGTCACAGAGATCTGGTCAGAGTGGGTGGGGGGTAGGAGTTGTATCTACATCCCAAAGAGATGTTGAAGGACCATCTGGCCAATGGCCGCATCCCAGCGGGAGTCCTTGTCCAAGCAGTAGTGGGCTGCAAAGGTATGGCTAGAGGACCATGTAGCAGCTTGGCAAATCTCAGCAACGGGTACTGTACATGTTGGTCACAGAGGCCAACATAGCCTGGACATTGTGAGCCGTGATGTGTCCCTTGAAGGAAAGTCCTGCTTTGTCATAAGAGAAAGATATGCAGTCCACTATCAACCGGGATAGGGAGCGTTTGGTCACTGAGAGACCCAGGTGTGCTGGGTCAAAGGATACAAATAGCTGAGAGGTTTTCCTGAGGTTTTGTGTTCTCTGGAGATATAAGGCCAGAGCCCTCTTGCTGTCGAGTATGCAGAGTTGCTTCTGCATGTGAGGCATGCAACCATGGAAAGAAGACTGGGAGGATGATAGACTGATTAATATGAAAAGGGGAGACCACTTTTGGGAGGAAATGGGGCTGTGCCCGTAGGACTACTTTGTCGTGGTGAAAATGTGTATAAGGGGCATGAGCCACCAAGGCTTGTAACTTGCTGATATGCCTGGCTGAGGTCAGGGCGTTGAGGAAGAGAACCTTCCACGATAAATAGCGGAGGTGTGTGGTTGCTAATGGCTCAAAGGGTGGTTTGAGAAGTTGAACTAGCACCATGTTGAGATCCCATGCCACTGGTGAGGGGTGAATAGGTGGCTTGATGAGGAGCAGACCTCTTGTGAATTGTACCACTAGAGGAACATGGATGTGGGCTTGCCATTGACAGGGTTATGAAAAGCTGAAATAGCACTATGGTGTACTCGAACAGAGTTTGATTTAAGATCGAGTGATGATAGAGGTAGTGCAACAGCGTTGGAACTGATGCTTCAAATGGATTGTGAGCATTTTGAGAGCACCGTGTAGCATATCTTCACCACTTGTAGGAATAAGCCCTTCTGGTGGAGGGTTTTCTGGAAGAAAGGAGGATGTCTTTGACCTCTGTAGACAGAGGAAGATCCTGAAGAACTATGCTGTCAGGAGCCAGGCCGTTTAGGCGAAGGGCTCGGAGATTACTGCGGAAGAGTACTCCATTGTCTTGTGAGAGGAGACCTGGCCTGGATCCCAGCAGAATTGGTGAGGTTTGTACAATGTGTAGTAGGAGTGAAAACCATGGTTGGCGAGGCCAGTGTGGGGCTACGAGTATCATGGAGCCTTTGTTTGCTCTCAGTTTGAAGAGTGTCTTCGAGATTAGGGGGTTGGGGGAAAGGCATATAGAAATACCCGACCCCAATGGATCATGAAAGTGTCCTATGCCAGACTGAGTTTGGATGGTATTTTGGAGCAGAACCAGGGAAGCTTGGAGTTCTCTGGAGTGGCAAAGAGATCTATCCATGCAGTTCCCCAGAGATGGAAGAACTCTGTTGCCTTTGGCAGATCGAGAGACCATTCGTGGGGTTGCAGGATGCAACTCAGGCGGTCTGCTAGGAGACTGCTCTCTCCTGGAAAGTAAACTACACATAGGTTCATGAGGTGTTGAATGGCGAAGTCCCAAAGTTCGCAGGCTTCCTGACAGAGGGAGAGTGCCAGTTCCCCCCTTTTTGTTGATATAAAACATTGCCACCTGATAGTCTGTCCGGATAAGGACTGGACTGTTGGAGAATTGATGCTGAAAAACCTGGAGAGCTTTTGTGATTGCTCAAACCTCCAAAAGGTTATCTGCTGTTGGGACTCGTGCTGTCCAGAGACCTTGTGTGCAGAGAGATTCCGTGTGTGCTCCCCAACCGTTTGGAAGCATCGGTCGTCAGCGTATGCTGTGACTGAGGCGTCTGAAAAAGTGACCCTGCTAGATTTTTCTGGGATGCACCACCACTGGAGGGAGTCGGTCATGGGAGATGTTATTTAGATCAGATCCCGTAGGCTCCCTGTGGCCTGAGTCCACTGGATTGAGAGAGTCCATTGCGTCTGACACATCTGGAGTCTGGCAAATGAGACTATATGTACTGTGGAGGCCATGTGGCCTAGTAATGTTAGAAAGCAGTGTGCTGAAGCCTCTTGGCTTTGTTGCATGCTTGTGGCCAGTTGTATCACGAGATTCATGCGGTCCACCGGGACAAAAGTTTTGCACTGCTTGATGTCTAAGACGGCACCTATGAATTCCAACCTTTGCGATGGAATGAGGTGCGATTTTGGAAAGTTTATGACGAACCCGAGGGATTGCAGAAGGGTTGGGTTTTTTTGCTGAGATAAGCAGAGTTCTCCTGGAGAGTCTGCCTTTATCAGCCAGTGGTCCAAGTAGGGGAAAACATAGATCTTGTGTTTTCGAAGATGAGCTGCCACTACAGCCATGCATTTTGTGAAAACTCTTGATGCAGATGCTAGGCCGAAGGGGAGAACCCTGTATTGATAATGTGTTCTTTGACATGTGAACCTGAGATACTGCCTGTGGCTTGGGTATATAAGAATATGTGTATAGGCCTCTTTGAGGTCTAGGGAACAAAGTCAGTCATTTTCTTGGAGGTAGGGAAGAAGAGTCCCCAGGGAGATCATCTTGAATTTTTCTTTTACCAGGAATTTGTTTAGATTTCTGAGGTCCAGAAGGGGCCTGTGGCCTCCCGACGTCTTTGGAATGAGAAGTAGGGGGAGTAGAAGCCTTTGAACCGTTCCTGAAGAGGAACTGGTTCTATGGCTCCTTGTGTAAGGAGAATATTTATTTCTTGCTGGAGGAGGGCATCTGGGGGGTGGGGAGGAGGGTTTGGAAGGATAGTCCCCTCTGAAATAGTGAGAGGGAAGCTCTCAAAAGTTGAGTTGATACCCTTTCTGTATAATGGAGAGAGTCCAGTTTTCTGAGGTGATGGTATGCCATTTCTGGCTGAACAGCGAGAGCCTTCCTGGAATGCGTATCTGATTTTGCAGAGTCTGTTGTGGACTGGCTATGATCCCTATCTCGATGTAAACTCGATGTAACAGGAGCTGGTTGAGTTTCACGTTGTGTCTTAGTGAGTCTGGACTTCTTGGCCTGCTTGGGGCTCTGCTGCTTTTGTTGCAGGTGGTAGACTGCTGGGAATAAAAAGGGTAAAATCTTTTCTTCTTGGGGCAGAAGGGTTTTTTAGGTGGTGCCTTCTTTTTGGAAGGGTCAGATGTCTTCCTAGAGAGCCGCTTATGGGTAGTATCATTGGTCTCTAGTTCCCTTGCCTTCTCCCACCAGTTTTTACCAAATAAGCTTGGAAACATCCCCTGCACGGGTGAAAACCTCTCTTGGACCCATTGTTCCAAATCTGAGGCCAGAAGCCACCCCCCCACCCCCCAACTCGGAAGAAACAGTATGTGTAATCCTTCTCTGGGACTCAACTGATTCAACATCCACAATAGACCTCTTCATCAGGACAACTCTTTTGGTAGCCTGGATAGACAGAAGGGCCGGTGGAAAAGAGTTGAATCTAAGTCTCAAACAGATGCTGGAGTACAGCTTGGCCAAAATTACTGTCATGCCAGAAATCCCCATCCAGGCAGTAGTGGGCTGGAAAGGTGTGAAAAGAAGACCATGTCAGCCCTGCAAATCTCCTCCATGGAGATCAAGTGCAGACTGGACATGGACACAGCCATGGCCCAGACATTGTGGGCCGTGACATGGCCCTTGAGGCTCAGACCTGCTTGAGCATAAGTGAAGGAAATGCAGTCCGTCACCCAAATGGACAGTGTGTGTTTGGAGATTGCCACACCCAGCTTGCTGGAGACAAAGAGCCGTGTAGGACGACAGTCTGCCCGAGGTAGAAAGCCAGTACACATTCAGAGTTCAACTTGTGCAGCTGGGCCTCCACCCTGTTGGCATGAGGCCTGGGAAAAAAGGTGGGCAAAACCACTGACTGACTGAGGTGAAAGGCCGAGACCATCTTGGGCAAGAATCACAGGTGGGTAAGTAGGACCACCCGGTTGTGATGGAACCTCATCTATGGTGGGTGAGCCACCAAGGTCTAAAGATCACTGACGCTGCAAGCTGAGGTACCACCAGAAACATGACCTTCCAAGTCAGGAATTTAAGCGGGCAGGACCCCAGTTGCTCAAAAGGCACAGACAGGAGCTGCCCCAGGACCACAATGAGATCCCACGTCACTGGCGGGTGCTTTATGGGAGGCTTAAACAGAAGCAGACCATGCATTAAAGGCCACCATTGGCCGAGTGGAGATGGGCTTGCCCTTCAAAGCTGTGATGGTAGGCACTAATTGCGCTCAGATGAACCCGAACTGAGTTGGAGCCGGAGTTGGAGAGATGAAGGAGATACTCCAGCAAGTCTCCCACTGTGCAGGAGAAAGGATCCAGTGCCTTGCCAGCACACCAGAGCGAGAACCTCTGCCACTTGAAGGCATAGGAACTTCGCATCAAATCCCTGCGGGAAGGCCAGGAGGATGTCTGTTATCTCCCCCAGCAGATTAAGTCCTGACAGAACTATCCTCTCAGCATCAAAGCTGTGAGGGCCAGGGACTGGACACTGGGATGAACCAGGGTCCCATCCTTCTGAAAAATGAGGATGGGAGTCGCAATCCAGTTGGAGAGGCTCCTGCCTGGAGAACTGAAGCAATATGGAAAACCACGGCTGCCTGGGTTAGTACGTGGCAATGAGTATCATGGTGCCCTTGTCTGCTGGAACCTGAGCAATGTCTTTGCCACCCGCGGAATCAGAAGGTACGTATAGAGCAGACCCATGCTCCAATTCAGGAGGAAGGCGTCCGAGGCCAGCCTGTCCCTGGATGCAGCGTGGGAACACAAACGAGCTACCTGCGCATTGTGCAGCATGTCAAAGAGGTCCACTGTTGGAGTAACCCACTCCTGGAAGATGCGTTCCATTACCCTCTTGTTGAGGGTCCATTCATGCGGATGGAAGACCTTGCTAAGATGGTCTGCCAGGGCATTGAGCTTCCCAGACAGATAGGTCACCCGCAGCTCCATGGGCAACAACAAACTTTCAGAGGCATATTGCCTCCCAACACAGGAGGTCCAATCCCGTGCCTCTCTCTTTGTTGACATAAAATATTGCCACCTGGTTGTCCATCTGAATCTGATTGGCCAGGTGTGTCTAGAATGCCCTGAAGGCGTTTGTGATCGCTCGCAATTCCAGAAAGTTTATCTAGTGCAGGCACTTCTGCGCAAACTACAGGCCTTGGCATGCACAGACCATCCAGCTGAGCGCCCCAACCCAATTTGGAAGCATAGGTGGTTAGCGTCCAGTGGGGAGTCGTTGAGTGGAATGAGAGACCCTGGTGCAAGTGTTGTGGCTACAGCTACCACTGCAGGGACTATGAAAGGGCTTGGTAACCACCACCCTCTCCCCAAGGCAACCCATTGCCTGTCGCCACTGGATACTCAATGTCCACTGGGCCTGGTGCATCCCGAGATGGGCCAGCGGGGTCACATGCACTGAGGAGCCCATGTGGCCCAGCATCCAAAATATCCCTCGAAACATCATGCACTGCATCTGGCAAATGGCAGCGACCACCTCCGTGAGCCATTGCAGGCGGTCCATAGGGAGAAAGGCCCAGGCCCAGGCCCAGGCAGTATGCAAGATGACCCCGATGAACTTCAGCTGCTGCGTAGGCTGAAGAAGAGACTACGGGTAGTTTACAACAAACCACAGCCACTCGAGCACCTAAATAATGAGGTGGGCCGAATGCTGCATGCCATCTGGCATAGAGCCCTTGATGGGCCAGTCGTCTAAGCAGAAGACGACGAAGACCCTCAGGGTCTGGAGGTAGGCAGCAACAACCACTAGGCACTTTGTGAAGACCCTGGGGTGGACGCCAGACTGAAGAACAATACCCGGTACTGAAAGTGCTAGCTGCCCAGCACGCAGGTACTGTATGTGAAGAGGATGGATTGGGATGTGTGTACATATCCTTCAGATCCAAGGAGCTTAGCCAATTGCCTTTGACGAGATATGGGGGCAGCGTCCCCAGGGAGACCATTTTGAACTTTTCCCTAACCAAGAAACAGTTCAGGTATCTGAGATCCAGTATGGGCCGGAACTCCCCTCCCCAGACTGAGCCTTCTGCAGCTTGCCTTGCCGCTGCTGACACAGGGTCTGTGCCTTGGGCTGAGCACCGAGGGCTCTAGTAATACCAATGCTTTGGCCGGTAAAAGGGCTTCTTGCCCTGGTGGTGCTTCTTAGAGGGATCAGCCGGTTTGTGGAACAGCTATGAGATGGTCACCTGCTCCATCTCTATCTCTGCTTCCCTCTCCTCCATTGGCTTGCCAAAAAGGTTCTCACTCTTGCATAGTACATCCACCAGCTTGTTCTGGACCCACTGCTCCAGGTTAGAGGAGCCAGGCTACCTGGCGCGCCCTGATAACAACCACAGTCACCCTATCCACTGACTAAAAAGGCATCAAAGGCTCGGACCACATACTTAGAGACGTCCTTTCTGTGGCTCACTAGGGTGCAGAAGGCCTTCAGGCACTCAGTTTTGATGAGAGAACTAAACTTGCTTAGGTCCCTCATGATATCCTTCAAGAACATCCTCATGTACAGCTGGTAGGATAGGATGTGGGCAACCAACATGGAGCCCTGGAAGCAACGCCATTCAAATCCATCAAGACTCATCTGCTCCCGGCTCAGGGACACTGAAGAGAGTGTCTTCAAGATTTTAATACACCACATGGTGGACTTGACCACCAGGGAGTGGTGAGGCAGTTGAGGCTTCTCAAAACCGGGGGCCTTCTGCACCCAGTACATCGAGTCGAGTCAGCTGATGGCTGGCAGAGACCTGGGATTCTCCCATATCCTGAGTAGGAGCTGCTGCAGAATTCTGTGCATGGGCACCATAATGGCTTCCTTCAGGGTCGAGGAGTACTGGAGGATCTCCAGCTCCTCCATCCTCAGCACATCTTCTACCTCAAGGGAGAAGGGGATAGCCTTTGCCATATCCTGGACGAAGTCCTTGAGGGACATACTCTCCAGGGGTGATGGGGAAGGCTCAGAGGGTACATCCGTGGACTCCCTCCGAGACCGGCAAATCCTCCTCCATCTCCCATCCGAGTCCGACTCCGAGAGGAAGTTGAAGTACCTCCAGGTGTCATCGCCACCACCACTCTGATGGCGAGGGCGGTCACCACTAGGACCAATGACTGTACTCCCTCGGGCGCCCGAGAGTCAAGGCATTGGAACACAAGACACTGGATAGGGAGATTGTGTCGGCGGTCAGAATCCACACTGACTCCGAACACCATGTCCCCGTTTCAGTGGAGAAGGCATGGGTCTCCAAAATAGGCTGCACCGCTGGAGGCAATGCCACCAAGGGTGGCAGGGCCGCCAGAGCCCATGCAGCCAAGAGAGCCGCCACGTGCACCTTGAGGGCCCAAAGGCACTTGGTCAGCACCACAGTCTCGGAGGGCATTGAAACCGGCACAGACTCGGGGACCTGTCTCTGGAACGCCACAATGGTTAGGGCATTGGTAGATTTCCGGTGGTCCTCCTGGGCCTTGGAAGTAGACCCCTCCCCACCAGGGCACCTTCGCAGGTTGCTCCTGGCCATTGTCCTCTATGTCGTGCTGAGAAGGGCTCCTGTGTCGATGTCCATGCTTAGCAGTGTCTCCGGCCGCCCCTTCAGTGTCAACGGGGCAGATGGTGAGTTCTTCCATGGTCAACTGGATGTCGATGAAGAGCCTCTGTTTAATGCTACTGTGGCCCCTCAGCTTCGAAAGAGCATGACATCATGTGATGCAGAGGCCTCAGCAGAGCCCTGTGACTGCATCAATGCCAATGTCTATGCCGGTGTCGAGGACGCAGAGTCCAATGGCCCAAACTTACTTCAACCTCATTCTACTCTGAACATTCCTTCCAGAAATTCAAGATAATGCTAGAGACTCATTTTTTCAACCTCGCCTTTGACCTCTCCCAACCCCAGACCGGGATACCTGACCCACCTTACTACGATGTTTGTTTTTTTTATTATTCTCTTTATTCTTTTGTGTGTGCCCTGCCTCCTCTGCTGTCCTATCCGATAATTTGGCATTCCTTTCCAATTTCACTGTAGCCCATTTATAGTAAACCGCTCTGATGCCTTTGCCTGGGCGGTCAATCAAGTATTAAAATAAAGATAAAGATAAAATAGCAATTCACGCTGCTTCTCCAAGCCCCTGAGGCCCTTGCTGGTCATCTGCATGTACAGATTACACGTAGAGGGGCTCATGATCAGGGCCAAGGCACTGGAGGCACCAATTGTGATGGTCGGTGACCAAAATGGTGTACGCATAGCGAGTGTACTTCTTAAAACCGCTGGCCGGTTTTGACATGACCAGAAATACGGCCACTGCAAGATCAAAAGGCGCAATACAAACTAGCGAAAAAAACAGAGGAGAAAAGGTAAAAAACCTTGAGAGGTACAAAAACAAGAGAAAAAACTTCAAAAGAATGAGGATCTGCACCAGTGAGAGCCAGCACACCAATGGCAGGCGGTTAGACTGAGAGAAAACAATAAATCAATCACTCCGAAGGGTCCAAAAGAACAACTTTTCCAGTGGGGAACAGGAACACACCTGTGGGGCTCCACAGAAAATGGAGACTGGGGTTAAGATGGCACCGCTACAGGCAGAAAAGCAGGCACAAAATGCACGATGAAGGCTCCCAAAAGCTTCCAAATGAAGCTGGGGCGAGGTTCTGCAAGGAGCTCTGTTGGGGGATGTCACCCATACATGAGGACTTATTGCCTGCTTGTTCACGAAGAAGCTACGGTATTTAATTTACATAACGTAAGTCAGAGCAAAATAATGCATAGTTTCGCTCTTTAATGCACATGAAGGGGCAGAAATCATGAATTATTCCATTAAGGAATGCTATTAACTACCCCCCTAAATGGATAGTGGGGCTGAAAATCGGCATACAATCAAATAGTAGGATACCTATTTAATTTTATGTGAAAGATCCTCTACTGAAACTTGCTCTCTAGATGTTAAACAATGAAAGGAATATACAAGTACATTACAGAGGAAAAAGCAGATAGTGATCAAGGATGTTTGTGTGCATAGGGAGAGGGAATGGTCAGCAGGAAATAGAAGATGAGAGTGCTTCTGTGTAAGCCTCTGGTAAGATCTCATTTAGAGCACTGTTTGCAATTCTGGAGACTTCATGGCACAAGTTCAAAGGATTTCTGAAGGAGAGGAAGGGATTTGTAGTCAGTATGGATGGACAAACTGGATAGGCCATATGGTCTTTATCTGATGTCATTTTCTATGTTTCAGTGTAAGAAACATTATGTAACAAATGTTGTAAATAGTTACCCCTGTTATCCAAGTTTCTTACCCTGTTATCTGTAAACTCATACATGTTATCTGTAAACTCATACATGTTATCTGTACTGAGCATTTTTGTTCCATGTAAACCGCGCTGATGCTGAATAGTGCGGTATAGAAGAGACCGTAAATAAAATAAATAAGAATGTTTCAGTTAGCATTCTGAAGACAGCATAATCTAAAAGCTTTTCTGAGTGCAAACATGAGTAAAGAGCTGGGACTCTTTCTGACATAGTGACAGGATGAGCTTGGTTAACAGCAATGAAAAAAAGAAGTGAAAAGCTTTAGAAAGGCAAAAATATAAAAACCAGATGGGTAAACTAAGAAAGAATCAGAGTAACAAAAGTAAACTAAAGCATAAAAACTTTGTTTAAAACGACTAGAGAAAAACAGCTGAAAAGAACACCAAGCAGGAAGTAAACGGGCATAAAGATGGTAACAAGCCATAAAAAATGAATTATATGAGTTTTCTATGGAACACCGGTTAAAAGTAAATAAGTTTCAGATAATATCCAGCTGGAAGGGTAGTCAGTATGTAAGGCTGCATAGTTGAATGACTAGGAGTTAGAAATGAGGCGAGAGTGGAGTTATCAAGAGAAATATTGAAACCTCAAAGAATGCAAACAAGACATGTACATAGAATATCATAATTTCCAAGCACTTCTCATCATAAGAATGAAATAAACATCACTGTCGATTGATGCACTAACTCCAGAATAATAGTTCAAAAATTCATCCTTTGTAACCTAAAACGAGAAGAAAAGACCAAAATTAAGCACGTCAATATATCAGACTACAGCTACACAGGCTGGATCTAAATGATTGAGACAACCATTTGAATACATTTAATAGCATCAACCATTATGAAATGGCTTGAGAACACTGAATATATTACTCTAAATCTTTTAGTATTATCACTAAAATTTCATTAGAAATTTAATTTTAATTTTATTATAGACCGTCTTTACAAACAAAATGACCATTCATATGTTTTATAGAATGTCCATTTCATAATAGCACATCAATCAAACAGTAATTAATTTTATCATTTGTAAGGTAAACAAAAGCAAATCAATAATGTAAAAGTGTTACAGCCAAGCAAAACTCCTCCACCTATAGTTAGGGAAAGCAGGAAAAGCAATGAGCATTGGAAGTTTTAAGATATTGCAGATGTTACCAGGAGGCACATTTTGAAACAATCAAAAAAACCCAAACCACACTTATTTTAATAATCTAATTTTCATATTTAGAGATTCATCAATGTAACCAGGACTCTTAAAAAGAAGAAGAAACGTAAAGTAGTAGTAAAAGTGGACAGTACTTTAGGGTAACATTTCACCCAGCACCTTCAACAGCATAATGCCTCTAACACTGATTTAGTACCAACTTAAAATGAAACTGAGTGATTTTTTTTCTTAGAATCCCCCTTCATCTAAGTTTTGGCTAAACCTAACCATGCATGGCTTCAGAGTCATATATAGCATGATGAAATTAGACCTTACCTGCTAATTGTTTACGCTATCAGAATATAGAAGGACTAGGGGACATGTAATGAAGCTACAGGGTAAACTATTTAAGACAAATAGGAGAAAATATTTCTTCACTCAACGTGTAATCAAACTCTGGAATCTGTTACCGGAGGATGTAGTAAGGGCTGTTAGTATAGCTGGGTTTTAAAAAAGGTTTGGACAAGTTCCTGGAGGAAAGGTCCATAAACCACTATTAAAAAGGGACCCAGGATATCAATGCTTGGCCTAGTACAAGCACTGCAGAACCTGTGTCTTTTGGGGAAACTGCTAGGTACGTATGACCTAGATTGGCCACTGTTGGAAACAGGATACTGGGCTTGATGGACCTCGGTCTGACCCAGTATGGCATTTCTTATGTTCTTATTGTCTTTCCTCAAGTCCCTCCAGTCCAGTCCATGTGTTTTATCTCCTTCCACCAGCAGCTGAGGGCTGAGCATGTCAGAATTCTGATGTAACAGTACAAGAGCTCCCTCTTCAACTCCAGAATCCAGTATCCTATTGACAAAGCAGAGTGCAAGAGAACACCAGAAAAGAAAAATCCCCCAACTAGGGCCTGAACCCTAAAATGAGGCAACAGTATTTATTACTGAATTGTGCTACTGAGCTATAACTATGTACAGAGTAAGGATGAACTATGCTCCACTCAGGAAGCTGCCTGTGATCTCATCGAATGAGCTCTAAGCCCCACCGGCACTGTTTTGCCTCTTATGCTGTAGACTGAGACAATCGCCTCCCTCACTCAGTGAGCCACCAAGGCCTTGGAGGCTGCCTCTCCTTTACAAGGGCCTACGAACAAGTTGAACAGCCTATCCAACTTCTGAAACAATTTTGTCCTTTTAAAATACCGAAGCAAAACTCTGCGCAGGTCTAGCATGTGAAGCTGTCTATCCTCGTCAGACTCCCCCCAAGGCAGCAAAGACTGGGAGAGAGACCAATTGATTCAGATGATACAGGGGGAACACCTTAGGCAGAAAGGAGGGCACAGCTCTCAAAACCATCTTTTCTCTGGAAATAATCAGGAAAAGCTCCCTACAAGAAAGGTCATGAAGTGTCGAAATTCGTTGAGTGGAACATATAGACACCAAAAAGACTGTCTTCATCAGTAAGGTTTTTCAACGATGCCCTTGACAGCAGCTCAAACAGCACTCCTGTCACGGCCGACAGCACAAAGTTCAGGTCCCAAGGAGGAATCATCAGTTGCACTGGTAGTTGGACTTGCTTCACCACCCTGAGGAAACGAACCACATTTGGATGTCCCACTAAGGAATAACTCTGCACACGCCCCCTTTAGCAGGAGAGGGCTGCCACCTGGACCTTTAAGGAACTGAGCGCCAACCCCTTCTCTAGTCCATTTTGCAGAAAGAATAAAATATCCGGAAGAGAGGATGAAAAAGGTTGAATTCCTTTGGAAGAACACCAGGTTTCAAACACTTGCCAGACTCTCACATAAGCCAGAGTAGTAGAGCATTTCCTGGCCCTCAATAGAATTGAAAACACTGAAGCAGAATAGCCCCTACATCTGAGCCTCGCCTGCTCAAGAGCCAAGACGTAAGTGAGAAACAATCCACCTGGGCATAACTATCAGACCCTGCGAAAGCAACGTGACCCTGTTGGGAAGGTGCCATGTCCTGGCAATCAGGAGCCTGACCAGGTCCACATAACACAGCCTGCAAGGCCAGTTCACAGCAATGAAAATCACTGGACTGCTGTGAGCCTCTATGCTCTGCAGAAGCCTACCATGAGAGCCCATGGCAGAAACACAAAGGACACCCTCCGACGGCCACTTTTGTGTGAGAACATCGAGGCATTCAGACATGTGCTCTCTGCACCTGCTGGTAGCTTTGGCATTGGACAGAGAGGCCATCAGATCCATGATCGGCACATCCCAAAGGATGGCAATATTGTGAAAAAATGCTGCATTTAGTTCCCATTCGCCCGGATCCAACCTGTGACGACTGAGAAAACCCACCTGGATTTTCTCCTTGCCTGCTATATGCGCAACGGAGAGGGGTTCGATTTTTCTCTGCCCACAGCAGTAAGGGCTGAATCTCTTCCACTAGCGTTACACTGCCTGTGTCCCCCTGCCTGATGTTCCCTCTCTCTCTCCCTTTTCCTCCCTCCCCCTCTTTCCTCTCCCTTCTCCTCCCCTTCCCTTCTCCTCCCCTTCCCTTCACCTCCCCCGTCCCCTTCCTCCCCCCTCCCCTTTCTTCCTCCCTGCCCCACACACCCAATCCCCCTCCCCTCCCCCTTCTTTTCTTTCCCTCCTCCCTTCCCCTTCCCCCCCTCGTGGTTCCTTTCCCCCCTCCTCTCGCCCCCCCCCTTCCTCCTCCTCCACTATTTCCCCCTGGGTTCCATTTTTTTTTTTTTTTTTTATTATGAGGTGTTTTATATAAGAGTATTTTATGGTTTTATTCTTGATTAGCCTTTTAGACAATGTGAGATTTATTAGTTTTATTTTGTTTCTTTTCCTGTTTTAGTTATTTATGATCTTATGGCATTAGTAATACGAGATGGGTTTTAAAGATGAATTTATCATGTTTTTATTTTTTACCCTTGGTTTCAGGTGGTACATTTTTTTTTATAAGGTTTTAGTTATTTATCAATCCATGAATTTATATGGATATGGTGGCCCCAAAAAGTATATTTAGGATTTTGATTGGTTAGTAGATTTCAGTTTTAATAAGAGATGGTTGATGTTTTCATCAGATCACGATTCATACTAGTGTTTTGAACTTTAATGTCTTTGTTTTTTTAGGGATTTGTTTTTAAGATGGCTTTTAATGGTTTCTATTCAAGTTGGTATGGAGATAGCATGATTATAGCACATGGTTTTATGTTTTTAGTTATTTAATAATCCATGAAATTATATGGATGTGGTGATCCCAAAGTATTTTTATGAATTTTATTGGCTGTTTCTTTTATGGTTTTAAACATCACAAAGATGATTTTAGTTTTTCTTAAGAAACATCTGACGGTTTATATTTTCATTGGATTGAGATCTATACCAGTGTTTTGTTTTTATAGATGTTCTTTTAAAGTTGTTTTACTATTCTCTTATGGGATGAGAGGGCATGCCGTATCTTCAAAATGGCTTGTAATGTTTCCTAATCAAGATCAGGCGGTAAGGAGATAGCGTGATTACAGCGCATGGTTTGTATGCCAGAATTTATTTGTCTAGTGCCGGCACCATAATAGTACCACATGTTCTAAAGGTGGCTGTATTAAACAAAATTGCTTGGTTTTATCAAGGTTATATAAAGAATCATCATACTGGACCAATGGCTGAATTTAATCTTATTTTATCTCATTTTATTTATTTATATTTTTTCACCAATAATGGATGACTCAACTTGCGTTAGCTTGATATTTTTACATCCCTCGCCTTTTCGCCGATTAAGGTATGGTAGGATAGAATATATACTTTTTTTTTTCACGGGAGCATATGATGTTTTGGATAGTTTTAGTATAATATCACATACGCGGTAGTTAGGAAGTGCAATGTATAGCTCTGGTCCTGTAATATGAGAAGGTCAGCTGGTGTTCCAGTTCCCGCGAAGATAAAAACTTGAAACAGCGCAAGTGTGGGTGTTTTGCTGCCCGAGAAGTAAGCCCGGAATTACACTGAAGCTCTTGAATTCCCATTGAGACCAGGTTTGGCTTTAATGTTAGGACTGGCTTACTCCCGTAATGTCAGCTTGGATCGGTGAATAGGAATTGTACCTAGCGGTTAATATGGATTTCGGCGAGGGGTCTTTGCACACTCCCGTTGTGGCCACATGAAAGTTTTTTTAGTCACATTAAATGATAACTCTTTTTTGAATAACCGGCGACACGGATCATATTTGGAGTGTATGTTACTAATTATGCCCCTCCTCAGATGAGGTGTCAATTGCTCCATGTTTTAAGTCCATAAAGCTGTTCACAGTTATATTTTACTGCTAACATGTTAAATACACATGGATTGACAGCCATAGCACTTTATTATGCTGGGGTAGAATGATGATCACATTTCTTCCAGTTTATGGGTTACTCCTGCTTAATTTACATATATTGTTTAGATAGTTTATATAGTTAGCATTGAATGCACAGATGAAACATTTTTCTTTCCTCTCCCTCTAGTTACAAGACATAAGAGAAGGGGGCCTTTGTAAGAAGGAAATATTCCATTGTGGTTTGTAATGATGGTCTTATTTGCTTATTATGTGTTACAGGTCACATTCCTTGTTTTCAATTCAGTATTTTCTGTTTGAATTTTTATATAAATGTGTGTTTGTTTTTTGGATTATATATTTTATTATTTATTTATTTAATGTTGGTTCAATTTAGACATGATTTCATATATGTTTTCTGACATTTGTTCACGATAAGGTTTTTCAGACAATGTTTTATATAAGTGTACATTATTTGGTCACATATTTTTATATATAATTTTTTAATTTGTTTACATTGTTATTTATTGTTTTAGTACGCCAAGAGAACCCGTTAAGAAGGCAAAGCCGAACCACGGCCTGTGTTGGGCAGGTTTGGCACAGGTACCACCCCTGTTGGGAAAGGGCCAATTTGTACCCCTGGTTAAGAACTTTCAATAAAGGCTATTTCAGTTACCACACCTGGACTGGGTCTTTGTTGATTTACGTGATTCAGTGCTTTCCTGATGGACCTTTGGAAGAACTGGAGAGTTAGAAAATCTACCCTAATCTCCTGATGATTTATGGACCATGTACTCTCCCCTCCAGAGACCACTGTCCCTGTGTGATTTGAAATTAACAATACGCCCCCCACACCATAAGGCTAGCATCCTTGGTTACCAGAATTCAGTCTGAAGGCTCCAGTGGAACTCCCTTTGTCAGATGACGTGACTGCAGCCACCAGGCGAGCAACACTCTTGAGTTCACCAGACAAATCAGCCTTTGCAACAATGGCTGTAGTTGCGATCAGCGAGAAAGCAGTGCCTACTGTAGGGGTCTCATGTGTGTCTGTACTCAGGGCACCAGATCCAAGGTCACCACCATAGATCCCAGAAGCTGTAGATAGTACCATGCTTTTGGTGCTTTCATGGCTAAAAACTCTCGTACCTGATGTTGAAGCTTCTGCACCCTTTCTGCTGGGAGGGAGACGATCCCTGCCCTGATATTGAATTGCACTCCCAAAAAGATCAACTGCTGGAAAGGCTGGAGTAGAATCTTGGAAAGGTTGACCACCCAGCCTAGACTGAAGAAACTCCACAACTCGTCGAGTGGCGGTCACACTTTTTGTTTCCAAATTTGCCCTGATGAGCCAGTCATCCAAGCATGGGTGCACCAGAATACCTTCCTGTCTCAGAGCTGCCGCCACTACCACCACCCCCACCACCATCAGCATGATCTTGGTAAAGGTGCACGGAGCAGTAGAGAGGCCAAAGGGCAATGCTCAGAACTGGAAATGGCCCACAGGCACAGCAAAGCACAAAAACGTGATGCTCTGAAAAACTGGAATATGCAGGTATGCCTCAGTGAGATCCAGAGCTAATGGGAACTCACATTTCCTCACAGCTAGAATAACTGAGTGTAATGTCTCCATATGAAAGCGTGGCACCCGCAATGAGTGGTGTACATGCTTGAGATCCAGGATGGGCTTAAAAGAACCTTCCTCTTTTGGAACCACAAAATTAATGGAGTATCGACCTAATCCACAGAGATCTAGCGGCACTGGAACTGCCGCCTCCAAATGCAGAAACTTCTGAAGGGTGTCTCAAACCATCATTGCTTTTGCAGGGGTCTGGCAGTCAAGTGTACGAAGATCTCAGAGAGGGGTCAAGCAAATTCCAGCATGTGCTCCTCCTGGACTATCTCCAACATCCACTGGTCGGTAGTGATACTGGCCCAGACAGAATAAAACTGTTGTAACAGACCTCCTATTGGTACCACTTTTCTGCCTGGGTCTCTCTGGCTACATTGGGGCTTTTTGGCAGGGACCTGAAGGGAAGAATAGCAGTCCCTATTGGATCCTCTGTAGCCCCGAAAGGATTGACCATGCGAGCCATACTGACCTCTCTGAAATGAGGAAAAGCGATTCAATCTAAACCTCCAGATGTCCTTAGGTTGACCTCTCTGAGCATTATTTATTTATTTATTTTTATTTTATTTATTTAACATTTCTTATATTTCGCCTTTCGTGATATCAAGGCAGTTTACATTGAACAAACTGAAATTACATTGAACAGGACATTATAACTTGGCGATAACTATTACTCTTTTTGGGCCCTTTAGGGCGATCCTCTGGCAACCGTGCACCTCTAGAATCTTCCAAGTCCTTGACCAGCGCATAACTGAACAGCAACTTACCTTTAAAAGGAAGTTTGCTGAGCCTGGTCTTTGAAGAAACATCTGTTGACCAATTCTTAACCAAAGAAAACACCAAGCCGCTATAATGGAAGCCATGGTTTTGGATAAAGCCCATACCAAATCGTAAAAGGCATCAACCAGATAAGCTGAATCTGACTTCAGCTTGGCCCCCTCAGGTGCTACAGACTGTGCCTCGAGGTCTGCTGACGCTAATCCCTGAATCCATCGATTGGAATCCCTGGTGACATAGGCTCCTCAGATGGAGGCCTGCAGAGTCAAGATACTAGCATCAAAAGTTTGCTTCTGGAGCGATTCCAGCTTGTGGTCCTGGAGATCTTTAAGTGCTGCACCTGTCTTCCACCGTAATAGTGGTCTTTTTCATCACCGCCGAGACCAAAGCATCCACCTTCAGAATCTTGAGGAGCTCCTTTCTTCTCCTTTGTAATGGGATACAAGAAGCTCATTGCTCTGTCCCTCTCAAAGCAGCTTCCGGGACTTCCCATTGCATTTCATCCATCTTTTTACTAATCCTATGTATAGGGAAACAAGCTTGGTAACCCTTGAACCCTTGTAATAAGGGATCCTCCAAGGGTTTCCTCTGCTAGTGCAGGAGAAGGAACAATATTCAAAACATTTAGAGAATGGCTAATCAAAGCTGCAAGCTCCTCTCTGTGAAACACCCTGAAAACACTGAGGTTCTACCCTGGAGGGATCTCTCCTTCCTCCAAATCCGGGACTGTTGGCTCCCCCCAGAAGTCTGAAGGGCATTTTCCTAGGTCCTCTGAGGCCTGAGAGTGTAGAGAGTCCTGGCCCATCCAGGAATCAGTTTCCTCTCTGTGTTTTCTCCTTGGAGGGTCCTCTGCACTGAAGGTACCCTCCTGCAGGGTGTCTGAAGTCATGACCAAAGGAGACAGCCTGAGTAGAAAATTCACTGGACTGCTTTCTTTTTAAACAATAAGTCTTGTGTAATGACAAAATGAAATCGAGCAAAAAAACAGGCTCTGAAGGCTCAAAAACCCCTCCCGTTTCTATCCGCGGTGCTAAACGCTGCTTAAATGGAAATTACACTAACCTGGTAATTGTAGTTCCTGGAGGGTCCAGTTTAGTCCTCCACAATCGGGTAGTGCTCCTCCTCCTGCAGCCTGGAGACTGGACCAATCAAATCTTCTGTAGTATATATGCAGACGGAGCTCCCACAAGCCCCCAGTGTACTAGTAACAAAGCATACTTAACGAAGCAACACATTAGATTAATATAAAAAAATGCATAGTTAAAGAACAAACTCGCTCCCCCCCAAGAAAATATCAAACCCCCTCCCCAAACGAGGAAGCCAGAACACTGCATCGCGCCGCCAACGACGCCCCGGCAGCAAAAATACAGCCCACAGAGAGAAACCCCAGAAGAGCTGACTGAAAATCGAAGAAAAGGAAGAGCCATTGCAAAGAGCGCGGCCGCAAAAAAGGGTCGAACGGAAGGTAGGCACCGTCTTATGATCAACGTTCGGAAAAGCGCGCCGCACTACAATATCAATAGTCGGGAGGGAAGGAGGACTAAACTGGACCCTCCAGGAACTACAATTACCAGGTTAGTGTAATTTCCATTTCCTGTTCGGTCCTCCAGTTTAGTCCTCCACAATCGGGATGTAACAGAGCAGTCAACACCGGGCGGGACCTTGCCATCCGGCGCGCAGAACCGCCGAACCAAAACAGGAATCCCGAGCTGCTGACACATCCAACCGATAGTGTTTACAGAAAGCATGCAAAGACGACCAAGTGGCCGCCTTACAGATGTCTGCTGGCGGAACTAGGCTATACTCCGCCCAAGAGGTCGCCTGAGCCCTAGTGGAATGTGCTCGGATCCCCTCCGGAATTGGCCGCTGCTGCAACAGATACGCGGATGCGATCGCTTCTTTGAGCCATCTTGCAATGGAGGCCTTAGCCGCCGCTTCCCCCTTACGTGCACCACCGAAGAGCACGAATAGGCGGTCAGTCTTCCGAAAAGATTCGGTAGCCTTCAAATAACGACGAAGCACACGACCCACATCGAGACGGTGCAGACCTTTGTCCGCCGTCCCGACAGAGTGCGAAGGAAGAACTGGAAGAAACACTGCCTGATTCACGTGAAAAGGAGAAACCACCTTTGGCAAAAAGGAAGGAACCGGACGGAGAACCACCCGATCCGGGGAAAAAGACAAAAAAGGTTCTCGGCAGGACAGCGCATGTAGATCAGAAATACGCCGCGCCGAACAGATGGCTACGAGAAAAACCGTTTTCAGCGTGAGATCTTTCAGAGACACCCTACTCAGAGGTTCAAAAGGTTCACGAACCAGGGCCCGCAGCACGAGATTCAAGTCCCACGGAGGAACGAAAATCCTGCGGGAGGGCCGCAAATGAAAAACAGCCGTAAGAAAACGACGTACGTCCGGATGAGAACCGAGGAGACGGCCTAAAACTTTGCCTCGATAACAAGAGAGAGCCGCCATCTGGACTTTCAGGGAACTAGCCGCAAGGCCCTTATCAAAACCATCCTGAAGAAAACTTAAAACGACGGACACGGAAAACGTTGCTGCATGGACTCCACGCCGGGAGCACCAGTCTTCAAAGATTCTCCAAATCCGAACGTAAGTAAGAGAGGTGGATGTTTTCCTCGCCCGCAGTAGGGTAGAAATTACCGCGGGGGAGTAACCCTTCTTTTTTAGCCGAGCCCTCTCAATGGCCAAACCGTAAGCGAGAATCGACCCACTTGGGGCATCCGTAAGGGCCCCTGAAGAAGAAGATCCGGCAGCGCGGGCAAGAGCCAAGGAACGCCGTCGCGCAGCCGGACCAGGTCGGCATACCAGGGCCTCCGGGGCCAATCCGGGGCCACCAGTAACACTCGACCCCGATGGCCCTCGATGCGTTGAACGACCCGGCCGATCAGAGCCCACGGAGGAAAGACATAAAGAAGACCGGACGTTGGCCACGGCTGAATAAGAGCGTCGAGCCCCTCGGACATGCGCTCCCTTTGCCTGCTGAAGAAGCGCCCTGTCTTGGCCGACTGAAACGTCGCCATGAGATCCATGATGGGCGGACCCCACCGATGAACTATTTGCGCGTAAACCTGCGGTTTAGCTCCCACTCTCCGGGGTCCACCCGCACTCTGCTGAGAAAATCGGCCTGAACATTGTCTGCGCCTGCAATATGCGCTGCCGAGATGGCCGGAAGACGAGTCTGCACCCAATTGAACAAGGCCGTCGCTTCTGATTCCAGGGCTACGCTGCCGGTGCCCCCTTGGCGATTGATGTAAGCTACGGTGGTCGCATTGTCCGAGAGGACTCGCACCGGCCGGCCGAGAACTAGGGCTTCGAGGGCCAATAGGGCTAGTCGCACCGCCCGTAATTCGAGACGGTTGATCGACCAAGAAGCCTCCAGGGGAGACCATTCCCCCTGAGCGAAGCGGGTCTCGCAGTGAGCACCCCAGCCGGTTAAGCTGGCATCCGTTGTGAACGGAACCCAAAGTGGAGGCTCCAAGGGAATCCCCCGCGTCAGGTTCTCGGAGGAGAGCCACCACCGGAGCGATCGGCGAACCGCCTTTGGGCAAGGTAACCTCCTGTTCAACGAGTCGAACTGGTTGGACCAACGGCGCATCAGAGCACTCTGTAGCGGACGCATGTGGAATCGCGCCCAAGGCACCACCTCCAAGGTCGCTGCCATCGTACCGAGGAGCCGCAGGTACCACCACGCGGACGGAGCGGGCATCCCCCTGAAGAGGCGGACAAGAGACCGCAACGCCAGAATGCGGCGCTCCGGCAGGCACACCAAGCCCCGTGCTGTGTCGAAGCACACTCCCAGGTACTCGAGATCCTGAGTCGGACACAGACAACTCTTGCATTCGTTCACCACCCAGCCGAGGGACCGCAGCAGAGCCACCACCCTGCTCGTGACGTGCACACACTCCCGACTGGACTTTGCCCGAATCAACCAGTCGTCGAGATACGGATGGACCAGGATGCCCTCTTTGCGCAAGGCCGCCGCGACCACTACCATCACCTTTGTGAAGGTGCGGGGAGCCGTGGCGAGACCAAACGGCATGGCCCGAAATTGGAAGTGGCCCCACGGACAAGCGAAGCGGAGAAACCGTTGATGAGACGGCCGGATGGGAATGTGTAGATAGGCCTCGGAGAGATCGAGGGACGTTAAAAACTCCCCTTGACGAACCGCGACAATGACCGACCGCAGGGTCTCCATACGGAAGTGCGGCACCTTGAGAGCACGATTCACGCCTTTGAGGTCTAATATCGGACGAAGAGAACCGCCCTTTTTGGGAACCACAAAATAGATGGAGTAGCGACCGGCGCCTCTTTCCAAAGGATGGACCGGAACTACTGCACCCAGGGAGAGTAGCCGATCGAGGGTCACGCGGATGTCCCGCGTCTTTTGTTCTCCCTTCCTGGGTGACATAACAAAAGAATCTTGAAGTGGGCAGGCAAACTCCAGCGCATAACCCTCTTTGATAATCTGCAGCACCCACTGATCTGACATAATCTGGGCCCAAGAAGGAAGAAAGTCGCGCAAACGACCCCCGATAACCGGGCCTCCCTCTAGAGCCCGCCTCGCTTCATTGTGGCTTGCGATTAAAGGAAGAGGCCAAGGAAGAGGCGGCTCCGGAGAAGCCTCTTCCTGCTCCTCTGAAACCACGAAACCCTTGATGACGGGTCCCAAAGCGACCGCGCTGCGATGTCCACAGTCGGGAAGAACGAAACCTGCGAAAATCCCGAAACTGACCACGCGCCGAGGTCGACGATCTGTTGAGCTTAGGCTTATCTTCCGGCAGCCTTCCACCCTTAGACTCACCGAGATCCTTCACCAACTTGTCGAGCGCCTCACCAAACAACAATCTGCCCTTAAAGGGCAGCTTACTGAGGCGAGACTTGGAAGAACCGTCGGCCGCCCAGTTGCGTAACCAGATGGACCGACGCGCCGCCACCACGGAGGCCATACTGTTAGCTAAGGAGCGAATTAAATCATAAAGCAGATCCGCCAAGTAAGCCGATCCGGACTCCATGCGGGTAACTTCCAGCAACCCCTGCTGGTCTAGACCGGAACCCGAGCGCAGATGCTGTGACCAACGTAAACAAGCCCGAGCAACCCACGCCCCACAAATAGAGGCTTGCAGAGACAAGGCGTTTGTATCGAAGGCTTGCTTCAACAAATTATCAACCTTCTTATCCTGGGCATCCTTTAAGGCCGCAGCGCCCTCAACCGGGATGGTGGTTTTCTTGGTCACCGCAGATACTGCAGCATCCACCCGCGGAGACTTAAACAAGTCCTTGTCCTTGTCGGCCAGGGGGTAAAGACGATTCATGGTCCGAATCCCTTTCAAACCGGATTCTGGTTGATCCCACTCTGAATGGATCATTTGCTCAACCACCCGGTGCACGGGGAAAACTACCTGGGCGTCCCTGACCGCCTGAATGAGAGGATCTTCGAGACCCTCCTCCTCCAGAGGCCGAACCACAGCTAGGTTAAGAGTTTGAAGAGACTCCGTGATCAAAGGGACCAGCTCGTCCCTACGAAACACGCGAATAATCCGAGCCTGATCTTCCGGCTCAGGGATCTCCCCGTCCTCCAACTCATCAGCCTCCGTTTCAGGATCACCCTCCGCTTCAGCATCCGGAAAACAAAGGGTGTCCTGATCCTGGTCCACCAACCTGAGCCTCTTGACGGCGGGCTGAGAAGACCGCTGAACCTCCCCTGAGGAGCAAGAGGGGAGGGAGGTGGGCCAAGCCTCCGGCAACTGACCGGACCGGCTCAAGCGGAAAGCCTGATGCATGAGGAGAACGAAATCTGGGGAAACATCCACAGGCGGCGCTACTAGAGCCGCATGTTGCAGCTCAGGGGCAGACCCATTGGACGGCGGTACCGACCCAGACGGGTGGACGCCCGCCGAAGGGACACTCTCCCCCGATAGAGAAGTGTCACCGGGGACAGGCAGTTCCTTAAGTTCAATAGGATGTTCCAGGTCTGAAGAAACTGAGGCGCAGCCCCTGCAGATGCCAGAGTCAGTCACTGCACCCCTGCGGGACCCGCAAATCACGCATTGTGGTTTGGCAGCCATGTAAGAGCAACCTCCGCCAAGCGGGAGAAAAGGGATCAGAAACAGGGAAGCCCACACCAAAGGGACCAACCCTATGCAAATCAGTACTGTTCGTTTTAAAAACGTTTTTTTTTTTTTTTTTTACAGAAAATAAAACACTTCCTAGAATCTCTGGAGTGCCCTGAGCAAAATCGCCAGCATAGGAAACCCCAAAAATGCCAGGGGAACCCGTGCACAAGTGTTAAAAAGTGCCACAGAAAAGTTCCCTTTAGAAATTCAAAATGGCCGCCACACTTGTTCACCCGCGGTAAAAAACGGCGCGAAAATACAAAGGCAACCAAAGAAAAATGAAAATAAAGAAAACGGCCCCAAATGAAGGGCAAAGTGAAAAAAAAAAAAAAACCAGGAAAAATCAGTAAATCGAGAGGCTGGGGAGCTGACAGACCCGCTGAAAATACAAACGGGAGGGAGCTGCAGTACCCGAGAAAGGTAAAGAAATGAAAAATCCTACCAGCTCAGGAAACAGCAAAGGATCTCAGCCAACTTCTCAGAGTGACAGACAATGCTGGACCAGGTATGGCTCTTCCCCGTACAGCCTAGGGGAGAGCTCAACCCAGGCTATAAAAATCCACAGGAAGGAAGGCAGGAGCCCAATGCAGGACTGGCTTCCCCCGGGAGGTCCCCTGTGGCAATGCTTTTTTTTTTTTTTAAAGAGACAGCTATCTAGTAAATAAATGGTAATGAAAAAGCCAAAACAAAACCCAAAAGAACTAACTAACTAGTGTTGCTCCTTCAAGTGTCACTAAGTGTGCCCAGAAAGGGCACGCACGTCCTCAAGCTGCAAGGAGATTGGACACACTGGGGGCTTCTGGGAGCTCCGTCTGCATATATACTACAGAAGATTTGATTGGTCCAGTCTCCAGGCTGCAGGAGGAGGAGCACTACCCGATTGTGGAGGACTAAACTGGAGGACCGAACAGGAACATGTGTTTTTGCCTTCCATTTACTTAGCTTCACTTTCTCTGAAGGGGAAAAGATCAGTTGTGCTGCACTGGGTGCATTTCCTGCTAAAATCGCAGGAATTGTTGGCATGAGCAAACCAAATGCTCTAGTCCAACTCTGTGTTCATGTCCCAGATTGCCAAAAATTGCTCTACCGTTCTGCCCTGCTGATTGCAAATGCAGCACAGACCCTCCAGATCCAAACCACGACTTCCTCCATATGCTACATAAACAGAGGAAGCCAACTGCATGCAAACCGCGCTGGGATCAGGCCCGCTGAAAAAAAATGGAGGCAATTCACCAAATTCAACTCCTCAACAATACCGAAAGAAGCAATCGCTTAAGAACCACCAATAAATAAGCTAAGCCAATTGAAGAAAAAATAATACCCAAAGAGAAACTTGACACATTCACTATTTTTTTTAAAGAGACAGAGCAATCAAAAATGTAGAGCCATTGAAATCAATAGAAAAACCCAGCAAATCTTACCTAACAGATTTTGGGCTGTCCGGCTGGGGGGAAGGGACCTGGACCACCAGGTGATTTTACCCTGGGCTACACCCAACCCACTCAAGGATCCAGTTGTTAAGACAGACAGACCCTGCAGCTCTGCCAGCCCTCACTCACACACAGCAGTGCCTAAAGTGAAACCTAGCTCCAGAGTGAAGTACTTCTGATGTTTCGGGGGGGGGGGGGGGAGAGAGGGTGGTTTGTACTAGGCCAGAGTCCTTTCAGTGGAGTCCACCACGCAAATGCTCCTCACTCAGATGCTGAGATACTGGATTCTGGAGCTGAAGAGATAACTCTTATACTATAACATCAGAATTCTGACATGCTCAGTCCTCAGATGCTGGTGGAGGGAGATAACTTACACGTACTGGACTGGAGATACGATAAGGAAAATTAATACATTATCTCTCAAACACTAAAACTTACTGGTTGTGATTTCATAACTGTGTGCATGCCTAAAAGGTATGTACATACTGTCCTCTGTGATGACTACTGGATTTTCAAAGCAAAAACATGCGCCAACATTCGCTCTAAAAATTTCCCCAGGATAATGCTGCAAATACATTTACATCTGCTATTGATGCACAAATACTTTCTGGGTAAAATTATATGCAGATGCTCAGATTTTAAAAGTATGCATGTAAATGAAAATTTTTCCCCAGCCCCACCCTCTGAAATACTTATTTAAAAAGTAGGTAAAATCTTATATGTACATAAACGCATGTGAGTTTATCCACATATCAGGTAGGCTATATTTTTTTTCCAAGGACATTTCTGGATGTGAAACACTATTTTATCCTTGGAAATTCTTTAAAAATGATCCTCTTCAAGCAGGACTGGTGTAAGGGTATGAGGCGCCATAGGCAAACTTCATTCCCAGTACCTCCCTTGCTGCCACCCCTCTCCGGGACGTGCAGCAGTGGCAATACATTTAAAAAGGCACTGTGGCACCGGAGTTACCTTCTGCTCTGGCACCATGATGCCGTTTGCGCTTCCGGCCCCTTCTAATTCCACTTCCTTTAACAGAAAGGAATGGCACCACGGCGCCAGAAGAAAAGGTAACTGGCGCCCCAGTGCATTTTTAAATGTATTGCCACCACTGCACATCCCAGAAAAGGGCAGCAGTGGTGACAATGGGCATCCTCCTGACCACTGGCAATTTAGACGACTGCCTAATTCGCCTAGGTCACACTGGCCTTGTCTTCAAGCATGGTTAAAAATAGGCACTCATGTACAGCTGACCTGAACAGATGCAAATCTACGGAGCTCCTGCTGTTAACCTCTCTATATTCTCTATTAGCAATTATTAACTTTAGTTTTACTTTGTATTGATAGCTAAAGAAGGGGGAGCAAGCCCTCTGTACTGGAATTGTAGGCAGATTTAGCCACTAAACCCGAGAGAACAGTAAATCAAGGTGGCTGCCGAAGATCACTCTGGGGACTCTACAGAGGAGGAGGATCCAGAGTCAGCCTGGCTCCCAAACTGATTGATGCAATTAAGAGCATGACGGATTGGTTGGTGGCCCGCAATCAAACTAGACTGGATTCTCGGTGGGAACAGTGGTGGACAAAATGGCCTAGCTGGTCTCTTCGGTGGGGAAGACTATGGTCCTAGCGGATGCGGTGCAGGAGCATTGATGAAATGGAGGCTTCCCTGAGCGAGGCATGCAGAAAGACTGAAGTGCTAGAACACAGACAGAAGCAATTGGCAGAGAAGAGTGACGATTTGGAAAATAGGAGACGGAGGCACATCATCAGGTTGACAAGTGTGTCTGAGAAGATCGAGGGGCTTGATCCAGTAGTATTATTTACAATATGACTCCAAGAGCTGCTGCGCATGGACTTAACACATGGTTCAATTAAATCAGATCAGGTGCATCAGGCCCTCATGCCTGCCCCTGCTGCACAGGGCTTGCCCTGGACAGTAATTATTAGGGTACACCACTTCCCTGACAAGCAAAGGATTCTTGAGGCGGCACGTAAAACAGGAGATGTGCAGTAGCAAAATCAGCAGATATACATGTTTCAGGACTTTTCAGCTGAATTGCAAATCAAGTGACAAGAGTTTCAAGTTGTGAAGAAGGCATGAACGGACTAGGTAACTTTTTTTTTTCTCTTTAATGTTGGACTCAAGCAACTTGTTGATGGCGCACCCTGCTGTCTTTCCATCCCTTCTCCTCTTTCCTTTCTTTTTTGACCTTTCTGGGATGGATGTTGGGGTGAGTGGTTGTAGGAATCTTATCTGTCCCCCCCTTTTAGCAGCTACTCTTGCCATTTTCCTAAGGGGTTCAGAATTGTCATTTCCTTTATGCAAAAAAGTGATGGTGGAAAGGACAATGTGAATGTTAGATCTTGTTTAATGCTGGTTGGGGCAGTTGGTATGCCCAAGGGTGGGGTTGCAAGTTGGGAGTTCGAGCGGGTTGGATACTGAGAATTCTGTGGGGTGTTAGGGATGTATGGTATTGGGGGTGATGGGGCTGAGTATGAGGGGATGGAAGGAGATGTTTGTGGTATGGGTATGTGTATGTGTGTGTGGTCAGCAGTGGTTAGTTGCTATTTTAGGGTTGTATGCTTGCTGGGTAGGGGTAGGGAGGGTTCCAGAGAAGAGAAACTTGGGGGAGGGAGGACTAGGGCTTAAGAGTATAGGGGAGGAGAGGTGTGGGGCGGGGTTGAAATGCACTTACGGTCCAAGAGTCCTGACTCAGTTCCCATCTGCAGACCAGGCGAGGAGGGGGAGTTGTTGTTGGGGATCCACCTACAGTCGAGGTGGCGTGGAAGAAGGAGGGCTAGATGGAGGTGGGTCGGGGTGGGGGGGATTGGAGTTTGTGGGAGTTAGTTAAGTTAGCGAAAATCACCAAGGATACATTTTTAGATCAGAACAACTTTCATTTATGCACTCTGTTTAATTGTTTTTATTAACAGATATTTATGGCAGTATGTTTCTATTGAATTCAAAAAAGCATGGGACAAACAGCAGATCTCTAAAGAGAAAAAGGGGACTGTTGTAGTGGTTGATATGGAAGGGCAGACTAGATAGGCCATGTGGTCTTTTTCTGCTGTCATGTTTCTATATTTTATCTGCTATATTCTTTAAATTATACTGCTGGTTGAGTCTGCCTTCTTTTACTTGCACTATTTGTGTTTGAATATTTAGCTCTCTGGCACAGATGGGTACTTTGCTTTGCATAATTTCACTTAATATTCAGGGGATTTCGAGCACCATCAAGCACACTCAAGAATTACAGTATCTTAAAAGGAACGAGCGGGGAGTTGGTGCTGGAGTGTGCAGGAGGTGTGCTGCCCTGTTGAGGGCTGCCAGGCCATCGAGACTCTTGCTGCTGAGCTGCGGTCCCATTCCAGGCACTCCCGGGGCAGCCTGCTCCTCGAGGGGCCTTGGTGGACTTTAAATCTTCCCCGATTCAACACCTGAGTGGAGTTGGTGCTGGAGTGTGCAGGAGGTGTGCTTGCCCTGTTGAGGGCTGCCGGACCATTGAGACTGATGCTGCTGAGCTGCGGTCCCATTCCAGGCACTCCCGGGGCAGCCTGCTCCTCCAAAGGGCCTTTTTTCCGTTTCTATTAATTTGTGTTTCCTTTCTCTCTGCGACCGCGGAGCGTGACCGTGGGACATGTTCTGAAGGGGGTGTGTCTAAAGGGGCAAATTCTGCCCCTTAGATGCCGCTTCGACATCACTGCGGCGAACGCGCGTGTTAGGAGCCATAGAGAGGATCAGTGCTGAATGTTTGCTGCAAGCTTAGGTATTTCTTCTGCCTTTATTACTTTTTGTTCACGGTTTCCTTTTCTTGTTGTTAATTATGGGTAAGAGGAAAGCTAAGCTGCAGAGTAAACGCCAGACGGCTGATGCTGGTAATTTGAAACCGGTTGGCCCTCTGGATAAACACTTCGCCCCGGTGCCGTTAGCACAGTCTTCTCCTGAGGGGGCTTCTTTAAGCCCCGGAGGGAGATCCCCTCCTCCCTGTCCCATTGTTGGTCCAATTTCTGTGTCCGAGATCTCCTCTGAGTTTGGCAGGAGGGAGAATATTGTGATTAATTTGCCTATTCCGGTCCAGCTGACAGCTCTGGAAGGTTCTTCGGAGCTGCCAGCTCTCTCTCCGGATGCAGATGTTACTTTAAAGGATGTGTGGGGGGGCTCTGAAATGTATTGATACTAAGGTTTCCTTGGCTTTCGGTTCCCTTAGTACTTTCTCTCAAGAAACTGCTGTAGCTTTACAGCAGTTTGATGAGAAAGTCACTATTTTGGATAAGGCGGTGGCTAAGTTGGAATCTCAGGTGCTTCCTCTCAATCTATTAATATATTGGGAATAAGAGATTCTCTAGTTTTGCATTCAAAAATGGAAGCACTAGAGAACTCCATGAGGGCTTGTAATTTACGATTGTTGAACTTTCCTCAATCCTCTTTTGTCTCCAAAAATTCTTTTTGATAAGTTTTTGAAAGAAGTCTTAGCCATTTCCGAAGTTATTGAAGTTTCACAGATTTACTATATCCCCTCTAGCTCTAAAAGGGTAAACTCTGCAGATGGGGAGCTGGATGTTATCGTTCCTTCTATTGTTAACCTTACTGCATTCTTGGAGGATTCCTCGGATATCATTAATACTCGTTCTACCTTGCTGGTTACTGTTTCATCTATACTGGTGAAGCAGCGAATCTTGAAAGCTTTTTTCAAGGTCAAGTTAACTTTATTTTGCGGTCAATCAGTCAATTTTCCAAATGTTTCCCGTAGCACTCAATTGCAACGTCGGCAATTTTTAATCTTGAAGCCACGTGTTTTGGCTTTGGGTGCTACCTTTTATTTACATTTTCCTTGCAAATATATTATAAATTTTGATGGTGCCTTGTATGTTTTCCTGGACGCAACCCATCTGGAAAAGTTTTTGTCTGACAGGGAGGGTTTTGTGGGTTAGGTGGTGATGATTGAGTACCTTCTAATTTGTGGTCATATTTATGGCTTGGTTTCCTTTTTTTAGATAGTATTTTCCTTTTGTTATTAAGCAAATAATTCCCTTAATGTGGACTATATTCTCCAATGTTTCCTAATATTTGTTATGACGACTTTGGTGTATTTAATTTTCCTATTTGATTGGTGTTGTATCCTGTACTGTTTGGTTATTGTATATGACTAAAACGTTCTAAAAATAAATTAAAAAAAAAAAAAAAAGGAACGAGCGGATATTGATCTTTTACAGGAGACACATCTGACCAAAAGTGAACATAATAAATGTGTTGGGACTGGGTAGGACAAGTCTTCCCTGCATCATCTGGCCCTCATCATGGGGGTTTCTGTGTGCCAGTTCACTGATCTCTAGCCTTTGAAGGTGGTAGGGTCAGAGACAGACGATGGAGACAGATTCTGATTTTGCAATAAAAATTGTCAAATGCTGAAATTGTACTGGTCAATGTGTATGGTCCCAAGAAGATTCCCCAAGGAAGATTCAGATGAACCTTTTACTCACATAATCCAATCTAGATGGCTGGACAGGCCTAATTTTGATCAAAGCAGGGAACTGGAATGTATGCATGAACAAGATGGATAGATCTGGATGTCATACAGAGGGATGTGGTGAACACTGGACCCTGAAGGCCACACTGGAACATCATGGACTGCAGAATATTTGGCATGTGAATAATCCTGGCTGTTGAGATTACACATTTTTTCTTCGTGCCATCAGTTCTACAGCCAATTGAATTGTTTTCCTTTGTTTGGGGGGGGGGGGGTCCTAGTCATTTGAGTGGAGGAGTGGCCTAGTGGTTGGGGCAAGGTACTTCAGGCCGGGGGTTCAAATCCCACTAGAGGACAGCAACCTTGGGCCGGAAGGACTGGGGTTTCTAGTCCCACAGGTGCTCCTTGTGGTCTTGGGCAAGCCACTTAACCCTCCATAGCCCATGTTCCCTGTAAAATAGTTATCTCCAAGTTATAATGCCCTGTTCAATGTAATTTCAGTTTGTTCAATGTAAACCGCACTGATGCAGAATAGCGTGGTATATAAGAGAATGAAAATAAATAAATAAATTTCAGTTTCAAAGTGATATCCTGGCTTGCCATCTTTCCAATCTACACCCTGTTTTTCTTTCGCTCTCTGGTGGGGGAGCTCTGCTGCGTGGTGGCATGTGGAAACTGAACACTTCTCTTTTGGGCCAGAATATCTTTGGGGATTTGGTGAGGTGCATATTGGCAGACTTCCAAGAGATACACAATTTGTAGGAGTATGACCCGGTTCTACATTGGCAGATATTTAAGGTGGTCCTCCAGGGTTGTATTATTGACTATGCAAGCTATCTGGCCCGGTATACTCGGGAGGAGCGAGCTCACACAGAGCAGTAGATTGCTGCATTAGAGCGGCTGCACAAACAGACTGGATTTTTTGGGGTATACTGTTAGCTATGTCTATTCATAGGAATATAAGAAATGCCATACTGGGTCAGACCAAGGTCCATCAAACCTAGTATCCTATTTCCAACAGTGACCAATCCAGATCACAAGTACATGGCAGGTTCCTAAAAAGGCACACTGTTCCACAATTCTTGTACCAGGGCAAGCAGTGGATCTCCCAGGTCCTCTTTAATAATGGTTTATGGACCTTTCCTCCAGGAACTTGTCCAAACCTTTTTTTAAGCCCAGCTACATAAAGTGTAGTTACTCACCTGTAACAGGTGTTCTCCAGGGACAGCAGGAATCAGTCCTCACATATGGGTGATTTCGGCACCGACAGAGCCCTCATGTGGAGCAATTCCCCAGCTTTCAAAGAAAGCTTTTGTGATTGCCTCACGCATGCGCCATCCCCTTCCCGCCCAAAGGTGCCATCTTGCTCAGTCTAATGACATAGCTAAAGAGACGGCAAAAAGAAGAAAATCAATCATAGGACTGCAACTCCAGGGGAGGAGGGAGGGTTGTGAGGACTGATTCCTGTTGTCCCTGGAGAACACCTGTTACAGGTGAGTAACTACACTTTCTCCAGGAACAAGCAGGAAGTCAGTCCTCACATATGGGACTCCCTAGCTATAGGCTACCGAGAACCCATAGCTGAAAAATGGCTCCCTCTAGAAGAGCCGCAGCAGCTGTGATAGGAATCCAGCAGAGACACAACACCCCTGGTAGCCTGACACCAGAGGGACGGTGGGTAGGAGTTGCCTAAACCTCAAATAAGTTCCAGAGTACCGCCTGGCCAAAAGCACTGTCTCGACGGGACTCTCCATCCAAGCATTAATGGGCTGCAAAAGTCTGGCTTGAAGACCAGGTGGCGGCCTGGCAGATGTCTGTCAGTGGAACAGAGTGGAAGTGAGCCACTGAGGCGGCCTTAGCCCTGACACAGTGGGCCGTGATTCGACCCTGCAACGGACAGTCAGCTGCTCTGTATGCCCAGGCGATGCAGTCTGCCACCCAGGTGGACAACGTACGCTTGGAGACAGGAAGCTCCAGCTTACTGGGGTCAAAATAGACGAGCTGAGGAGCCCTTCGGTATCCCTTCGTACGTACCAGGTAGAAGGCTAATGCCCTCTTGCAATCAAGGGTATGCAAGAACGCCTCTACCCGGCAGGTGTGCGGTCTGGGAAAGAATATCAGAACCACCACCTACTGGTTGAGGTGGAATGGAGAGACTACCTTCGGGAGGAAATTTGGGTGGGTGCATAGGACCACCCTATTCCTGTAAAACCGTATGTACGGTCTTTCTGAAACCAAAGCTTGCAGCTCACTCAATCGCCTCGCAGATGTGAGTGCCACCAGGAAGATTACCTTCCAGGAGAGGAAGCGCAGATGGCAAGCAGACATCGGCTCAAAAGGTAGGCGAGTAAGCTGTTGCAAGACCACATTCAGATCCCACTCGGTCGCTGGAGGGAGAACCGGGGGTTTCAGTAGAAGTAGGCCCTTGAGGAACCTGGACACCAAGGGGTGTAGTGACAAAGGATGTCCTTCTACTGTTGAGTGATGTGCTGAGAAAGCACTCAGGTGGACCCTCACAGAGTTAGGCTTGAGTCCTAAGTTCGAGAGGTGAAGCAGGTTCTGCAACACCACAGGCACCAGGCAAGAGAAAGGGTTTTCACTGTGCTGGCTACACCACACCTCAAATCTATGCCACTTAAAGGCATAGGTTTTCCTAGTGCACTGCCTCCTGGAGGCCAGTAGCACTTATTCTACATTCTTAGGTAGGAGGAGAGGGGCCAGCACTGCCCTTTCAGCAGCCATGCCATCAGGTTGAGGGACGTGAGGTTGGGATGTAAGAGAGGGCCCTGTTCTTGTGACAGTTAGTCGGGCCTCATCCCCAGCGGGAGTGGGGTCTCCACTGCTAACTGGAGGAAAAGTGGGAACCGAGGTTGTCTCAGCCACCTGGGGGCTACCAGGATGACCGAGGACTTGTCCCAAAGGATTTTGAACAGACTCGGGACCTAAGGACCTCGAGGATTGCGTCGGCCTCCGGGGTCGACTTGGACGTCGAGGTCCCGGTGGTCTGGGCAGATGGACTGGTGAGACCGGCCATCAGTGCCCGCTGCTGTTCTATGAAGGCAGACATGCTGTGCTTCAAGGCCGCCATTCTGAGACCGCGTCCAGAAGACTCCGCAGCCTCTGGCTCGGGCCCCGACAGTGTCGGGCCCGATGCCGGTTCTCCCAGAGGAGAGTCCATGAGGACAACAGTGTTTACCTTCCTCAATGTCTCTGGCTCAGTGCGAGGTACTTTGGCAGGCCGTTCTGACTCACAGGACTCGGGGCAACGGTCAGGCTGCCGGTGTTCCCTGGTGGGAGACCCCCTCTCAGAAGACCCAGGATGGTGATCTGAGTCCGACAACTCTCGAGATGTCGAGGCTTCTGACGAGGTCCGGACACGGGTAGAGGTAGACTCTGAAACAATCCTCTCACGCTGCTGCTGCCGACTTCTAAGTGCCTTAGAAGACATTTTGCCACATGGGCCACAGGCCAGCAGCACTGTTCCCTCTAAGCTGTGCGCATGTGCGTGCGCACACACTTTACAACAGAGCGCACAAAAATTACGGTTCTGATTCTGATAGAAAACAACAGACGTCTTAAAATTTAAAAGTTGTGATTGTAATTATTTATTTATTTATTTAGTAAACATTTGTATACCGCTGCTTCCTACGATCAGCAGCGGTTTACTTTACAGAATCATTATGTATCGTATAATACAGAGATTTTTAGATATACATTACGATTAGGCAATGATTTACATAAGACAGGAAAATCAGTTGGATCCAATATACATTTGATTGGGGCACACAAATCTAAGTATACATTTGATTGCAGGTGCGTGGGTGGGGCCCAAAATATACAAATATACATGATTACATACCGGTGTTTTAAATGCAGGCGTGGCAGGCAAAAGACATTTGGTTGAGGTAGAGTGTCGCATTTAGGTCAGGTTGCAGTGAGCCTGAAATAAGTGAGTTTTGAGTTTCCTTCTAAATTCACTCAAGTTGTTTGTGAGTCGCAACTCGTGTGGGAGTTGGTTCCAGTGGATTGGTGCTGTATATGTGAATGCCCTATTGCTTGTTTCTGCTTTGACAGTTCTTATGCTGTTCGGAACACAGAGAGCGTTGAGGTTAATGGTTCTTCTGCTCCTGTTGTGGGGTTGAATAGTAATTAGGTTATCGAGGTATGATGGTGCGATGTTGTGGATAAGCTTAAACATTGTTATGAGAAGTTTGAACATGATGCGAGCGGCCACCGGGAGCCAATGCAGTTCCATTAGTACTGTTGTTATGTGATCTGTGACTTTTTTTTCCATGATGACTCTTGCAGCAACATTTTGAGCCATTTGCAAGATGTTTAGGATGTTCTTCGGAAGGCCTTGCAGAATGGCATTGCAGTAGTCCAGGTGAGGGATGATGAGAGCTTGTGCAACAGTTCTGAAGTCAGATTTTTCGAGGATATTGCGAAGTGGTTGAAGAACTTTCAGTTTGTAAAAAATGGCTCGGTTAATTGTTCGGAGGTGTTATCCATCCTAAGGTTGCTGTCTAGTAGGACCCCTAGATATTTTATTGCAGGCTTCGTATGATATATGTTTTTTGTTAAGGGTGACTGTGGTGGGCGGGATGAAGTTGGTTTTCTTGGAGATAAACATGACCTCTGTTTTCTTGTGGTTTATTGACATGTTGTTTTGTTGGAGCCATGATTGAAGCAAGTCAAGGCATTCTTCTATTGGAGTGAAATCTGGTTGTGTTATGTCAAGTTGCGTGTACAGCATCACATCGTCAGCATAGATGTGGTAATTGATGTTGTGCTTCTGAAAGATCTCGCAGATCGGTTTTATGTACAAACTGAATAGGAGCGATAAGGCCGACCCTTGAGGGATCCCCTGGGTTTGGGGGAAGGCATCTGCTTTATCGTCGTTGAATTGGGCTTGTTGCATCCTGTTGGAAATGTATGATGCAAACCATTTTAGGGGGGTCCCTGCTATACCTATGGATGCAAGACAGTTTAAGAGGGTGCTGTGGTGAACTGTATCAAATGCAGCTGAAATGTCGATAAATATAAGTATGAACATAGCATTTTTGTTCTCAAGGCCCCTGAGGAGATTGTCGAGGAGTGCCAGCAGTAGTGTTTCTACTCCGTGATGTTGACGAAACCCATATTGATGCATATCTAAGGCTTTTCTATCATCTATGTGATCTTGCAGCTGCTGCTGAACCGCTTTTTCAATTGTTTTAGCTAAGAATGATATGCTTGAGATCGGGCGATATGATGCAAGGTCACTTTTGTTGAGAGATTTGTTCTTTAAGATGGGTCTTATAAGTGATCTCTTGAGGTCCAAATTTTCCGCTTCATTTAGTAATCGTCTATTTTCATTTAATTTGATTAAAATCAATGTGGTGTACATACTGTATTCTGACGTGTAGTCAAATTTTAAAGTATATAACTCCGAGTGTCGTTATGTGGCACACAAAAATGTAACCTTCCTTCAAAAGCTGCACAGCTGATATTTTATGCGCACACAGCCTACAGAAAATTAGAAGGAACGTTGGCCAGCGGGTCATGGTCGGTCCCGAGGCATCGGAGACAGCAGTCATGTGTGTCAGTAAGGGACATTAACCTTTTACACCGATCACACTTTTTAAACCTGCTGGCAGCCATCGGGGGAAAAAGGGTCCCTGCTAGGTCAAAAGACCGGGCTGCCAGTGAAAAGTAAAAAGAGCGCGAACGCTAGTCACTAAGGACAAAAAACAAAAATAGGGACCGGCTTCAATACCGGTGTACCGAACCGAGGCAGGAAGGGGAACCGGCGTCAAACCGGGTCGAAGAAACGAATCTTCTGGGAGGTTTGCCGCACTTTTTCCACGAGGGAATTCTGACCAAGTCCATTGGGCTCCACAGAAAAAGGGAGACTGAGGAAGATGGCACCTTTGGGCGGGAAGGGGACCGCACATGCTTGATGCAACCCCAAAGGCTTTCTTTGAAAGCTGGGAATTGCTCCGCATAAGGGCTCCCTCGGCGCCGACGTCACCCATATGTGAGGACTGACTTCCTGCTTGATCCTGGAGAAAGCGTAGTTACTCACCAGGTGATCTCCGGGAACATAAGGAATTTAGTCTTCACATATGGGTATCGTCGATACCGACGGAGCCTTAGTGGGAACGCTCCCCAGCATCCAATAGGAAAGCCTTTGGAAGCATAAGAACATAAGATATGCCATACTGGGTCAGACCAAGGTCCATCAAGCCCAGTATTCTGTTTCCAACAGTGGCCAATCTAGGTCATATGTACCTAGCAGTTTCCCCAAGAGACACAAGTTCCACAATGCTTGTACTGGGTCAAGCATTGATATCTTTGGTCACTTCTTAATAATGGCTTATGGACCTTTCCTCCAGGAACTTGTCCAAACCTTTTTTAAATCCAGCTACACTAACAGCCTTTACTACATCCTCCGGTAACAAATTCCAGAGTTTGATTACACGTTGAGTGAAAAAATATTTTCTTTTATTAGTCTTAAATAGTTTACCCTGTAGCTTCATTGCATGTCCCCTAGTCTTTCTATATTCTGATAACGTAAACAATCGATCTACGTTTACCCGTTCCACTCTGTTCATTAATTTATAGACTTCTATCATATCTCCCCTCAGCCGTCTCTTTTCCAGGTTAAAGAGCCCTAACATTTTTAGCCTTTCTTCATAGGAGTATCCTTCCAACCCCTTTACCATTTTGGTGGCTCTTCTCTGAACCTTTTCTAAAATCGCTATATCCTTTTTAAGATACGGCGATCAGAATTGCACACAATATTCAAGGTGCGGTCTCACCATGGAACGATATAGAGGCATTATAATATCTTTTGTTTTATTTTCCATTCCTTTTTCCTTATCATACCTAGCATTCTATTTGCTCTCTTGGCCGCCGCTGCACACTGGGCCGAGGGTTTTAACATGGCATCCACAATGACGCCTAAATCTTTTTCCTGGGTGGTGGTTCCTAATGTGGAACCTTGCATCGTGTAACCATAGTTTGGGTTGTTCTTCCCTAGGTGCATAACCTTGCACTTGTCCACATTAAATTTCATCTGCCATTTTGATGCCCAGTCTTCCAATTTATCAAGATCCTCTTGCAATTTTTCACAATCCTCTTGGGTTTTAACAACTTTAAATAGTTTTGTGTCATCTGCAAATTTGATAACCTCACTCGTTATTCCACTTTCCAGATCATTTATGAATATGTCAAAAAGCAGCGGACCCAGCACAGATCCCTGGGGTACACCACTATTCACCTTTCTCCATTGGGAAAATTGGCCATTTAGCCCTACCCTCTGCTTTCTATCTTTTAACCAGTTCCTGATCCACAATAGTACACTGCCTCCTATCCCATGACTCTTTAGTTTTGCCAAAGTCTCTGATGAGGGACCTTGTCAAAGGCTTTCTGAAAGTCCAGATACACAATATCAACCGACTCACCTTTGTCCACCTGTTTATTCACTCCTTCAAAAAAACATAACAGATTAGTAAGACAAGATCTTCCTTGTCTAAAGCCATGTTGGCTGTCTCCCATTAGGTTGTGACTATCTACATGCTGAGTAATCCCACAGCGCCTGCGTGCTGCCTTCCCAACTGTCCCTCTCCAGTTGAGTTTATAGCTGAGACAAAAGAGAGAAGGAGAGAGAGAAAGAGAGAGAGAGAGATACAACTCCTAGGGAAGGTGGGCGAGTTGTGAAGACTAAATTCCTGCTGTTCCCGGAGATCACCTGTTACAGGTGAGTAACTACACTATCTCCAGGAACAAGTAGGAATGTAGTCTTCACATATGGGGACTCCCTAGCTGCAGATGCCAAGGAGATGGCCCCAGGAAGTTGTCAGCCCTTGCGAAAGGACCCCACTTCCCCCCATGGATCTCTAGCATCCTACCAGGGACGGTGGGTAGGAGTTAAGTCTGAAAAAGGTGTTGAAGAACAGCTTGGCCAAACAAGGCATCCCGGCGGGAGTCCTTCTCTAAGCAGTAGTGGGCTGTGAAGATATATACCAAAGCCCAAGTAGCTGCTCGACAGATGTCGTCGATAGACACAGAGTGAAGATAAGCCATTGAGGCTGCCATGGCTCTCACATTGTGAGCCGTGACATGGCCTTCAAGAGGAAGGTTCTTACTCTCATAGGCAAAGGATAGGCACTGTGCGCTCCAGTTGGACAGTGTTCTTTTGGAAACTGGAAGTCCCCAATGACTAGGAACAAAAGCAACAAAGAGCTCAGAAGATTTTCTATGTTGCTGTGTCCTTTGCAAGTAAAAGGCCAAAGCTCTTTTACAATCCAAGGTATGAAGGTTCCTTTCTGCACTGGAGGCATGAGGCCTTGGAAAGAATACAGGAAGGTAAACCGCTTGGTTTAAATGGAAAGGTGAAACCACCTTGGGCATAAAGTGTGGATGAGTCCTAAGAACTACCTTATCAAGGTGGAACCTTGTATAAGAAGGATCAGCCACTAACGCTTGCAATTCACTGATGTAACGTGCTGATGTGATTGCAATGAGGAAGATGACTTTCCAGGAAAGGAATTTCAAAGATATAGTGGCTAATGGTTCAAAGGGCGGTTTCATGAGCTGCCCAAGCACCATTTAAGTCCCATGCCACCGGTGGTGGCTTAATGGGAGGCTTTGTTAAAAGAAGGCCTCTCATAAATCTCGCTATGAGAGGACGAGAGGAAATAGACTGTCCACTTAGAGGCTTGTAAGAAGCTGCAATAGCACCAAGATGGACTCTTACTGAATTTGTCTTGAGACCCACATTTGACAAATGAAGGAGATACTCCAGTATTGATTCCAGAGGTATCGCAAGAAGGTTAAGACCCTTCTGCGAGCACTATACGGTAAACCTTTTCCACTTAAAGACACATGAGCGTCTTGTGGAGGGTTTCCTAGAAGCATGAAGGATATCCTTTACCTGTTGGGAAAGGTTAAGATCCTGAAGTTCTAGACTTTCAGCACCCAGGCCCTGAGATGCAGAGATTGGGGACTGGGATGCCACAGCATCCTGTCCTCTTGGGAGAGAAGATCTGGAGCGGATCCCAACTCCAGAGGCGGAGCTTGAGAGAAATGTAGGAGCAGAGGGTACCACGTTTGCCGTGGCCAACGTAGAGCTATGAGGATCATATGACCTCTGTCTCTCTGAAGCTTGAATAGGGTTTTGGGGATGAGGGGAATGGGTGGGAAGGCATATAGGAAGTCCTGACCCCAGTGAAGGAGGAAGGCATCCCTTGCCTGACAACATCGAGCCGGAATTCTGGAACAGAACCAGGGAAGTTTGGCATTCAGTAGACTTGCAAAGAGGTCTATGTCCGGGGTTCCCCAAATCTGAAATATTTGGGCAACCTGGTCTGCATGGAGAGACCATTCGTGTGGAAGCAGAACTCGACTGAATTTGTCTGCCCAAGAATTTTGAATGCCTGGAAGATACACCGCAAGGAGATGAATCTGATGCTCTCTGGCGAGGGCCCATAGTCACAAAGCTTCGTTGCATAGCGACAGAGAGCCTGTTCCACCCTGCTTGTTCACATAGAACATGGCTACCTGATTGTCCATTTGAACTAGGACTGTCTTGTAGCTGAGCTGGGCGTGAAATACTCAAAGAGCAAGGAAGATTGCTCTGAGCTCCAGGTTGATTTGAAGACAGGCCTCTTGTGGAGTCCAGGTACACTGGGTAGAGAGATCGTGCAGGTGTGCTCCCCATCCCACCTATGAAGCATCTGTTGGTAGGGTGGCTTGGGATAGGGGTTGCTAGAAAGGAGACCCCACCAGAAGGTTTCTGGGTGATTACCAACATTGGAGGGACAAAATAAGACGGTCTGAGTTTGTTATTTTGTCCGACAGGCAACCTGAGGCCTGTGTCCACTGAGTGTATAAAGTCCACCGGGCCGCTCACATATGAAGGCAAGCATAAGGAACCACTTGCAAGGTGGATGCCATGTGGCCTAGCAATTATAGCATTTCCCGAGCAGTGAGACAAGGTTTGAGCACTGCTTGGGAAGCTAGTTGTACTATGCGAAGACACCGGGGCTGCGGAAGGAAAGTCCTTGTTTGTCTGGTATCCAGATGAGCTCCTATGAAATCTAGGGACTGAGTGGGAGCAAGATTGGATTTTGGGAGGTTTATGACCAGTCCCAAATACTGAAGGAATCGCATTGTGCGAGATAGAGCAGATCTGGCTTCTGACACTGTAGGGGCTCGAATGAGCCAGTCGTCTAAGTAAGGGAAGACGAATATTCCCAGAGTGCGGAGAAATGCTGCTACCACAGCCATGCATTTTGTGAACATTCTTGGTGCAGATGCCAGGCCAAAGGGAAGAACCTTGTATTGGTAGTGCTTTCCTTGAAACAGGAATCGGAGGAATCTCCTGTGATTTGGATGGATGAGAAAGCACAGTTACTTACCTGTAACAGGTGATCTCTGGGAACAGCAGGAATAAGTCTTCACATATGGGTATCGTCGGTACCGACGGAGCCTGCGCGGGAACGCTCCCCAGCGTCCAGTAAGAAAGCTTTTGGGAGCATCCCACCGCGCCTGTGCACTGCCTTCCCGCCTTTCCAACCGCCTCTCTCCAGTTCGAGTATTAAAGCTGAGACAAAGAGAGAGAGAGGAAAGGGAAGATAGAGAGATACAACTCCTAGGGGAGGTGGGTGGGTTGTGAAGACTTATTCCTGCTGTTCCCAGAGATCACCTGTTACAGGTAAGTAACTGTGCTATCTCCAGGAACAAGCAGGAATGAGTCTTCACATATGGGGACTCCCTAGCTGCAGATGCCAGGGAGAGACCCCATGGTTGTGTGCCCTTGCAGAGGGCTTCACCTCCCCCCCATGGATCTCTGGCATCCAACCAGGGTAGGTGGGTAGGAGTTGATTAGGAATGGAACAGGTGTTTGAGGACAGCCTGACCAAACGAGGCATCCCGGCGGGAGTCCTTGTCCAAACAGTAATGGGCTGTGAAGGTGCGAACCGAGGCCCAGGTGGCCGCTCGACAGATCTGGTCGATGGACACCGAGTTCAGATGAGCCATTGAGGCTGCCATGGCTCTCACATTGTGAGCTGTGACATGGGCCTCCAGAGAAATGTTCTTACTCTGGTAGGCGAAAGAAATACACTGAGCAATCCAGCTGGACAGTGTTCTCTTAAAGACTGGAAGTCCTAAATGAGAAGGATCAAAAGCAACAAAAAGTTGAGAAGACTTTTCTATGTTGCTGTGTTCTTTGTAAGTAGAAAGCGAGAGCTCTCTTACAATCCAAGGTATGAAGATTCCTCTCTGCATTTGATGCATGAGGTCCTGGAAAAAAGACAGGTAAATATACCTCCTGATTCAGATGAAAAGGCGAGACCACTTTAGGCATAAAGTGTGGATTGGTCCTGAGGACTAACTTATCATGATGGAACCTTGTATAAGGTGGATTAGCCACCAAAGCTTGCAACTCACTGATGCGGCGTGCTGAGGTGACTGCAATGAGAAAAACAACTTTCCAAGAAACAAATTTCAAGGAGGTGGTGGCTAAAGGTTCAAAGGGTGGCTTCATAAGCTGGCCAAGAATCAGGTTTAAGTCCCATGCCACTGGAGGTGATCTAATGGGAGGTTTAGTTAAAAGAAGGCCTCTCATGAATCTTGCTATAAGAGGGTGAGAGGAGATAGGTTGTCCATTGAGAGGCTTGAGGGACGCTGCAATAGCACTCAAATGGACTCTTACTGAATTCGTTTTCAGGCCTGCATGGGATAGATGCAGGAGATACTCCAGTAGAGAATTCAGAGGTATTGCAAGAGGGTTTAGACCCTTCTCTGAACACCAAATGGTGAATCTTTTCCATTTGAAAGCATAGGAACGTCAAGTAGAAGGCTTCCTAGAGGCATGAATAACATCTCTGACTTGTTGAGAGAGATGAAAATCTTGAAGGTCTAGGCCCTCAGCAACCAAGCCCTGAGATGGAGTGACTGGGGGTTTGGGTGCCACAATGTTCCCTCTTCCTGGGACAGAAGGTCTGGTGCAGAGCTTAAGTCCAGGGAAGGAGCTTGAGAGAGATGCAGAAGTAGAGGGTACCACACTTGGCGTGGCCAATGTAGTGCTATGAGGATCATGGTCCCTCGATCTCTCTGAAGCTTGAATAGAGTTTTGGGAATTAGGGGAATTGGTGGAAATGCATAAAGGAAGTCTTGACCCCAGTGAAGGAGGAAGGCATCCTTGGCCTGAACTCCCTGACACGGAATTCTGGAACAGAACCGGGGAAGTTTGGCATTCCACGGACTTGCAAAGAGGTCTATGTCCAGGGTTCCCCAAATTCGAAAAATCCTGGATACCTGGTCCATGTGGAGGGACCACTCGTGTGGGAGCAGAACTCGACTGAGTCTGTCCGCCCAAGAGTTTTGAATACCTGGAAGATATACTGCCAGAAGATGGATGTGATGCTCTCTGGCGAAGGCCCACAGTCGCAAAGCTTCGTTGCAAAGCGACAGAGAGCCAGTCCCTCCCTGCTTGTTTACATAGAACATGGCTACTTGATTGTCTGTATGGATAAGGACTGTCCTGTAGCTGAGCAGGGAATGGAACACTCTGAGAGCTAAGAATATTGCTCTGAGTTCCAATAGATTGATATGCAGAGAAGTCTCCTGTGGAGACCAGATGCCCTGGGTGGAGAGATCTTGTAGATGAGCTCCCCAACCCTTTGGAGAAGCATCTGTTGTGAGAGTTGCTTGGGGTAGCGGTTGCTGAAAAGGGGACCCCAGCAACAGGTTTTGAGAGGACTTCCACCACTGGAGAGACCAAAATAGACGACTGGAGTTTGCTATTTTGTCAGACAGGCAACCTGATGCCTGAGTCCATTGGGTGGACAAAGTCCATTGAGCTACCCTCATATGAAGGCGAGCATATGGAACCACATGCACGGTGGATGCCATGTGGCCTAATAGTAGTAACATCTCTCGAGCAGTTAATTGGGACTTTAACTGAATCTGGGAGGCTAACTGCACCAGACATAGGCAACGGGCCTGAGGAAGATAGGCCCTTGCACTTGTGGTATCCAGTAAGGCCCCTATGAACTCCAGGGACTGAATAGGGGTGAGATTGGATTTTGGGATGTTTATTACTAGTCCCAAATACTGAAGGATACGCATTGTGCAGGTTAGACAATTCTGGGCATCTGACTGGGATGGGGCTCGAATGAGCCAGTCGTCCAGATATGGGAATACGAATATTCCTAGAGTGCGGAGAAATGCAGCTACTACTGCCATGCATTTCATGAACACCCTTGGTGCAGAGGCCAGACCGAAAGGAAGCACCCTGTATTGGTAGTGCTTTCCTTGAAAAGGGAACCAAAGGAACCTTCTGTGTGTAGGATGGATGAGGACATGGGTGTTCGCATCCTTGAGTTCTAGAGAACAAAGCCAATCCTGACTCTGAAGGTATGGAAGCAGAGCCCCTAGAGAAATCATTTTGAATTTCTCCTTGAATAGAAACTTGTTCAATTCTCTGAGGTCTAATATGGGTCTGTGGCCCCCTGTTTTTTTGGGATAAGAAAATAAGGGGAGTAGAACCCTGAGCCCTGTTGAAGAAGAGGTACTTCTTCTATTGCCCCTTGGGCAAGAAGGGTAGCAATCTCCTGACCTAGAAGGTTGAGGAGAGATGTTGGAGAATTGAACTGTTTCACCATGGTGTGGGGAGGAAGGCTTAAGAAGTGAAGCTTGTACCCTTCCTTTATGATGGAGAGGGTCCATTGCTCTGCTGTGATTTGCTCCCATCTGGGAGCAAAGAAAGTCAACCTTCCTGGAATGGTGAGGGGCTCTGGGTTTCCCAGAGCTAGAAAGGCTACGTTCTCTAGTTGCAAGTCAAAGGCCCTGAGGAGGTTGAGGCTGCTGGGCTGTGGTAGGCCTGGCAGCCTTTGACTTGGCCTGTTTAGGTGGTTGCTGACGCTTTGCAGCAAAACGACCTGCAGAAGATGTCTGCCCATGAGCAGGATAATATCTTCCCTTTTTAGAAAAAGATGTCTTTTTGAACAATCTTTTCTTAACAGGGGCAGAGGTAGACTTTGAAAGTCGATCCAACGTAGAGTTCTCAGCATCCATCTGAGTGGCCTTTGCTTGCCAATCCTTGCCAAACAGGTTTTCACCTGTACAAGGAAGGTTTCCCAACTCATCTTGGACCCAGAGTTCCAAATCAGAGGCTTGTAACCAAGCAATTCTGCGTGCACCTATGGCAATAGCCGTGGCTCTGCTTACACACTCAAAAGAGTCAAAGGCTGCACGGTTGGAGAATTTGGAAACATCTTGGGCATGTTTGAGCCAAGTGAGAAATTCCTGCCTTTTATCTTCTGAAATAAAAGGAGCTAAAGTCTGCAGATGATCTGTGACTTCTTTTAGAAACATCCCCATATAGAGACTATAGGAGTTGATTCTGGCAGCAAGCATATTGGCCTGGAAAATCCTTCGGCCAAAAGCATCTAGAATCCTACATTCACGTCCTGGAGGGTTAGATGAGTGTCTCTTTGCACTCTTTATTTTCTTCATAGCAGACTCAACCACAATAAAGTGGTGAGGAAGCTGAGTCTTATGAAAACCAGGACAGGGAGGGACACGGTACATGGTGTCTAACCTGCGAGAATGAGGAGAGGTGGTGAGAGGAGTCTCCCACATGCCTAACATGAGATCATAGAGAATCTCATGAATAGGTAGGGTAGCTGCTTCCTTAGGAGCCTTAGGATATTGTAAAATATCTAATTGCTTGGATCTAGGCTCTGACTCAGAGGCCACTGTGATGGAGAGGCCTCTAGCCACTTCCCTAATGAAGTCTTGAAAAGATAAATCCTCTGGAGGAGACATTCTTCGTTTTGGAGAATCAGACTCCTGAGGAAGAAGCACCGGTACATCGACAGAAGCCTCCGACTCATCAGAGTCTTCGGAGGAATCGAAGTATCGCCTGTCTGGATGCTCCTGTAAAGGCCGATACGCGTACCGAGTGGGATCGACATCGGGAGTAAGCGGTACCGGTTCGGTACCGATGGGCATCGTAGGACAGGGTACCGTTGCAGCCGACACAGAAGCCGATGTCGATGCAATCGGTACCGGCACCGGGAACGGTGCCAATGCCGGAGTCGGTACCAGCAACGGAGATTGTTGCGGTACCGAAGGCGTCAAAGCCTGCATAAACGCCGTAAGGGTGCGCTGTATGGACAGAATTTTCTGATTCATCGACGCCACCAGAGTCTGGATGTCGGTACCAGTGGAGGCCACCGGTACCCCAGAACATGGCAACAGGTGATCAGTCGAGGCCGTGCCATCGATGTCATCCTGTGACCCCATAGATAATGCTTTGGAAGCCGGAACTTCCCGCCGGGGTAATTTTGCCGGAGCGGAGTCCTCGAGAGCAAGCCCAGAGGCATCTCGATGCTTGGAGGGAGATTTGCCCTTCGAGGACAGGCTAGATTTATGTTTGGTTACCTGAGATCCATGGGAGGAAGAAGAAGCCCTGGAAGACGTCGATGCCACCAAGGCTGCATCAGAGGGAAACAGGGTACTGAGCTTGGCTGCTCGGTTCTGCCGACCCCTTTTAGACATCATGGTGCAGGACACACAATCCGTGATGGAATGGTCAGGACCCAAACATTTCAGACACCAATCATGGGTGTCGGTGACAGAAATAGTACCGCCACATTTTGTGCACTTTTTGAACCCGGAAGCGGGCTTCTCCATGAGGAGAAAATATCTAGGCTTAAGGCCCAAACTGAAAATGCACAGCTGAAAGAAAAAAGGTTTTTTTGAAGAAGAAGAAGAAAGAAAAGAAAAAAACGGCGGTACCGGTCTGACGTTGAAGGCAGACGCGACTACAGAAAAATAAAGAAAAAAATAAAGACCTTCTTCTGCGGTGACAGGAACACGACCTGCTGGCTCCGCGGAAAAGAAGAACTGGAGAGAGGCGGTTGGGAAAGGCGGGAAGGCAGCACGCAGGCGCGGTGGGATGCTCCCAAAAGCTTTCTTACTGGACGCTGGGGAGCATTGCCGCGCAGGCTCCATCGGTACCGACGATACCCATATGTGAAGACTCATTCCTGCTTGTTCCTGGAGATTATGAGTATACGCATCCTTGAGATCTAGAGAACAAAGCCAATCCTGACTTTGAAGGTATGGCAGCAGAGTTCCTAGAGAGACCATTATGAACTTCTCTCGGAACAGATATTTGTTCAATTCTCTGAGGTCTAAAATGGGTCTGTGTCCTCCTGTTTTCTTTTGAATAAGGAAATAAGGGGAGTAGAACCCTGTACCCTGATGGTACTTCCTCTATTGCTCCTTGAGAAAGGAGCATTGTGACTTCTTGACCTAAGAGATTGTCGAGACAGGTCTGAGAATTGAACTGTCTTATAATTGTAGGAGGGGGCAGGCTGTGAAAATGAAGCTTGTACCCCTCTCGTATAATGGACAGAGTCCAATTTTCTGCTGTTATTTGGTACCATCTGTGGGCAAAATGACAAACTGCATTGGGATGGTTAAGGGTTCTGGACCCTTCAGGGGCAGGAAGGCAAAGTTCTCTAGAAATTGAGTCAAAGCCCCTGAGGAGGCTGAGCCTGCTGAGCTGGCTGAGGTTTTGCAGCTTTTGGCTTCTTTTGTTGTCTAGGTTGTTGCTGTTGCACCTTTTGGGCAGTCTGACCTGGACGGTGTCCCTGTTGGGTATAGGAAGGATAAAACTTTTTTCTTATTGAAAAATGGTTTCTTAGAGGATCTTTTCTTTGCAGGATCGGCTGTAGATTTGGACAATCTATACAGTGTGATATTGTCAGCATCTATTTAGTTAGCCTTCTCCTGCAAATTCTTGCCAAAGAGATTTTCTCCTGTGCAAGAAATGTTTCCTAATTTATCCTGTACCCAAATTTCCAAGTCAGATGCTTGAAGCCAGGCGATCCGACGTGCACCAATGGCAATAGCAGAGGTTCTGCATATGCACTCAAAACAGTCAAAGGCTGCACGATTAACAAACTTGGAAACATCCTGAGCATGTCTGACAAGAGTGAGAGAGTCTTGTCTTTTGTCATCAGGAAGAAGGGGGCTCATAAGCTCCAAGTCTCCTGTGACCTCTTTAAGGAACATTCCCATATACAAGATATAGGAACTGATCCTAGCTGAGAGCATGGAAGCATTGATGCCCAAAGGCATCGAGAGTCCTGCATTCACGAACTGGAGGATTGCATGCATGTCTCTTTGCACTTTTCATCCTTCTCATGGCTGATTCCACCACCATTGAATGGTGTGGTAATTGAGTTTTTTGAAAGCCAGGACAAGGTGGAACTGGATACATGGTATCGAGTCGTCGAGAATGAGGAGATATGGTTAAAGGTGTTTCCCACATCCTTAGCATAAGATCATGTAAGATCTCATGAATAGGCAGAGTAGCTGCCTCTTTGGGAGCCTTAGGGTATTGGAGGATTTCCAACTCCTTTGCCCTAGGCTCTTTTTCAGGAGCTACTGTGATGTAAAGGCCTCGGGCCACATCATGGATAAAGTCCTGAAAGGACATATCCTCTGGCGGAGACATTCTGGGCTGAGGAGAAGAGGAATCTTTGGGGAGAAGTACTCTGGTATCGGCAGAGTCTTCGGAGTCTTCAGTCTCATCCGAGGATTCAAAATATCTCCGATCCCGGTGATCGTGCAAAGCACAGTCACAAGTATCGATCGAAGCCAGTATCGGGTTGTTCCAGTACCAATCTGTCGATGCCGGAGACAGACGCATGACCCGGTATGGGTGGCATACCCGCTGATGTCGATGCAGTCGGTGTCTGTACCGGTATCGGCTGAGGTATCTGAAGCGGTTTCAATGGTACCGAAGCTGTGAGAAGAGCCGCTAGACTGCGTTCGATAGCAAGGAATCTCTGGTCTATCGACGCTGCTGATGCTTGGGTGTCAGTACCGGTAGAAGCGGCCGGAACTCCAGAGAGCATGGCACGCCAGTAGTTCTGCTGAGGTTGAGGCCTCGAGAACATCCTGGAGCCCCATTAATGCTTTGGAAGCCGAAGCCTCCCGCCGGGGCAGTTTTGCCAGTGAAAATTCCTCAAGGGCAACGCCAGGGGCATCTCGATACTTAGGAGATCTCCCCTTTGAGGATCGGCTAGATTTATGTTTGCTTACCTGAGATCTTGGGAGGAAGTCGATGCAACAGACGCCACGTCTGAGGGAAAAAGGGTGCTAAGGTTAGCAGCTCGGTTCTGCTGGCCCCTTTTTTACATCATTCCACAGGAGAGGCACTCTAAAATAGAGTGGTCAGGACCTAAACATTTGAGACACCAATCATGGGTGTCGGTGACGGAAATGGTACCGCCAAATTTAGAACATTTCTTAAAACCTGAAGCAGGTTTTTCCATTTTTAAGGAAAAATTGGGCCTAGTGCCCAAAATGGCGCCCAGCACCAAAGGAAAAACGTTTCTGAACTAAACCACTTCAGAAACTATAGTTTTGTTTTGTTTTTTAGAAGAACGAAAGAACCAGTGGTACCAGTATAGCGTCGAGGGAAGGCAGACGCGACCACAAAAACAAAGATTAAAGACGAAATTTTCTGCGGTGACAGGGTATGCAACCTGTCGGCTCCGTGGAAAACGAAGAACTGGAGAGGGACAGTTGGAAAGGCAGCACGCAGGCACTGTGGGATGCTCCCAAACACTTTCCTATTGGATGCTGGGGAGCGTTCCCCCTCAGGCTCCGTCGGTACCGACGATACCCATATATGAAGACTACATTCCTGCTTCTTCCTTGAGATTAGCTTTTACTACATCCTCCGGTAACGAATTCTAGAGTTTGATTAAACGTTGAGTGAAAAAAATATTTTCTCTTATTAGTCTTAAATGGGTTACACTGTAGCTTCATTGCATGTCCCCTAGTCTTTCTACTTTTTGATGGAGTAAACAATTGATCTACATTTACCTGTTCCACTTAATTCATTAATTTATAGATCTCTATCATATCTCCCCCCTCAGTCATCTCATTTTCAGGATAAGGAGCCTTTCCTGATAGGGGTGTCCTTCCAAGCCCTTTACCATTTTGGTGGCTCTTCTCTGTACCTTTTCTACTTTTGCTAAATCCTTTTTAACATACAGCAACCAGAATTGCACACAATATTCAAGGTGCAGTCGTACCATAGAATGATACAGAGGCATTATAATATCCTTGTTTTTATTCTCCATTCATTTCCTTATAAGAACATAAGATATGCCATACTGGGTCAGACCAAGGTCAATCAAGCCCAGTATCCTGTTTCCAACAGTGGCCAACCTAGGTCATACGTACCTAGCAGTTTCCCCAAAAGACACAGGTTCCACAATGCTTGTACTGGGTCAAGCATTGATATCCTGGGTCCCTTCTTAATAATGGTTTATGGACCTTTCCTCCAGGAACTTGTCCAAACCTTTTTTAAACCCAGCTACACTAACAGCCTTTACTACATCCTCCGGTAACAAATTCCAGAGTTTGATTACATGTTGAGTGAAAAATATTTTCTCTTATTAGTCTTAAATAGTTTACCTTGTAGCTTCATTTGCATGTCCCCTAGTCTTTCTATATTCTGATAACGTAAACAATCGATCTACGTTTACCCGTTCCACTCCATTCATTAATTTATAGACTTCTATCATATCTCCCCTTGTCCGTCTCTTTTCCAGATTAAAGAGCCCTAACCATTTTAGCCTTTCTTCATAGGAGTATCCTTCCATCCCCTTTACCATTTTGGTGGCTCTTCTCTGAACCTTTTCTAATATCGCTATATCCTTTTTAAGATACAGCGACCAGAATTGCACACAATATTCAAGGTGCGGTCTCACCATGGAACGATATAGAGGCATTATAATATCTTTTGTTTTATTTTCCATTCCTTTCCTTATGATACCTAGCATTCTATTTGCTCTCTTGGCTGCCGCTGCACACTGGGCGGAGGGTTTTAACATGTTATCCACAATGACGCCTAAATCTTTTTCCTGGGTGGTGGTTCCTAATGTGGAACCTTGCATCGTGTAACCATAGTTTGGGTTGTTCTTTCCTAGGTGCATAACTTTGCACTTGTCCACATTAAATTTCATCTGCCATTTTGATGCCCGTCTTCCAATTTATCAAGATCCTTTTGCAATTTTCCACAATCCTCTTGGGTTTTAACAACTTTAAATAGTTTTGTGTCATCTGCAAATTTGATAACCTCACTCGTTATTCCACTTTCCAGGTCATTTATGAATATGTCAAAAAGCAGCGGACCCAGCACAGATCCCTGGGGTACACCACTATTCACCTTTCTCCATTTGGAAAATCGGCCATTTAGTCCTACCCTCTGCTTTCTATCTTTTAACCAGTTCCTGATCCACAGTAGTACACTGCCTTCTATCCCATGACTCTTTAGTTTTGCCAAAAGTCTCTGATGAGGGACCTTGTCAAAGGCTTTCTGAAAGTCCAGATACACTATATCAACTGACTCACCTTTGTCCACCTGTTTATTCACACCTTCAAAAAAACTGTCTCCCATTAGGCCATGACTATCTACATGCTGAGTAATTTTATTCTTTATGATGGTTTCTATCAGTTTTCCCGGTACTGACGTGAGGCTCACCGGTCTGTAGTTTCCTGGATCACCCCTGGAACCCTTTTTAAAAATTGGTGTTACATTGCCGATCCTCCAATCTTCAGGTATTAGAGATGATTTTAATGATAGTTCACAGATTACTAATAGCAGGGTCTGCAATCTCATATTTCAGTTCTTTCAACATCCTTGGATTTATACCATCCGGCCCAGGTGATTTGCTACTCTTCAGTTTATCTAATAATTGTAATACATCTTCCCGATGTATCGATATTTCCTTCAATTCTTCTGCACCTTTAAATACCACTTCAGTCATGGGTAACATCCCTACATCTTCCTCAGTAAAGACCGAAGCAAAGAATTCATTCAGTCTCTCCACTATCGCCTTGTCACCTCTTAGTGCCCCTTTAACCCCTCTATCATCTAATGGACCAACTGACTCTCTCACAGGTCTTTTGCTACGAATGTACTTGAAAAAGTCTTTATTTCACGTTTTTGCTTCCACAGCAAGCTTCTTCTCAAATTCTCCCTTTGCCTGCCTTATCAATGCCTTGCATTTGACTTGCCAGTACTTGTGCTGTTTCCAGGTTTCGTCGTTTGGCTCTTTTTTCCATTTCCTGAAAGATGATTTTTTGGCAACAACAGCCTCTCTGACCTCCCCTTTAAACCATGCTGGCAGTTTTTTGGACTTCCTTCCACTTTTCTTAAAGCGTGGAATACAGCTGGTCTGGGCTTCCAAGATAGTATTTTTCAACAATACTCAAGCTTGATGTAAGTCTTTAACCTTTGCAACTGCTCCTTTTAGTTTTTTCTAAACTATTTTCCTCATTTTATCATAGTCTCCCTTTAGAAAGTTAAAAGGTAGTACTGTGGATTTCCTTACTATTCCTCCTCCACTAATTAAAACAAAGGTGATCAGGCTATGATCACTTTTGCCAAGTGGCCCCAACACCCTTATATCCTGCACTAGATCTGGTGTTCCACTAAGGTCTAGGTCTAATATGACTTCCCCTCTGGTCGGTTCATGAACCATATGCTTCAAGAAGCAGTCATTTATTTCATCTAGGAACTTTATCTCCCTAGCATGTCCTGCCGTGACACTGACCCAGTCGATACCGGGGTAATTGAAATCACCCATTATTATTACTGCGCTGTAACATTTGTTAGCTTCCTTGATTTCTTTGAGCATTTCATCATCAAATTTGTTCATTCTGGCCAGGTGGTCGATAGTACACCCCCACTGCCATCGCCTTCCCCTTTTTACATGGAAGTTCAATCCACAGAGATTCTACAGCAAATTTTGTTTCCTGCAAAACTTTAATCCTTTCTGACTCAATGCCCTCTCTAACATAGAGCGCAACCCCTCCATCAATTTGATCAGCTCTATCATTACGATATAGTTTGTACCCAGGTATCAGTGTCCCACTGGTTGTCCTCCTTCCACCATGACTCTGATATTCCAATCATATCTAACCTCTCATTTAGTGCTATATATTCTAACTCTCCCATCTATTTTTTAGATTTCTAGCATTTGCATACAAGCATTTTAGAGACTGTATTTTATTCATATTAATTTGGCTATTGGTAGACATGGGTAATTTGGGATCTTTAAGCTCTATCTCCTCCATACTCTAGGGCAGCGATGGCGAACCTATGGCACGCGTGCCAGCTGTGGCACGCGAAGGCCTTGCAGCTGGCACGCGGGAAGGTCCGCAATTAGTTTTTTTTTTTTTTTTCAATTTTACTTGTCTGCTGCCGCTGTCGGGGCCGCCGCGGCAAAATCGAGCGTGCCGCGGGGCCCCCCTGTACCCGGCAGAGCCTGCCCTCCCCGTAGCAGCTCTCTCTTTGGCAGCTCTCTTTGGAGCTGCAGTCAGACGCGCCGGCTTGCAGAGCGCGAAGGGAAGAGTTTCCCTTTCGCGACTCTGTTAAGCCCGCGGGGGCTGATGGGAACTTCCCATCAGCCCCCGCGGGTTTAACAGAGCCGCGAGGGAGAAACTCTTCCCTCGCGCTCTGCAAGCCGGCGCGTCTGACTGCAGCTCCAAAGAGAGAGCTGCTACGGGGAGGGCAGGCTCTGCCGGATACAGGGGGGCCCCGCGGCACGCTCGATTCTGCCGCGGCGGCCCCGACAGCGGCAACAGACAGGTTTTCTTTTTTTTAAAATTTTCCCTGGGCTGGGGGGGGTTAGGAGTGGTGATGTGATGGGCTGGGCTGGGCTGGGGGGGGGGTAGGAGTGGTGATGGGCTGGGCTGGGGGGGTTAGGAGTGGTGATGGGCTGGGCTGGGCTGGGCTGGGCTGGGCTGGGGGGGGTTAGGAGTGGTGATGGGCTGGGCTGGGGGGGGTTAGGAGTAGTGATGGGCTGGGCTGGGGGGGGTGTTAGGAGTAGTGCTGGGCTGGGGGGATTTAGGAGTGGTGATGGGCACTGGGCTGGCTGGGGGGGGTTAGGAGTGGTGATGGGCTCTGGGGGGGCTTAAACTAAAAATTGGGTGATGGGGGATTAGGACTGGAAATGGGCTGGTGGGATTAGGACTGGAAGTGGGTTGATGGGGGGTTAGGACTCTTAATGGGCTATGGGGGGGCTTAAACTGAAAATTGGGTGATGGGGGATTAGGACTGGAAATGGGCTGGTGGGATTAGGACTGGAAGTGGGTTGATGGGGGGTTAGGACTGGTAATGGGCTATGGGGGGGCTTAAACTGAAAATTGGGTGATGGGGGATTAGGACTGGGAGTGGGCTGATGGGGAGGTTAGGACTGGTAATGGGCTATGGGGGGGCTTAAACTGAAAATTGGGTGATGGGGGATTAGGACTGGAAATGGGCTGGTGGGATTAGGACTGGGAGTGGGCTATGGGGGGCTAGGACTGGTAATGGGTTGGGGTTGCTAGGACTGGAAATGGGCTGAGTGGAAGGGGGCTTGAACTGCAAATAGCTGTTGGGGATGGGGCTTGGAATGGAAATGGGCTGAGGGGAAGTGGGGGGCTTGAACTGCAAATAGCTGATGGGGACGGGGCTTGGAATGGAAATGGGCTGAGGGGAAGTGGGGGGCTTGAACTGCAAATAGCTAATGGGGAGGGGGACTTGGAATGGAAATGGGCTGAGTGGAAGGGGGCTTGAACTGCAAATAACTGATGGGAAGGGGGGCTTGGAATGGGCTCTTAGGGGAGGGAGCTAGGACAGGAACTGGGCTGATGGATGGGCTAGGATAGAACTGAGAATTGGGTGTTGGGGGAGCTAAGATTGGAAATGGGCTGTGGTGGGGGCTTGGATTGAAATGGACTGATGGAGGGGCTAGAACTGGAGGTAGGCTCATGGGGGGCTTGGATTAGAAATGGGCTGAGTGGAGGGGAGCTAGGATTTAACATGGGCTGATGGTGGGGCTAGGAAAGGACTAGAAATGGGCTGATGGGAGGCTGGTATTGGAAATGAGCTGATGAAGGGACTCTGATAGGACTGGAAATGGATGGGGGAGCTAGGACTGGAAATGGACTGATGAGGGGACTAGAAGGGAGCGGATACTGGGTGGGGCTGGAACTAAAAGGGAGCTGATGTTGGGGGAGATTAGAAGGGGATGGGGCTGGGAGAATGAAATGGAGAGGGGAAAAATATTTTGTGTGTGAGGGAAGAAAAATGTACAATTGGCCGGGTATTGGGAGAGTAAGTGGGGATTGAGGATGGAGGGGTAAAATTTGTGTGGATGAAATAGGAATGAGGAAAGAGCAAAAGGAGAAAGATTAGTATGTTAAAGCGGATGTAGAGAGAGAGAATGGAAAAAAAAACTAGAAGAGAGAAGAAAGGACAAATGGACAGCAGATGATGGAGAGTTAGCAGAAAACATGAAGAAACCAGAAGAAAGTGGCTGGAGCAATTGCAACTGTGTAACTGAGCTGAGGTATTCTGTTTATGTAATTCCTTTTTGACATTGCCACTTGTTCTCTTTCCCCAGTAGGTCATGTATTGTTGTTCTTTGAAATGTATTGGTTTAATATTTGCAGTGTTGCCTTTTGATAGGTATGGTATGGTGCTTTGTGACTCCTGGTAGTGCTGTTAGGATACGGCGGGTTTGCTATTGGTTCTAAATGGGCAGTGTTTGTAGTAGTTCCTAATGTGCCTGGCGGTTGGCACTGGATTATAGTAATGTAGAAATCTTTTAGTCTGTCTTTATCCATACACTCATTAAGAGACATGTTTACTAAAAGTTAGTGTATGTTAGCATTATGCAAATATTTATGCAAATTGACGTGCTGGCACTTTGAGGAAATTCTTTGGTTTTGTGCGGCAGTTTGGGCACTCGGGCTCAAAAAGGTTAGCCATCACTGCTCTAGGGCATTTGGGCTTTACTCTTTTTTGGAATCTCTCTGCTTTTGGTAGTATCCTTCAAGGATACATTCTTCTGAACCATGCACTCTTGGGTGACTTTCGGCTTTCCCCTATTATCTAGTTTAAAAGCTGCTCTATCTCCTTTTTAAAGGTTAATACCAGCAGCCTGGTTCCATCCCGGTTCAGGTGAAGCCCATCCCTTCGGAAGAGCCCCTCCTTTCCCCAGAATGTTCCCCAATTCCTAACAAATCCAAAACCCTCATCTCTGCACCATTGTCTCATCCACGCATTGAGACTCCGGAGTTCTGCCTGCCTTTTGGGTCCTGCACGTGGAACGGGAAGCATTTCGGAGAACGCTACCCTTGAAGTTCTGGATTTCAACTTCCTACCTAAAAGCCTAAATTTAGCCTCCAGAACCTCCCTACCACATTTTCCTATGTCATTGGTACCGACATGTACCAAGACAGCAGACTCCTCCCCAGCACTATCTAAGACCTTATCTAGGTGGCGTGTGAGGTCCGCTACCTTCGCACCAAGCAGGCATGTTACCAGGCAATCCTCACGTCCACCAGCCACCAGTTATCTACATGCCTAATGATCGAATCACCAACTATAACGGCTCCCTCATGGGCACATGGCCCTGGAGAAACTTCCCTCATGGGCACATGGCCCTGGAGAAACTTCCCTCATGGGCACATGGCCCTGGAGAAACTTCCTCGGTGCGAGAGGGTTTTACATCACCTGGAGGACAGGTCCTAGCTATAAGATCACTTCCTGCCACACCAGAGTGATGCTCTCCTGTCCCGTGACCTCTCTCCTCCAAAGGCAGCAGGGATGTTGCCAGACTGGAGGTGGGACTTCAGGACTATATCTCTGTAGGTTTCATCTATGTACCGCTCTGTCTTTCTTATGTTTTCCAAGTCTGCTACTCTAGCCTCTAGAGAACGGACTCGTTCCCTGAGAGCAAAGAGCTCCTTTCACCTAGTGCACACATAAGACCTCTCACCAACAGGGAGAAAATCATACATGTGACACTCAATGCAAAAGACTGGAAAGCCCCCATCTCGTTGCTGGACTGCTGTCTGCATCTTAGTTTTAAGTTTGTGTTTAGATCTTTAAGTTCTTTACTTACTAAGGGTTGCTATGGATATTTATACTAATAAAACTGTACCTAATACATTTAATATACCTTGTTTGCCTGAAGCTTAATTAATCTCAGGTCCTTAGTGTATGACGGATTTGGGTAACGAGCTTCACCCGAGAGCACCTCCTGTCTTTTAAGATGTGTAAGTACCTATAAAGCTATGATTATCCCAGGGGTGGGTGGGTGTTGGGAGGGAGGGAGGGAAATAACACTTATTAAAAGAGGGATGCTACACAGTACCCTGTCTTGTGCTGCTGAGGTAAGCTATATTCTGATTTGATTTAAATTATAGCTCTTTGCTGCTGCTAGGCTCTAACTTATTATGATATTTAAACTACAAGCTCTCTGCTGGGTTCTAAATTTAACCAGAAAGCTCTCTTCTGTGTTTTAAATTTAAACTAAAAGTACTTTGCTGATGCTAGGCCCTGAGTGACTATTACATTTAAACTACAAGCTCTCTACTGGGTATGAAATGTAACCAGAAAGTTCTCTTCTGTGTTTTAAATTTAAATTTAAACTGCTGCTACTAGGCCCGGACTGATTTAACAAAAAATAGTGGGTTCACAGATTAATTAGCTTTAATACAAAGAATTCCTTTCAGAAAATTCCCAGAAGTATATACTCACAATTGCATTCTATTTGCTTTCTTGGCTGCCACTGCACACTGGGCGGAATGTTTCAATATATTATCCATAATGACGCCTAAATCCTTTTCCTGGATGGTGGCTCCTAATGTGGAACCTTGCATCGTGTAACCTTAGTTTGGGTTGTTCTTTCACAAGTGCATAACTTTGCACTTGTCCACATTAAATTACATTTGCCATTTGAACATCCAGTCTTCCAATTTATCAAGGTCCCCTTGAAAATTTTCACAATCCTCGTTTTAATAACTTTGAATAATTTTGTGTCACCTGCAAATTTGATCACCTCACTCTTTATTCCTATTTCCAGATCATTTATGAATCTGTTAAAATGCAGCGAGCCTAGCACAGATCCCTGGGATACTCTACTATTCATCTTTCTCCATTGAGAAAATAAGCCATTTAGCCCTACTCTCTGCTTTCTATCTTTTAACCAGTTCCTGATCCACAATAGGGACTCTCATGAGGGACCTTGTCAAAGGTTTTCTGAAAATGCAGATACACTATATCAACTGGCTCACCTTGGTATACCTGTTTATTCATACCTTCAAAAAATATAACAAATTAGTAAGACCAGGCTTTCCTTGGCTAAATATCATGTTGTCTTTCTCCTATTAAACCATCACTATCTACATATTCAATAATGTTTGTTCTTTATAATGGTTTTTACCATTTTGCCCAGTACCAATGTCAGGCTTACTGTTCTGCAGTTTCCAAGATCACTCCTGGAACCCTTTTTAAAAAATTGGCATTATATTGGCCATTCTAATAGTATGTCGGCAATCTCATATTTCAGTTCTTTCAACACCCTCGGATGAATACCATCTGGTCCAGGTAACTTATTACTCTTCTTCAGTTTATCAAACAGTTGTAATACATCTTCCCAGTTTATCGATATTTCTTTCAATTCTTTCGATACATTGCCTTTAAATACCATTTCAGGAATAGGTAATTTCCCTACATCTTCTTCAGTAAAGACCGAAGAAAGAATTCATTCAGTCTCTCCGCTATGGCCATATTCTCCCTTCGCGCCCCTTTTAACCCTTTATCATCCAATGGTCCAACTGACTCTCACAGGATTCTTGCTACAAATGTACTTGAAAATGTTTTTATTATGTGTTTTTGCTTTCATGGCAAGCTTTTTTTTCAAATTCTCTCTTTGCCTGCCTTATCAATGCCGTATACATCTAATTTTCCAGTGGTTATGTTATTTCCCGTTTTCGTCATTTGGCTCCTTTTCCATTTCCTGAAAGAAAGCTATTCTAGCTTTCCCATCTTACTTTTTAGACTTCTAGCATTTGTATACAGGCATTTTAGAAGTAGTATTTTATTCATATTAATCTGGTTATCAGTTGGTAGGGGTAATTTGGAATCTTTCAGGGATCATTTGTAGGCACGCGATATGGAAAAGGTTGAACAGTCTTATCATTTTTCTAACTTGCACTATTACGAGCATTGCAGCAGAACAGGAACACCACTGGTTAGGGCACTGCAGCATCGGGTGGCAGCTGCTACCATTGGACAGTTATGCAATCATGCAGATAGGATCCGAACAGTTGCCCTGTTCAATGTAATTTCAGTTTGTTCAATGTAAACCGCACTGATGAAGAATAGCGCGGTATATAAGAGAATGTAAATAAATAAAATAAATAAATAAATAATGGACCTTTTGTTGTCCCATTTTTGGAATCTGTATACGAAGGAAGGGGACCGCACACTGGATGCTTGCAATGCGTTTTTGGGTCCGGTCTCTCTGCTCCAGTTGTCCCCGGATCAGTGTGTGGCATTGTCCCACCCCATCTCAACACTAGAAATGCAGCATGCCATTGCTGGGCTACAATCTGCCAAGCATGTGAGGCTGGATAAAGCGTAGTTACTCACCTGTAACAGGTGATCTCCAGGAACAGCAGGAATTTAGTCTTCACATATGGGTAATGTAGTTACCGACGGAGCCTGCACGGGAATGCTCCCCAGCGTCAAATAGGAAAGCTTTTGGGAGCATCCCACTGCACCTGAGTAGCTGCCTTCCTGCCTTTCCAGCTCTCCCTCCTCAGTTGACTTTGCAGCTGAGATAAAAGGAGAGAAGGAGAAGAGAAGTAGAACTACACTCCTAGGGGAGGAGGGTGGGTTGTAAAGACTAAATTCTTGCTGTTCCCGGAGATCACCTGTTACAGGTGAGTAACTATGCTATCTCCAGGAACAAGCAGGAATATGGTCTTCACATATGGGACTCCCTAGCTTGGAGATGCCAGAGAGAGATCTGGGTACTGAGATTCTTTCACACACCCCTGATTTTTATAATGTTAATTACGTGTCTCTGCAGTCACAGGTAGAGAGGGACATACGGTCATTGGCTGACTTGCCAATTTCTTTGGGCGGACATATTAACTTTGAAGATGAACATTTTGCCTCACTTACTGTATGCTTTCTAACATTTGCTCTGCAGAGTATTGATGCAGATTTTCATAGGCTGAATGGGTGGCTTTCCAGTTTTGTTTGGCAAAATCGCAGTCCTTGTATCGCTTATCCCACTGTGTTAGCCAAAAGGGGAGAGGAGTATGGGCTTACCCAATCTAGAGGTGCATTACTGGGTTGCAAGGTTGGTTTTAATTAAGCACTGGTTTTGAAGCACTTTGCATATGATACAGGTTTGGCGTCGGGTTTGCAGATGTTTACATCTCCCAGAGGGGATATCTCCTCGCCCCTTTTAGTAAAAATCCCCAGCTGATATACTGCACCTTTTACCTGGAGATGAGTCACTGTGACGTTTAGGGACTTTGATTTATGTGGCAGTAGGGCACAGGAGAGATACTGCCCAATTTTAGAATGCTGACCAAAGAGTTTCCTCTCGAGCACCATACTCGTTCCCTTTATTTCAGTTGAGAGAGGCGGTGTACTGGATGCAGGGTACAGGGTTGGCGCTGCTGTGCTTCAATGCCTTTGGAGAGCTTTATGTATACAGCGTACAGTGGCAGGAAGTGGTTATTGGGGCTCTATGGCTTGCTTACTGTCATGATTTGGGTCTCAGTCTTTGTGCTGTCGACTGGTGGAGCTGATGAGGCTGTTGCACCAAGCCTAATGGCTATAGCCTGTTTTATGTTCATCAAGCGACTGCTGTGTCAGGGACTTGCTGGCAAAGCTGTGGTTGTCCAGCTGATTTTTTCCTATGTGATGGACATGCCCTATTGTGGCTTCTTTTTGGTGACGGATGCACAATGCATCGTAGGCGATGCTCTAGTGGCGGGTAGGTTTTACGCCCTAGCTCTGTGTGGTGGGCTATTCGCACAACGTGGATATCTGATGCATTGAGCATGCCCTAGCCCAGGGGTCGGCAAACCGCGGCTCCAGAGCCGCATGCGGCTCTTTTTCACCTTTGCCGCGGCTCCAGAGCTAGGCCCTTAAAAAGCCGTTTTTTTGCTCTGGCCGCAAGATCGGCAGCGGCCAGAGCAAAAGACCAGCTTTTCTTCCCACCGGAGGGCTTCAGAGGGAGCCGGGGAAGCCCGCGCGAGGCCCCGGCTCCCTCTGTACAGCCGCCAGCGTGAAGAGCCTTTTCCTTCACGTTGGCGGCTGTTTCTGTAAAGCCGCGAATGCTGGGAAAGGTTAAAGGTTGCCCTTTAACCTTTCCCAGCATTCGCGGCTTCACAGAAGCAGCCGCCAGCGTGAAGGAAAAGGCTCTTCACGTTGGCGGCTGTACAGAGGGAGCCGGGGGGGGACTTGAACTGGAAAAGGGCTAAGGGGGGGGGGACTGGAAAAGGGCTAAGGGGGGGGACGACTTGGACTGGAAAAGGGCTAAGGGGGGGGGACGTGGACTGGAAAAGGGCGGGACTTGGACTGGAAAAGGGCTAAGGGGGGGGACTTGGACTGGAAAAGGGCTAAGGGGGGGACTTGGACTGGAAAAGGGCTAAGGGGGGGAACCTGGACTGGAAAAGGGCTAAGGGAGGGGGACTTGGACTGGAAAAGGGCTAAGGGGGGACGGACGGACTGGAAATAGGCTGTGATGGGGGGGGGACCTGGACTGTAAAAGGGTTATGGGGGGGGGGGGACATGGACTGGAAATGGGTTGTGATGGGGGTGGAGGGGACCTGGACCAGAAAAGGGCTATGGGGGGGGGGGACTTGGACTGGAAATAGGCTGTGATTAGGGGGGCTAGTACTGCAAATGGGCTGTGATGGTGCGGGGGGACTCGGACTGCAAATGGGCTGTGATGGTGCTGGGGGACTCGGACTGCAAATGGGCTGTGATGGTGGGGGGGGCCTAGGACTGGAAATAGGCTGTGATTGGGGGGGGAGCTAGGACTGGAAATGGCCTGTGATGTGAGGGCTAGCACTGGAAATGGGCTGATGAAGAGCTGGTTTGTACAGGGGTTGCATCTTGTACCATGCTAATTGGAGGGGAATAGATGCACATGCCCCCTGAAGTTTGTGTGGATCCCCCATGCTGGTAATTCAGCCCACATGCATGCTACTGCTGCAGACTTTAGTAAATATGCCCCTTTTTGTCTTCAGATTGACAACTGACTGCACGATCCTGTATATAGCATTAAGGTAAGAAACAATATATGCAGTGTTAGATTTGTTTTAAATGTCGCTATGGTTTTGCGGCTCCCAGTTTTTTTTCCCCTTCGGAAACGGGTCCAAGTGGCTCTTTATGTCTTAAAGGTTGCAGACCCCTGCCCTAGCCAGTCAGCTACTTTTGGCCACCTGGTTTACTATAGCCACTTATTGAAAGAGAGCTCCCTCCTTAAGGGCAGTTTTGACAGGTGTCAAGTAACCTGTGTGAGCAGTTTGGCTTATACTTCTGGGTGGGGTTTTTTGCAGCAGGGGTATTTGGTTCTATGTACTATTTGCTATTGTAGCAGAAACTTGTTGAAGAAGGATGTGTTTAGATATGCTTGGAGTCCACTACTTGGTTTGTTAAATAAAAACTAAAAAAAAAAGGTAAGGTTAGTAAATAGAAAACTTACCATATATGAAACATTTTTAAAATACATTTCATTTTTATTTTACAAGAGTTAGTAGAATTTTTCTTGCACAGTTATTTGGCTAAATTTCAAGTATTAGAGAAATATTTGCAGCTGCACTTTCATATCATTCAATCACATAAAACAATAAATCCGCAACGATATGCATTAGAAAGTAGTTTAAGCTAAAAATTGGATATATTTAATACTCTAGTACAGTGGTTCCCAAACTGTGGGTCAGAACCTCAAATGGGGTAACATTATTAATAGATGGCAGTCACAGAAACAAAGCTGCTCCATCTCCCTCTGGACTTCCACTGTGACCCATGACCAGTAATGAGTTAGCATGGGACCCAGGAGTCTATGAATGTCCACACCCTCCTAAGCTGAATACTGCTGCTGTTGCTTTTGCCACTATTGCTTCCTGTTTCTTTCATTCTTTGGACACGTGGGAGGGAGGTGAAAGATGATGAAGATGTGGATGAGAAAAGTCTGATAATTTGTTTTCAGCATTATATGGAGCCACCTGAATTTTTAAAATCTTAAATGGGGTCACATTGGCTAAAGGTTTGAGAAGAATTGCCCTGGCAACAACTATTAGGCAAAACTAGGCAGTTACCTAGGGAAACAGCTTCTGAGCAGCAGCAAAGAGCAGTAGTAGCCAAAGGAAAACAATTGTCCCTGGCAGCCACACTAACTCAGAGAGTCATCACATTCTTTTACCTGTAGAGAGAGCAGGCACATACATACATAAAAAATAAAGTTTCATTTTTAAATATACGAGGTTCAGTTTCTACAGGTTTGTTGAGGGAGGGGTGGTGTTTTAATGATAATTGCTGAGTTTAATTATCAAAATCTCAGAGGGGGAGCATAAGGCCAAAGGTTTATCAATGACACCCACTAGCCTTGCACCAGTCCTGCCTAGCAATTATGGTTTTATGTACTTTTAAAACAATTTTTAAAAATTTGCTTAATCGACAATAAATCAGGAAAGATCCTTGCTATCTCCTCTTTGGGGGTCATTCTGATCCCCGAATAGCGAGGATGTACATCCGGGTTGGAAGTGCAACTCCCACTATTCACATTTCGGTGTCTTGGCTCCCCGCAAGCACAAAGCCACTGTGTGGGGAGCGCTGGATGGGGGGCGGGAGGGGGCAGGATGGAGGTAGAGAGTGGGCAGAGCAGGGACAGGCTGCAACACCCGAACGTACAGGACCTAGTCTGGTCAGGGTCCTGTTCATTCACTGGGGGCAGGATGTGCGTCCGACTTATTCCACCTCCAAAGTGGAGTAAGTCCCGGGAGCGGCAGCGATCAGGCCAGGCAGTCCCCACAACCACACGGAGCAGATGCAGTTGAGTCCCGCTGCCCGATTCCAGCCCTGGTAGACCCCACTGAGGATCGGGCACCAGGGAAAAGAGATATGTAATGCTGTCAGGCCTTGATTGCTCCTGCTGGTGTGCCGGTGCCATGGCGACAGGACTCCACGGCACCAGCACACTAGCAGAAGCACTGAATGGTAAAGACGGGCGGCATGCTGTACGTCTCCCTGCTCAGCATACTGTGTACTCAGGCCCGTCCAGGCAACCTCATTCTATAGCCGCAGAAACATTTAGCTCCCGTGGTTGCAGAATCAGGTACAACTGTGCCCCGTCCATTTTCTGTACGTCCAGACAGACCGAACATGCACAGTATAGAATTGCCTTCCACATGTATTTGATGGTCTTTGCATTGATCCTTTTTTCTCCTGAAAAATTTTCCATTCTGGTTTTACTGTTTTTCATCTCTCCCTCTTCCATTGTCTCCTTTCCCAAAGCAATTCTTAGCTTTGCCACACAGTTCGTGCCTCTTCACTTTCCTTCATTTACCTCCATGATTCTTCATTCTCACCGTCCATGCTCAACTTCTGCTGTCCTTTCACTACTTCCTTTGTGGTCTTTTCACCACCCTATTCACATCCTTCTTGCCCTCCCCATAACTAACTTTTATTCTCTTCTCTTAAACCATTTTTTAAATCTGGTGAAGTTTTTCACACCCTCTAATGGTCTCATGTCACACCTTCTACCTCACCTCCTTCCCTTCAGTCTCTCAACCTCACACTAACAAATTATCTTTTTCTTACTGTAAAACTGACTTTTGCGTGGCCAAGCCAGCTCCTTTTCACCTCACCCCATCAGTGAGTTGCAGAAAACACACTAATATGTGAAACAGCATAAGTTCATGCTCCAGTCCCCATGGCTTCTCCTTCACCAACAAGCTTTCCGTTTAGAAACAACGTATGAATCTGAAGGAGGAGATGTGTGAATATGAGTGAAAGCTCATGTTGCCACACGTGCCTGGAACAGCTCTTGCTATCAGACCATGAAGGGAAAAGAACATTCCAATCAGCTTTCCAGGCCCAAGAAAGAGAGCAGAGAGAGCTGGGCAACTTTCAATTTGCCGTTTCAAGTGATTCAAAATGGTATTTATATAGCAAAAAATTACATGCCTCATTTTTAAATACCAGGAATGTACACCTTAACAAATAATCAGGGTTGTCTTTAGGCTGGCGCGAATAGTAGGACTATACTGTACCACACCCTTTGGTTGAAGAAACCCCTTGGTAGTCCCATCCAAATAGACTGAAATACAGAAAGAAAAACAGCAAAGAATGCTATGTGCAGGGCCACTGGCAGCAAGCATAATTACTCACCTGTAACAGGTGATCTCTGGGAGCAGAAGAAATCAGTCTTCACATATGGGTGATGCCAGCATCAACAGAGCACTGCGAGGGATTTGGAAGCATCCCTCCATGGATGGGTGCCTGCTTTCCCGCCTTCCCAGCAATTCTTCTCAGTCAGGTGTATGGCTTACAGAAAAAAAACAGAAAAACAAAAAAAAAACATTCTACAACTCCCTGGAGAGTGCGAGTTGTGAAGATTGATTCCTGCTGTTCTTGGAGATCACCTGTTATAGGTGAGTAACTATGCTATCTCCAGGAACAAGCAGGAATGCAGTCTTCACATATGGGACTCACCAGCTTCCAGCTACTGTGAAGAACAGAGTATGAAGGCGCGACCTACAGGGGAACCCCCCCAAACCACAACCAGGTTACAGTAGGGATCCGTCAGACCCAGCCACTTGAGCAACACTCTCCGTTGAGGTAGCCGTCAGAAACAAACGGCCGGTGGGAAGGAGGTGTAGTTAAGTCCTGAAAAGGTGCCGTAGAACGGCTTGACCAAAGACAGTGTCCCTACTGGAATCCTTGCTGAGACAGTAATGGGCAGCAAAAGTATAAATGGAAGACCATGTGGCAGCTTGGCAAATCTCGGAGATGGAGACAGAGCATAGGTTGGCCAATGTGGCAGTAATAGTTCGGATGTTATGAGCCGCGACCTGACCTTCTAGGGAAAGTACGGCTTTTGCAAAAGCAAAGGAAATGCAGTTAACAATTCAGTTAGAAAGAGTACACTTTGTGACTACTAGGCCGAAATGACTAGAATCAAACGACACAAAAAGTTGAGAGGACTGTCAATGAACCTTAGTTCAATAGGCCAAAGCTCTCTTGCAATTTAGGATATGCAGCGTAACTTCTGCCCGAGAAGAATGAGGTCGTGGGAAAAAGGTCAGAAGGGAGACAGACTGGTTAAGGTGGAAGGGGGAAACCACCTTTGGAAGGAATTTGGGATGGGTTCAGAATACCACCCTATTATGGTGGAAGAGAGTGTAAGGAGCACAATCTACTAGAACTTGCAACTCACTGACTCAACCAGCTGTGAGAGCAATCAAAAAGATAACCTTCCAAGTGAGGAACTTCAAAGAAGTTGTGGCGAGGAGCTGAAAGGGAGGTTTCAGCAGTTCAGCGAGGACAACATTGAGGTTCCAGGCTACTGGAGGGTGGCCAGATTGATGGCCTTGTTAGAGAAGGCATCGCATGAAACATGCTAATAGAGGATGAACCAAAACAGGCTGACCTGCGACTGGATGTGAGAGGCTAAAATGGCACAAAGGTGAACTCGCACTGAGTTTGTCTTTAGACCTGCCATGGAGAAATGGAGATGATATTGAAGTAGAGGCTCCACCAGGCAAGTAAATGGGCTGAGGGCCCTCTGGGAGCACCAGAGGGAGAATCAACGCCATTTAAAAACATAAGTAGAGTCTTTTCTAGATGCTAGTAAGATATCTTTTACTTCCTCTGGAAGGACGAGATGAGATAAGGCTAGATTTTCAGCAACCACACCATTGACTGTAGCGCTCTCAGATTGGGGTGAAGGTGCGTTCCCTGGTCCTGCGATAGGAGATTGGGAGCGCAGCCGAGATGAGAGGTGGTGTTGCACTACTTGAAGAGGAGTTGATGTAGCCAGAACGAGGTGATGAGAATCATCATTCCTCTGTCCAACTGCAATTTGAAGAGGGTTTTCGGAATCAATGGAATAACTACTACTACTAAGCATTTATAAAGCACTACCAGGCGCACGCAGCGCTGTACAATGAAAACACAAAAAGACAGCCCCTGCTCAAAAAAGCTTACAATCTAAAAAGACAAAGCAAGAAAAGGAGTAGAAAAAAAAGATAAGAACAAGGGCAAAGAGACAAGAGCAGGAGAGACAGGACAAAGGAAAGAGGTAAGAACAAGTGTAAGAGGAAGAAAGAAAGGTGAAATAAAAGAGGGGAAGGAAGGAAAACAGCAAAATCAAGAGCCAAAGGCAGAGGCAAAAAGATGAGCTTTTAACTTGAGTTTGAAGAGGGGCAAAGAAGATGCCTGACGTACAGACAAAGGAAGTTTATTCCAAGCATAGGGAGCAGCAAGGTGAAAAGAGCGGAATCTGGAGTTGGGAATACGTAAAGCAGACCCTGTCCCCAGTGAAGGAGAAATGCATCTGAGGCCTAGCTCTGTGAAGATGGAAACAAGGAGCAGAACAGAGGACGCTAAGAATTGACTGGAGTCACAAAGAGGTTGATGATGGGAGTTCCCCATAATTGAAAGACATGCTGCTCCTTTTCGCGATGCAGCGTCAATTCATGTGGGCAAAAGACTCTGATCAACTTGTCTGCTAGCACATTTTGCTCTCCTGGTTGGTAGATTGCTCGAAGGAGAATCTATGAGATAACGCAAAGGTCCAGAGGCAGATCTTTTCCCTGGAAAGGTAGCAAGAACCAGCTCCCCCCCTTGTTTGTTTAGGTAATACATGTCAACCTGGTCGCTGGTCTGAATGAGGACCGATGGGACGGTCAGCTGAGGACAGAACACAAGAAGGGCATTGGCAATTGCCCTGAGTTCCAAGAGGTTGATGTGGTAAGAAGCTTCCCTGGGGGACCATAGGCCTTGTTAGAGGTCTTTGCCAGTCAAGTAGGGAGGTCTCTATATTTATTTTATTATTATAGTTTCTTATATATACATTATTGGCTTATTGGAAGCTTCAAATTAGTCCCTATGGTAACTGCAAAATTTAATGTCATCTATATACTTGGCAGTTTGTTAAAAGCATTACCTTTTGCAATTGTAGTTTGGATGATGGAAGGCGGGGGCGTTTTTAACTATTATGATAGCATATGCCTACCATCAAGGGGAAAAGAGAAAGGTAATAAGGGAAAGACATGGAAAGAAACTTCCAATGGTAGACATCAGAAGCAAAGAAAAGGGGATTTTCAAGATAAAGGAGAATTTCAAATCCTAAAAGCCCTAGGAGCAGCAGACAGGCCAAGGGTGATTGGCCCAGAATAAGATCTACCGCTCCAAAAGTAAGACAGAAGGCTAGTGGCGTTTCAACGGTATAAATCTAGGTACAAACACCCTTCCCTCAAACAATCCTTTCTTTTTGGCTTCAGTTAATCTTCCTCTTCAAGCATACCTCCTTGACCTCAATTACCCCTTCCAGGGTGGCCAGCATCTCCCCCTTGCATGGAGACACCATCGAGATGAGCCCCCCAGCCCTGTTTGTAAGCATCTGTCATCAGGGTACACTGCAGTGCAGATATTCAAAAAGGTAATCCCATGAGATTTTGAGCAGTGCACCACCAATTTAGGGAGTCTACCAACTGAGGCATGATGGTGATCTTGTTCATGAGATGACCTGCTGACTGTTTCCACTGATATGAAAGCGTCCACTATGCCGTCCGCATGTGATGTCGGGCATATGGCACTACATGGGACTGTGGAAACCATGTGTCTTAAGAGACAGAGCATGTCTCTCACACAGACTGGATTGGTCTTGGCAATGGGTTGCCAAATCGATGAGATAGTGGAGCCGATCTTTTGGAAGGAAGGCTCGTGACTGTGTCCAGTATGTTTGTGTTGGAGCGAGATGGGATTTTGAGTAGCTGACCACAAAGCCCAGATGCTGAAATAGCGAGATGGTGTGCTAGTGCGATACGGTCACTACATGAGGGGTATCGCTCTTGATCAGCCAATCATCTAAGTAAGGAAAGACGAAGATACCCAGAGTGCGGAGGTAAGCCACCACGACTGCCAAGCACTTCGTGAAAACTCTTGGTGCTGATGCAAGACCAAAGAGTAGAACTCGGTATTGGTAATAGTGGCCCTGGAAGAAAAACTGGAGGTATAGAAATCAAGGCCTTGTTGAGGAAGTGGGACTTCCTCTATTGCCCCCTGCACTACTAGAGTGGCTATCGCCTGTTGAAGTAGAGTGGAGTGTAGTTGATTCATGAGGAACTCCCATATGAAGTAAGGGGGGGCAGGTCTTGGAAATTGAGCTGATATCCCACGCTCACAACATTTAAAGTCCAGAGTTCTGTCATGATGAGGGACCATCTGTGAGCAAAGTGGATTAATTTGCCTGCTATGTGGGTGGGAAGAGAATCCTTTAAGGAGAGACTGGCTATGCCCTCGTGGAAGCAGTCAAAAACCAGAAGTGGTTTGCGGCTGCGGAGCTGGCTGAGGTTTAGCAGCTTTAGGCTTCTAGGGTTCTTTTTGATGTGGCTGCTGAGGTTGATAGGAAGAATAAGTTGGGTAGGAAGAATAATACTTTTTCTTCCTGGGATAGAAAGGCTTCTTGGCAGAAGCTTTTTTTTAGCTGGATCAGCTGTTTTCTAGGAAAGGCGCTTCATGGTAGATCGTTGGTCCCCATCTCACCTGCCTTCTCACCTCACCCCTTCCCAAAAGGTTTTTACCTGTGCAAGGAATATTAGGGAGGAGTGGCCTAGTGGTAGGGGACAGTTACCTCAGGCCGGAAGGTCAGGGGTTCAAATCCCACTAGAGGACAGCAACTTTGAGCCGGAAGGACTGGGGTTTCTAGTCCCACAGATGCTCCTTGTGGTCTTGGGCAAGCCACTTAACCCTCCATTGCCCATGTTCCCTGTAAAATAGTTATCCCCAAGTTATAATGCCCTGGTTCAATGTAATTTCAGTTTGTTCAATGAAAGGCGGTATATAAGAAATGTTAAATAAAATAAATAAATAAATATTAGTAAGCTTATCCTGAACCCATTGTTCAAGGTTGGAGGCTTGCGGCGAGGCCATTCTTCTGGCTCTACTGGTGCTGCCCTACTGGTGGGCTCAAAAGCATCAAAGGCAGCCCTGGTGGGGAATTTTGATGAATTCTGACAGAGTGATCAAGGCCTGATATAGGACTTGTCTGGTGGCAAACTCAGACAGGTGGTAAACTCAGACAGGTCCTTCATGACATCTTGCAGGAACATCCCCATGTAAAGCATATAGGAGTTTATCCTAGATGCTAACATTACTGCCTGGAAGCACCAACGTCCAAATGCATTGAGAGTCCTGGACTCTCTGCCCGGGGGAATAGAGGAGTGATTTTTAGCACTCTTAACTGAACGCACTGCCGATTCCACAACCATAGAATGGAGTGGCAACTGAGGTTTTTGAAAACCCAGGCAAGGAGGAACTCTATATAGAGTGTCCAGTCTCTTGCTGATTGAACTGTCAAAGGAGCTTCCCACATGCGAATCATGAGGCTCTGGAGGATATGATGGATGGGAAGCATAGCAGCCTCCTTGGGAGTTGAGGGTATTGAAGAATTTCAAGTTCTTTAGCCCTCGGTTCCATCTCCATGGTTACAGTCAACGACAGGGCAGCCGCCATGTCCCTAATGAAATCCTAAAAGGACATATCCTCGGGCGATGACTGATGCCACTCATGTGGTGGAGAGGGGTCCGAGGGAATGTCTCAGAGAAGAGCGGAATCGACTGATTCGATGTCTAATTCAGAAGAAGCAGAACCAGAACTTGGAAGAAAATCAAAGCGGTGACAGTCAGTATCGTGGTATCAAAGCCATTCTGATGTCGACATTGAGGATCAGTGATGACGATGCCACGAGGCCTCAGAACCGAGGTGTTTGGAGCCTGGTGCAGATACTGGTTCCAAGCGGAGTATCGGCCCTGGGTATGATGATGCCAGCTCCATCACAGATGCCATGGAATGTCTCAATGCACAGACATCGAGGTTGGGTATCAGATCCATGGATCCAGAGGACCCCGGCACCATGGCTGCCAGGATAGTAACCAGACTTTGCTTGATAGCTTGTACATGCTGATCGAGGGAGACTGGAGGAGGACTCTTGTACCAAGCCCTGTGCCACTGTACTGGAGCATGGTACCGGAGGTTCCACAGAGGACAATGGCTCAGGAGCATCCCAGAGTCCTTCTGATGCTTTGGAAGAGGTACCCTCCCTGCCAGGGCTATTTTGCCAGTCTGCCAATGTCCAGTTCTCCTGCTGGGCAGTGCCAGTGTCCATGTCAGGTCTCAGAGTCGGATGCCAATGACCTCAACACCTTTTCTCCAGACACTGAGGCAAAGGTCTTCAATACCATTTCTGCCTCAAAAGAGGACTTGTACTTGCTGCCATGTTTGGACTTCAAGGAGGTATGGGAAACATGCAATGACCATGATGGTGTGGAGGCCACTGAAAAGTATGCTGAAGTGGCTGAGTCTGATGGAAACAGCTTTCCCCATTGTTCACAGTTTTTGAGTCCCCTCTGGATCATCAGTTGACAGAGGGGGCAAGCAGAGACGTCGTGGTCAGGGTCCAAACATTTTAAGCACCAGTTGTGTTATCGGTAGCTGAAATAGTTCTTCGGCACTTAGTACACTTTTTTAAGCCACTATGTGGTTTCTCCATGTCTGAGAAGACTACCAAGGCAAAATCAAAAGAGCAATGGCAGCCTAGCCTAGGACAGCTAAGAAAATGGCAATGCCGCAAATGAAGAGAATAGCTGACTCTTCAGCAGGACAGAAGGACCCGGCTTGAAAGAGGAAGATCTAGAAATCCCACACACCTAGCAAGACTACCTCTTTGTTCTCCAAGCAACTTGGAGGCAGTACTGCCTCCATGATGCTATGTCTTCCCTTCTATGGCTAAATGGATCACTGGGACTGATGCAGAAAGAGTAGTTACTCACCTGTAACAGGTGTTCTCCAGGAGCAGCAGGAATCAGTCCTCACATATGGGTGATGTTGGCGCCGACGGAGCCCTTGTGCGGAGCATTTCCCCAACTTTCAAAGAAAGCCTTTGGGAATTGCAGCGCGCATGCGCGGTCCCCTTCCCGCCCAAGGGTGCCATCTTGCTCAGTCTGATGAAATAGCTAAAAGACAGCAAAAAAATTAGCAAAATAAATCATATGACTGCAACTCCAAGGGGAGGAGGGAGGGTTGTGAGGACTGATTCCTGCTGCTCCTGGAAAACACCTGTTAGAGGTAAGTAACTACTCTTTCTCCAGGAACAAGCAGGAAGTCAGTCCTCACATATGGGACTCTCCAGCTTAAGGCTCCGGAGACCTCAAGCCGAAAAAATGAGCTCCCTCTAGCTCGTCAGTACGTAAGGAAGGAATCTTCTCTGAGAACGCCCCCGACCGGTAGCCCAACACCAGGGCCGGAGGGTAGGAGTTGCCTAAACCCCAAAGCGATTATGGAGTACTGCCTGTCCGAAAGCACTGTCCCTGCGGGACTCCCTCTCAAGGCAGTAATGGGCCGCAAAAGTCTGGCTTGAAGACCAAGTAGCGGCACGGCAGATGTCTGCCAACGGAACAGAGCGGAGATGAGCCACTGACGCAGCCTTCGCCCTGACACGATGAGCCGTGACGCGACCCTCCAACGAAAGGCCGGCTGCCCCATAAGCCCAGGCGATACAGTCAGCGACCTACATGTACAAAGTACGCTTGGAGACAGGTAGTCCCAAATTATTGGGGTCAAAAGAAACGAAGAGCTGAACAGCCCTCCGATGCTCCCGGGTACGGTCAAGGTAGAAGGATAACGCCCTCCTACAGTCCAGGGTATGCAGGACCATCTCAGCCCGGTTGGCATGCAGCCTGGGAAAGAAGGTCAGAAGAACCACCTCCTGATTGAGGTGAAAAGGGGAGACAACCTTAGGAAGAAACTTCGGGTGAGTCCGTAAGACTACCCTATTCCTGTAGAACCTAGTGTAGTAAGGGGGATCAGACACTAGTGCCTGAAGTTCACTTACTCGTCTAGCAGAGGTAAGAGCTACCAGAAACAAGGTTTTCCAGGAGAGAAAACGGAGAGGGCAGGTAGCCATAGGTTCAAACGGCGGACAAGTAATCCGCTGTAAGACCACATTCAGATCTCACTCAGGGGCTGGTGGACGTAAAGGAGGCTTAAGCAGGAGGAGGCCTCTGAGAAAACGAGCCACCAAAGGGTGGTTGGAAAGAGGCCTTCCGTCCACCGGCGAGTGGTGTGCTGAGAGAGCACTGAGGTGAACCCTGACAGAGTTGGACTTAAGGCCTAGATTGGAGAGGTAAAGCAAATATTGCAATACCACCGCTACCAAGCACGAGAAGGGATTCTCGCTGTGCTGAGCACACCATGCGGAGAATTTACGCCACTTAAGAGCGTAGGATTTCCTGGTGGATTGCCGTCTAGAGGCTAAGACTACGTCTTCCACTTCTCTAGGCAGTAGAAGGGGAGACAGGACTACCCTTTCAGCAGCCAGGCCATCAGATGAAGGGACTGGAGGTTGGGGTGCAAGAGAGATCCCTGTTCCTGAGACAGGAGATCGTGTTGAATCCCCAGAAGAGGAGTGTCCACCGCCAGTTGCAGCAGAAGTGGGAACCACAGTTGCCTCGGCCACCTGGGGGCTATCAGAATCAGTGAGGCCCCGTCCTTGAGGACTTTGAACAGTGTTCGTGACACTAGTGGCGTGGGAGGAAACGCATACAGCAGGCCTTGGGACCACGGAATCAGAAACGCATCTGCTGCAACTCTGAGAGGATGCGGTTGTCTGGAACAAAATCTCGGGAGTTGCCGGTTCAGAGGACTGGCAAAAAGATCCATGGTGGGGAGGCCCCACCTGAGAAAGATCTGCTGAACCACCAACAGATTCAATCTCCATTCGTGTGGTTGCAGGATCCTGCTCAGTCTGTCCGCCAGGTAATTTTCTTGACCTGGGAGGTAGACAGCCTTGAGGAGGATTCCGTGATTGACGGCCCAAGAGCACAGCCGTTGTGCCTCCTGACAGAGAAGGAAGAAGCCTGTGCCTCCTTGTTTGTTCACGTAGAACATGGCAACTTGATTGTCCGTCTGGACCAGTACAGACTGGTGAGATGTGAGGTGGGAGAAGGCTCTCAGAGCTAGGCGTATCGCCCGTAGCTCCAGGAAGCTTATCTGCTGAGCAGCCTCCCAAGGGGTCCAGAGACCCTGAGTACATGCCCCTTGGCAATGTGCTCCCCAACCTAGAAGAGAAGCATCTGTCGTCAGCACTTGAGAATGCGGAGGGGATTGAAAAACCACTCTGAGTACCAGATTCGGAAGATGAAGCCACCATTGCAGAGAGGAGACTAGCAGGGTGGATATTCTTACTGAGTCTGCAAGGCTCCCTGTGGCTTGATGCCACTGAGTTCGAAGGCTCCACTGAGCAGGCCGCATGTGCAGGCGGGCATTGGGGGTTACATGAACCGTGGAAACCATATGGCCGAGAAGTCTCAGGAATTGCCTGGCGGAGACCAGGGAATTGCTGTGAAACTGCCTGGCTAGATCCATCAACCTGTGGGCTCTGTCCATTGGCAGAAAAGCCTTCGCCTGAAGAGTGTCCAGCTTTGCTCCTATGAATTCTAAGTTCTGGGACGGGAGCAAAGTGGACTTTGCGAAGTTTATGACAAACCCCAAGTGCTGAAGCAGAGCCACAGTGCGAAGGGTGGCTTGACTGGCCTCCTGGGAAGACTGGCCCCTTATGAGCCAGTCGTCCAGGTATGGAAACACAAAAAGACCTTGAAGCCTCAGGTAGGCCGCCACCACCGCCAGGCACTTGGTGAACACCCTGGGAGCGGAGGTTAGGCCAAAGGGTAGTACTCTGTACTGGTAGTGGTTTCCCCCCACAACAAATCTGAGATATTGTCTGTGGTCTGGATGAATAAGGATGTGAGTATAAGCATCCTTGAGATCTAAGGAGCATAGCCAATCTCCCTGCTGGAGGTAGGGCAGCAGGATTCCAAGGGTAAGCATCTTGAACTTTTCCCTCTCCAGGAACTTGTTGAGGTTGCGCAAGTCTAGGATGGCTCTGAGGCCTCCTGTTCTTTTTGGTACCAAAAAGTACCTGGAATAAAAGCTGTGACCTCTCAGGTGGTGGGGCACCGGTTCCACAGCCTGTTCCTTTAGCAGACTTGCTAACTCCTGAAGGAGTAGGTCCCTGTGCAGAGGGAGTCTTGGAGGCTCCCCTGGAAAATAGGAGGGAGGTACCTGGTGAAAATGGAGAAGATAGCCCTTTTGGTCTATATGGAGCACCCAGGTAACTGATGTGATGGCTGACCACCTGTGGGCAAAGTGGGCCAGCCGGCCTCCTGTGCTGATGTGAGCCAGCTGAGGAGAAGAGGCTATGCCTTCTGAGTCAAAAACTCCCACCCTGCTGAGCAGGGGCCGGTGTTGGTGGCTTGGGGGCCTTCTGCCTACGGGGCCCATGACCCTGCCCCTTGGCCTGCTGACCCTGTTGGGGAGCTGCAGAGGCCTGATAATGAGGGTATTGTTTATAGGCAGATGACTTCCTCGGGTAAAAGATCTTTTTTCCAGAGCCCTTCTTTTTCTGAGAAGGGGTAGAGGTTTTTCTGGACAGCCTAGTCCGGGTCAGAGTCTCGGTCTCGAGTTCTGCAGCCTTTTCAGCCATGGGCTTGGCAAAGAGGTTTTCACCTCGGCAGGGGACATCGACCAACTTGTCCTGTACCCATGGCTCAAGATCGGATGACTGTAGCCAAGCCTGTTGGCGGGCACCGATGCCGGCCCCGGCTACTCGGGCCGAAGCCTCGAAGTCATCGTAGGCTGCTCGAGAGATAAACTTCGAGCACTCTCGAATACCAGTGGACAAGGCCTGGAACCTCTGCAAAGGTTCCTCGGAGAGACCAGCAGAGAACCTGGCAATCTCCTTTGCCAGGTCTCGGAGATACATGCCCATGTAGAGCTGGTATGTCTGGACACGGCAAGCAAGCATAGAGTCCTAGAAGCACTTCGTACCAAGGGCATCCAGGTTCCAGGCCTCCCGGCCGGGAGGCACCGAGGAGTGCATCTTCTGACTTTTCAGTCGATGCATGGCCGATTCCACAACCATGGAGTGGTGCGGTAATTGTGCCTTTTGGAACCCGGGGCTCTTGCGGACTCGATAGATGGAATCGACCCGCTTGCTCAACACCGGCGTCGAGGCCGGGGTCTCCCACATGCGGAAGAGCAGCCGCTCCAGCATCGGAGGAACCGGTACAGTAAAGGCCTCCTTCGGGGGAGAGTCATACTGGAGGCTCCTCCTCGGGACCTGCGGGGAAGGCCAAGGCCTTGGCCATATCCCACACGAAGTCCGAGAACCGGGTATCCTCCGGTGGGGATCGTCTCCGAGGTTCGGAGTCCAGCGAGTCCGATGGGACACACCGGGTCCAATAGGTGTCGGGTGACTCTTCGTCCTCCGTCTCCCAGCCCGACTCCTCGGAGGAGGTATCGAGTGGCTCCGGTCGGGCGGGCACCGATGCTCTCCGCCCCGACGCCGAGGGTACTGGCGTCGACGACCTCGGTCCCGAACGGGAGGCCGAGGGAGACCGTGGCCGAGGATCGACTCGAGCCCGAATGGACTCGAGGATCGGCTCGGCCTCCGGGGTCGACTTGGACGTCAATGTCCCGGTGGTCGGGGCAGATGCACCGCTGAGACCGGCGATCAATGCCCGCTGCTGTTCCATGAAGGCAGCGAGGCTGCTCTCCAAGGCCGTCATCCTGTGTCCGAGCTCAGGAGACCCAGCAGCCCCCCGACTTGGGCTCCGATGGCGTCGGGCCCGACATCGGCTCCCCTGAAGGAGAGTCCACGAGGACTACAGCACTCACGTGTCCATGAGACTCCATCTCGATACGAGGCTGCTTGGCAGGCCTCTCTGACTCCGAAGACCCGGGACGGCTATCGGGGCTATGCGACCTGGCTCTCGAGGAACCAGGAGCGTCCACCGACGCCGCCCTCGCGGGTTTATTCTTCCTGCGCTGTTCCCGCGAAGGAGACCCCCGCTCAGAGGAACCCCGACGCTGCTCGGGGCCGGAGTCCCGAGACGTTGAGGCCTCTGACGAGGTCCGGGCCTGTCCGGACGCGGAGTCAGAGAAGATCCTATCCTTCTGGTGCTGCCGACTCCTCAACGCCTTCGAGGACATTTTGCCACACGGACCACAGATCGGGTCATGATCGGGTCCGAGGCAGCGGAGGCAGCAGTCATGTGTGTCGGTAAGAGACATAAGTTTCTTACAGCGATCACACTTTTTAAACCCGCTGGCAGCCATCGGGGGAAAAAGGGCCCCTGCGAGGTCAAAAGACAGGGTTGCTAGTGAAAAAAGAAAAAATGGCGCAAACGCTAGTCACGAAGGACAAAAACCGAAAAAGAGAGAGTGGGCTCGATACCGGCGTATCGGGCCCAGGCGGGAAAAGGATCCGGCGTCGAACCGAAGGAGAAGAACAAAAACAGGGAAATCAGCTTTTTCCTCGGTGAAAAACGAACTACGTCCGTCGGGCTCCGCGGAAAAAAGAAGATTGAGCAAGATGGCACCCTTGGGCGGGAAGGGGACCGCGCATGCGCGCAGCAATTCCCAAAGGCTTTCTTTGAAAGCTGGGGAAATGCTCCGCACGAGGGCTCCGTTGGCGCCGACGTCACCCATATGTGAGGACTGACTTCCTGCTTGGTCCTGGAGAAAAGCTTAGTGTGAAATTTTTGTTTTTCCCCATACTAGACTTCCTCTCTGATGCAGAAAGCAAGCTAGCACTGGAAAAAATCCAGATAAAGAACCACGCTATACTGCAGAGCACTTTGAATGCAAATTGTATGCAAATAGCTGCATAATTGTGACAGATGTAAAATATTGCACTGACTTAGTTCATGCATCCCAGGATGCAACACGGGGGGGGGGGGGCGGATTGTCACTCTGCCATATAAGGCATTGTTTTGCCTTATATGGCAGTCTGACCCTGCCCAGTGCATCCCAAGATGCACTGCACGGGGCCAGGCACAGCCATTTTATTATGGCAGCGCAGAGGTGGGAATGTGTGGGCAACACTCCTGCCCCATGATTTAAAGTATTGGAGTGGGGGTGGGGTTTAAAGTACTGGGGTGGGGGTGGGGAGTTCAAGGCCACAAGGCTATTAGGAATTTGTTTGTTGGGGGGGGGGGGAAAATCGAGGAAACTGGGCCACCAGTGTTTATTTCTGTCAGGGGGTCTGTGCCTGGGATGGGGGGGATCAATTGTCCCCTGACAGTGTGATGATGGCATCGGAGGATTTCCCCGATGGCTGGATCATTTGAGGTGAAGTGTCAATCCGTTTGTCTGGGACAGCATGCCAAACTTGCGCTGACTTCTGTGTGCATGTGGTTGGCTTGCTCTCCCAGTTTACCCCTGATTTTTTGCACACTGGGTAATCTGCATATTGTATCCCAGCACAAAAAGTCAGCATTAAACTCACGTTATGAAACCCTGTGCTAGAGCTTTAAGCACTGGGCTCTAGCGTAGAATTTCTGCATCGGCCTGATTGTGTTCCAAAGAACCAATTCACTTCGGGAGGTGGGAAGCAGCAACAGCAGAGGGAAGGTAAAAGTATGCGGTGAGAACAAACAGAGCAGGTGACAGTTTAGAACAAAGAGACAGAGGTGTGAAAAACAAGGTTGGGAAAAGGATAGCAGTGGGTGCAAGACAAACCAATTTGATGTAAATGTGTTCCATGTAGACTGTTACCTGTTCTATGTAAATAAACCGCACTGATTTGAAAAAGCACAGTATATAAAACCAAATAAATAAAAATAAGCAGCCCCACATTTCATTACCAGAGTAGGTTCCATTCCACCCTAAAGATAATTCTGCAATCTATACTAAATGAAATGCATAGTAGAAAGGAAACTACACACCGTATAAGATAGAGGAGGTTAAAAGAGAATCTAGCCAAGAAATGGTAGGCTCAAGTCAGCCAAATCTGGCAGCATGACAAAAATGATGATTAGAAATATGCAAGATAGCCATAGAATATAAACTTCTGAATTCCACAGCAAATCAGGATTGCTGCAACATATCTCAGAGGCATGCAACTCATCTTTAAGCAGCTTGTAAACCCTATCCTCAGTCTCGTCCATCAAATATATTATTGTTCGTATTTTACTCTCCTTTACCCCTTCTGGATTTGCATACAACTAGAAAATAATTGGGAAGAAAATTTTTTTTTATCTTCATATGCACACAGTATTCTGATAATGCTCATATTTTAAATTATTAGACTGGAAATTGGAAGAAAGATCTTTACACCACAGTTTTAAAAAACGTATGCTTATTATTTTTATATTTATGTTTCCCCAATATTCTGAAACCCTAAAATTTTGATTATAGAAATATTAAACGGTACAAATCAAAATTGAATGAGGATAAAAGTGCAGCTGAAAATAAAGCTTTTTATCCTAAGTCATACACTTATAGCTTCCAAGCGTTTTTCATCATGGTGATGAAGTAGACATCTGTGTCTATTGAAGCGCTGACCCCTGCATAATAATTTGTAAATTCATCTGCTGTAACCTAAAGAAATAAAAATCAAAACTTAAAAGAACATCTTCATTCTTTATACTGTAAAACATTTAACTTAAGAAAAATCCTTGAACATCTAAAACAGGACTAAAAGCTAAATAAGAGATAATATATTATGACCCTTATTTTAGGAGCATCCCCCATGTGTGAATTGCAACATTTATATATGTAGATTGTAAAATGGCATTTACACGTGTATGTCAAAGGGGCTATTCTATATGTGAGGATGCTGAGAATATGCAGATGTCCATGGTGCATAGTTCCATGAGGAAGGGGGAGTAATTCGGGTGGGTCTACAATATAAATAGGGATTCCACATTTTAGAAGAGGAATCCATGTCTAGGAAAAATTAGAGGTAGGCATTTACAGCAGCCCTGAGGCAAAAATAAGTGCCTGATGGAAGAGACAAGCTGTCTACGTTGAGGTCTACACCCCCCCTCAAAATCACAATCCCCCATGAATTACTCACCCCCAACCTCAATTCTTCCCCCTGAGGACTTAGCAAACCATCCAATCACCCCCCCCCCCGACCCCACCCCTGATAGGCGATTCCATACAGCACACTGAATCACCCCTACCCTCCCAAAGCATCCAATCCTCAAACACATGTAAAGAACCACCCCCTACACGACCTCCAACCTCTGATCTCCATGCCCGGCCTTACCAGAGGTCTCTGGTTTCTAGTGTCTCAGACCCGATCCCACCCAGACTGTTCCTGGATGCCCACAGGGCTTTGTCTCTTATCCACCTATCTCCAGGGCTGTTGCTCTGCCATGATCCCACCTAGACTGTTCCTGGAAGACAGTACTGAAGATGGGGGGTGGGGAGGTTTGTTTGGTAAGGGGAATTGCTTGGAGGTGGGGCCTTGATTGGCAGGGAGTCATTGGGGGCATGTACAGCACAATACCATTAGAGAGCATACATTAGGATCCAAATCAGTGTGGTGTTTAACTTGCAGACTAAGGGCATATTTACTAAACCGCATTAGCTGTTAATACAGCGTGCTTGGCAAGCACTAACAGCAAACACAGGGCAAATGCAGACAGCGCAGTAATGATCTACAGACCGTGCATTAGCTGTGTGTGTGTGTGGGTGGGGTGAGGTGGGGTGTAGTATGGGCAGAGAAAGCATAGTTACTCACCTGTAACAGGTGATCTCCAGGAACAGCAGGAATTTAATCTTCACATAAGGGGTATCGTCGGTACCGACGGAGCCTGCACGGGAACGCTCCCCAGCGTCCAATTAGAAAGCTTTTGGGAGCATCCCACAGCGCCTGCGTGCTGCCTTCCTGCCTTTCCCAACTGCCTCTCTCCAGTTGAGTTTTAAAGCTGAGACAAAGAAAGAGAGAGAGGGAAAGAAAAGAAAAGAGAAATACAACTCCTAGGGGAGGTGGGTGGGTTGTGAAGACTAAATTCCTGCTGTTCCCGGAGATCACCTGTTACAGGTGAGTAACTATGCTATCTTCAGGAACAAGCAGGAATGTAGTCTTCACATATGGGGACTCCCTAGCTACAGATGCCAGGGAGAGACCCCAGACGTTGTGAGCCCCTGTGAAAGGGCTCCACTTCCCCCCATGCATCTCTGGCATCCTACCGGGAATGGTGAGTAGGAATTGATTAAGTATGGAACAGGTGTTGTAGAAGAGCCTGACCAAACAAGGCATCCTGGCGGGAGTCCTTGTCTAAGCAGTAATGGGCTGTGAAGGTATGAACCGAGGCCCAAGTAGCTGCTCGACAGATGTCGTCGATAGACACAGAGTGTAAATGAGCTATTGAGGCTGCCATGGCTCTCACATTGTGAGCTGTGACATGGCCTTCCAGAGAAAGGTTCTTACTCTGATAGGTAAAAGAAATGCACTGTGCAATCCAATTGGACAATGTTCTCTTGGAGACTGGAAGTCCCAAATGAGAAGGATCAAAAGCAACAAAGAGTTGAGAGGACTTTCTATGTTGCTGTGTCCTTTGTAAGTAAAAAGCAAGCGCTCTTTTACAGTCTAAAGTATGAAGATTCCTTTCTGCATTTGAAGTATGAGGCCTTGGAAAAAATACAGGCAGGTAAACTGCTTGGTTTAAATGAAAAGATGAGACCACCTTTGGCATAAAGTGTGGATGAGTCCTAAGGACTACCTTATCATGATGGAACCTCGTATAAGGAGGATCAGCTACTAATGCTTGCAACTCACTAATGCGACGTGCTGATGTGATTGCAATGAGAGAGACAACCTTCCAGGAAAGGAATTTCAAGGAGGTAGTAGCTAGAGGTTCAAAAGGCGGCTTCATGAGCTGTCCAAGAAGCAGATTTAGTTCCCATGCCACCGGTGGTGGCCTAATGGGAGGCTTAGTTAGAAGAAGGCCTCTCATAAATCTCGCTATGAGAGGAAATAGGTTGTCCATTTAAAGGCTTGAAAGAAACTGAAATAGCACTTAAATGGACTCTCACTGAGTTAGTCTTAAGCCCTGCATTAGATAAATGAAGGAGATTCTCTAATAATGATATCAGAGGTATCACCAGGGGGTCAAGACCCTTCTGTGAACACCATATGGAAAACCTTTTCCACTTGAAAGCATAAGAGCGTCTTGTGGAAGGCTTCCTAGAAGCATAAAGACCTTGCTAAACACATTCAAAGCCATCAATGGCATCACTTCCTCTTCACTATTTGACCTCATTCAGTTCATCCCGCCTAACCGAACGAGAAGATCCACATCCACAAACGCTCTAGTAATTCCAAAGGCATCAACAAAATGCACATTAACAACCTCAAACAGAGCTTTCAGTCTCTATGCTCCAAAATGTTGGAACACATTACCACCAGATATCCGCGTTGTCACTGATCTAGCGCAATTCAGAAAAAAACTCAAATTCCACTTATTCCTCCATTACTACCAGATTACCCAGACACCAACTTAAGTACGCCTCTTCGATATTAGCCTATCATCTAAGATAGTATCCTAATCCTTAGTACAAAGCTTAGATTAGCCAGACCCCAACTTAACCACACCTTTCGACATTAGCCTACCTTTTAAGATAGTATCCTAATTCTTAGTACAAAGCTTACTGTACATATGTTAATTGTTCAAGTTCTTATTTCCCTATGTTATCCAAGTTGATTTTCCTGTTCTATGTAAAACCAAACAGCTTGTGTTATGGTCCTTTGTTTAATGTAAACCGCGCCGATTGTAAATAGTGCGGTATATAAGAGATTGTAATAATAATAATAATAATAATAATAATAATAATAATAAAGGATATCTTTTACTTGTTGAGACAGGTTAAGACCATGAAGGTCTAGGCTCTCAGCAACCAGGCCCTGAGATGCAGAGAGTGGGGATCTGGATGCCACAACACCCCGTCCTCCTGAGAAAGGAGATCTGGAGTAGATCCTAACTCCAGAGATGGAGCTTGAGAGAGATGTAGAAGCAGAGGATGCTACACCTGCCGTGGCCAATGTGGAGCTATGAGAATCATATGGCCTCTGTCTCTCTGAAGCTTGAATAGGGTTTTGGGAATTAGGGGAATGGGTGGAAAGGCATATAGGAAGTCCTGACCCCAATGGAGGAGGAAAGCATTCCTGGCCTGAGAACCCTGAGCCAGAATTCTGGAACAGAATCGGGGAAGTTTGGCATTCAACGGACTTGCAAAGAGGTCTATGTCCGGAGTTCCCCAAATTTGAAAAATGTTTGCTACCTGGTCCGCACGAAGAGACCACTCGTGTGGAAGCAGAACTCGACTGAGTCTGTCTGCCCAGGAGTTTTCAATGCCTGGACGATACACCGCAAGGAGATGAATCTGATGCTCTCTGGCGAGGGCCCATAGTCACAAAGCTTCGTTGCAAAGCGACAGAGAGCCTGTTCCTCCCTGCTTGTTCAGATAGAAAATAGCTACTTGATTGTCCGTCTGAATTAGGACTGTCTTGTAGCTCAGCTGGGTGTGGAACACTCGAAGAGCAAGGAAGATTGCTCTGAGTTCCAAGAGACTGATGTGTAGATGGGTCTCCTGTGGAGTCCAGGTGCCTTGGGTAGAGAGATCTTGCAGGTGAGCTCCCCAACCCACCTGTGAGGCATCTGTTGTTAGAGTGACCTGGGGTGGGGGCTGCTGGAAAGGGGACCCCACCAACAGGTTTTGGGTTGATTGCCACCATTGTAGGGAAACCACCCACCAAATTGCTCACATAATAAACCAATCACTCCAGCAAGGTACCATGCCAACTCAACTTAAGAAATCCATCATAAGACCAATACTAAAAAATAAAACACTCAACAAGGAAGACCCAGCATCTTATCGCCCAATATCCAGCATAGCCCTGCTAGCAAAAATAATTGAAAAAGCGGTTCTACAACAATTACAAGAACACCTGGACAACAAAAAAACACTGGACGAGCACCAATACGGCTTCAGGCCACACCATGGGGTCGAGACCCTGCTTATTGCACTACTGGACAACCTACTCAAAGGGATTGAAAACAAAAAGAAAATGTTCATTCTCATATTCATTGACATCTCAGCAGCTTTCGATACAGTTCACCATCAAACACTACTAAACAGGATAGAAGCTATAGGAATAACGGGAACCCCACTAAAATGGTTCTCATCGTATATCACCAACAGAATGCAACAAGTACAGTTTAACAACGAAAAAGCAGAAGCTTTCCCGCAAACACAGGGCATACCGCAAGGCTCAGCACTATCTGCACTTCTATTCAACGTGTACATGAAACCAATCTGCGAAATATTCAAAAAACATAGTATCCACTATCACATATACGCTGATGATATTATGCTATACACTCAACTCGACGCAGACAATCCAAACTACTCCCAGCTAGAAGAATGCTTAAAAGAGATGCAAACATGGCTCCAACGAAACAACATGGCCATAAACCATAAAAAAACCGAAGTCATGTACATCTCAAGAAAACCAGAATTCAAACCACCAGCTACAATCTCCCTATGTGAAAATACTTATCACACAAAGAATGAAATAAAATACCTCGGAGTAATGCTTGATAGCGAACTAAAGATGGCAAAACACCTCCGCTTAGTAAACAGGGCCATTTTCCACAAGCTCAGGGTCATACAACCACTAAGGAACATCATTGAGGCTACCGATTTTAGGACAGTAGCACAAGCCCTCATCATACCTCATTTCGATTACTGTAATGCAATCCTACAAGGCCTTCCAAAAAAAACCCTAAGCATACTCCAGTTGGCACAGAACGTCGCAGCCAGAATCATCACTAAAACAGGTGTGGCAGAGCATATCACACCTGTGCTAATTGAACTTCACTGGCTCCCCATCGTAGCTCGCATAAAATACAAAACCCTAGTGACCACATTTAAAACCATCCACAACCTGGCACCAACTTTCCTCTCTAACCTAATCAACTTACAACCTGCTAACAGAAATAGGAGAACCACCACCATAAACAACCTGCAGGTACCAATAAGTATAAGATCTGTTAAAATAGCCACAAGCAACAGAGCATACTCCTACACTGCCCCTTCACTTTGGAACCAACTCCCGACTGAGTTGCGTTCAACCAATGACCTTATGGTCTTCAGAAAAAAACTGAAGACATACTTATTTCAACAAGCCTACAATGTGTCTTGAACATCAATACATTCTTAGCATCAGCTGCTTCACCAAAATGTAGCAAATGCTAAAATGTATTTATACCCCAAAAATGAAACAAGTGTAAAATTGTACATATGTAAATCTCTCTCTCTCCCCCCCCCCTAACTGTGTGTTGTGCCTATCCTATGAATCAAACTATATACATTATTGAAAATGACTGGCTTTGTACTGATAACCATCATATAACCTTGTAAATCACACTTGTAATTTCTTGAAATTTGTCATTGATCTGACACTCCTTTTTACTTAATCAAACCGCTCCTGATCGCTGGAAGTAGCGGTATACAAATGTATGCTAAATAAATAAATAAAAAAATAAAATAAGGCGTCTTGAGTTTGCTATTTTGTCTGATAGGCAGCCTGATGCCTGAGTCCACTGAGTGGATAGAGTCCATTGGGCTGCTCTCATATGGAGGCGAGCATAGGGAACCACATGCACGGTAGATGCCATGTGGCCTAGCAATTGTAACATTTCGCGAGCAGCGAGATGAGTTTTTAACACTGCTTGGGAAGCGAACTGCACAATGCGAAGGCAGCGGGGCTGTGGAAGATAGGCCCTTGCCTTCCTGGTATCCAGCATAGCTCCTATAAACTTTAGAGACTGAGTGGGAGTTAGGTTGGATTTTGGGATGTTTATGACCAGGCCCAAATACTGAAGTATACGCATTGTGCAAGATAAGAGAAATTCTGGCCTCTGATTCTGACGGGGCGCGAATGAGCCAGTCGTCTAAGTAGGGGAAGACGAATATTCCTAGAGTGCGAAGAAATGCTGCCACTACAGCCATGCATTTCGTAAACACCCTTGGTGCTGAGGCCAGGCCAAAAGGATAAACCCTGTACTGGTAGTGCTTCCCCTGAAATAGAAACCGAAGGAATCTTCTGTGAGTTGGATGGATAAGAACATAGGTGTACGCATCCTTGAGATCTAGAGAACAAAGCCAATCCTGACTCTGAAGGTATGGCAGAAGAGTTCCTAGAGAAATCATCTTGAACTTCTCCTTGAACAGGAATTTGTTCAATTCTCTGAGGTCTAAAATGGGTCTGTGTCCCCCTGTTTTCTTTGGAATAAGGAAATAGGGGGAGTAAAACCCTATACCCTGTTGGGAAATGGGTACGTCTTCTATTGCCCCATGGGCAAGAAGTAAATTGACCTCTTGACCTAACTGATTTTCGAGTGAAGTCTGAGAACTGAACCCTCTTAGAACTGTAGGAGGGGGCATGTTGAGGAAATGAAGCTTGTACCTCTCCTTTACAATGGAGAGAGTCCATTCTTCTGCTGTTATCTGCTCCCATCTGGGGGCAAAATGATATAACCTTCCTGGAATGGTGGAGGGCTCTGGCCCGCTGAGGGCCAGGAAGGCCAAGTTCTCTAGATGGGAGTCAAAGCCCCTGTGGAGGCTGAGACTGTTGGGCCGGTTGAGGCTTAGCAGACTTTGTTTTTCTTTGTTTTGGTGGCTGCTGTCCCTTTTGGGCAGACTGATCTGTAGAATGTCCCTGCTGGGTATAGGAGGGGTAAAACCTCTTCTTTTTAAAGAATGGTTTCTTGTAGGATTTTCTCCTTGCAGGATCAGCTGTAGCCTTGGAAAGTCTATCCAAAGTGGTGTTATCAGCTTCCAGCTCATTAGCTTTCTCTTGCCAATTTTTGCCAAAGAGATTTTCGCCTGTGCAAGGGATACTCCCCAGTTTGTCTTGTACCCAGAGTTCTAAGTCAGATGCCTGGAGCCAGGCAATCCTACGAGCACCTCTGGCAATGGCAGAGGTTCTGCTTATGCACTCAAAGCAGTCAAAAGCTGCATGATTAATAAACTTGGAAACATCTTGGGCATGTCTGACAAGTGTAAGATAATCTTGCCTCTTATCAGGAAGGAGAGGGCTCATAAGCTCTAGATCTCCTGAAATCTCCTTAAGAAACATGCCCATGTATAAGATGTAGGAACTAATCCTGGCAAAAAGCATAGAGGCCTGGAAGGTTCGACGCCCAAAGGCATCAAGAGTCCTACATTCACGTCCTGGAGGATTAGATGCATGTCTTTTTGCACTCTTGATCCTTCTCATAACTCATTCCACCACCATGGAGTGGTGTGCTGAGTTTTTTTGAAATCCAAGACAAGGAGGTACTCGATACATGGTATCAAGCCTACGAGAATGAGGAGAGGTGGTAAGAGGTGTTTCCCACATTCTTAACATGAGATCATGCAAGATCTCATGAATAGGCAAAGTAGCTGCCTCCTTGGGAGCTTTAGGACATTATAAAATCTCCAACTCCTTTGCTCTGGGTTCTATTTCAGGAGCGACCTCTAGCCACCTCCCGGATGAAATCCTGAAAGGATATATCCTCTGGTGGAGACATCCTACGTTTAGGAGAGGAAGGCTCTTCAGAGAGAAGTGCTCCGGTAACAACAGAGCTGTCAGAATCCTCAGACTCATCGGAGGATTCAAAATATCTCCTGTCTGGGTGCTCTTGGAAAGCACGATACTGGTACCGATCGAAGTCGGTACCGGAGGGGTCCGGTACCGGCCTGTCGATACCGGAGGAAACAGCATGACTCGCTGTTGGTAACGCAGCCGCCGATGTTGATGCTGTCGGTACCGGTATCGGTGCCGGAACCGGTGTCGATACTGGTTGAACCGTCTGAAGCGGTCCCGAAGGCACCGAAGCCGCAAGGAGAGCCGCCAGATTGAGTTCAATAGCCAAGAACCTCTGGTCTATTGACGCTGCCGATGCCTGGGTATCGGTACCGGATGAAGAGGCCGGTACCCCAGAGCATGGCACCAGTAGTTCTGCCGAGGTTGAGGCCTCGAGAACATCCTGGAGCCCCGATAGTGCTTTGGAAGCCGAAGCCTCCTGCCAGGGCAATTTTGCCGGTACAAGTCCCTCAAGGGCAACGCCAGAGGCATCTCAATGCTTAGAAGGAGATCTGCCCTTTGAGGACCGGCCAGATTTATGTTGGGTTACCTGAGATCCATGGGAGGAAGACGAAGCCCTGGAAGATGTTGATGCAACGGATGCTGCATCGGAGGGAAAAAGGGTGCTAAGCTTAGCAGCTCGGTTTTGCCGACCCCTCTTCGACATCATCCCAGAGGCAACACACTCTGAGATGGAGTGGTCAGGACCTAAACATTTAAGGCACCACTCGTGATTGTTGGTGACGGAGATGGTACCGCCACACTTGGAACACTTTTTAAAACCCGAGGCGTGTTTTTCCATTGTGAAGGAAAAAGTTGGGCCTAGTGCCCAAAATGGCACGTGGCACCTGACAGAAAAAAGACTGGAAAGTCCAGAAAAAAAGATTACAATTCTTTTTTTTTTTTAAAGAAAGAAAGAAAGAACCGGCGGTACTGGTATAGCGTCGAGGAAGGCAGACGTTACCACAAGAAAGGAAAAAAGATAGGATAATTTCTGCAGTGACTGGAAAAAAGACCTGCTGGCTCCGCGGAAAACGATGAACTGGAGAGAGGCAGTTGGGAAAGGCGGGAAGGCAGCATGCAGGCGCTGTGGGATGCTCCCAAAAGCTTTCTAATTGGACGATGGGGAGCGTTCCCGCGCAGGCTCCGTCGGTACCGACGATACCCCATATGTGAAGACTACATTCCTGCTTGTTCCTGGAGATTGGGAGTATCTAACACGCAGTCGCCATGAGCTTCAATAGTGCGAGTAATCGTACACTTTCCATACATCGCAGATGCTACTAATGCTACCTCAATAGGTGGTGGTAACTGCACCCACAATGCTGCCAGGCCACATTGTTTGCATTTTCAGTGCAGAGTTTGCTGGAGAAATGTGCATCTCCCCAAAAGATACTGCAGGGCTTTTGCAGCTAACACGGCACAAGTTGCACTAACATGCTGTGTTAGCTGCAAAAGACAAAAAGCGCTTTAGTAAACATACCCCTAATTGTTGGCCCACACACAGTTTAGTAAAATGCCCCTTAGTGACAGATCTTTAATGGCTGAATGCTAACCACAGTCTTTGGTGTTTTTGTGCAATGTTTAAGAGATTTCTACAGTATTAGTCTTATTCTACTGTTTTCTTGTATCTCTCATTTTTATTTTCATTTTCATTTTGTCCCAAGTTTTACTTTCACTTTTGTAGCATACTTTTTGCTCTTCAATGAATCCAGTCTGAGATCTGCATTCTCTGCAGCTAAACTCAAACTACTGATACTGTCCCTAATCTTTACTAGATTCGATTATTGCAGTTTCTTTTAATAATGGCCTCCCACTGTACTCCTTGAAATGCTTTAAACTGCTGCTAAACTACTTTTGGTGTTCAACAGGACCACAGCACTTCTTCTGATTTCCCTCCATGGGCTTCCCATTGTGGAATATACCAAGTTCCAGATCTTGACCTTGGTTCACCATTCCTACTACACTGATACTTTCCCCGATCAGAGTAGTTACTCACCTGTAACAGGTGTTCTCCAGGAGCAGCAGGAATCAGTCCTCACATATGGGTGAAGTCAGCGCCGATGGAGCCCTCATGCGGAGCATTTCCCCAGCTTTCAAAGAAAGCCTTTGGGAATTGCAGCGCGCATGCGCGGTCCCCTTCCCGCCCAAGGGTGCCATCTTGCTCAGTCTGATGACATAGCTAAAAGACAGCAAAAAATTAGCAAAATAAATCATATGACTGCAACTCCAAGGGGAGGAGGGAGGGTTGTGAGGACTGATTCCTGCTGCTCCTGGAGAACACCTGTTACAGGTGAGTAACTACTCTTTCTCCAGGACCAAGCAGGAAGTCAGTCCTCACATATGGGACTCCCCAGCTTAAGGCTACCGGAGACCTCAAGCCGAAAAAATGAGCTCCCTCTAGCTCGTCAGTACGTAAGGAAGGAATCTTCTCTGAGAATGCCCCCGACCGGTAGCCCAACACCAGGGCCGGAGGGTAGGAGTTGCCTAAACCCCAAAGAGATTATGGAGTACTGCCTGTCCGAAAGCACTGTCCCTGCGGGACTCCCTCTCAAGGCAGTAATGGGCCGCAAAAGTCTGGCTTGAAGACCAAGTAGCGGCCCGGCAGATGTCTGCCAACGGAACAGAGCGGAGATGAGCCACTGACGCAGCCTTCGCCCTGACACGATGAGCCGTGACTCGACCCTCCAACGAGAGGCCGGCTGCCCCATAAGCCCAGGCGAAACAGTCAGCGACCCATATGGACAAAGTACGCTTGGAGACAGGTAGCCCCAACTTATTGGGGTCAAAAGAAACGAAGAGCTGAACAGCCCTCCGATGCTCCCGCGTACGGTCAAAGTAGAAGAATAACGCCCTCCTACAGTCCAGGGTATGCAGGACCATCTCAGCCCGGTTGGCATGCGGCCTGGGAAAGAAGGTCGGAAGAACAACCTCCTGATTGAGGTGAAAAGGGGAGACAACCTTAGGAAGAAACTTCGGGTGAGTCCGTAAGACTACCCTATTCCTGTAGAACCTAGTGTAAGGGGGATCAGACACTAGTGCCTGAAGTTCACTTACTCGCCTAGCAGAGGTAAGAGCTACCAGAAACAAGGTTTTCCAGGAGAGAAAACGGAGAGGGCAGGTAGCCATAGGTTCAAATGGCGGACAAGTAATCCACTGTAAGACCACATTCAGATCCCACTCAGGGGCTGGTGGACGTAAAGGAGGCTTAAGCAGGAGGAGGCCTCTGAGAAAACGAGCCACCAAAGGGTGGTTGGAAAGAGGCCTTCCGTCCACCGGCGAGTGGTGCGCTGAGAGAGCACTGAGGTGAACCCTGACAGAGTTGGACGTAAGGCCTAGATTGGAGAGGTAAAGCAAATATTGCAATACTACCGCTACCAAGCACGAAAAGGGATTCTCGCTGTGCCGAGCACACCATGCGGAGAATCTACGCCACTTAAGAGCATAGGATTTCCTGGTGGATTGCCGTCTAGAGGCCAAGACTACGTCTTCCACCTCTCTAGGCAGTAGTAGGGGAGCCAGGACTACCCTTTCAGCAGCCAGGCCATCAGATGAAGGGACTGGAGGTTGGGGTGCAAGAGAGATCCCTGTTCCTGAGACAGGAGATCGTGTTGAATCCCCAGAGGAAGAGGAGTGTCCACCGCCAGTTGTAGCAGAAGTGGGAACCACGGTTGCCTCGGCCACCTGGGAGCTATCAGAATCATTGAGGCCCCGTCCTTGAGGACTTTGAACAGTGTTTGTGACACTAGTGGCGTGGGAGGAAATGCATACAGTAGGCCTTGGGAACACGCAATCAGAAACGCATCCGCTGCTACTCTGAGAGGATGCGGTTGTCTGGAACAGAATCTCGGGAGTTGCCGGTTCAGAGGACTGGCGAAAAGATCCATGGTGGGGAGGCCCCACCTGAGAAAGATCTGCTGAACCACCAACGGATTCAATCTCCATTCGTGTGGTTGCAGGATCCTGCTCAGTCTGTCCGCCAGGTAATTTTCTTGACCTGGGAGGTAGACAGCCTTGAGGAGGATTCCGTGATTGACGGCCCAAGAGCACAGCCGTTGTGCCTCCTGACAGAGAAGGAAGGAGCCTGTGCCTCCTTGTTTGTTCATGTAGAACATGGCAACTTGATTTTCCGTCTGGACCAGTACAGACTGGTGAGACGTGAGGTGGGAGAAGGCTCTCAGAGCTAGGCGTATCGCCCGTAGCTCCAGGAAGTTTATCTGCTGAGCAGCCTCCCAAGGGGTCCAGAGACCCTGAGTACATGCCCCTTGGCAATGTGCTCCCCAACCTAGAAGAGAAGCATCTGACGTCAGCACTTGAGAATGCGGAGTGGATTGAAAAGCCACTCCGAGTACCAGATTCGGAAGATGAAGCCACCATTGCAGAGAGGAGACGAGCAGGGCGGATATTCTTACTGAGTCTGCAAGGCTCCCTGTGGCTTGATGCCACTGAGTTCGAAGGCTCCACTGAGCAGGCCGCATGTGCAGGCGGGCATTGGGGGTTACATGAACCGTGGAAGCCATATGGCCGAGAAGTCTCAGGAATTGCCTGGCGGAGACCAGGGAATTGCTGTGAAACTGCCTGGCTAGATCCATCAACCTGTGGGCTCTGTCCATTGGCAGAAAAGCCTTCGCCTGAAGAGTGTCCATCCTTGCTACTATGAATTCTAAGTTCTGGGACGGGAGAAAAGTGGACTTTGCGAAGTTGATGACAAACCCCAAGTGCTGAAGCAGAGCCACAGTGCGAAGGGTGGCTTGACTGGCCTCCTGGGAAGACTGGCCCCTTATGAGCCAGTCGTCCAGGTATGGAAACACAAAAAGACCTTGAAGCCTCAGGTAGGCCGCCACCACCGCCGCCAGGCACTTGGTGAACACCCTGGGAGCGGAGGTTAGGCCAAAGGGTAGTACTCTGTACTGGCAGTGGTTTCCCCCCACAACAAATCTGAGATATTGTCTGTGGTCTGGATGAATAAGGATGTGAGTATAAGCATCCTTGAGATCTAAGGAGCATAGCCAATCTCCCTGCTGGAGGTAGGGCAGCAGGATTCCAAGGGTAAGCATCTTGAACTTTTCCCTCTCCAGGAACTTGTTGAGGTTGCGCAAGTCTAGGATGGCTCTGAGGCCTCTTGTTCTTTTTGGTACCAGAAAGTACCTGGAATAAAAGCCGTGACCTCTCAGGTGGTGGGGCACTGGTTCCACAGCCTGTTCCTTTAGCAGACTTGCTAACTCCTGAAGGAGTAGGTCCCTGTGCAGAGGGAGTCTTGGAGGCTCCCCTGGAAAATAGGAGGGAGGTACCTGGTGAAAATGTAGAAGATAGCCCCTTTGGACTATATGGAGCACCCAGGTATCTGATGTGACGGCTGACCACCTGTGGGCAAAGTGGGCCAGCCGGCCTCCTGTGCTGATGTGAGCCAGCTGAGGAGAAGATGCTATGCCTTCTGAGTCAAAAACCCCCACCCTGCTGAGCAGGGGCCGGTGTTGGTGGCTTGGGGGCCTTCTGCCTACGGGGCCCATGACCCTGCCACTTGGCCTGCTGACCCTGTTGGGGAGCTGTAGAGGCCTGATAATGAGGGTATTGTTTATAGGCAGATGACTTCCTCGGGTAAAAGGTCTTTTTTCCCGAGCACTTCTTTTTCTGAGAAGGGGCAGAGGTTTTTCTGGACAGCCTAGTCCGGGTCAGAGTCTCGGTCTCGAGTTCTGCAGCCTTTTCAGCCATGGGCTTGCCAAAGAGGTTTTCACCTCGGCAAGGGACATCGACCAACTTGTCTTGTACCCATGGCTCGAGATCGGATGGCTGTAGCCAAACCTGTCGGCGGGCACCGATGCCGGCCCCGGCTACTCGGGCCGAAGCCTCGAAGCCATCGTAGGCTGCTCGAGAGATAAACTTCGAACACTCTCGAATACCAGTGGACAAGGCCTGGAACCTCTGCAAAGGTTCCTTGGAGAGACCAGCAGAGAACCTGGCAATCTCCTTTGCCAGGTCTCGGAGATACATGCCCATGTAGAGCTGGTATGTCTGGACACGGCAAGCAAGCATAGAGCCCTGGAAGCACTTCTTACCGAGGGCATCCAGGTTCCGGGCTCCCGGTCGGGAGGCACCGAGGAGTGCATCTTCTGACTTTTCAGTCGATGCATGGCCAATTCCACAACCATGGAGTGGTACGGTAATTGTGCCTTTTGGAACCCGGGGCTCTTGCGGACTCGATAGATGGAATCGACCCGCTTGCTCATCACCGGCGTCGAGGCCGGGGTCTCCCACATGCAGAAGAGCAGCCGCTCCAGCATCGGAGGAACCGGTACGGTAAAGGCCTCCTTCGGGGGAGAGTCATACTGGAGGGCCTCGAGCTCCTCGGCTCGAGGCTCCTCCACGGGATCCGCGGGGAAGGCCAAGGCGTTGGCCATATCCCGCACGAAGTCCGAGAACCAGGTATCCTCCAGTGGGGATCGTCTCCGAGGTTCGGACTCCGGCGAGTCTGACGGGACACACCGAGTCCGATAGGTGTCGGGTGACTCTTCGTCCTCCGTCTCCCAGCCCAACTCCTCGGAGGAGGTATCGAGCGGCTCCGGTCGGGCGGGCACCAATGCCCTCTGCCCCGACGCCGAGGGTACCGGGGAGGCCGAGGGAGACCGTGGCCGAGGATCGGCTCGGCCTCCGGGGTCGACTTGGACGTCGATGTCCCGGTGGTCGGGGCAGATGCACCGGTGAGACGGCAATCAATGGCTGCTCTCCAAGGCCGTCAACCTGAGTCCGAGCTCAGGAGACCCAGCAGCCCCCGACTCAGGCGCCGACGGCGTCGGGCCCGACGTCGGCTCCCTTGGAGGCGAGTCCACGAGGACTATAGCACTCACGTGTCCAGGAGACTCCATCTCGATACGAGGTTGCTTGGCAGGCCTCTCCGACTCCGAAGACCCGGGACGGCTATCGGGGCTATGCGACCTGGCTCTCGAGGAACCAGGAGCGTCCACCGACGACGCCCTCGCGGGTTTCTTCTTTCTGCGCTGTTCCCGCGAAGGAGACCCCCGCTCAGAGGAACCCCGACGCTGCTCGGGGCCGGAGTCCCGAGACGTCGAGGCCTCCGGGCCCGTCCGGACGTGGAGTCAGAGAAGATCCTATCCTTCTGGTGCTGCCGACTCCTCAACGCCTTCGAGGACATTTTGCCACACGGAGCACAGATCATCGGGTCATGATCGGGTCCGAGGCAGCAGTCATGTGTGTCGGTAAGAGACATAAGTTTCTTACAGCGATCACACTTTTTAAACCCGCTGGCAGCCATCGGGTGAAAAAGGGCCCCTGCGAGGTCAAAAGACAGGGCTGTCAGTGAAAAAAGAAAAAATGGCGCGAACGCTAGTCACGAAGGACAAAAACCGATAAAGAGAGAGTGGGCTCGATACCGGCGTATCGGGCCCAGGCGGGAAAAGGATCCGGCATCGAACCGAAGGAGAAGAACAAAAACAGGGAAATCAACTTTTTCCTCGGCGAAAAACGAACTACGTCCCTCGGGCTCCGCGGAAAAAAGAAGACTGAGCAAGATGGCACCCTTGGGCGGGAAGGGGACCGCGCATGCGCGCTGCAATTCCCAAAGGCTTTCTTTGAAAGCTGGGGAAATGCTCCGCACGAGGGCTCCGTCGGCGCCGACGTCACCCATATGCGAGGACTGACTTCCTGCTTGGTCCTGGAGAATGGCTAGATTTCTCATTCCTCATGTCCCAGCATGATCCACCTCATTCTTCCCAAGCCTTACTTCCCTCTCTGTTCCTTCTTTTCCTCATCTCGAAGTATCCTGCCATTCTGCATTTTTCTATTTGGGACCTTCTCTTTGGAACTCCCTTTCCTTTCCTTTTGGTCAGGAATCCTCCTTGCCGATGTTCAAGAACAGCCTCAAGACTTTGATCTTTTGTCTCTAATTTTCTCAAGCTCCGGAGGTGGGCAGCTAAGGCAGTTTTCTTTATTCTGTTTCTCATTTTATTGTAAACTGTTTCGATGGCTCTCCTGTCCAAGTGGCAATATATCAAGTTATACAATAAGGGGGTCATTCTGAGGCACAAATAGTGGGGATGTATACCCTGCCTGAACATACATCCCGGCTATTCGCCCCCCCCTTTCCGTCCCTGTGCAGGGCTCCCTATACGAACAGCGGGGTTGTATGGGAGCCTTAGACGGGGACAGGAAGCGGAGCAAGGGTGGTGCGTAGGCGAACTGCCACCTCGGTCATACAGGGCCAATTCAGAGGTCAGCCCTGTACATCCTGGGTCGGCCTTCTAGATAGGGGACTTATTCCTCGGAGGTGGAATAAGTCTCCCTGGACATGGGAGGATAGCGGAGGCCGGCGGCAGCAGGAAGGTGAGAGGTGCAGTGCGTTCCCCGCAGCCCAATCCTGGCCATGGTAGGCCAGATCAGGGGTTGGGCTGCAGGGTAAAGGGGGGCTCTGTCCTGCGGCTGGCAATCACAGCTCCTGAATGGAGCTGCAGTGCCATGGCGACAGGACGTCATAGCATTGTAGCTCCATTCAAGAGCTTGACTGTGTTATAGCCAGGGATCTGTAGGGCATGTGACCCTTCTGAATCGGAGCCCGGCCTGCACGTACCAGCTGGTAGTCGCGATTCTGAGGGGCTATACAGGGGCTGGACATCTAGAAGGGAATTGGCCTCCGCATAAATAAATACTGGAAGCAGGATCAATCCCCAGTCACTCGTGCTCTCTCAAGGTGCTGGATTCCAAAATGGCACCTATGAACACAGCTGTCATCTTGTGGTACCACCTCAGGAAGAGTTGTTGCTGCTGGGGGTGGGGGGCAGGGGGAGGATTTACTTGTTGGGAGGGGAGAATCGCCTGTAAAGGGGGGGGGTTCATCAGGGAAAGACTGAGGTCAGGGGGCATCGAGCTCATGGGATGATTGGGGGGAAATGGTGCTGCAGTGGCTTGAATCTCTGCACAACACGAGCAGAGATTTTACACAGCTTCTCTCATGCATGTGTGGGGGGGGGGGGTAAATACATGGCTTTTTTCCTCATATGCAGCTTTATAAAATCGCTGCTCCCACTGGACATGGGGAAAGATCAATGGGTAGCCCTGTACCTATTTTTACAAGAGTTGCTACCTATGGCAGTGCCTCTTGTAAAATACTATGGGAGTTCTCCATGTCCTGACCTAGACGTGGGAATTCCCCTCTCCATATCTTCTCTAAAATCTGCCTCCCTGTAGCATATTTCCATGTGCGAGGAGGAAAAATATGATATATAACAATAAACAAGAAATGAAGCTGTGACTTCCAAATATTCCTATCTAGCAGATTGTGACATGGTATTGAAATGGAAGAGGCATAATGAACATATTAAAGCATCAATACTAGTTACATTATGAAAAATATCAACCTGCTTGGTTTTTTTCTCAAATGGCTTGGTCTCATCCTTAGATCTCCCTTGGTTTTATCTATATCTATCTATATTTTTACCATAAAACTGTACTATTATAACAATCCCTGATGTCACCACTTAGCATTCTCAAGTCATTTTGGCACCTAAACTTTGGGTATCTGAAGCTGCATTGACCTGACAGGAGCAGCCAGGTACTGTTTAGGGTCATGTGGAAGACATGGAGCTAGATTTACTGAGGTGCACTGCCATATTAGCACACACTAATGCTATTAACATAGTTTATTAGCAAATAAGTCCCACTACATAAAATGGATCTGCAGTAAATAACATGCATTAATGCATATTGGCATACAGTAACACAGTAACATCTTTTAGTGAATCTAGTCCATGGCGCGGCTAGAATAAAGAAGAGTATTCAGATAGAAGATAATTCAGACAGAAGCCATAAAGGAAAGAGAGGGACAACAAGCTAGAAGGAAAACAAAGTTAATAAATGAAAAGAAGTATAAAGTATGCAAAACGTGTAGTTACTCACCTGTAACATGTGATCTCCAGGAACAGCCAGAATTTAGTCTTCACATATGGATGTCGTCAGTACCGATGGAGCCCGTGCAGGAACGCTCACCAGCATCCAATAGGAAAGCTTTTGGGAGCATCCCACTGTGCCTACGTAGCTGCCTGCCCGCCTTTCCAACTCTCCCTCCTCAGTTGAGTTTGTAGCTGAGATAAAAGGAGAGGAAAAGAATACCTACAACTCCTAGGAAAGGAGGGTGGGTTGTGAAGACTAAATTCCTGCTGTTCCCGGAGATCACCTGTTACAGGTGAGTAACTACACCATCTCCAGGAACAAGCAGGAATGTAGTCTTCACATATGGGACTCCCTAGCTGGAAGATACCAGAGAAAGGCCTCAGAACCAGTAGTGATATGCCTCAGGAGAGACTAAAAGAGGTCTTGGATCATCCATGGATGTCTGGTATCGAATATTCCAAGACGGAGGGTAGGAGTTGCTCTAAGTCTGAAAGAGATGCTGTAGAACAGTCTGACCAAACATGGCATCACGGCAGGAGTCCTTGTCCAGACAGTAGTGAGCAGCAAAGATCTGGATGGAAGACCAAGTTACTGCTTTGCAGATCTCGTCAATAGCCACAGAGCTTGGATTTGCCATCGAGGTGGTTGGGCAGTGACATGACCTTCAAGAGATAGACCTGCTGCATCATAAGCAAAAGTGATGCAATCTGCTATCCATTTGGAGAGGGTACGCTTGGATACTGGCATCCCCAAATGAATAGGGCCAAAGGAGATGAACAATTGGGAAGCCTTTCAGTGCCCTAGAGTCCTCTGAAGGTAGAATGCTAAAGCACATTTACAATCCAGAGTGTGGAGGGTTGCCTTTGCCCTAGAGGAATGCAGTCTAGTGAAAAAGACAGGAAGGTAAACTGACTGATTCAGATGAAAAGGTGAGACAACTTTCGGCATGAAGTGAGGATGAGTCCTAAGGACAACCTTCTCATGGTGAAACAGTGTGTAAGGCGGGTTGGCCACCAAGGCCTGAAGCTCACTAATGCAATTTGCTTAAGTGAGGGCAATGAGGAAGATGACCTTCCATGTTAGAAACTGGAGAGAGGTGGTGGCTAAAGGTTCGAAGTTTAAGAAAATGCCTCAGGACAACATTAAGGTCCCATGCAACTGGTGGTGGTCTGATGGGAGGCTTAGTTAACAGAAGTTCTCTCTTAAAGTGTGAGACGAGCGGCTGTGAAGAGATGGACTGCCCATCTAAGGGTTGATGGGAGGTTTCAATTGCATTTAAGTGCACTTTTACCGAGTTGGTTTTGAGGAACCAGATGAGGAAAGGTGGAGGAGATATTGGAGAAGTGTCTCCACCAGAGCCAAGAAGGAATTAAGATCCTTTTGTGAACACCAGAGAGAGAACCTACGCCACTTAAAGGCGAAGGAACGTCTAGTGGATGGCTTTCTGGAAGCTAAAAGTATATCCTTAACCTCCTGAGAAAGGTTAAGATGCTGAAAAGCTATGCCTTCAGCAGCCATGCTGTGAGGTATAAAGATTGCAGACTGGGATGGAGCAACATCCCCTCCCTCTGACAGAGTAGATCTGGAGCAGATCTGAGATCTATAGGCTGAGTCTGAGACAGACATAGTAGCAGAAGGAACCACAGTTGACATGTCCAGCATGGGGCTTTGAGTATCATGAAGCCTCTGTCCACCCGGAGTTTGAAAAGAGTTTTGGGAATCAAAGGAATGGGGAGAGGGAAGGTATAAATTAGGCTGTGTCCCCACTGGAGGTGGAAAGTATCCACCTGCTAACTGTTTGACGTAAGAGTCCTGGTGCAGAAGTGTGGAAGTTTGGCATTCTGCAAAGTGGCAAAGAGGTCTAACTCTATAGTCCCCCAGGTCTGAAAGTTGTAGGAAACGGTGTCTACATGAAGAGACCATTCGTGGGGAAGGAGGACCCGACTCAATTTGTACGCCAAGACATTTTGCTTGCCTGGAAGATACACCGCTTGTAGGTGAATTTGATGAGCAATGGCAAAGGACCAGAGCTGTAGAGCTTCCCTGCAGAGGGACCAAGATCCTGTTCCATCGTGCTTGTTCACATGGAACATAGCCACTTGATTGTCGGTTTGGACTAGGACTCTGCGGTAATGGAGGTGTTTCTGAAACACTCAGAGCACTGAAGATTCCTTGAAGCTCCAGGAGATTTATCTGGAGTCGTGATTCCTGTTGTGACCAGAGGCCCTGAGAAGAATGATGTCCTAGATGGGCTCCCCAGCCCAATTTGAATGCATCCGTCGTTAGGGTACATTGATGTAGAGGCATCTGAAAAGGTGACCCTACAAGGAGATTTTCTGGGAAACACCACCAATGGAGAGATGCCATCAGAGGGGCAGATATTAGTACTGTGTCCCTGAGATGGCCTAAGGCTTGAGTCCACTGGGAGGCCAGAATCCATTGTGCTGTGCACATGTGGAGATGGGCATAGGGGACCACATGCACTGTTGATGCCATATGACCCAGAAGTTGCAGCATTTCTCAGACAGTGAGATACTCCTTGAGACGTGCCTGCTAGCTGATTCAGTCAAGTGCAGCAGAGATTTTGTCGACTGCTGAGTGTTTAAGAGAGCCCCTATGAACTCTAGAGTCTGAGTGGGAACTAGTTGGGACTTTGGAAGATTTATAACGAATCCCAAATGCTGTACACCTGCATGGTGCGTGAGAGAGACAGGCTAGCTTCCTGAAAGGTGCTTGCCCTTATAATCCAGTCGTCTAAGTAAGGGAAGACAAATATCCCTAGAGTTCTTAGGAATGCTGCTACGACCACCATGTACTTTGAAGACTCTTGGGGCAGAGGCCAGTCCGAATGGAAGAACCCTATATTGATAATGTCTTCCCTGAAACATGAAGTATAGGAATTTTCTGTATTCTGGATGAATAAGGATATGAGTGTACACTTCCTTTAGGTCTAGAGAACAGAGCCAGTCCTGACTCTGGAGATAGGGAAGAAGGGTCCCTAGAGAGACCATTTTGAACTTCTCACGTACGAGAAACTTGTTTAGGTTTCTGAGGTCCAGGATGGGTCTGTATTCTCCTGTTTTCTTTGGGATGAGAAAGTACGGAGAATAGAAGCCCATTCCCTGCAAGGATGTTGGAATCTCTTCTATTGTGCCCTGTAGTAGAGAGGTGACCTCTTGTAGTAGAGAGGTGACCTCTTGTAGTAGCAGAGCAGTGAGAGGGGGCTGAGAATAATACTCTTACTGAGGTAGGGGGGGGCAGGCTTTGCAGATATATATAGTTTGTATATAGTTATCCCTGTTGAAACCCAAGTTATAATACCTGTTCTTTGTAAAGTTCAATGTATGTTTCAACCTGCATTGTACAAATTAATGTTACTTGTAAACCGCACTGATTCTAAAGAGTGCGGTATAAAAAAGATTTAAATAAAATAAATAAATAAAATAAATGAAGTCTGTACCCCTCTCTCACTATCCTTAATGTCCACTGTTCTGAGATGATGAGATGCCACCTGTGGGCATAATGGCACAGTCTGACGCAATGTGGAGAGGATGGTGGTTCTCCAGAGGCAGAGCAGCTATGTTCTCTAGGAAGGAGTCAAAAACCAGAGCAGCCTGAGTCTGCTGATCTGGCTGCGCCTTAGAAGTCTGTGACTTCCTTTGCTGTTTTGGAGGCTGTTGTCCCTTTTGAGTAGCATGATGCTGACATTGAGAAATATGGGTGTAAGAAGGATACTACTACTTCTTTTTAGCTGGGTTGGCAGTGGATCTAGCAAGTCCATTTAAGGTAGTGTTCTCAGATTCTAACTGAGACATTTTGTCTTGCCAGTCCTTTCCAAACAGATTTTCACCAGTGCAAGGAATATTACCCAACTTATCTTGAACCCATTGCTCAAGATCTGATGCTTGAAGCCATGCAATTCTGCACGCACCGATGCAGATTGATGTAGTTCTATTGGTGCACGCAAAGCAATCAAAAGTTGCCCTGTTTTCAAACTTTGAGATGTTCTGAGCATGCTCAACTAGGGTTAGGCAGTCTGCTCTCTTGTCAACAGGGAGAAGAGGAGTCATTGATTCCAAATCCCTAGTTATCTCTTTGAGAAACATACCCAGGTAGAGTGTGTAGGAAAAAATCCTGGCGGATAGCATGGAAGCCTGGAAGCAATGTCAGCCAAAAGCATCAAGGGTTCTGGATTCTCTACCCGGACAGATATAGGAATGTGTCTTAGCACTTTGATCTGATGCACTGACAATTCTACTATTATTGAATGGTGCGGCAATTGTGTCTTTTGAAAACCAGGACATTCCGGTACCCAGAACATTGTATTGAGCTGTCGAGTATGTGGAGAAATAATAAGGGGTGTCTCCCACATATGGAGCATGAGATCGTGGAGAATGCGGTGAAGTGTAACTGCTTCCTTAGGAGCTGTTGGGTATTGGAGAATCTCCAATTCCACAGCTCTAGGCTCTTTCTCCGATGTTACTATTATGGAAAGGCCTCTCGCAACATCACATATTTACCTCCAACCACTCTGCACTGTCATACGCACCCACAACGTCAGCTTCCACATCTACGCTGACGATATCATGCTCTATGCCCCCATTACAACCACAAACCCAACAAACACCCACCTGTCAGCGTGCTTTACAGCAGTGTCTGACTGGTTACAAACAAACAACCTCACCATCAACATAAAGAAAACCGAAGCCCTCATAGTGACAAAGGACCCAGACTTCACGCCACCCACACACCTCAACATAGGAACTACGAGCATCCAAATCCAACCTCAGATAAGATACCTGGGCATTATTATCGACCAAGCCCTCACCTTAAAGCAACAGATCACTAAAACCTCCGGAACTATATTTCACAAGGCAAGAACAGTGCAACGTCTCAAACCCCTCCTGGAACATCAAGACTTCCGAACAGTGATGCAAGCCATGACACTCCCACATCTGGACTATTGCAACATAATCTATCATGGACTTCCAGCCACACACACCAACCCCCTACGAACTGCATTAAACACCACTGCAAGAATCATTCAGAGCGCAAAGAAAACCGACCACATCACCCCAATTCTGAAGGAACTGCACATTCTCCCCCTCGAAGCACGGACAAAATACAAAGCCATCCTACTCACCCACAAAGCTATCCATCAAACACAGGACAACCACATTCGCACCCTACTGGCTCGCCCAGCCCACGGCAGATCTACTAGACAAGCCTCCAGCATTTCCCTCACCGTCCCTCACAAAAGAACCAAATGCTCACAACGGACCTGCAAACGAGCCTTTGAACTCTATGCTCCATCCTTATGGAACTCCCTACCGACCTACCTCAGAAACAATACCAACCTGCTATCTTTCAGAAAACAGCTAAAAACCATCCTTTTCCAGGAATACTTCAACTCGACCCCTACCAAAAAATCCATAAACCCCCGAGTTCACCCACAATGAACCTCTAACTCAAAGCCTTTGTCTATGTCCAATGCCTGTCCTATGTCCAAAGTCTATCCTATGTCAGAATCATCAATGTTGCCTCCCCGGTGTCGGCCCTACCCTTGTATTTAATTCCCCCCCTCCCATGTAGCACCGCTTTGACCCGGTGAAAAGCGGTATATAAATACAGCTAAATAATAAATAATAATAATATAAAGTCTTGAAAAGACATGTCCTCTGGCGGGGACATGTGATGTTGCGGGGAAGGAGATGGGTCCTCCGGTAGACTCTGTAGGTCTCAAGTATCGGCCGATTCTTCATCCGACTACTCTGATTCCAAAGACTCAAAGTACTTATGGGCGGGGTGTTCCTGCCCCACCAGAACCCGGTAGAGATCGAAGTCTGTACTGGTACATGGAATCTGTTTGGCTGGAACCTTGGTACCGGAGATGGACTAGAGGGCAGGCAAGGGCGGTAGCGTAGCAAGCGATATATAACCCAATGTGGTTTGCACTGGTACCGAAGATCTACCGGCGTTTGCAGAGCTGACAGTAACTATTTTACTGAAACTGAGGCTGACAGTAGAGCCGTTAAGCTCCACTCGATGGCCAGGATGAACTGATCCATGGAGCTTGCCGATACTTGGGTATCAATACTGGAATTGCAGGCTACGATCCCTGAGCATGGCACCAGGAGCTCTCCAGAGGTGGAGACCTCAGGAGCATCCTGGGATCCCTCGATGGTTTTGGAAGGAAGGTCTTCCAACCAGGGTTGTTTGGCCAGTCTAGCCCCTTCCGGGGCAATGCTCAAGGCATCTCAATGCTTAGAAGGAGATCTACCCTTGTGGGGATGGCCAGTCTTTGTTGCAGACTTATATCTGGATACCTGAGTTCCATGGGAGGGAGACAATGCCCTCGATGATGTTGATGCTAGAGAGACAGCGTCTGAGGCAAAGAGGGTGCCGAGCTTTGCAGCCCAATTCTGTAGGCCTCTCTTCGTCATCGTCCGTTGGTGGTCAGGACCTAGACATTTGAGACACCAGTCATGGGTGTCGGTGGCTGAGATGGTACTGCCACATTTAGAACATCTCTTAAACCCACTAGTTGGTTTTTCCATTGTATCAATGACAAAATGGAAGGCCTGGGCCTAAAATGGCGTCGATGAGCCTGAAGAAAGTAAACCGCTGCTCTTTTTTTTTTTTGTAAAGAAGAAGAAAGAAAAAAAGAAAAGAGTCAGTACTAGTGTCGATGGGAAGGCAGACGCGAACCACAAAAAATAAGAGAAACAATTCAAGAATTTTCTGTAGTAACAGGATTTGCTTTCTGCCGGCTCCGTGGAAAACAAAGAACTGAGAAGGTAGAGTTGGAAAGGCGGGAAGGCAGCTACGCTCCCAAAAGCTTTCCTATTGGATGTTGGGGAGCGTTTTCACACGGGCTCTGTTGGTACAGATGTCACCCATATGTGAAGACTATATTCCTACTTGTTCCTGGAGATAAACTAGACAAAAGTTGAAGAAGCAAAAAAATGATATAAAAATAACTACCAACTTTCAAAATAGCCAACATTCAAATGCCACAGCAGTAAGCCATGGCGCTTAAATATCAGAGGGATATTCAGTGGCAGTGTCCGAGTAGGAGATGATACTGAATATCCAGACTGAGCAGTACTAACCAGATAAACAGCATTCATATCCAGTTAGTGCTGATTTTCACCCAGTACTGCCACCCACCCACTCCCTAGACCTTGAGGGTTAAGGGAGGGGCTGGCCTTGATTGCCCTTGAGGGTAAGGTTGTAGTTGTGTTGCTGCTCAAGTAGTAAGGCAAGAACAATTATTGGTCTTTCCGGAGTATTACAACTTATGTAAAAATCCAAAACGATTACTCCATTCTTAACTACTGGCTATGAATTAAGGAACTGTTGGTGTATTATTAGCTTCAACTTTTTAATCTCACCCGTATGTAGTCTCAGATCAAAGCTGCGCTCTCGTGCACCTTATGGCAAACACCTTAATTCATAGCCAGTAGTTAAGAATGGAGTAATCGTTTTGGATTTTTACACAAGTAGTAAGGCAAGGCAAAGAAAATTTCTTTTGTGAGGTTTATTTCCCGCTTTCGTAGTTCAAATGCAGCAGACGTAAAGGAAACAATGTAGCATAAAACAAGGCTGAGAAACTTAACTAAACAAGGCTTTTTACTGCTTGGCTAAATGTCCACTCTGGATCACATTTATTGTCATGTGACCTCCTTTCATTAACGTAACAGAAAACTCTGGTAACAGCAAGGCTCCTGAATTGCACACAATATGCTTTCACTTATTCTCTTCACATAAGCTTCTTTAGCATAGCAATCAGTGAGGTAAGTTTCTTATATTCTTTCATAAAACATTGGCAAGCATATCCTTTAAATGTCCTTTTGAATCACACAAGTAGAGCAGTCCATCGGGACTTCCTGCTCTGTAGACGGCAGAGAAATTAAAGGCATTTCTTCCCCAGAGCTGCTCATAGGCTTTGCTACGTTATTGGGAGAAACTGCTCTGCTCTTAAGGAACTCCCTGAATTCAGTGAGAAGTAATTCAGCCTATGTATTTTCTGAACTAGGCTGAGAATATCCTCCTAAAGGTAAATGCTTGTTTACAGTTCTTATCTCTTGGCAATTATCAGTGCTTCTACTCGGACAAGAGTTCAGCGTGTAAGCATTTCCCTTCCCCCACCTATCTCCATATGAAAGTGCAGGGTAAAACGCTTCAGCTGTGCTTGGAGAGTCTTTCAGAGTTTTAAAAGGAAAACAGTCAGGCTTCTCTTGGCTTAACCAATTACTACCAAACTTTCTGCCTTTGTCCTGTCTTTCACAATTAAAGTTCACTCTTTCTGGCTTCCCACTGTTAAGCTTGCTAGCCGTTCTAAACCCACCAGATACCTTGTGCTGGGGCTTCTTCCAGGGTATTTCTTTCTCCCACTGCCTCCTGTTCCAAGGTTCTGCTTGGTCCTTTAAACTCCTGAGCTGCAGCCTTGGGTCTCTCAGTGCCTTTGAATTCTTCTGCTTACAGAAGTCTTTCTTTGCCCCTGAGTCTCCCAGGTCCTGTCTGCTCCTTCATGGATCACAGCTGCTTAGTGGTTCTCTCACCAACGGTTCCTGTTCCTGGTCATCTGACCTGTCCTCGTCCAGGTGCTTGTGTCCTGACTCCTCCTCTCCTTGCTCCACTCCTTGCCGAAGTACTTGCTGATGCTCTCTTTGCCCTTCTCGCTGTTGTTCTAACTGTTTCTGTTTCTGGGTTCTTAACAAGCTGCTTGAGTACTGCACTGCCCGCCTCCTGCTTGGGCGTGTCCAATCAGAGACTTGGCTCCTCACCTGCCTTGAGGTGAGGTGTGGTTCCTGATTAGCTCTGTGTTTCTTTAACTCAGAAGAGAAAATCCTGCATTCCCCTGCAGTACCGGTTCTCTCCACCGGATCACTATCAGTTTCCATTGCTTCACAAGAGTCTCCTACATCACAGTACTTACCCATCTTGCAACTTACGCAACATTTAAGCAGCTTAATTTGGGCAATTAGTACTGGCTGAATAATGGGTAGCCAAATAAAGTCTTAATCCAGACAAAAAACAGGATACACGGAATATACAATCATCAACTTCTACAGGTGCAGTCACAAAATAAAAGATCATGGAGGGAAAAAGACCTCAGGATATACCCAATGCAATGGCACAGGAAAGCATAGTTACTCACCTGTAACAGGTGATCTCCGGGAACAGCAGGAATTTAGTCTTCACATATGGGTATCGTCGGTACTGACAGAGCCTGCGCGGGAATGCTCCCCAGCGTCCAATTAGAAAGCTTTTAGGAGCATCCCACAGCGCCTGCGTGCTGCCTTCCCGCCTTTCCCAACTGCCTCTCTCCAGTTGAGTTTTAAAGCTGAGACAAAGAGAGAGAGAGGGAAAGAGAAAGAGATAGAGAAAGAGATACGACTCCTAGGGGAGGTGGGTGGGTTGTGAAGACTAAATTCCTGCTGTTCCCGGAGATCACCTGTTACAGGTGAGTAACTATGCTATCTCGAGGAACAAGCAGGAATATAGTCTTCACATATTTTATTTATTATTACAAATTCTTATATACCGCGCTATTTAGTATCAGTGCGGTTTACATTGTAACATTTTGCATTAGAACAAAATCTTTTGCTTACATTATAACAGGGATTGTAACTTGGAAGTAACAGGGTAACTATATGCTTTAGATGCCAGGGAGAGACCCCAGAAGTTGTGTGCCCCTGAAAAACGGGCTCCACTTCCCCCCATGGATCTCTGGCATCCTACCAGGGATGGTGGGTAGGAGTTGATTAGGTATGGAACAGGTGTTGAAGAACAGCCTGACCAAACAAGGCATCCCGGCGGGAGTCCTTGTCTAAGCAGTAATGGGCTGTGAAGGTATGAAACGAGGCCCAGGTGGCTGCTCGACAGATGTCGTCGACAGACACAGTGTAGATAAGCCATTGAAGTTGCCATGGCTCTCACATTGTGAGCTGTGACATGGCCCTCCAGAGGAAGATTCTTACTCTGATAGGCAAAGGAAATACATTGAGCAATCCAGTTAGATAGTGTTCTCTTGGAGACTGGAAGTCCCAAACGAGAAGGATCAAAAGCAACAAAGAGTTGAGAAGACTTTCTATGTTGCTGTGTTCTCTGCAAGTAAAAGGCTAAAGCTCTTTTACAGTCCAACGTATGAAGATTCCTTTCTGCATTTGATGCATGAGGCCTTGGAAAGAACACAGGTAGGTAGACTGCTTGGTTTAGATGAAAAGGCGAGACCACCTTTGGCATAAAGCGTGGATGAGTCCTAAGGACTACCATGTCATGATGGAACCTTGTATAAGGAGGATCAGCCACTAGTGCCTGCAGCTCACTGATGCAATGTGCTGATGTGATTGTAATAAGAACATAAGAACATAAGAAATGCCATACTGGGTCAGACCGAGGTCCATCAAGCCCAGTATCCTGTTTCCAACAGTGGCCAATCTAGGTCATACGTACCTAGCAGTTTCCCCAAAAGACACAGGTTCTGCAGTGCTTGTACTAGGCCAAGCATTGATATCCTGGGTCCCTTTTTAATAGTGGTTTATGGACCTTTCCTCCAGGAACTTGTCCAAACCTTTTTTAAACCCAGCTATACTAACAGCCCTTACTACATCCTCCGGTAACAGATTCCAGAGTTTGATTACACGTTGAGAGAAGAAATATTTTCTCCTATTTGTCTTAAATAGTTTACCCTGTAGCTTCATTACATGCCCCCTAGTCCTTCTATATTCTGATAGCGTAAACAATTTATCCACGTTTATCCGTTCCACTCCATTCATTAATTTATACACCTCTATCATATCTCCCCTCAGCCGCCTCTTTTCTAGGTTAAAGAGCCCTAACCTTTTTAGCCTCTCTTCATAGGAGTAGCCTTCCATCCCCTTCACCAATTTGGTGGCTCTTCTCTGTACTTTTTCTAATAACTCTATGTCCTTTTTAAGATACGGTGACCAGAATTGCACACAATATTCAAGGTGCGGTCGTACCATGGAGCGATACAGAGGCATTATAATATCCTTTGTTTTATTCTCCATCCCTTTCCTTATGATACCTAGCATTCTATTTGCTTTCTTGGCCGCCGCTGCACACTGGGCGGAGGGTTTTAACATGTTATCCACGATGACTCCTAAATCTTTTTCCTGGGTGGTGGTTTCTAATGTGGAGCCTTGCATCTTGTAACTATAGTGTGGGTTGTTCTTTCCTAGGTGCATAACTTTGCACTTGTCCACATTAAATTTCATCTGCCATTTGGATGCCCAGTCTTCCAATTTATCCAGATCCTCCTGCAGTTTTCCACAATCCTCTTGGGTTTTAACAACTTTAAACAGTTTTGTGTCATCTGCAAATTTGATTACCTCACTAGTTATTCCCTTTTCCAGGTCATTTATGAATATGTCAAAAAGTAGCGGACCCAGTACAGATCCCTGGGGTACTCCACTATTCACCTTTTTCCATTGGGAATATTGGCCATTTAGCCCTACCCTCTGCTTTCTATCTTTTAACCAGTTCCCGATCCACAATAGTACACTGCCTCCTATCCCATGACTTTTTAGCTTCGCCAAAAGTCTCTGATGGGGGACCTTGTCAAAAGCTTTCTGAAAGTCCAGATACACTATATCAACCGACTCACCTTTGTCTACCTGTTTATGCACACCTTCAAAAAAACAGATCAGATTAGTAAGACAAGATCTTCCTTGTCTAAAGCCATGTTGGCTGTCTCCCATTAGGCCATGACTATCTACATGCTGTGTAATTTTGTTCTTTATGATGGCTTCTACCATTTTCCCTGGTACTGACGTCAGGCTCACCGGTCTGTAATTTCCCGGGTCACCCCTGGAACCCTTTTTAAAAATTGGTGTTACGTTGGCGACCCTCCAATCTTCAGGTATTACAGATGATTTTAATGAAAGTTCACAGATTACCAATAACAGGTCTGCAATCTCATATTTCAGTTCTTTCAACACTCTGGGATGTATACCATCCGGTCCAGGTGATTTGCTACTATTCAGTTTATCAAATAGTTGTAATATATCTTCCCGGTGTAGCGATATTTCTCTCAATTCCTCTGCAGTATCACCTTTAAATACCACTTCAGTCTTGGGTAACACCCCTACATCTTCCTCAGTAAAGACCGAAGCAAAGAATTCATTCAGTCTCTCTGCTATAGCCTTGTCTCCTCTTACTGCCCCTTTTACCCCTCTATCATCTAATGGTCCAATTGACTCTCTCACAGGCCTTTTGCTACGAATGTACTTGAAAAAGTCTTTATTTCGTGTTTTTGCTTCCGTAGCAAGTTTCTTCTCAAATTCCCGCTTTGCCTGCCTTATCAATGCTTTGCATTTAACTTGCCAGTGCTTGTGCTGTTTCCAGTTTTCATCATTTGGCTCTTTTTTCCATTTTCTGAAGGTTGCTCTTTTGGCAGCAACAGCCTCTCTGACCTCACCTTTAAACCATGCTGGCAGTTTTTTGGACTTTCTTCCACTTTTCTTAATGCGTGGAATACAGCTGGTCTGGGCTTCGAGGATAGTATTTTTAAATAACACCCAAGCTTGCTGTAAGTCTTTAACCTTTGGAACCGCTCCTTTTAGTTTTTTCCGAACTATATTCCTCATTCTATCATAGTCACCCTTTTGAAAGTTAAAAGGTAGTACTGTGGATTCCTTTACTATCTGTCCTCCACTGATTAAATCAAACATGATCATACTATGATCACTTTTGCCAAGTGGTCCCAACACCCTTATTTCTTGCACCAGATCTGGCGTTCCACTAAGGACTAGGTCCAGTATGGCTTCCCCTCTGGTCGGTTCATGAACCAGCTGCTCCAAGAAGCAGTCATTTATTTCATCTAGAAACTTTATCTCTTTAGCTTGTCCTGCTGTGACACTGTCCCAGTCGATACCGGGGTAATTGAAATCACCCATTATTACTACTCTGTTGTGGCTTTTGTTAGCTTCCTTGATTTCTTTGAGCATTTCATCATCCATTTGTTCATTCTGGCCAGGTGGTCGATAGTATACTCCCACTGCCATCACCTTCCCCTTCATAAATGGAATTTCAATCCATAGAGATTCTACAGCATATTTTGTTCCCTGCAAAACTTTAATCCTTTCTGACTCAATGCCCTCTCTAACATAGAGTGCAACCCCTCCACCAATTTGTTCAGCTCTATCATTACGATATAGTTTGTATCCAGGTATCACAGTGTCCCACTGGTTATCCTCCTTCCACCATGTCTCTGAGAGTGCAATCATATCTAACCTCTCATTTAATGCTATATATTCTAATTCTCCCATCTTATTGTTTAGACTTCTAGCATTGGCATACAAGCATTTTAGAGACTGTATTTTATTAATATTAATCTGGCTATTGGTAGGCATGGGTAATTGGGAATCTTTATGCTCTGTCTGCTCCTTGAGAAAGATAACCTTCCAAGAAAGGAATTTCAATGAGGCAGTAGCTAAGGGTTCGAAAGATGGCTTCATGAGCTGACCAACAACCAACTTTAAGTCCCATGCCACAGGTGGTGGCTTAATGGGAGACTTAGTCAGCAGAAGGCCCCTCATAAATCTTGCTATAAGAGGATGGGAGGAAATAGGTTGTCCATTTAGAGGCTTGAAGGAAGCTGCAATAGCACTCAAATGGACCTTCACTGAGTTAGTCTTAAGTACTGCATTGGATAAATGAAGGAGATACTCCAGTAATGATTCCAGAGGTACCGCAAGGGGATTAAGACCCTTCTGCGAACACCATATGGTAAACCTTTTCCACTTGAAAGCATAAGAGCGTCTTGTGGAAGGCTTCCTGGAAGCATAAAGGATATCTTTTACCTGCTGAGGAAGGTTAAGATCATGAACCCTGTACTGGTAATGTTTTCCCTGAAAGAGGAATCAAACAAACCTCCTGTGACCTTTGTGGATAAGGATATTGTGTACGCATCCTTTAGGTCTAGAGAACATAGCCAATCCTGACTCTGGATGTAAAGGAGACGTGTTCCAAGAGAGATCATTTTGAATTTCTCTCGGAGCAGATATTTGTTTAATTCTCGGAGGTCCAGAATGCGCCTGTAGCCTCCTGTTTTCTCTGGTATAAGGAAATAGGGGGAAGAGAAGCCCAGGTTTTGTTGGGAAAGTGGCACTTCCTCTATCGCACCCTGGGCGAGAAGGGTGGTAACCTCCTGGCACAAGAGAGTGGTAAGAGGGGGCCAAGAGCTGAACTCTCTTGGAGTGGAGGGAGGGGGCATACTTTGGAAATGAAGCTTGTACCCCTCTGTCACTTTGGAGCGAGTCCAGTGTTCTGATGTTATCTGGTGCCATTGTTTGGCAAAGTAACACAGTCTGCCTGGGATGTTTATTTATTTATTTATACATCTTTTCTATACCGCTACTTCCAGAGATCAGTGGCGGTTTACAGGTAACATAAACTTTAATAATAGAGTACTATTATTTTACATAGAACAGATTTAGAACAAAGAACATTATTTTACATAGAACAGATTTAGAACAAAGAACATTCAACTATTAAATGCAACTCAAAATACAATGAGATAACAGGAGAGGTAGGAACGATTGAACAGAGTATGAATTAGTTAATGTTTCAAAACATAATATGTCAACAGTAAAGGAATATATTTACATTAAATTACAGTTATTCACATTAGCGACAAGCAATTGCGTTCAAAGAGTAAGCTTAATCTAGGTGAGAAATGTGAATGTGTGGGAAAGATTTTATGCCTTGTCTAGGTAGGGTCAGTGAGTGACTGATGATCAGTGTTTTTCTCTGAGTTAGGATGTTGACTGACTCTGGAATTTCCAGGGGTAGGATAGCTAAGTTCTCTAGCAGGAAGTCAAAGATCTTGCAGAGGCTGGGTCTGCTGAGCTGGTTGAGCTCTGGGGGCCTGAGCCCTCTTTCGTTGCTTCGGTTGTTGCTGTCCCTTTTGGGAAGCATGGACCGGACAGTGGGCAGCATGGGTGTAAGAAGGATAAAACTTATTTTTCTTGTCGAAAAAGGGCTTCTTAACCGTCTTTTTCTTAGCTGGGTTGGTAGTGATCCTAGAGAGCCTGTTTAGGGTGGTATTTTCAGACTCAAGCTGAGAAGCTTTGTCTTGCCAATCCTTGCCAAAGAGGTTTTCTCCCATACAAGGAATATTCCCCAGCTTATCTTGCACCCATTGCTCTAAATCAGATGCTTGTAAACAAGCAATCCGACGTGCACTGATGGAAATAGCAGAAGTCCTGCTAATACACTTGAAACAATCAAAGGCTGCCCTGTTCATGAACTTGGAAACATTCTAGGCATGTTTAACAAGTGTCAGGAAATCAGCCCTCTTGTCATCTGGGAGAAGAGGAGACACGAGTTCTAAATCTTTAGTCATCTCCCGAAGAAACATACCCATGTAGAGTATGTATGAACTTATTCTGGCCGACAACATGGAGGCCTGAAAACATCAACGGCCGAAGGCATCGAGAGTTCTCACCTCACGGCCCGGAGGATTAGATGAGTGTGTCTTAGCACTTTTAATTCGATGCATTGCTGATTGCACAACCTTGGAATGGTGTGGTAACTGTGTCTTCTGGAAACCGGGACACTGCAGCACCCGGTACATGGTATTGAGTCTTCGAGAATGTGGAGATACCGTTAAAGGCGTTTCTCACATCCTAAACATGAGGTCCTGCAATATACGATGAATGGGTAAGGTCCCGGCCTCCTTAGGGGCTGCTGGATATTGAAGAATTTCAAGTTCTTCAGCTCTCGGTTCCTTCTCGGAGGTCACCGTAATCAAGAGGCCCCGAGCCAGATCCCTTATAAAGTCTTGAAAAGACATGTCTTCTGGTGGAGACATTCGGCGTTGTGGGGAAGGAGCCGGATCTTCTGGAAGAGCCTCTCCAGTACCGATGGATTCATTGGAAGAATCAGAATCATACTATTCAAAGTATCGACGGGCCGGGTGCTCCCTCCCACCCGGCCCGACGATGGTACTGATCGAAATCAGCATCTGACTGCCTCGGTACTGGACCCTCGGTGCCGGATACTGATTCCAGGGCCGGCATGGGTGGTAGCATGGAGAGCAGCAGAATGGTCGATGCCGATACCTCCGGTACCGGTACCGATGGCTGCGGAACCGATTGCAGAGGCTTTAGCAGTACTGAGGCCACCAGCAATGCTGCAAGACTCCGCTCAATGGCTAGGATAAGTTGATCCATGGAGCCAGCCAATGCCTGGGTATCAGTACCCGAAGAGCGGGCCACGACCCCATTACACGGCACCAAGAGCTCTCCAGAGGTGGACGCCTCGGGAACATCTTGGGACCCCAATAATGCTTTGGAGGCAAGGACCTCCTGCCGGGGTTGTTTGGCTTGTGTATTCTCCTCTAGGGCAACGCTTAAAGCATTCCAATGCTTAGAAGGAGATCTACCCTTTGAGGACCGCCCAGTCTTTGAAGACGACCTGGGTTTCGTTACCTGAGATCCATGGGAGGAAGATGAAACCCTGGGCGACGTCGATGCCACGGATATTGCATCCAAGGCAAAGAGGAAGCCGAGTTTCGCAGCTCTATTCTTCAGGCCCCTCTTTATCATCTTTCTGCAGAAGAGACATTCTGACGGTGATTGGTCTGGTCCCAAGCATTTAAGACACCAGTCATGGGTGTCGGTAGCAGAAATGGTACTGCTACACTTGGAACACCTTTTGAAACCACCAGTTGTTTTTTTCCATTTTGAGGAAGAAAGGGGCCTAAGGCCCAAAATGGTGCCTAAGTACCTAGAGGGAACGACCCTCCAAGAAAAAAAACTATTTTTTTTTTTTTTTTTTTTTAGATAAGAAAATAGAAAAGAAAAGAACACCGATGATACCGGTGCTGGCGTCAACGGGAAAGCAGACGCACCAAAAAAAGAAAAGATTTTCTGCGGTAACAGGAATTGCTCCCTGTTGGCTCCACGGAAAATGAAAAAAACTGAGAAGGGAGAGTTGGAAAGGCGGGAAGGCAGCAGCACAGGCACAGTGGGATGCTCCCAAGTGCTTTCCTATAGGATGCTGGGGAGCGTTCCCTCGCAGGTTCCGTCAGTGCTGACGTCACCCATATGTGAAGACTACATTCCTGCTTGTTCCTGGAGATTGCCACTTACTAACAAATTTGAGAGATACCGTTAAGAATTTTGAAGTTTCATTAACCTGTAGCCTGGAAACTTTGCGACAGATTCCATGATTTTGATTTACTTATTTGATAATCTGCTTCCTAACATTACATTGATGATGCAAATATGGGCTCATTGTTAGTCTGTTTGACCTCATCTGTGCATCCCAACTTCTGAAACAAGATAGCCTCTTGCAGATAACTTAGAACTCATTCACTACTGCAATGTCTTAGATGACAAGGGAACCAAAATGAGAGAAACTAGTGGACAGTTTCATGAGCATCATGGAAAGTCATCAGCCTTTGGCCAAATACACGTCAAAGCCCCACTGGGGAGTGGCAGACTTACTGTAGATTGAACTAAACCTCCACCATATCCCCACTTGTGGTTGGGGATGTTAACTGAGTGCATTAAAAATGAACTGGTATGTATCAACCCCCCACCTGATAGAGTCATTAATCATCCTTTGTATTAGTACTGACTAGTAGAATTTAATCACCTTGCAGAATGTGACCCTCAAAGGGAACAGGAGTTTCAAAGGGATCTACAGAATGATCCTTCCCATGCAGGACTACAATTCTGCTTAGAATTCATGATAATTAACAAAGGCAACATCTCTTGATCAAATGAAAGGAGAGAAGATGTAGAAAAGGCCTGTGTGTTTACTGTGGACAAGCAGGATATAAACTAGTCAAATGCCCTAAGAGACTAGAAAAATTAGAAACTTAGTCCAATAGAAAATAAGTCTCAAGTCCAATGGCATTCCTACAGTTGCGATGCAAGGATAAAGACTGTCTCTATAAATTACACAGTCACCCTGCACCTATTGATTCCAGTTTGGCTCACATGGAAGGACCAAGAGCTAAAGACAACAGAAATGATAACTCTGAAGCTTCCGCCTTCTTTGTGATCATGCAATTCATGCAGAGTGTGTCAGTGAGGCAAAAAGGCAGAATGATCTGAATAGAGACCAGTAACCCTGGAGCCAGATTTACTGGAAATGTGTGAGCTAAATACTAAATACTACAATACAGAGCCATCAAGAAAAGGTCTACTTTGACCTAATCCATGCTCTGCATATCTTGGAACTAACCTGTTTAGAATACCATAACTGAACGGTAAAATACACGCAATGGCAGATGGATCTGCATTCACAGTCTGACATCAAACTGCCTCCTAACCCAGAAAAGGAAGACATGATCATGGAGGAGTAGATTATAGTAACAATAAATCTGATTATGTGACTTTCAAAAAAAGTAGAGAAGGTTCAAAAAATATTCGATAAGATGATGGCTGACTGCCATCACACAGGCTACATACTGTAACTGCCAAAGTGACCTTCAGCTAGGAGCAGAAATTCTATTTGAGAGACTATATTTCCTTTTGGAACCAGAATCAAAGACTTTATGGGAGTACTTGAAAGAATTTGAATAAAGGATTCATTCATCCTTTGTTATCAAGAGCTTTAATCTTCTTCATCCCAAAAAAAGATTGTTTCCTACATTCAGGTTTCGATTACAGGGCACTAAATGCAGTTCCCATCCAAAAGAGGTATCTCCTCCTCAATAAGTTGAGTGCCTCCACACTGAACATATATCTTCCAAAAAATGAATTTACCAGGTCCCTGTAATCTGATATGTCCATCTGCTAATACTAACTAGACAAATTTAGATATCCATGCCTTATCTTTGGAAGTAAGCCACATGACATGGACTTTCCTATTAGGCTATACCAGGTACTTCCGATTAACCCAGTCTGGTTATTGTCAGGAACAGAATGCTGGGCTTAATGAACCACTCCACTGACAAAGCATGGTGCTTTTTACATTCTTAGGTCCTGCATTTGGGAGGGAGATGAACTGAAAACTGATCTCCAAACCAGATATGCTGCTGAGTTGATATCGACTCATGGTGATCCTCTGGATAGTTGTCCTAAACTGTTCATTCTTCAGTCAGGCTGCTAATTGTTGTTACAGTGGCATCCATAGCTGCTGTTATTTTACAGATCCATTGCATTGCTGGCCTTCTTCTTTTGCACTGCCCTTCATCCATGCCAAGCGGGATATCTTTTTCTAATGATCTCTTTCTTCACCTGATGTGTCCAAAGTAGGAAAGGCAAAGTCTTATTTGCATTTCTAAAGAAAGCTCAGGTTTGATCTCCTCTAGTAGGATTACTTTGTTCTTTGGGCAATCCATGGTATATTGTACATAGTATTCTTCGTCAGCACCATAATAAAAAGGCATCAATTTTCTTCCTGTCTTGTTCTTCACTGTTCAACTTTTGCATCCATATGATTATTACAAATACCACGGCTTAGGCAAGTTGAATGCAGAAATCTCTCTGCACCTAAAATTCTTAGCCAGGTCCTTCATAGTCATTCTGCCAATAGCAATGCATCATTGGATTTCTTGAATGTTTGTTGTTTCTTTATTGATTATTGATCCAAACAGGTTAACGTTCTCTACTATTTCTATTTCCTCTCCATCAAGGATGAAATTATTGATTTTGCCAGTAGTCAGGATCTTCATGTTAAAGTGCAGGCTCATTTTAAGACTATGTTCCTTGATCTTGATAAACAGATCATCTTCACTTTCAGCCAGTAACATTGTATCATCAGCATAGCAAAGGTTGTTGAATCTTCCACCAATCTTCACATCTCAGTTGTTTTCATACAGTCCTGCTTCTCTGATTTGCTCTGCATAGAAATTGAACATGCATGGGGAAAGTGTGCAGTGTTGTATTTGCGAGTGATATTGCTGAAGGACTGAATGGAAAAGTCTGCCTTTTTGCAGATGACACAAAAATCTGAAACAGAGTGGACTCCCCTGAGAGAGTGGATAATGAAGAAGTATCTACAAAAGCTGAAAGAATGGTCTGGCAGTTAAGATTTAATCTGAAGAAGTGCAGTGTCATGCACTTGGGAAGAAGAAATCCAAGGGAAATGTATGCGATAGGGGGCGAGAGGTTGGTGTGCACAGACCAGAAGGACCTTGGTGTGATTATTTCTGAGGATCTCAAGGTGGCAAAGCAGTGCGACAAGGCAGTGGCAAAAGCCAGGAGGATGTTGGGTTGCATACAAAGAGGAATTACCAGCAGAAAGGAAAGCATAGTTACTCACCTGTAACAGGTGATCTCCGGGAACAGCAGGAATTTAGTCCTCACATATGGGTATCGTCGGTACCAACGGAGCCCGCGAGGGAACGCTCCCCAGCGTCCAATCAGAACGCTTTTGGGAGCATCCCACAGCGTCTGCGTGCTGCCTTCCCGCCTTTCCCAACTGCCTCTCTCCAGTTGAGTTTTAAAGCTGAGACAAAGAGAGAGAGAGGGAAAGGAAAGAGATAGAGAGATACAACTCCTAGGGAAGGTGGGTGGGTTGTGAGGACTAAATTCCTGCTGTTCCCGGAGATCACCTGTTACAGGTGAGTAACTATGCTATCTCCAGGAACAAGCAGGAATGTAGTCATCACATATGGGGACTCCCTAGCTTTAGGTGCCAGGGAGAGACCCCAGAAGTTGTGTGTCCCTGAAAAGGGCTCCACTTCCCCCCATGGATCTCTGGCATCCTACCAGGGATGGTGGGCAGGAGTTGATTAGGTATGGAACAGGTGTTTGAGAACAGCCTGACCAAACAAGGCATTCCGGCGGGAGTCCTTGTCCAAGCAGTAATGGGCTGTGAAGGTATGAACCGAGGCCCAAGTGGCTGCTCGACAGATATCATCAATAGATACAGAGTGCAGATGAGCCATTGAGGCTGCCATGGCTCTCACATTGTGAGCTGTGACATGGCCCTCCAGAGAAAGGTTCTTACTCTGATAGGCGAAGGAAATACACTGAGCAATCCAGTTAGATAGTGTTCTCTTGGAGATGGAAGTCCCAAATGAGAAGGATCAAAAGCAACAAAGAGTTGAGAGGACTTTCTATGTTGCTGTGTTCTTTGTAAGTAAAAAGCTAGAGCTCTTTTACAGTCCAAGGTATGACGATTCCTTTCTGCATTTGATGCATGAGGTCCTGGAAAAAAAAGACAGGTAGGTAGACCTCTTGGTTCAGATGAAAAGGCGAGACCACCTTAGGCATAAAGTGTGGATGAGTCCTAAGGACTACCTTGTCATGATGGAACCTTGTATAAGGTGGATTAGCTACTAGCGCTTGCAACTCACTAATGCGGCGTGCTGATGTGATTGCAATGAGAAAGATAACCTTCCAAGAAAGGAATTTTAAGGAGGTGGTAGCTAAAGGTTCGAAAGGTGGCTTCATGAGCTGCCCAAGAACCAGGTTTAAGTCCCATGCCACCGGAGGTAGTCTAATGGGAGGCTTAGTTAGAAGGAGGCCTCTCATAAATCTTGCTATAAGAGGATGAGAGGAAATAGGCTGTCCATTTAGAGGTTTAAGAGAAGCTGCAATAGCACTCAAATGGACTCTTACTGAATTTGTCTTAAGGCCTGCATTAGATAAATGGAGGAGATACTCCAGCAAAGATTCCAGAGGTATCGCAAGGGGGTTAAGACCCTTTTCCGAACACCAAATAGTAAACCTTTTCCACTTGAAAGCATAAGAGCGTCTAGTGGAAGGTTTTCTGGAAGCATACAGAACACCTTTCACTTGCTGAGAAAGATGAAGATCTTGGAGATCTAGGCCTTCAGCAACCAAGCCCTGAGATGCAGAGACTGGGGATTGGGATGCCATAACATTCCGTTCTCCTGAGATAGGAGATCTGGAGCAGACCCTAACTCCAGGCAAGGAGCTTGAGAGAGATGTAGAAGCAGAGGGTACCACACTTGCCGTGGCCAATGTGGTGCTATGAGAATCATGTGGCCTCTGTGTCTCTGAAGCTTGAAGAGGGTTTTGGGAATTAGGGGAATGGGTGGAAAGGCATACAGGAAGTCTTGACCCCAGTAAAGGAGGAAAGCATCCCTGGCCTGAGCCCCCTGAGCTGGAATTCTGGAACAGAACCGGGGAAGTTTGGCATTCCACGGACTTGCAAAGAGGTCTATGTCTGGGGTTCCCCAAAGTTGAAATATCCTGGTCACCTGGTCTGCATGCAGAGACCACTCGTGTGGAAGCAGAACTCGATTGAGTCTGTCCGCCCAAGAGTTTTGAATGCCTGGAAGATATACTGCCAGCAGATGAAACTAATGCTCTCTGGCGAGGGCCCATAGTCGCAAAGCTTCGTTGCAAAGCGACAGAGAGCCCGTTCCCCCCTGCTTGTTCACATAGAACATGGCTACTTGATTGTCCGTATGAATGAGGACTGTCTTGTAACTGAGCAGGGAGTGGAACACTCGCAGAGCCAGGAAAATTGCTCTGAGTTCCAAGAGATTGATATGTAGACAGGGAGTGGAGGAGTGGCCTAGTGGTTGGGGCAAGGTACTTCAGGCCGGAAGGTCAGGGGTTCAAATCCCACTAGAGGACAGCAACCTTGGGCCGGAAGGACTGGGGTTTCTAGTCCCACAGGTGATCCTTGTGGTCTTGGGCAAGCCACTTAACCCTCCACAGACCAGGTTCCCTGTAAAATAGTTATCTCCAAGTTAAAATGCCCTGTTCAATGTAATTTCAGTTTGTTCAATGTAAACCGCCTTGATATCATGAAAGGCGGTATATAAGAAATGTTAAATAAATAAATAAAATAAACTCTCTTGCAGAGACCAGGTGCCCTGGGTGGAGAAGTCTTGCAGATGAGCTCCCCAACCCTTTGGAGAAGCATCTGTTGTGAGAGTTGCTTGGGGTTAGGGTTGTTGAAAGGGGGACCCCAGCAACAGGTTTTGAGTGGACCTCCACCATTGGAGGGACAAAATGAGGCGACTTGTGTTTGCTATTTTGTCTGACAGGCACCCTGATGCCTGTGTCCATTGGGTGGATAAAGTCCACTGAGCTGCCCTCATGTGGAGGCGAGCATATGGAACCACATGCACGGTGGATACCATGTGGCCTAGCAATTGCAACATTTCTCGAGCAGTTAGATGAGGCTTAAGCACTGCTTGAGAAGCTAACTGCACCAAGCGAAGGCAATGGGCCTGGGGAAGATGGGCCCTTGCCCTTGTGGTATCCAGGAAAGCTCCTATGAACTCTAAAGACTGAGTGGGAGTTAGACTGGATTTTGGGATGTTTATTACCAGCCCTAAATACTGAAGGATACGCATTGTGCAGGATAGAGAAGTCTTGGCCTCTGACTGTGTTGGAGCTCGAATGAGCCAGTCGTCCAAGTAAGGGAAGACGAATATTCCTAGAGTGCGGAGAAATGCTGCTACCACAGCCATGCATTTCCTGAACACCCTTGGTGCTGAGGCCAGACCAAAAGGAAGTACCCTGTATTGGTAGTGCTTTCCTTGAAAAAGAAACCAAAGGAACCTTCTGTGGGTTGGATGGATGAGGACATGGTTGTACGCATCCTTGAGATCTAGAGAACAAAGCCAATCTTGACTCTGAAGGTATGGTAGAAGAGCTCCGAGAGAAATCATCTTGAATTTCTCCTTGACAAGGAATTTGTTCAATTCTCTGAGATCTAAGATAGGTCTGTAACCCCCTGTCTTTGGAATAAGAAAATAAGGGGAATAGAACCCTGTGCCCTGTTGATGAAGAGGTACTTCTTCTATTGCCCCTTGGGCAAGAAGGATGGCAACCTCCTGACCTAACAGGCTGATGAGAGAGGTCGGAGAATTGAACTGCTTCACTATTGTGTGAGGGGGCATGCTTGAAAAATGAAGTTTGTACCCCTCCTTTATATGGAGAGTGTCCAATGCTCTGCTGTTATTTGCCCCCATCTGGGGGCAAAATGACATAACCTTCCTGGAATGGTGGACGGTTCTGGACCCTCCAGAACCAGAAAGGCTAAGTTCTCTAGCTGAAAGTCAAAGGCCCTGAGGAGGCTGAGGCTGCTGGGCCGGTGGAGGCCTAGCAGCCTTTGCTTTCTTCTGTTTGGGTGGTTGCTGACGTTTGCTTTAAAACTGACCTGTAGAAGATGCCTGCTGACCATAAGCAGGATAAAATCTTTTCTTTTTAGCAAAAGATGTTTTCTTGAACAATTTCTTTCTAACAGGATCAGCAGTGGACTTGGATAGTCTATCCAAGGTGGAATTTTCAGCATCCATTTCATTGGCTTTTTCCTGCCAATCTTTACCAAACAGGTCCTCACCAGTACAAGAGATATTTCCCAATTTATCTTGTACCCAGAGCTCTAAATCAGATGCCTGGAGCCAAGCAATTCTACGTGCACCTATGGCGATAGCCGAGGTTCTGCTTATACACTCAAAGCAGTCAAAGGCTGCACGGTTGGAGAATTTAGAAACATCTTGAGCATGTTTGACCCAAGTGAGAAAATCCTGTATTTTATCCTCAGAAATGAAAGGACTTAAAGTCTGTAAATTATCTGTGACCTCCTTTAGGAACATTCCCATGTAGAGGACTATAGGAACTGATTCTTGCAGCAAGCATGGAAGCTTGGAAGACTCTACGTCCAAAAGCATCCAGGGTTCTGCACTCACGTCCTGGAGGATTAGAGGCATGTCTTTTTGCACTTCTGATCCATCTCATAGCTGACCACACCACAATAGAGTGGTGAGGAAGCTGAGTCTTATGGAACCCAGGACAAGGAGGGACTCGATACATAGTATCCAATCTACGAGAATGAGGAGAGGTGGTAAGAGGTGTTTCCCACATCCTCAACATGAGATCATATAGAATCTCATGAATGGGTAAGGTAGCTGCCTCCTTAGGAGTTTTGGGATATTGTAAAATTTCCAACTCCTTGGCCCTTGGCTCTGTTTCAGGGGCCACAGTAATGGACAGGCCCCGAGCCACCTCCCTGATGAAGTCTTGGAAGGACATGTCCTCTGGAGGAGACATCCTGCGTTTAGGGGAGTTTGACTCCTCTGGAAGAAGCATCGCTGCATCGACAGAACTTTCAGAATCCTCAGATTCTTCTGAGGACTCGAAGTATCGTCTGTCCGGATGCTCCTGCAGAGCCCGATACCCGTACCGACCAAGGTCGGTACCGGGAATAACCGGTACCGGAGAATCGGTACCGGATGGCATCGGAGGACAGGGTACCGGCAGAGCAGACACCGATGCTGATGCTATCGGTACCGATACCAGTACCGGAGGAGTTGTCTGTCACGGTACCAAGGGCGTCGATGCCGCAAGGAAAGCCGCCAGACTGCGTTCCATAGCCAGAATTCTCTGGTCCATGGACGCCGCCAATGCCTGGATGTCGGTACCGTAACCCCAGAGCATGGCACCAGGAGATCTGTCGAGGCCGAGCCATCGAGAACATCCTGGAACCCCAATAATGCTTTGGAAGCCGAAGCCTCCCGCTGGGGTAATTTTGCCGGTGCAGAATCCTCGAGGGCAACGCCAGAGGCATCTCAATGCTTAGAAGGAGATCTACCCTTCGAGGACCGGCTGGATTTATGTTTAGTTACCTGAGATCCACGGGAGGAAGAAGCAGCCCTGGAAGACGTCTTTATCTTTATCTTTATTTAAAATTTGATAAACCGCTTTTCGTCGAAACAAAGCGGTGTACAATAAAAGGTTGGCAATGCAAAGACAAAGAAAGGAACGCCAAAGTAAAACAGAAAAGTAAGTATAAAAGCATAAAAGCATAGACAGAGAAACAAAAAACTAAAAAACAGAACAAAAACAAAGGGCCAGTAATTAAAACATAGATTAACAACATTTTTAAAAATCAAACATGATAAAAGGCCCAAAAAAGGGGAAGACAAAACAAACTATGGGTAGACAGAATGCACAACTAAACAAATATATGAACAAGACAGACATAATGACAAACAACTGAAAGAACATCAGGGAGAACCATCGGGAGAGAGGTGAAAAGCATGCTGAAAACAGATGGGTTTTGAGTAGTGTTTTAAATTGAGGATATGAGGGTTCCAAACGGAGAAACGGGGGTTAAAGCATTCCAAAGTACTGGACCTAAAAAGAAAAATGCGGCGTGACGGGTCTGCTCAAGGCGTGCCTGTGACGGGGAGGGAAGAGACAGACGGTTTGCATGGAGAGAGCGAAGTTGACGGTAGGGGGTGTGAAGAGAGATCCGATCTGCAAGATATAGAGGAGTATTGGTATGAAGAGCACGATGAATCAGAATAAGAAACTTATAATGAAAACGGAAGCAGAGAAGTAACCAGTGCAAGCGGAGAAGAATAGGTGTGATATGGTCAAAACGGTGTGAGAATGTGACGAGACGGGCAGCAGCATTTTGAATGCACTGAAGACGTAGGAGTTGATACTTTGGGAGATTAGCGAGAAAAACATTACAGTAGTCCAAGCGACTAATGACTAAGGCCAGGACAAGGGTGACTAGGGAGGAGAAGGGGAGAAGGGAACGGACAGCCCTGATCTGTCGCAGGGCAGCAAAGGATCGACGTATAAGGGAAGTAAGGTATTGGTGAAAAGAAAGCGTAGGGTCGAGAATTATACCAAGATAGCGGAAGGATGACACAAGAGGGAGGGGAGTAGAATCAATCAAGGGAGCCAGGGAAGGGCAAGAACCAGTCAATGAGACCCACATGGCTGTGGATTTTGATGGATTCAGGTGCAGAAAGTTTTGAGATAACCAAGAAGAGATCCGGGAAAGACAGAGATTTAGCTGGGTAATGTCTAACGTTAGGGGAGAAGTATGAAACAGTAGAATAATGTCGTCAGCATACATATAAAATGACACAGGGAACTGTTGAATTACCAATGATAAAGGAGCCAGAAAGATATTAAACAGAAGAGGAGAGAGAACAGAACCTTGCGGAACACCACAAGTGAGAGGAAAAGAAGCAGAGGACTGATTACCAGAATGGACCGAAAAAGAACGAGCTGTAAGAAAAGAACAGAACCACTGCCAAACTGTGCCTTGTAGTCCCACATCTGATAAACGAGAGAGCAAAGTACGGTGGTCAATCAGATCAAAAGCCGCAGAAAGGTCAAGAGAAACCAAAAGAGAGATATCACCGCGATCGTGTGCAACATGCAAGTCATTAAGGAGTGCTAGGAGAACTGTTTCCGTGCTGTGTCCGTGACGAAAGCCGGCTTGACGAGGGTGAAGAGTATTAGTAGATTCAGTGTGAGAATTAAGTTGGTCAAAGACAAGACGTTCCAGGAGCTTAGCTAAGAAAGGAAGATTTGAGACAGGACGCCAGTGAGAAAGAACAGAGGGATCAAGAGAAGGCTGTTTAAGGATAGGGCGAACGACAGCTGATTTCCAAGATGAGGGAAAATAACCGGTAGAAAGACTGGTGTTGATGATGGTGGTAATAGTAGGTATGAGCTGTAAAGAAGGTTCAGACAACCAAGAAGAAGGAATTGGGTCCAGTTTGCAAGTGGTTTTATTAGATTTTGCTAGTGCCTGTAAGACTTCAGCAGAAGTGACGGAATGGAAGGAAGACCAGGAATGGGCTAAGGCAAGGTTAGGCGGGGAGGGGGGCAGAGCAGAACAAAGTGGGGGCAGGGGCGGGGGGGGGGGGAGGGGTGTGAGAAGGATGAACGAAGATGGAGAATTTTATCAGAAAAAAAGGTAGCAAGAGACTGAGGGTTAGGGGCCAAGGTTAAACGTTGCTGATCAGGGCCAACAGCGGAAAGTCTACGCAAGATGGAAAAAAGTTGCCTAGAAGAGCTCGCAGCAGCAGAAATTTTAGTTTCATGAAAATCACGTTTAGCAGATTGAATCGCCTGGCGGTACTCAGAAAAAAGCTGCTGGAAGTGAAGGCGCAATTCAGGAGAGGGGTGACGAGCCCACCGACGTTGTAAATGCCGGAGTTGGGCTCGTTGGAGGCGGAGAGCAGGAGTGTACCATGAGGAACGAGGGGGTCCATGCCGATTTGGGGCTGGCTGAAGTGGGGCCAGGCCATCCAGTGTGCCTAAAAGAAGAGAATTCCAGAGGGAAACTTGTTCATCGGAAGAAAGTGTAGCAAAGTTTGACAGGAAAAGAGAAGAAGCAGGAGGGAAAGCCCTAAGAGTATCAGAGGTGATACGACGGCGAAGAGAGACCGAAGAGGAAGGTGGGATGGGATCTGTAGGCACCAAGGAGGGGGAGGAAACTGAGAAGAAAACGCAAAAATGGTCAGACCAGGGAACACTGATCATGGTAGGGGGAGAAATTGTTGGTAGCAGCGTGTTGGGAGAAAGAATCAGATCTAGTGTATGACCGGCTGTATGGGTAGGGCCAAGTACGTGTTGCTGCAGAGGAATATCATGCACTAAATCGAGAAAGACACGATCTTTCTGTCTACTGGGGTGGTCAACATGGACATTGAAGTCACCTAGTATAATTATGTTAGAAAATTGGACAGTAATGTCAGAGATGGTTTGGAGAGCTGCATCCCAACGGGCAGCTGTCAAGGAAGGGGGGAGGTAGAGAAGAAGAAAATAAAGAGGGGGGGGGAAGAGGGAAGACGAAGGAGAAGAGATTCAGAGTACAGAACAAAGGGAGAAGACACCTCTTCAAGATCAATGGATGCACGATGGAGTACAGCTAGCCCACCCCCACTTTTTCCCAGTCTGGGAGTTGAAATCTCAACAAACCCAGAAGGAAGGGAACTAGAGAGGATTGGGTTGTCACCCTCCTTCAACCAGGCCTCTGTAAGAAAACAGAGATCAAGAGAGTGAGAGGAGACAAGATCCTGAATGAGGAGGGATTTCGACCGGAGGGATCGGCAGTTTAGTAAAGCGAGATTAAGTGGTTTTATGGAGGTCACGGGTAATAAGCTAGGGGAGAGTGGGCGCGCGGAACAGGAAGTGGAGGAGGCACAAAGAATCAGGTTGGAGGGGCAACGTGCCAAAGAACCTGAAGGAGCCAACGACGGGGGCATAAGACGCCGACCCCAAAAAACCAGAATTGCAGACATATTCTGAGAAGCATAAAGCATAAGACATAAATAAAAGGAAAATCGAAACCAAGCACAGGACTGGAGAGTGGTAGAGTAAGAAAATAAAACTGACCTGTTACAATACGATAGGTAACTCCGAGGAAAAAGCGATTTGGAAGCAGAACAGCAGGATGTCGATAACAGAGGGGAAGTTACTTTGGCGCTCGCCCTCTGCTCGCCCCGATGCCACCGAAGCCGCATCAAAGGGAAACAGCGTACTGAGCTTGGCAGCTCGGTTCTGCCGACCTCTTTTAGACATCATGGCACAGGACACACAATCCGTGATGGAGTGGTCAGGACCTAAACATTTTAAACACCATTCATGGGTGTCGGTGACGGAAATGGTACCGCCACACTTATTGCACTTTTTAAAACCTGAAGCAGGTTTTTCCATGTTAAGGAAAACGTTTTAAAAAAGGCACGTGCACCTGAAGAAAAGGAAAAAAGAATTTTTTTTTTTTTACAGAAATAAGAAAAGAAAGACCAGCGGTACCAGTAGAGCATCGAAGAAGGCAGACGCGACCACAAAAAGAAAGAAAGAAAAAAGAAATTCTTCTGCGGTGACAGGAACACGACCTGCTGGCTCCGCAGAAAAAGAAGAACTGGAGAGAAGCAGTTGGGAAAGGCGGGAAGGCAGCACGCAGGTGCTGTGGGATGCTCCCAAAAGCGTTCTGATTGGATGCTGGGGAGCGTTCCCGCGCGGGCTCCGTCGGTACCAACGATACCCATATGTGATGACTACATTCCTGCTTGTTCCTGGAGATGAGGTGCTAATGCCAATGTATAAGTCACTGGTGAGGCCTCACTTGGAATACTGTGTTCAGTTTTGGAGACCATATCTTGCAAAGGATGTAAAAAGACTGGAAACTGTTCAGATTAAGGCAACCAAAATGATTTGGAACCTACGTCAGAAGCCTTATGAGAAAAGACTTGAAGACCTAAATATGTACACCCTGGAGAAGAGGAGGGATAGGGGAGATATGATTCAGACCTTTAAATACTTAGAGAAATAATGAACAAACAAACCTCTTCCAAAGACGGGGAAGCTGTAAAACTAGAGGGCATTACATAAAGCTTGAAGGGGGTAAATTGAAAGGCAATGTCAGGAAATACTTTTTCACTGAAAGGGTGGTGGATACTTGGAATGCCCTCCCAATGAAAGTGGTGGGGGCAAATACATTGACAGAATTCAAAATGGCATGGGACAGACACAGTGGATCCCTTTACAGCAACAGGATAAAATCAAAATAAACTTAACTACTGAATTTCTCAACAAATAAGGGAGTCCTATACGGAGCGGTGGGTTCACCCCTAAACAAAGACATGGGGGAGGGATGGCCTGCACAGAGCGGCAGGTGCACCTACTCTTTGCCATCTTACTGGGCAGACTAGATGGACCATACTGGTCTTTATCTGCCGTCATTTACTATGTTACTATGTTGTTGTACACCTTTGTTGAATTTAAACCATTCTGTTTCTCCTTGTTCTGTTCAAACTGTTGCTTCTTCATAAATATAAAGGCTGTACAAGAGGTACAGTATGGTTGTAGTCTCCCCTGAATGATCTTGAGTAGAATCTTGCTGGTGCGTAGGATCAGAGTGATTGTGTGATAATTTCCAGTCAGTTATTATCTTTTTTCAGTATTGGTATGAACACAGAACTTTTTCCAGTCAATTGGCCACAATATGTCTTCTACATTTTCTGGCAAAGCCTTGCAAGTACTTTAACTGCCGCATCTGATTGCTAGAATATTTTAATGGGAATGCCATCAATGCCCAGTGCTTTGATTTAATAATGCTTTCAATGCTGCTTCAACAACTTCTTTCAACACCTGATCATAAGATACAGGTTGAAATGGCTGTTGATCCATTTGATCTTAATAGTATATTGAGTCTGTACTCTTTCCACCCTTTTCTTGATCTTCTCAGCATCATTCAATATGGATCCTTGAACATTGTTTCGCATTCCAGTTCAAGGCTGGAATTTTCTCTAACTCTCATAGCTTTAGGAAAGCCAATCTTGTTCTTCCTCTAATAGTTTCTAATTCTATTTCCTTGCATGTGTCATTATAGTATTCTCTTTGTCTTGTCTTTTCTTGTACACTGGAAATATTTTTTAAGTTCCGTGATTACCTTTCTTTCTCCTCTGGCTTTAGCTTCTCTGCTTTTCTGAGCAATTTTCAGAGCTTCTTTGGCCATTTTTATTTTTTCACCTTTTGCAGAGACTTTTCACTTTCTTCAAGCACAACTGTCTAGATATCATCCCATAACTCTTCGCACATTCTGTCATTTGTATTCAAAGCAAATCGATTTTGTAGGCAGTCTTCAAATTCCAATGGTATATTTTCAGGATCATATTTTGCTACATTCATGAGTGACTTGCTATTTTTCAGTTTTAGCTTGAATTTGTATCCTAGTAGCAGGTGATCTGGACCACAGTCAGCTCCAGCTTTTATCTTTGTTGATGCTGTTGAGCTTTTCTATCATGGACTTCCACAAATGTAGTAAATCTGATTTGTGTACAATCCACTGGAAGAAGTCCATGTGTACAGTCACCGTTTGTGTTGCTAGAAGGTGGTGTTTGAGATGAAGAGATTCTTTTTCTTTTTATTGAATATTCCATTATAACATACACCAACACTAGTTACACATACAGGTAAAAAAAAAGGAATACTAATGGCAAAGCATTAAACCTGATAATCAAAACAGATCAAACATCATCTAGTCCACATTATGGGAGACAAAGCAAAATCAAACAAAGATATAAGAAAGAAAAAAACATTAGAAAGTCAATATACACAGCTCAGCACTCCAAAATATTTTAACAAACCCATTCATACTGTGCTACCTAAAAGAAATCAGACACTGTTGACTTTCAAAAATTCCTCAAGCTGTACTGGTTCAAAAAAACAATGTTTCCACTAAAAAGTGACCAGGCAATTTGATGGAAATATAAGGAAAAAGAAAGTAGCCCACGGAGTTGGAGCCTAAGACTTTGTCGTCTCTTTGCTATGCTCAACTCGCTCCTCAAGATCCCCCTCTCCCAATTCCTTCTTCACCGTCTGCCCAGACCTTGGCTGACTACTTCCATGACAAAGACCAGAAGATTAGCCTTGAATTCTCTGCCTCCACCTCATCTTCCTACTCTTCAATCCCAAATCCTTCGCTCACTTTCGGGCACACTTTCTTCTTTTTCTGAAATCACTGAGGAGGAAACGGCAAAACTTCCCTCTTCCTATCTGCTCCTCTGATCCCATCCCCTCCCATCTACTAAGTTCTATCTCTTCTACCATCGTCCCTTCCATCTGTCATATACAGCACAGTTACTTACCTGTAACAGGTGATCTCTGGGAATAGCAGGAATAAGTCTTTACATATAGGTACGTCGTTACCGACGGAGTCTGCGCGGGAACACTTCCCAGCGTCCAATCAAAGAGCTTTTGGACGCATCCCACCACGCCTGGGTGCTGCCTTCCCGCCTTTCCCAACTGCCTCTCCTCAGTTAAGTTTTAAAGCTGAGACAAAGAGAGAGAGAGAGGAAAGGAAAGATAGATAGAGATACAACTCCTGGGGAGGTGGGTGGGTTGTGAAGACTTATTCCTGCTGTTCCCAGAGATCACCTGTTAAAGGTAAGTAACTGTGCTATCTCCAGGAACAAGCAGGAATGAGTCTTCACATATGGGGACTCCCAAGCTGAGATGCCTGGAGTCCGAGCATGGCATAGGTTGGAACATGCTATCCCCCACAACACCAGGCATCCTGAGGATGGAGAGTAGGAGTTGAAGAAAGAAGATGCTGTGGAACAGCTAACCTAACACAGGACTGCAGGAAAGGAGTCCATGTGTGGATAATGATTGTTGTCAATGATATTGCAAAGAATATTGCAATATGGACCTCCGCCAACAGGATTTCATAGAAGTATGGAGGTTCATGGATCTACTGGAAAGCCAGTAGAGGAACCGTGAAGAGGACCTCACTGAAAAGAGGAGGTAATAACCTGTAGGAAAAACAGAGGAGGTCAGAATCCTGAAAGGTAACAGGCACCCCTGGTAGGAAAAACTGGGGTAGTACAAAAACGGTGGGCCTTCAGCGAAAGCTGTATGGTAAAAACCAAACTCTTTTGGCGGCAGAGTATCTCACTCTTGGGAGCAAAAAGAGAAAGGCTAACCGATTTGGACAAACAAGCACAGTCCTTGTGGGGAGAAAGGGTATGGGAACCCCTTATTATCCCAGGGTGAAGACAAATGCCTGAGGCGTTAAGCCTGTGAGTAACTGAAGATCCACAATATCTCTCTTAACTGGGGTAAGCTAGGAGAGATATTAGATACGGAGAGCTTCAGAGGTACCTAAACCTGTTAGGTTATGGTATAAGAATTGTTGACTACCACAGGAGTGGTTGTGTGTAGAATCCCAAACCTGCTGAATAGCAGAGGTATGGGCAAAATCCCTCTGTCAGAAACAGATAGCTATATGAGCATAGACAGTGAGATAGATAAGTATGTGGAGACAGATCTATCTATAATAAAATATCTCATCAGAAACATATATATATGTGTGTGTATATATATATATATATTTATATGTGTGTATATATATATATATATATATATGTGTGTATATATATATATATATATATGTGTGTGTGTATATATATGTGTATATATATATATGTGTGTATATATATGTGTATATATATATATATGTGTATATATATATATATGTGTATATATATATATGTGTATATATATATATATATATATATATGTATATGTATATATAGATATAGATATAGATATATGAGTAACATATAAGAATATATCTATAGTGAGATATGGAAGGGCATAAAATACACATAAAGATAAATATGAATATGTAGGCTTAAATATGGGTGTCTGTATTTAAACAGACAGATATATGCCTACAGCATGGTATTCACATAGGACATGTGGAGAGGAAAGATTCATCTAATAACAAGGAGGTGCAACCTACTTGAGAAGATATATAGAGAATCTACTCCCCTTGGTTATGATCCGCAAGGATGCTAGCTAGTAAAATAACCAGGATGGTTATATGAAAACAGAGGATGATATCAATCTGTAGCTAGCAAGTCCTTAGTCGTCCAAGACTCTAGCATGGTAAGTAGACAGAAGACAGATAAGGATGAGGTATCATGTTGACCTGCTTAAGGGCAAAATGTATCATACGTTCTTACCATGAGGACGAGCTGCAAGGAGAAAGAGCATATCCTCGATTGGGAATGCTATGGACCAAAGCAGGGAATTGGCAACTCCTTAAGCCCTTAGGTAAGAGAAGGCCTATGTCCTTTATGGCAAAAGGAGATAGTAAAAGAAGGGAGAACCTTCTAGTCATGGGAGACATGACTGAAAAGCCTTTTCTAACCATCTAAGATAGCTGTTGGAGAAAAAAAACCCATGCTCTCTAGCAAGGGCCCATAGTGGAAAAGCTTCTCTGTAGAATTGCAGAGAGCATGATGCAGGAGAATGAGGAGATAGAACTGGCTGCTAGAGAGCCAGTATCTCTGCCAACTATGCTGCCAAACCCAGGAGAATGGAGATGGCAGAAATAGAAGACCATCTAGAAAGCTTGTAGTGAGATAATCTCCAAGACAGATGGAAGCACTGACTTGGAGCCACTACTAAGACTAGACAGAATGTTAGTGGAGGACAAATCTGGTTGTTTGTGGACAAGAACCAGTGGTCGAAACATTAAGGCTCCTGCATAGGCAGCTGCTAGCAAGATAGCAGAAAGAATCTTACTGTTGAAAAACAGAAAGAACAGACAGAACAGGAGTAGAAACTCTGGACATGTCTGATAAGCTGCCCCAAAGTAAGATTGAAACAGAGGAGGTAACTCAAAGAGGAAAACTCCACACTGGAAAGTGAGTAAACTAGAGGCTGAAGAAAAAAGCCCTCTGTAATTAATTCCACTCTTACAGAGGAAAAAGCTTGGTAAGAGGGTGAAGAGAATGGAGCTGAAGACGACTTACCAAGTAGTAAGCCTATAGAAAGGAAAAATACATGCTAGCACAGGAACTACCATTTAATAGTGGTCAGACCTCTTTCCTTAGCAGGAAAAGAGGAGAAACCTGTGACCTATAAGCATGAACATCCTGACAGCTCATAGAAATATAGAAAAAATGGATGTCTTTTGGAAAGAGATCCATGTGCAGGGGTTAGAATGAAGCAGTGGATTGCCTCTATTGAGAAGAAGCAACCGTAGATTCTAACCCCAAGAGTCACAAGCATCTGATGATGACTGATCAGAAACCCTGTAGAGGCCGGGTTTGCTGAGCCTGGTGAGAGGTTGGATTCTTCAGACCAGGACGATGGCTCCCCTGTAGGGGAACATCTGTATGATGGGCAAGTGAGGAATAAAACCTTCTTCTCCTGTGGGAAGAAAGTTTGGTAGGACATTTCCTACTTACTGGGACAGAAGAAGGTGTAGAAGAACCCTTAGGAACAGGTAAATCAGTGGACAACTGAGTAACCTGACGTAAAGACTCCTTGTTGAAAAGATTTTCTCCAGTGCAAGGAGTATGTCCCAGTCGTTGTTGTTCCCACTTGGCCAAATCTGAAGCTTGGAGCCAGGCTCTACGTCATGCCCCTTATAGCTATAGCAGAAGTCCTGCTAACAGACTCAAAAGAGTCTAGGGAAGCACGAGAAAGAAACCAAGAGATATTCTGGATATGCTTAAGCAGTGAGGAATAGTCTGTACTCCTGGAAACTGGAAGGAAAGGAGTCAAAAGATGTAATTGCTTTGTGACCTCCTCAAGAGAAAGACTCATATAAAATATATATGAGAGAATTCTTGCAGAAAGCATAGATGTCTGGAAGGTTTGACGTCCAAAGGCATCTAGTGTCTTAGACTCACGACCTGGCGGATAAGAAGAGTGCTTTTTCTTACTCTTTATCCGCCTCATTGCTGATTCCACTACTATGGAATGATGAGGAAGTTGAGTCTTTTGGAACTCTGGAGAGGGGGGCACCTGATATAAGAGATCAGTTGCTCTGGGAGGCGGGGGTACCCTTAAAGGTGTTTCCCACATTCCTAGAAGGAGATCCTGCAAGGAATGATGCAAAGGAAGCATTATGTTGTCCTTTGCTTTGGTGGAAACAGAGCCTGGTGCAGGATCATGTCCTGGAATAGGAATGGCAAGGGATCTTGCTATATCCAGGAGGAAACTCTGAAAAGAGGGATCCCCAACAGGAATCTCCCTTGGACAGGTTAGATCTAAAGAACTAGCCTGAGCACCCACAGAGTTATCCAGAGATATAGAAATAGAAGATCCTGCAGGGTGCAGTGTGGAATGTTTAAGGGATGGTTGCTTGGACTGGTTGTCAGGAACAGCAACCGTCCTTACCACATTGTCCATGCCAGATATCGACTCCAAGCTTGGTATAGAATGGAGCGATGCTGTTGTAAAAAGCATGGTAGGAGTTTGCCACGATGCTACTGTGGATACCGGTACTGGAGTCAATACCGGTACTGATGTCGGAGTCGGGTTCGACAAAGACATCGGAGTAGTCATCGGTGATACTTCAATCGGTACCGAGGGAACCAAAAACCTCCGGCTGCTATCCTCGGTACCGAGACAATGGTATCGATTGGTGTCGGTATCAAAATCTATTGGTACCCAGTCTTCCAGACTAGAAATAGATTCCAAACTTGGCATCGAGGGTAAGGAGCCTGAGAAGCGAAGCATGGAAGGCACCGACTGTGAGGGTAATGAAGACATTGGTACCGACTTCGGTACCGTGTCCGATACCGGTGAATGAAGGTCTACCAGTGGCAACTCAAGAGGCCTCAGGGGAACCAAGAGTTGCGGATCCGAGTCATCGGAACCGAGCCTTCGGTACCGCCGCGAGACGGTACCAAGGCGAGTCGGTACCCAGTCCTCCAAACTGGAGATCAATTCCAGACTCGGCATCGAAGGAAGCGAGGCTGTCGATGCACATCTGGAGGGTACCGACGTCGGTGGCAGTATCGGTGTTGGAACCGATAAGGGAAAGACAATCTGGGACGTATCCATCGGTCCCGAAGGCACCAAGGAGGCCAGATGACGATCCCTGGTGAGGAGTGTTTCATCCAACACCAGTGCCGATGCAGGGGTATCGGTACCGCTCGAAGCGGATGCCACCACCGTGCACGGCTCAGGTATGTTCTGTGGGGGGTGAACCCCAGGAACAACCTGAAACCCCTTATCCGCTTTGGAGACCGAAGACTCCCGCCGGGGTTTTGAAGCCAGGAGGCCATCGAGGGCAAAGCCGGAGCTGTCTACATGCTGTGCCTGAGACGTACCACTTAAGGACTGGCTAGTCTTAACAGACTGTTTGTGGGTTACCTGAATCAAAGTGGAAGAAGAAGGTGACGGTGCCCCGAAGTTGGAGGGCAACCGTGTATCGAGGGATTCTCGATGTTGAAGATGTCTTCTCACCAAACTGTTGTCAGGACCCAAACAGGTTAGACACCGACTTTGAGGGTCTAAACATAAAGTTGTACCGCCACAAACTGAACATTTCGTGGCCATGAAGGAAAAATAGGAGAGGCCTGAAAGGCCTAAGACCCCATGACACTATGAAGAAAAAATATTCCATTGAAAAGGAAAATCTTACAAGAAAGAAAAGAAAAACACCGGTGGTACCGGTGGTGTCGGGAAGACAGCCACGACCACAAGAAAACTAAAAATAAAAAATAAGAATTTTCTGCGGTGACAGGACGTCCTGCCGGCTCCGCGGAAAAACGAAAACTGAGGAGAGGCAGTTGGGAAAGGCGGGAAGGCAGCACGCAGGCGTGGTGTGATGCTTCCAAAAGCTCTTTGATTGGATGCTGGGAAGCGTTCCCGCGCAGACTCCGTCGGTACCGACGTACCCATATGTGAAGACTCATTCCTGCTTGTTCCTGGAGATTTAACCTTTCACTTTCCACTGCAACTGCTCCTGTAAGAACATAAGAAATGCCATTCTGGGTCAGACCAAGGTCCATCAAGCCCAGTATCATGTTCACAAGTATCTGGCAGGTTCCCAAAAAGACACACAGATTCCACAATGCTTGTATTGGGGCAAGCAGTGGATTTCCCGGGTCCTATTTAATAATGGTTTATGGACCATTCCTTCAGAAACTTGTCCCAACCTTTTTCAAACCAAACTACACTAATAGCTTTCACTATGCCCTCCGGTAACGAATTCCAGAGTTTGATTACACGTCAAGTGAAAATTTTTTTTCTCTTATTCATCTTAAATGAGTCATACTGTAGCTTCGTTGCATGTCCCATAGCAGTCTTTCTACTTTTGATGGCATAAACAATCGATCTACGTTTACCCGTTCCACTCCATAAATTTATAGACCACTATCATATTTCCCCTCAACTGTCTCTTTTCCAGGTTGAAGAGCCCAAACCTTTTAAGCCTCTCCTAAAAGGTGTATCCTTCCATCCCCTTTACCATTTTGATGGCTCTTCTCTGTACCTTTTCTAATTCCATTATATCCTTTTTAAGACACAACGACCAGAATTGCATACAATATTCAAGGTGTGGTCATACCATGCAACGATACAGAGGCATTATAATATTCTTTGTTTTATTCTCCATTCCTTTCCTTATGATTCCTAGCATTCTATTTGCTCTCTTGACCGCCGCTGCACACTGGGCAAAGGGTTTCAACGTGTTATCTACGATGATGCCTAAATCTTTTTCCTAGGTGGTGGTTCCTAATGTGGAACTTAGCATCGTGTAACCATAGTTTGGGTTGTTCTTTCCTAGATGTATAACTCTGCACATGTCCACATTAAATTTCATCTGCCATTTCAACGTCCAGTCTTCCAATTTATCAAGGTCTTCTTGCAATTTTTCACAATCTTTTTGGGTTTTAACAACTTTGAATCATTTTGTATCATCTGTAAATTTGATTACCTCACTCATTATTCCCACTTCCAGGTCATTTACGAATATGTTAAAAAGCAGTGGACCCAGCACAGATCCCTGGGGTATTTCACTACTCACCTATTGGCCATTTAACCCTACCCTCTGCTTTCCATCTTTTAACCAGTTCCTGATCCAAAATAGTACATTGCCTCCTATCCCATGACTTTTTAATTCGTCATGAGGGTCCTTGTCAAAGGCTTTCTGAAAATCCAGATACACTATATCAACCAGCTCATCTTTGTCTACCTGTTTATTTACACCTTCAAAAAATATAACAGATTAATAAGACAAGACCTTCCTTGGCTAATGCCATTAAAGCATGACTATTTACATGTTGAGTAATTTTGTTCTTTATAATGGTTTATTTATTTATTTTATTTTATTTATTTAGCTGTATTTATATCCCGCTTTTCACCGGGTCACCATTTTTCCCCAATACTGACGTCAGGCTGAATGGTCTGTAGGTTCCCGGATCACCTCGAGAACCCTTTTTAAAAACTGACGTTTCACTAACCATTTGCCAGACTTCAGGAATTACAGATGATTTCAATGACAGTTCATAGATTACTAATAGCAGGTCTGCAATCCCATATTTCAGTTCTTTCAGCATCCTTGGATGTATACCATCTGGTCCAGGTGATTGGTTACTCTTTAGTTTATCAAATAATTGTAATACATCTTCTCTGTTTATCAATATTTCTTTCAATTCTTTTGATGAATCACCTTTAAATAGCATTTCAGTTATGGGTAACTTCCCTACATCTTCTTCAGTAAAAACCGAAGCAAAGAATTCATTCAGTCTATCTGCTATGGTTTTGTCCCCTCTTAGTGTCCCTTTTACCCTTCTATCATCTAATGGTCCAACTGACACTCTCATGGGGTCTTTCGCTATGAATGTACTTGAAAAAAGTTTTTATTATGTGTTTTTGCTTCCACAGCAAGCTTTTTTTCAAATTCTCTCTTTGCCTGTCTTATCAATGCCTTGCATTTAACTTGTCAGTGCTTATGTTGTTTCCTGTTTGCGCCATTTGGCTCCTTTATCCATTTCCTGAAGATGCTTTTTTGGCAACAGCTTCTCTGACCTCACCTTTAAACCATGCAGGCAGTTTTTTGGACTTTCTCCAACTTTTCTTAAAGCATGGAATACAGCTGGTCTAGGCTTCCAAGATAGTATTTTTAAACACCACCCATGCTTGATGTAAATCTTTAACCTTTGCAACTTCTACTTTTAGTTTTTTTCTTAACTATTTTCCTCATTTTATCATAGACTCCCTTTGGACTTCCTTACCGTCCTTCCTCCATTTATTAAATCAAACACGACCAGTTATCAAACTCTCTCTCTCCTCCCCTTTGCTTCAAAACTACTTGAACGAGCAGTTCACTGCCCCTGTCTTGATTTTCTTTCTTCTCAAGACCTTCTGGATCCACTGCAATCAGGTTTTTGTTCTCTATGTACCACAGAAACGGCTCTTGCCAAAGTCTCCAGCTACATGTTGCTTGCCACATCCAAAGGCCTCTACTCGATTCTTATCTTTCTTGACCTTTCTGATGCTTTTGATACTGTTGATCACCACCTTCTCCTTGATATCCCGTTCTCGCTTGGATACAGTGGCTCTGTTCTGTCCTGGTTTTCTTTTTACTCTTCCATTGCATTTTTAGTGTATGTTCTGGTGGTTCCTCCTCTACCACCATCCCGCTTTCAGTTGGAGTACCTCAAGGCTCTATCTTGGGATTCCTGGAGAGATTTCAGGCACAAAAAGTTAGATCTGAGAAGAATCAGCATAAAGATGGTACTCAAAACCATGAGAGGAAATAAGTGCACCAAGGAACCGAGTGTAGAGAGACAAAAGGAGAGGTCCCAAGCAATGTTCCCTCTAAGCTGCGCTGGGTCCTCCGCCGCCATTCCTGCCGGGGGGGGGGGGGTGTAGCGAGATCGATGCTCTGCCCCTCCCCCCACTGGCGGGAATGCCGGCGGAGGACCCGGCACGGCTTAAAGAGAACATTGGCTGCGGTGTGTGTTAGACCTTAACACACGCCCCAGCCACTGTTCTCTTTAAGCCGCGCCGGGCCCTCCACCGGCATTCCCACCGGTGGGGGGAGGGGTGGAGCGTCGATCACACTGCATCCCCCGCCCAGCAGGAATGCTAGCGGAGGACCCAGCGCAGCTTAGAGGGAAAATTGCTTGAGACCTCTCCTTTTCTCTCTCTACACTTGGTTCCTTGGTGCACTTATTTCCTCTCATGGTTTTCAGTACCATCTTTATACTGATACTTCTCAGATCTAACTTTTTGTGCCTGAAATCTCTCCAGGAATCCAGGCCCAGATTTCTGCCTGCTTATCTGACATTGCTGCTTAGATATCTCACCGGCGTCTGAAACTGAACATGGCCAAAACTGTGGATAATACTACACTCCTCCCTGTTCCCTCAGCTCGCAAGCTTGGGGTCATCTTTGATTCTATTCTTTTTCTCTGTACACATCCGACAGCTAAAACCCATTGCTTCTTTCTCTACAACACTTGCAAAATTTCTCCCTTCCTTTCTACACACACTACTAAGATACTTATACACTCTTTAGTCACTTCCCGTCTAGACTTTTGCAACCTCCTCCTTGCTGACCTCCCTCTGAATCATCTCTCTCCCCACCTTCAATCTGTTGAAAAATCATGCGCGGCTAATCTTCCACCAGTCTCAACATGCTTATATAATCACCCTTTTCAAGTCACTTCATTGGTTCCATATCTATTTCCATAGCCAAATCCAGTTCAAACCTCTCCTACTGACCTATAAGTGCACTCATTTGGCTGCTCCTCACTACCTCCTTTACTCATCTCTACCTACATCCCTCCTCAGGTGTTCGCTCTTCTGCAGACCCCTTCTATCTGTGCCCTTTCCTTCTACTACCAACTCCAGACTTCGATCCTTCCACCTTGCTGCTCCTTACGCCTGAAACAAACTACCAGAGTCTGTATGTCAGGCTTCATTTTGGCCCTTTTCAAATCCAGGTTGAAAATTCACCTCTTCATATCTGCCTTTGGATGCTGATCCGCTTGATCGCCTATGTGTTTCGTGCCACTCCCCTAGATGGGTCCTTGTCCTCAGCTGTTGTGTTGTCCGTCTTGACTAGATTGTAAGCTCGGATGAGCAGGGAATCATCTTTTACATGTATCTGTAACAGCACTGCGTATGCCTTATAGCACTATAAAAATGACAAGTAGTAGTAGAAAGGCCTTTTGGCGTAACTGAGTAACCCTGGAAACATCGGGGGCTATACATTTCAAGCAAAGGTGTATTCAAAATGTGCTGTAGTAGGGTAGGTTTAAATTGTTTTAGTATCTTTCTCAGTCCTTTGAAGCTACTGACACCTCATCAGGAGTTAGTGGGCCTGATTAGTCTGTGAAAGAACTGACAGCAACTGAGGCCTGCATAAAAGGCTTCAGAGCCTTGCACTCTTGAGGCATTCCTAACAGGGGCTACACATTTCAAGTTTGTGGCTTTTTAAATTACTAGCTCTCTGCCTTGGAGCTCTTAAAAGGGTTTTGGTCCATTTTTTAAAAAAGTTACATTCTTTTTGGTGCTTTAGTTTAAAAAGGGTAAATATTTTCTTTAGCACAATAGGTGTAAAACTCTGCTTTAGTATCTTTCTCAGCCCTTTGAAACTACTGACACCTTAACAGGTGTTAGTTCCCTACCTATCCACCCCCACCCCAACTCACACCTACCCCTAGTGAGCAGTCTTGCTTTATAGGGCACCTCCCCAATTAACTATACACAGGGACTTAGAACAACACATTTTGAACACACTTAAAAGAGATTTAACTGCTTTTTCTCTGAAAGGATAGCTGGGAAACCAGCTGGTAGGTCTCTTTTTCTTTTGCTTCGACAGAGACCTAAGCTCCACCAACTGAACAATGGCTGGGAAAAATCGTATCGCCAAAGTTGTTGCCCCCATTACAGCTTCTGCCTCTGTCCAGACAGATGTCCCAATGCCAGTTGAAGGAACGGTTCCATGTGCAGGATGTTGAAGCTCTCAGAAAAAAAGTGGGAAAAACTCAGAGAGGAGGTGGTGAGGCTAAGGAGCATTAAAGATAGTGAGAAGTACATTGATGAGATGCTTCATGCAACATCTAAGCTATCCAGCAGAGGAGAAGATGGGAGCCTACAGAATGACGAAGGTTGGACACAAGTCACCAAGGCCTGCAGAATCACCAATCCAACTTCTCCAGCCCTTGAACTGAAGAACCATTATGTAGTCCTGAAAGTGGAAAATGTAGAAAGGGAAGAATCAGAACTTGAGCACCCCAAAGTTGCAGAATCAGTGACCACAAGGAAGTGAAGGGTAGTGGTGGTTGGTGATTCTCTTTTGAGGGGTACTGAGGTGTCCATCTGCTGACCAGACGATGTCCAGAAAGGTATGCTGTTTGCCAGGTACCAAAATCCGAGATGTTACAGACAGTTTGCCGAGACTCATCAGGCCCACCGACTATTACCCAATGTTGCTCATCCATGTCAGCACAAACGATACTGCCAGGTATCCCTCTGAGCGTATCAAAAGTGAATTCATGGCTCTGGGACAGAGGGTGAAGCAGAAAGGGGTGCAAGTGGTGTTCTCTTCATTCCTCCCTATTGAGGGTCAAGGCCAAGGCAGAGAAGCTCACATCCTGGAGATGAATGCATGGCTGCGTGGATGGTGTCATTGAGAGCGTTTTGGTTTCCTGGACCATGGGATGCTGTTCTAAGGGTTGCAGAGCAGAGATGGTGTCCATCTGTCCAAGAAAGGTTGACGTATCTTCAGCAGAAGACTGGCTAATCTAGTGAAGAGGTCTTTAAACTAGATTCATTGGGGATGGGTGAACAAAGCCCCCCGGTGAGAGCCCCCAGGTAATTGAAACATTAAATACCTTTATGGAAATGGGTAAAAGGGGCAACATCTGGAAAGCGGTGTGTATAAATGCCCATAGCATGGGAAATAAGATCCCAGATGTTGAAACTTTGATGGGAGAGGCTGACTTGGATTTAGTGGCAGTCACAGAAACATGGTTCACAGAAACCCATGACTGAAATAACTATACCAGGCTATAATTTATTCAGAAAGGACAGAGTAGGAAAAAGGGGAGGAGGAGTGGCACTATATGTAACCAATAATATTAAAGCTTTGGAACTACAGAGCTTAAAAGGGAGGCACTGTGGGTTAAAATAGAAAGACGGAAAGAGAAATCTATTTGCATTGGCGTGATATACAGACCTCCCTCACAGGAGGAAGAGGTGACTGGAGAGTTAAACTGAAGACATACGTAGCATTGCCAGGAAAGGGAAAGCGCTAATGATAGGGCATTTCAATATGTCGGATGTTGACTGACACATTCCTGCTGCAGTATCATCTAGAAGTAAGGAGATCCTGGATTCTCTATAGGGAGAACTATTCAGGCAACTCTTAACAGAACGTACACGTGAAGGGGCCATACTGGACTTGGTGCTTACCAATGGTGAAAGTGTTTCTGATGTTATAGTAGAAGATCATTTTACATCCAGTGATCACCAGATGCTGTGGTTCAGTATTAGGACTAGGGCTGTTAAAATCCATTCAAAAGCAAGGGTCTTAGACTTCAGGAAAACTAACTTTGCCAAGATGGGACAATACCTCAGGGAGTCGTTAGCAGAATGGGAACAGCTGGAGGATATAGAAAAACAGTGGACAAAACTGAAAGGGGATATTGTAAGGGCAACCAACCTTTTTGTTAAAATGGTAAATAAAGGTAAAAGGAAGAGGAGACCTCTATGGTTTTCAAAAGAAGTAGCTGAAAAGGTGAAAAAAAAGAGGGAGGGCTTCATGAAATACAAGAGATCATAGAGAGGAAGACAGGCATCTATATTTAGAAAAACTTAGAGAAACTAGCAAAGAAGTCAGGAAAGCAAAGATCCAAAGAGGAGGAATTAACCACTGCAATACAATGAGGGGAAAAGACATTTTTCAGATATGTCAGTAAGAAGAGGAAGGGCAAAAGTGGTATTGTCAGACAAGGGTGAAGGGGAGGAATATGTAGAAGCTGATGAGGATAAAGCAGAATTGCTTCACAAATATTTCTGTTCTGTGTTCACAGATGAAGAACCAGGAGCAGGACCTCAGAAAACACCCACAAACAGGAACAGAAGCGAGGGGCATCTTGAATAATTTTAAGACGACTGTGTTCATGAGAAACTAGCTAAACCTAAAATAGACAAAGCGATGGGACTGGATGGGATACACTCTAGAATACTGAGGAAACTTGGGGACGGTCTAGCAGCTCCACTGACTGACCTTTTCAATGCCTCGGAGTCGGAAGTGGTGCCAAAGGACTGGAGAGAGGCACATGTGGTCCCTTTACACAAAAGAGGAAGTAAGGATGTGGTTGAAAACTCCAGGCTGGTTAGCTTAACTAAGGTGGTGAGTAAATTATTGGAAGCACTGCTGAAAGAGAAAACAGTGAGGTTTCTGGAGTCCAGCAGATTACAGGATCCGAGGCAGCATGGATTCACCGGAGACAGGTCTTGTCAAACAAATCTGATTAATTTCTTTGACTGGATGACCAGGGAGTTGGACCGAGGAAGAGTCCTAGATGCGGTGTATTTAGATTTCAGTAAAGCCTTTGACACCATTTTGATTGAAGACGACGGTGGTATACACAACTGTCTAAATAAATAAATTCCTCGCAGGCGACTTATAAACAAACCAAGCACCCTAGAGATGGATCCTAAAGTTACTGCTTGGGTTAGAAATTGGTTGACTGGGAGGTGACAAAGGGTACAGGTAAATGGAGCTCACTCTGAAGAAGGTTACCAGTGGTGTGCCCCAGGGATCTGTCCTTGGTCCGATTATTTTTAACATCTTTGTTAGTGATATAGCTGAAGGGCTGTCGGGTAAGGTTTGCCTCTTTGCGGATGATACCAAAATCTGCAATAGGGTAGACACCCAGGAAGATGTAAATAACATGAGGAGGGATCTAGTAAGCTTGAAGAATGGTCTAGAATTTGGCAGCTGAGATTTAATGTTAAAACATGCAAGATCATGCATTTGGGCAGCAGCAATCCAAGGGAGCCATATAGTACAGGGGGTGAAGTACTTTTGCCCACTAAGGAAGAGCAGGACCTAGGCGTGATTTTGTATGATGATCTTAAAGTAGCTAAACAGAAAAGGCAATAGCAAAAGCTTGAAGGATGCTTGGGTGCATAGGGAGAGGAATGGCCAGCAGAAGAAAGGAGGTGATAGTGCCTCTGTAAAAGTATTTGGTGTGACCTTATTTGGAGTATTGTGTGCAATTCTGGAGACCGCACTTTCAAAAGGATATAAACAGGCTGGAATCGGGTACAGAGGGTGGCTACTAAAATGGTTAGTGATCATTATAAAGCATATGAGGACAGACTTAAGGATCTTAATATGTACACCTTAAAGGAAAGGCGGAATAGAGGTGATATGAGTGAAACGTTTAAATACCTCCGTGGCATAAATACACAGGAGCAGAGCCTCTTTCAATTGAAAGCAAGCTCTGCTACGAGGGGCTTGGGATGAGGGTGAAAGGGGATAGATTCAGGAGTGATATGCGGAAATATTTCTTTACGGAAAGAGTGGTGAATCCGTTGGAATAGTCTCCCAGTGGAAGTAGTAGATATAAGGACAGTGTCTGAATTCAGAGAAGCATGGGACAAACAGAGAGGATCTGTAAAGGAAAAAAGGGGACTGTTGTAGTGGTTGATATGGAAAGGCAGACTTGATAGGCCATATGTCCTTTTTCTGTCATCATGTTTCTATTAATCTTTTGTCCAAAAAATAGTACATCCTTCTTAGGGGGAAAAAAAAAAGACAGACTTCAAAACTGTATTCTTGTCAGCCTCAGACATGAAGGTGACCAGAAGAGTAGCTCTAGACAAAGTAATACATTGAGAAGACTAAAAAAAAACAAAAAAACGGATGATCCAAACTATCTGGAGACACCCCTGTTCCAGTTCACCTTCCAAAGCAGTATCAACCTTTTCTACTTTTTTCTCCCTACGCAAATAATATTGGCAATCTGTATTTCAGTGGGATTTGAAAAAAGTTAAACCATTTTCAAATACTTTTGAAATAAAATCAAAGGAGAAAGGTAACACAGGTCTGCAAAAAAAATTTTTTCGCGAGCTGTTTTGGTTATTCCACGTAATCTTTATGTTTTTTCGTGTGCTGAATCCGAAAATGACCTCCATTTTGTCATAGGACATCACGTTTCCTGACAATTTAGGTAACTATGTTAAATAAGGCAATACCTCAAAATAAATGGAAATAGACTTATAAAAGTAAAGTTTTATTACAATATTTTCATGAAAATCCTTTTTTGAACTGAAATGAGCTCACCTACACACACTAAACTCGATTCTTCTTCCTTGTGAGGCTCCTCTTGGTGCATTTACGCTTGTGAGTAGCATCTGGAATGTCTCTCTGAAGCATCCAACAGTAGTCTGCCATCATTGTAATGCTCCATTTTCCCTGGTATCTCCTTTCCATCTCTTTAATGTCTTGGTGGAATTGTTCACCTTGTTCCTCACTCACAGCTCCCAAATTTTCAGAAAAGTAGTCAAGGTGGGACTGGAGGAAATGTACTTTCAAACTCATCAGGGAACCTAAAGTTGAAATGTTTTCAGCATTCGTCCGACGATCTTTTTGTAGTGAGGATCTTTGTTATTGCCTAAAAATTTCTGTACAACTTCTTTAAATTCAATCCATCCTTCTTTTTTTGAGGATCCGTCATGGTATTGACAAACTCTTGATCAACTATAAGCCTTCTAATGTCTGGTCCGACGAACACACCTTCCTTCAATTTTGCCTGGAAACTTGGTGACCAAGTATTTGAAGCATTCTCCATCTCTTGGAAGTGATTTTATGAATTGCTTCATCAATCCCAATTTTATGTGGAGAGGTGGTAGAAGAACTTTATGGGAAGGTACCAAACTTTCTCGGAGGACATTTTTTTCACCGACTGTTAGCACCCTCGGCTGCCAACTCTTCTTGGTCCAGTGATTTTGTCGGTCTCGACTGTGCCATAGACACAGAAAACAAGGATATTTGGTATACCCAGCTTGTTGCCCGAGCAGCATGCACAAGACCTTCAAAGTCCCCACACACTTGCCAACCAGGGTCTTCATATTTAAGTTTATGAAGAACCAATTCCAAGTTCTCGTAGGTTTCCTTCAAGTGTACGGAATGACCTACAGGTATGGAAGCGTAAAAACCGTTGTGGAGTAAAACTGCTTTGAGACTTCTTTTTGAAGAATCTATAAAAAGACACCATAGCTCTGAATCATATTGGATTTTAAATTGACCCATCAGATCTTCAACATTGATGCAATAAACCAACTTGTCTTCCTGGGCGAAGTAAGGAACAAACTCCTTTTCACGATGTCTGAACCATGAAGATGACACTCCTGGCAACAATAAATTCCTGCTTTTCAGCCTTGATCCGAGTAACTCAGCGGCATCTTTGGGAAGATTCAAGTCTCTTACCAAATCATTCATCTCCTCCTGAGAAAACAATTTTGGTCTTGTATCATCTTCAAAGTCAGAACTTGATTCGTCATCTGGTTCAGGTATGACTTCACCTTCATCGGAGCTAGGTATCTCTTCCAAGGTAGCAGGGGACTTGGGTACTGGTATATCTGTGCCATGGGGGATGGGACGAATTGCCGAGTGAAGATTGGGGTATGAAATGGAATGCTTCCATTTGGAATTAAACCCTTTCACATCGCATGAACAAAAGTAACAGTTGTCACTATGGTTCTTTTGCTCTCGCCATACCATAGGAATCCCATAACGGAAAGATTTTCTCTTACCCTTGAACCAGTTTCGGAGGTCCTCAACACACCGTTTGCACACTTTATGAGGCACCCAGACTTTATCTTGATCTCCAATTTTTAGTCCAAAGTATGCAAAGTATACTTTTTTCACAAAGTCTGTAATATTCTGCTGTTGCTTCAACACTGTATATTCACCACAGATGAAACAGAAACTGTCTGGCGAATTAATACACTTTCGCGGAGCCATAACATAATGGTTGAAGAATGACGAGCTAACACGAATTGCGATGAAAAAGTGTGAACAGCCTAGAACCAAGAACCTGATGATGATTCGTGCACAAGTGGCATGCAGGAGAGAGCAGCTCTGTGTCTGTACACGAGACGTCACAGTGCTGGCCACGCCCCCCTGCACTGACCGGAGCTGCTGCTATCTGCCCTGTGTCTCCCTCCCACTGGATTCTTCAGGAAAGATTAACCCCTTCTACTATTAGAAGCACGGACTTAAAACTTGCTTAGCTTATGTATATATTGCTGACCATCAGATTTACAGTGGTATTTTTTGTTTTTACATAACTCGGACAACCCCTTTAAGGTTTTTTTGGCATTTTATATCTTAAATGCACTTATGTGAATTAATTAATAGTAATTTTAATTAATTAATAGTAATTTGAACAAATTTGATAAATTTGAAGACAATTTTGCATGTTGTGGCAAATCATGACGTCTAGGATTTTTTAAAATATTTTATGTTTTCAGCACACCAAAATACATGGAAATTAGATGAAAATAATCAAACAGCTTTTTAGTCGCAGACCTGTGTAATGGGTCACAGGAAAATTTAAACAATGCACATTTCTAGGCCTAAACACATTTTCCAAATATGCTTCATGAATGTGGAAGACAAGGCTTGCATGGTAACATGCGGCCACATCCCGTGTTAGGGGCCACAATTTTAAAGACCCCAATGATATCCAAACAATGTGCTGGATGGCACTTGCAGGCAGGTTTGCTCAGCTGCAAATGATCTCCCAAGTCTCCTGAGATGAACAGATTCTTGGTCTTGCAGAATTCCATCAGTTATCTCAGGCTTTATTTTTGTTACCAGGCCAATATTTTCGAACCACTTTATCATCTTTATTTACAACTTTTGCGTCCAACCATCCATGACTATCAATATATCTTGTTTGCATGTTCTGTCAATTTCATCTTGTACTTCTTCATAGAACAGATTAGTTTCTTCCTCTTCTGAAGCTGTTGGTGCATATACCTGAGTAATAGTTGTGTTGATGGGCATTCCTCACAGATGGACAGAAATTAAGCATCCACTGATTGCATTGTATTTCATTACAGTTCTTCAAAGTTGCTTATTAATTATAAATGTTTATTGTTTAGTGGTTATTTTATATACCATCTTTAGCACCAGTATCAAAGTGGTTTACAACATACTTAAGTAAAATGGGACTAAAGAAAGAGACAAAAAACACCTAATGGAAGTATCCTAATCCAATCCCTCCTGGTCTGCAGGCCCTTATCACCATTTCTTCTGTGTCTTTCATTTCCGACATAGCATACCATGTGACTATAAGATTCAACGTGCCCAATTTCAGTCCATTTCAGTTCACTGAAACGCAACAGATCAAGCTGTACACATTCCATCCACAAACTTCCCCTGGTTCATGCTTCGTACATTCCAGGTCCCAATATGTAAGACATCTTGCAGCTTCTGACACTAATTTCATGTGCAGCTAAAGCACCAGTCAAATGTCCTGAAGGCTTTACTCTGAAGAGCTTTCTGCTCTTCCAGTAGCCCACTGAGTACACTCAGAACCTGGGGAGTCATCCTCTACCAGCATACTGCAATTTGTTTTGTCACAAAATACAATGTAGAATCTCTATGGATAGAAATTCCATGTAAAAAGGGGAAGTGAATGGCAGGGGGGGGGGGGGGGGCATACTACCATCCACCTGGCCAGAATGAAGAGATGGATGATGACATCCTAAAAGAAATTAGGGAAACTAACAAAAGTTACAACATAGAAATAATGGGCGATTTCCATTACCCCGGTATGAACTAGATCAATGTCACATCAGGACATGCTACGGAGATAAGGCATAGTTACTCACCTCTAACAGGTGATCTCCGGGAACAACAAGAATTTAGTCTTCACATATATGTATCGTTGGTACCAACTGAGCCTGCGTGGGAACGCTCCCCAGCGTTCAATAGGAAAGCTTTTGGGAGCATCCCACAGTGCCTGCGTTCTGCCTTCCCGCCTTTCCCAACTGTCCCTCTCCAGTTGAGTTTAAAGCTGAGACAAAAGAGAGAGATAGAGAGATACAACTACTAGGGGAGGTGAGTGGGTTGTGAAGACTATAATTCCTGCTGTTCCCGGAGATCACCTGTTACAGGTGAGTAACTATGCTATCTCCAGGAACAAGCAGGAATGTAGTCTTCACATATGGGGGACTCCCTAGCTGCAGATGCCAGGGAGAAACCCCAGAAACTGTGTGCCCTTGTGAAAGGGCTCCACTTCTCCCCATGGATCTCTGGCATCCTATCAGGGATGGTGGGTAGGAGTTGATTAAATATGGAACAGGTGTTGAAGAACAGCCTGACCAAACAAGGCATCCCGGTGGGAGTCTTTGTCTAAGCAGTAATGGGCTGTGAAGGTATGAACCGAAGCTCAAGTAGCTGCTCGGCAGATGTCATCAATAGACACAGAGTGAAGATGAGCCATAGAGGCTGCCATGGCTCTCACATTGTGAGCTGTGGCATGGCCTTCCAGAGGAAGATTTTTACTCTCATAGGCAAAAGATATACACTGTGCAATCCAGTTGGACAGTATTCTTTTGGAGACTCCAAGTCCCAAATAACTAGGATCAAAAGCAACAAAATGTTGAGAGGACTTCCTATGTTGCTGTGTCCTTTGTAAGTAAAAGGCCAGAGTCCTTTTACAATCCAAAGTATGAAGATTCCTTTCTGCATTTGAGGCATGAGGCCTTGGGAAGAATACAGGAAGGTAAACCGCTTGGTTTAAATGAAAAGGTGACACCACCTTTGGCATAAAGTGTGGATGAGTCCTAAGGACTATCTTATCATGATGGAACCTTGTATAAGGAGGATCAGCCACCAATGCTTGCAATTCACTGATGCGACGTGCTAATGTGATTGCAATAAGAAAGATGACCTTCCAGGAAAGGAATTTCAAGGAGGTTAGTGGCTAATGGTTCAAAAGGCGGTTTCATAAGCTGCCCAAGAACCAAATTTAAGTCCCATGCCACCGGCGGTGGCTTAATGGGAGGCTTAGTTAAAAGAAGGCCTCTCATAAATCAGGATGAGAAGAAATAGGTTGCCCATTTAGAGGCTTGAAAGAAGCTGCAATAGCACTCAAATGAAATCTCACTGAATTGGTCTTAAATCCTGCATTAGATAAATGAAGGAGATACTTCAGTAATGATTCCAGAGATATCGCAAGAGGGTTAAGACCCTTCTGCAAACACCATATGGTAAACCTTTTCCACTTGAAAGCATAAGAGCGCCTTGTGGAAGGCTTCCTGGAAGCATAAAGGATATTCTTTACCTGCTGAGAAAGGTTAAGACCGTGAAGTTCTAGGCTTTCAGTAACCAGGCCCTGAGATGCAGAGACTGGGGATTGGGATGCCACAGCATCCCGTCCTCCTGAGAAAGGAAATCTGGAGCAGATCCTAACTCCAGAGGCGGAGCTTGAGAGAGATGTAGGAGCAGAGGGTACCACATTTGCCGTGGCCAATGTGGAGCTATGAGAATCCTATGACCTCTGTCTTTCTGAAGCTTGAACAGGGTTTTGGGAATTAGGGAAAAAGGTGGAAAGGCATACAGGAAGTCCTGGCCCCAATGGAGGAGGAAAGCATCCCTGGCCTGACAACCCTGAACCGGAATTCTGGAACAGAACCGGGGAAGTTTGGCATTCAGCGGACATGCGAAGAGGTCTATGTCTGCGGTTCCCCAAATTTGAAAAGTTTTGGCCACCTGGTCTGCATGGAGACACCATTCGTGTGTAAGAAGTACTCGACTGAGTCTGTCTGCCCAAGAGTTTTGAATGCCTGGAAGATATATCGCAAGGAGATGAATCTGATGCTCTCTGGTGAGGGACCATAGTCGCAAAGCTTCATAGCGACAGAGAGCCTGTTCCGCCCTGCTTGTTCACAAAGAACATGGCTACTTGATTGTCCGTTTGAACTAGAACTGTCTTGTAGCTGAGCTGGGTGTGGAATACTCGAAGAGCAAGGAAGATTACTTAGAGTTCCAGGAGATTGATATGTAGATAGGTCTCCTGTGGAATCCAGGTACCCTGGGTAGAGAGGCCTTGTAGGTGGGCTCCCCAACCCACCTGTGAGGCATCTGTTGTTAGAGTGGCTTGGGGTGGAGGTTGCTGAAAAGGGGACCCCACCAAAAGATTCTGGGGTGATTGCCACCATTGGAGGGACAAAATAAGGCGATCCGAGTTTGCTATTTTGTCTGACAGGCAACCTGACTCCTGAGTCCACTGAGTGGATAAAGTCCACTGGGCTGCCCTCATATAGAGGCGAGCATAAGGAACCACATGCACGGTGGATGCCATGTGGCCTAGCAATTGTAACATTTCCCGAGCAGTGAGGTGAGGTTTTAGCACTGCTTGGGAAGCTAACTGCACAATGCGAAGGCAGCAGGACAGTGGAAGGTAGGCCCTTGTCTGTCTGGTATCCAGCAGAGCTCCTATAAACTCTAGGGACTGAGTGGGAGCAAGGTTGGATTTTGGGAAGTTTATGACAAGTCCCAAATACTGAAGGATGCGCATTGTGCGAGAGAGAAACCCCGGACTCTGGCTCTGAAGGGGCTCGAATGAGCCAGTCATCTAAGTAAGGGAAGACGAATATTCCTAGGGTGCGAAGAAATGCTGCCACCACAGCCATGCATTTTGTGAACACCCTTGGTGCCGAGGCCAGGCCAAAAGGAAGAACCCTGTATTGGTAGTGCTTCCCTTGAAATAGCAAGCGAAGGAACTTTCGATGAGTTGGATGGATGAGAACATGAGTGTACGCATCCTTGAGATCTAGAGAAAAAAGCCAATCCTGACTCTGAAGGTATGGCAGCAGAGTTCCTAGAGAAATCATTTTGAACTTCTCTTTGAACAGGAATTTGTTCAATTCTCTGAGGTCTAAAATGGGTCTGTGTCCTCCTGTTTTCTTTGGAATAAGGAAATAGGGGGAGAAGAACCCTGTACCCTGTTGGAGAATGGGTACCTCTTCTATTGCCCCTTGGGCAAGAAGCATAGTGACCTCTTGACCTAACTGGTCATTGAGAGAGGTCTGAGAATTGAACTGTCTTACCATTGTAGGAGGGTGCCTGCTGAGGAAATAAAGCTTGAACCCCTCTCTTACAATAGACAGAGTCCAATTTTCTGCTGTTATCTGCCCCCATCAGGGGGCAAAATGACATAACCTTCCTGGAATAGTGGAAGGCTCTGGGCCGTTCAGGGCCAGGAAGGCAAAGTCCTCTAGATAGGAGTCAAAGCCCCTGTGGAGGCGGAGTCTGCTGAGCCAGTTGAGGCTTAGCAGCTTTTGTTTTTCTTTGCCTAGGTTGTTGCTGCTGTCCCTTTTGGGCAGAATGACCTAAACGATGCCCTTGCTGGGTATAGGAGGGATAAAACTTCTTCTTCTTACTGAAGAATGGTTTCTTGTAGGATTTTTTCCTTGCAGGATCAGCTGTAGATTTAGACAATCTATCCAAAGTGATATTGTCAGCATCTATCTCATTAGCTTTTTCCTGCCAATTCTTGCCAAAGAGATTCTCCCCTGTGCAAGGAATATTCCCTAGTTTATCCTGTACCCAAAGTTCCAAGTCAGATTCATGGAGCCAGGCAATCCTACGTGCACCTATGGCAATAGCAGAGGTTCTGCTTATGCACTCAAAGCAGTCAAAGGCTGCACGATTCACAAACTTGGAAACATCCTGAGCATGTTTGACAAGGGCGAGGTAATCCTGCCTCTTATCAGGAAGGAGAGGGCTCATAAGCTCTAAATCTCCTGTGACCTCCTTAAGGAACATTCCCATATATAATATATAGGAACTGATCCTAGCAGAAAGCATGGAAGCCTGGAAGGTTCGACGTCCAAAGGCCTCAAGAGTCCTACACTCACGTCCTGGAGGATTAGATGCATGCCTTTTTGCACTCTTGATCCTTCTCATAGCTGATTCCACTACCATGGAATGGTGTGGTAGCTGAGTCTTCTGAAACCCAGGACAAGGAGGAACTCGATACATAGTGTAGAGTCTCCGAGAGTGAGGAGATGTGGTTAGAGGTGTTTCCCACATCCTTACTATGAGATCATGCAAGATCTCATGAATAGGTAAGGTAGCTGCCTCCTTGGGAGCTTTAGGGTATGGTAGGATTTCTAATTCCTTTGCCCTAGGCTCTTTTTCAGGAGCCACTGTGATGGAAAGACCTCGAGCCACATCTCAGATAAAATCCTGAAAGGACATATCCTCTGGTGGAGACATCCTACGCTGAGCAGAAGAATCATCCTCAGAAAGTAGTACTCTGGTATCGGCAGAGTTTTCAGAGTCTTCAGACTCATCCGAGGATTCAAAGTATCTCCGATCCGGGTGATCGTGCAAGGCATGGTACCGGTACCAATCGAAGTCGGCATCGGAGGGGTCCGGTACCGCCTTGTCGATACCGGATGGATAAGCATGAATCGGTCCCGGTAGAATACCTGCCAATGTCGATGCAGTCGGTACCGGAGTCGGTGCCGGTTGAATTCTCTGAAGCGGTTTCAGGGGCATCAAGGCCGTGAGAAAAGCCGCCAGACTGCGTTCAGTAGCCAAGAATCTCTGGTCTATCGATGCTGCCGATCCTGGGTATCGGTACCGGATGAAGCAGCTGGTACCCCAGATCATGGCACCAGTAGTTCTGCCGAGGCTGAGGCCTCGAGAACATCCTGGAGCCCAGTTAGTGCTTTGGAAGCTGAAGCCTCCCACCAGGGCAATTTTACCGGTGAAAGTCCCACAAGAGCAACGCCAGAGGCATCTCGATGCTTAGAGGGAGATCTACCCTTTGAGGACCGGCTAGATTTATGTTTAGTTACCTGAGATCCATGGGAGGAAGACGAAGCCCTGGAAGACATCGATGCCACAGAGGCTGCATCGGAGGGAAAAAGGGTGCTAAGTTTAGCAGCTCGGTTCTGCCGGCCCCTTTTCAACATCATCTCACAGGCAACACGCTCCGAAACAGAGTGGTCAGGACATAAACATTTGAGGCACCACTCATGGGTGTCGGTGACGGAAATGGTACCGCCACAATTGGAACACTTTTTAAACCCGAAGCGGGTTTTTCCATTTTAAAGGAAAAGGTTGGGCCTAGTGCCCAAAATGGCACATGGCACCTGAGGAGAAAATAACTGGAAAAGACTCCAGAAAAAAAGGTGATTTTTTTTAAAGAAAAAAAAGAAAGAAGAACCGGCGGTACCGGTGTAGCGTCGAAGGAAGGCAGATGCGACCACAAAAAAGAAGAATAGAAGGGAATTATTTTCTGTGGTGACAGGCTGTGCGACCTGTCGGCTCCGCGGAAAATGAAGAACTGGAGAGGGACAGTTGGGAAAGGCAGGAAGGCAGCACGCAGGCGCTGTGGGATGCTCCCAAAAGCTTTCCTATTGGACGCTGGGGAGCGTTCCCGCGCAAGCTCCATCGGTACCGACGATACCCATATGTGAAGACTACATTCCTGCCTGTTCCTGGAGATAGTTTCTAGATGAAATAAAGAGTAGTTACTCACCTGTAACAGGTGTTCTCCAGGAGCAGCAGGAATTAATCCTCACATATGGGTGTCATCAGCGCCGATGAAGCCCCAGCAGAGCATTTCCCCAGCTTTCTATGAAAGCCTTTGGGAATGCAGGCACGCATGCGCGGTTCCCTTCCCGCCTAAAGGTGCCATCTTACCTCAGTCAAATGACATAGCTAAGAACAGCACACAAAAATGAAAAAATAAACTATGTACAACTGCAAATCCAAGGGGAGGAGGGAGGGTTGTGAGGACTGATTCCTGCTGCTCCTGGAGAACACCTGTTACAGGTGAGTAACTACTCTTTCGCCAGGACCAAGCAGGAAGTCAGTCCTCACATATGGGTGACTCCCTAGCTCTGGGCTACCGAGGAACCCAGGCTGAACAAGAGTACTCCCTCTAGTCTCAGCAGCAAAGAAAGGCTTTTCAAGGACACAACCTCCACCGGTAGCCCAACAGAGGGCAGCAGGACAGGAGTTGCCTAAACCTCAAAGAGATTGCGGAGTACTGCTTGGCCAAAAGCACTGTCCCTACGGGACTCCCTCTCCAGGCAGTAATGGGCCGCAAAAGTCTGGCTTGAAGACCAAGTTGCAGCCCTGCAGATGTCTACCAAGGCCACAGAGCGGAGATGAGCCACTGAGGCAGCCATTGCCCTGACACGATGGGCCATGACCATACCCTGCAAAGGAAGGTCAGCCGCCTTGTAAGCCCAGGTGATACAGTCAGCCACCCAGATGGACAAGGTACACTTGGACACAGCCAACCCCAACTTATTGGGGTCAAAGGAAACGAAGAGCTGAGTAGCCCTTCTATGTCCTTGCGTACGGTCAAGGTAGAAGGATAAGGCCCTCCTACAGTCCAGGGTATGCAGGACTGCTTCAGCCTGGCTAGCATGAGGCCTAGGGAAGAATGTTGGAAGAACCACCTCCTGATTGATGTGGAAAGAGGAGACAACCTTAGGAAGGAACTTTGAATGAGTCCTGAGGACTACCCTGTTCCTGTAAATCCTGGTGTAAGGCCTGTCACAGACCAGGGCTTGAAGCTCACTTACTCGCCTAGCCGAGGTAAGGGCTATTAGGAAGAGTGTCTTCCAGGAGAGGAAGCGAAGTGGACAAGTAGCCATCAGCTCAAAAGGTGGGCGAATCAGCTGCTGCAAGACCACATTCAGCTCCCACTCAGGGGCAGGAGGACGGATGGGAGGCTTGAGCAAAAGCAAGCCCCTGAGAAAGCGGGACACCAAGGGGTGACCAGATAGAGACTGCCCCTCTACCAATGAGTGGTGAGCTGCTAGAGCTGAGAGGTGGACCCGAACAGAATTGGACGTAAGTCCCTGATTGGATAAGTGCAGCAAATATCAAAGCACCACTGGCACAGTACAGGAGAAAGGATCCGTAGGTGACACCACACAGAAAACCTCTTCCACTTGAGAGCATAGGTTTTCCTCGTGGACTGTTTCCTAGAGGCTAGGACAACCTCCTCAACTTCCTGAGGTAGGCCCCAGGGAGCCAAAACTACCCTTGCAGCCTCCAGGCCATCAAATTGAGAGACCTGAGATTTGGGTGCAGAAGGGAACCCTGGTCCTATGTGAGAAGGTCGGGTTGCAACCCCAGAGGCAGTGGAGGACCCACCGCCAGTTGAAGCAGAAGAGGAAACCAAGGCTGTCTCGGCCACCTGGGAACTACCAGCAGGACCGAGGCCTTGTCCTGGAGAATGTTGAATAGGGTTTGGGCCACCAAGGGCGTGGGAGGAAACGCATAGAGGAGGCCCTGAGACCAAGATATCAGAAAAGCAACCGCTGCTATCCGCAGAGGATGTGGTTGCCTGGAACAGAACTTTGGCAGCTGCTTGTTCATGGGGCTGGCAAAGAGATCTATCAAAGGGAGACCCCATTTCAGGAAGATCTTCTGAACTACTGAAGGATGGAGCTGCCACTCGTGGGGCTGCAGTATCCTGCTTAATCTGTCTGCCAGGTAGTTGTCCTGGCCTGGAAGGTACACAGCCCTGAGGAGCATGTTGTGCTTGAGGGCAAAAGAACAAAGGTCCTGAGCCTCCCGACAAAGGATCCTGGATCCAGTTCCGCCCTGTTTGTTCACATAAAACATGGCAACTTGGTTGTCTGTCTGAATCAGGACAGACTGTTGAGCCAGGGTAGGAGTGAAAGCTTTGAGTGCTAATCGAATAGCTCTGAGTTCGAGGAGATTGATCTGCTGTGCAGCTTCCCAGGGAGACCAGAGGCCCTGGGTGCACTTGCCCCGACAATGAGCTCCCCAGCCTTGCAGGGAGGCATCTGTTGTCACCACTACTGTATACCTTGGAATCTGAAAAGACACCCCTTTCAGTAGGTTGGGTGGGTGCAGCCACCAGTTGAGGGAGTGCAGAAATGGTCTGGACACTCTTATCCTGTCTCTGAGGCTGCCTGTGGCCTGTGACCACTGAGTCCGAAGGCACCACTGTGCAGGCCTCATATGGAGCCTGGCATTGGGGGTGACATGTACTGTCGAAGCCATGTGGCCAAGCAGCCTCAGGCAGAGTCTGGCGGAGACCAGGGAGCTGCTGAGAAACTGACTTGCCAAGGCCATCAACCGTCGGGCTCTGTTTTCTGGCAAGAATGCCTTTGCCAGGAGAGAGTCCAACCTTGCCCCTATGAACTCCAAGTTCTGGGAAGGGAGCAAAGTGGACTTTGCGAAGTTTATGACAAACCCCAGGCGTTGTAGAAGGGCAATGGTCCTGAGAGTGGCTTGATTGGCCTCCTGACCTGTCTGACCCCTGATAAGCCAGTAGTCCAGATAGAGGAAGACAAAGATGCCCTGATTTCTCAGGTAGGCCGCCACCACTGCTAGGCACTTTGTGAAGACTCTGGGGGCGGAGGTGAGGCCAAAAGGCAGCACTCAGTACTGATAATGGTTTCCTCCCACGATGAACCTCAGGTACTTCCTGTGGTCTGAATGAATGAGGATGTGAGTGTATGCATCCTTTAGATCTAAGGAGCATTGCCAATCTCCCTGCTGGAGGTAGGGCAGAAGGGTTCCAAGAGTAAGCATCTTGAACTTTTCTTTCACAAGGAACTTGTTGAGGTTCCTGAGGTCCAGAATGGGACGAAGGCCACCGGTCCTTTTGGGCACCAGGAAATACCTGGAGTAGAATCTGTGACCTTGCAAGTGGGGAGGCACAGGCTCCACTGCCCTGTCCACCAACAGACCCTGAAGCTCCTGACGGAGAAGGTCTGTGTGCAGAGGAGGCCTTGGAGGCTCCCCTGGAAAGTATGGGGGTGGTAGTTGGTGGAAATGGAGGGCATATCCTTTGTGGATTATCTCCAGCACCCAACTGTCCCCGGTGATAAGGGGCCACTGGTGGGCAAAGAGGGCTAGGCGACCTCCTGTGCAGGGTTGGGAGAGCAGTGGAGGAGAGGCTATGCTCAAGGAGTCAAAAACCCCCACCCTGCTGAGTGGTAGCAGGGGCCTGAGGCTTGGGGTCCTCTGCCTACGGGGCCCATTACCCTGGCCTTTGGCTTGCTGACCCTGGGGGGCAGCTTGGGCAGCCTGATATTGCGGGTACTGTTTGTAGGCAGTGCCCTTCCTCGGGTAAAAGGGCTTTTTACCTGAGCCTTTCTTTTTATGAGAAGGGGCAGAGGTCTTCCTCGAGAGCCTTGTCCGGGTGAGGTGCTCGGTCTCGAGCTGAGCGGCCTTCTCGGTCATGGGCTTGCCAAAAAGGTTTTCACCTCGGCAAGGGACATCGACCAACTTGTCCTGAACACATGGCTCGAGGTCCAATGACTGCAGCCATGCCTGGCGTCGAGCCGCGATGCCGGCTGCCGCAACTCGGGCCGAAGCCTCGAAGCCATCGTAGACGGCACGGGACATGAACTTCGAGCAGTCCCGAATCCCCGAGGCCAAGGACTTAAATCTCTGCAAGGGTTCCCCGGAGAGACCAGCAGAGAATCCGGCCAACTCCTTGGCCAGATCCCGCAAGTACATGCCCATGTACAGCTGGTAAGACTGGACACGGCAAGCAAGCATCGAGCCCTGAAAACACTTTCTACCGACGCCATCTAGATTTCGGGCCTTCCTGCCAGGAGGCACCGCGGAGTGCATCTTCTGACTCTTCAGACGATGCATGGCCGATTCCACAACCATGGAATGGTGTGGTAGCTGTGCCTTCTGAAAACCAGGGCTCTTGCGGAGCCGATAGATCGAATAGACTCACTTGCTAAGAACCGGCACCGAGGCCGGTGCCTCCCACATACGGAAGAGGAGCCGTTCCAGCATCGGAGGAACCAGGACAGTAAAGGCCTCCTTTGGAGGAGAGTCATACTGCAGTGCCTCGAGCTCTTCAGCTCGAGGTTCTTCCTCAGGATCCGCCGGAATAGCCAAGGCAGTGGCCATATACCGGATGAACTCCGAGAACCGGGTGCCCTCCGGGGGGGGGCCTACTCCGGGGCTCAGACTGCGATGAGTCCGAAGGGACGCACCGAGTCTTAAAGGTGTCAGGAGACTCCTCGTCCTCCGTCTCCCAAGCCGACTCGTCCGAGGAAGAGTCGGGGTCTGACCCCGTGGGGCCCTGGAACACCCGCCCCGACGCCGAAAGCACCGGCGTTGACGCCCTCGGTCCCAAATGGGAGGTCGAGGGGGACCGCGACCGAGGTCGACTCCGAGCCACGATGGACTCGAGTATCGGCTCGGTCTCGAAGGTCGACTTCGACGTCGATGTCCCGGTGGTCGGGGCAGATGCGCCAGACAGGCTGGCCATCAGTGCCCGCTGCTGCCCCATGAAGGCAGACATTCTGCTCTCCAAGGCTGTCATCCTGAGACTCAGCTCGGGAGCGCAGCAGCCACCGACTCGGGCCCCGGTGGCACCGGGCCCGACGTCGGCTCCCTGGGAGGAGAGTCCACGAGGACTACGGGGCTTACGTGTCCAGCAGACTCCGGCTCCACACGAGGAACTTTGGCAAGCTTCTCCGGTTCCACCGGCCCGGGGCGACGGTCAGGGGTCTTAGACCTGGCCCTTGAGGAGCCAGGGACGTCTTCCGACGACGCCCTCACAAGCCGTTTCTTCCTCTTGCGTTCCCGGTCGGGGGACCCCCTGTCCGAGGAGCTTCGACGGCGCTCGGGATCGAAATCCCGAGATGTCGAGGCCTCAGATGAGGTCTGGGCCCGGCCGGAGGCTGAGTCCGAGAAAAGCCTTTCCTTTTGCTGCTGGCGACTTCGTAGTACCTTGGAAGACATTTTTCCTCAGGCCCCGCACGACTTAGGATCGTGGTCGGGGCCCAGGCACTAAAGGCAGCAGTCGTGTGTGTCGGTGAGAGACATTAGTTTCTTACACCGATCACACTTCTTAAAACCACTGGAAGCCATCGGGGAAAAAAAAGAGTCCCCGCGAGGTCAAAAGACTGGCCTTCCAGGGAAAAAGAGAAAAAAGGGAGCGAACGCCAGCCACGAAGGGCAAAAACCGAAAAAGAGGAATCGGGCTCGATGCCGGTGTACCGAACCCGGTGGGAGGGGAACCGGCGTCGAACTGGTAGAAAAAGAGCAAAAAAATCGCTGAAAAATCTAATTTTAACCGGGAAAACTGGACACACGTCCGGTGGGCTTCACGGAAAAAAAGAGACTGAGGTAAGATGGCACCTTTAGGCGGGAAGGGAACCGTGCATGCGTGCCTGCATTCCCAAAGGCTTTCATAGAAAGCTGGGAAAATGCTCCGCTGGGGCTTCATTGGCGCCGATGACACCCATATGTTAGGACTGACTTCTTGCTTGGTCCTGGAGAAATGGCTGCTTCATGGAGCAGCTGGTTCAGGAATAGACATAAGGAGAAGCTATTTTAGAACTCTTCCTTAGTGGAATACAGGATCTGGTGTGAGAGATAAAAGTGTTGGGGCCACCTGACAATAATGATTATAACATGCTCATATTTGATTTAATAAATGGAGGGAGGACAGCAAGGATTTCCGCAGTGCTAGCATTTAACTTTCAAAAGGAAGACTATGATAAAATGAAGAAAATGGTAAAGAAAAAAAACTAAAAAGGCAGCTGCAAAGGTTAAGGGCCTGGGTGTTGTTTAAAAATACTATTTTGAAAGTCCAGAACAAATATATTCCTTTCTTAAAGGTGGAAGGTAGGCAGAACGACTGTCGGAATGATTTAAAAGTGAGATCAGAGAGCCTATTTTAGCCAAAAAGCATGAGAGACTCTTGAAAAAATTAAGACGTCATGGGGTTGGATGTATAATTCTATGCTTCTTTATTTTGTTAATTTCAAATTTTATTGTATCTTTTCAACTTTAGCCTTCCATGTTCTAGTTTCCTACATTCCATTTAATAGTTTGACGTTCACTTAATTTGTAAACTGCTTGGACTCTGAGATAAAGCGGTATTAAAAAAATCATGGGAAAGGAGATAGTGTACTACTGTGAAATGGGAATTGGTTTTAAAGATTGAAAACAGAGAGTAGGGCTGAATGGTCAATTTACTCAATGGAGAAAAGTGAATCGTGAAGTATCCCAGAGATCTGTGCTGGGCCCACTGCTTTTTAACACATTCATAAAGGTCCTGGAAATGGGAACGAGTGGGGTGAAAATCTGCAAATGACACAAAATTATTCAAAGTTGTTACAACAAAAGAGGATTGTGAAAAACTGTAAGAGGCCCTTGAGAACCTCAGAGACTGGGCGGCCAAATAGCAGATGAAATTTAATGTGGACAAGTGCAAAGTTATGTACTTAGGGAAGAATAGCCCAAACTACAGTTATTTGATGCAGGGTTCCACGTTAGGAATTCTATTCGCTCTCTCTTTGTGTGAATGTATCTGTCTCTGTCCTATGAATTATGGAGTTCTTTTCTGTTTCCTTTTATCTTTGTTTATATTGTACATCGTCCTGCTGCTTCTGTGAAGGGCAGTTAAAAAAGTTTTAACAAACACCACTTAGGAAAATAACCTGGGCATCATCGTGGATAATACACTGAATCCTCTGCCCAGCATGCAGCAGAAGCCAAGAAAGCAAAGGTAATGTAGAAATCATAAGGAAAGGAGTGGAGAATAAAACCAAGGATCTAATAATGCCTCTGTCCTGCTCCATGGTGCAATTCTGGTTGCCATATCTTAGAAAGGATATAGTAGAATTAGCCCTCACTTGGTTTGCAGCTTGTCGTGCTGTGAGGGCTTGTGTGCATCAGTGATGCTGAGGGCTAAGCTATTGGTAGTTTAACTACTGGCAGGGTCTCCCAAGATGGACAGGTCTCAGCTGAGGTGCCAGACCAAGACAAACCACCCATCTGGGCAGCAGCAGAATGGGACAGTGTTGATGGCAGAGGATGTCAGAGGATCTATGACAACGACAACAACACAAAATTTAAACTGCGCAGAGGAAAGGCCCGGCAATCTACTTCTTTATCTTGCCATGAAAACCCAATGGATAGTCACAACAAAACAAATTGCACTATAGTGCTGGAAGATGCAATCCCCAGGTCGGAAGGCACTCAACTAGCTACTGGGGAATAGCTGAAGACTTTTCAGAGTAAAGCCAGCATTTATGATGTGGTAGGATCAAAGCCCTCGGGACATCTGACTGCTGATGTAGCTGTGCATGAAATGAGAGTCAGAAGCTGTAAAGTTGTCTTACATATTGGAACATGGGACGTATGAAACATGAACCAAGGGAAGTTGGAGGTGGTCAAGAATGAAATGGAACGTGTACAACTTGATCTGTTGGGTGTCAGCGAACTGAAACGGACTGGCATCAGGCACTTTGCATCAGACGATCACATGGTCTACTATGCTGGAAATGAAAGACAAAGAAGAAATGGTGTTGCATTTATAATAAAGAAGAAACTTGCAAGAACTGTAATGAAATACAATGCAGTCAGTGAACGCTTAATCTCTGTCTACGAGGAATGCCTATCAACACAACTATAATTCAATTTGTCTACAAGGAATGCCTATCAACACAACTATAATTCAATTTGTCTACGAGGAATGCCTATCAACACAACTATAATGCCTATCAATTCAACTATAATTTGTCTACGAGGAATGCCTATCAACACAACTATATGCCCCAACAGCAGCTGAAGAAGAGAATGAAATTGATGAATTCTATGAACAAGTACAAACTGAAACTGACAGAACATACAATCAGGATATCCTGATAGTCATGGATAACTGGAACACAAACGTTGGCAACAAAGAAGAAGGCAAAGTGGCTGGAAAATAGGGACTTGGCAACAGAAATGAAGCTGGAGAAAGACTGACAGAATTTTGCAAGACAATCTATTCATCTCATACACCTTCTTCCAGCAATACAAGCAGTGACTGTACACATGGACTTCACCCAATGGATTGTACAAAAATCAAATTGACTACCATCTGTGGAAGTCAACGATGGAAAAGCTCTATAACATCAACAAAGACAAAACCTGGAGATGACTGTGGTACAGATCACCAGCTACTAGTGCGCAAACTCAAGCTAAATTTGAAAAAGAGCAAACCACTCATAAATGCAGCAAAATATGACCTTGAGAATATACCACTGGAATTTAAAGACTGTCTACAAAATTGATTTGCTGCTTTAGAAACAAATGACAGAGCTCCAGAAGAATTATGGAATGACATCAAGAAGGTTGTGTTGGAAGAAAACGAGAAGTCTCTACAAAAGATGAAAAAGCAAAAATGGCCAAAATGGATGATGGCAGAAACTCTGAAATTGCCCAGAAACACAGAGAAGCTAAAGCCAGAGGAGAAAGAAAGACAATCGCAGAACTCAACAGAAATTTCCAAAGTGCAGAAAGACAGGACAAGTAAAAGTACAATGACACATGCAAGGAAAAAGAAGCAAAAACTATTAGAGGAAGAACAAGATCATCTTTCCTAAAGCTACGAGAGTTAAAGAAAAAATTCCAGCCTTGAAATGGAATGTTAAAAGATGCTCAAGGTTCTGTGTTGAATGATACTAAGAACAAGAAAAGGTGGAAAGAATATACAGACTTTTTATATGATAAAGATCAAGTGGACCAACAGCCATTTCAACCTGTACCTTATGATCTGAAACCACTGGTGATGAAAGAAGAAGTTGAAGCAGCATTGAAAGCCTTATCAAAGAACAAAGCACCAGGCATTGATGGCATTCCCATAGACGTATTACAGCAATCTGATGCAGCTGTTACTGTACTTACAAGGCTCTGCCAAGAAATGAAGAAATGTAAGGAGTGGAGGAGTGGCCTAGTGGTTGAGGCAAGGTACTTCAGGCCAGAAGGTCGGGGGTTCAAATCCCACTAGAGGACAGCAACCTTGGGCCGGAAGGACTGGGGTTTCTGGTCCCACAGGTGCTCCTTGTGGTCCTGGGCAAGCCACTTAACCCTCCATAGCCCATGTTCCCTGTAAAATAGTTATCTCCAAGTTATAATGCCCTGTTCAATGTAATTTCAGTTTGTTCAATGTAAACCGCACTGATGCAGAATAGCGCGGTATATAAGAGAATGTAAATAAAAGAAAATAAATAAAATAAAAGAAATTTGGAAGACATCATCATGGCCAACTGATTGGAAAAGATCTGTGCTTATACCAATGCTACAGAAAGGTGATCCAACTGACTGTGGAAATTATCGCACAATCGCTCTGATCCCACATGCCAGCAAGATTCTACTGAAGATTATTCAACAGAGACTACAACCATACCTGAAACAAGAACTACCTAAAGTGCAAGCGGGGTTCAGGAAAGGGCGAGGAATGAGAGACATAATCGCGGATATGAGATGGATCCTTGAAAAGACTAAAGAATACCAAAAGGATATCTATTTGTGCTTTATCGACTATAACAAGGCTTTTGACTGTGTAAACCATGAGAAACTCTGGGCCACATTAAGAAGCATGGGTAAATACAGAACACCGGATCGTTCTCTTGCACGATTTGTACACTGATCAAGAAGCAACAGTACGAACGGAACAAGGAGAAACAGAATGGTTTAAAATAAGCTAAGGTGTAAGACAAGGCTGCATACTTTCCCCTTACCTGTTTAATATATATGCAGAATAAATCATCAGAGAAGCCATGGTATTTTCAATAACATCATATAGATGTGAAAGCTGGACAGTGAAGAAGATAGGAAGAAAATTGATGCCTTTAAATTATGGTGCTGGCGGCGAAAGCACGGTTACTTACCTGTAACAGGTGATCTCTGGGAACAGCAGGAATAAGTCTTCACATATGGGTACATCGGTACCGACGGAGTCTGCGCGGGAACGCTCCCCAGCGTCCAATTAGAACGCTTTTGGGAGCATCCCACCACGCCTGCGTGCTGCCTTCCCGCCTTTCCCAACTGCCTCTCCTCAGTTAAGTTTTAAAGCTGAGACAAAGAGAGAGAGAGGGGAAAGATAGAGATAGAGAGATACAACTCCTAGGGGAGGTGGGTGGGTTGTGAAGACTTATTCCTGCTATTCCCAGAGATCACCTGTTACAGGTAAGTAACTGTGCTATCTCCAGGAACAAGCAGGAATGAGTCTTCACATATGGGGACTCCCAAGCTAAGATGTCGGGAGGAGTCCCAGCATGTTGCGAATCTGAGAGCTATGCTATTTCACCGAAACCCCAGGCATCCTAGGGATGGAGGGTAGGAGTTGAACTAAAAAGATGTGCTGTGGAACAGCTGGACCAAACAGGATGCCTAGATAGGAATCTCTGTGCAGGTGATATTTAGTGGTAATATTGAAGAGCAATAAACCAATGTGGACCTCACCTGGTGACATTGTAAAAGGGTAAATAGAGGTTCATGTGGATATGAACCAACAGGATATCCCCAGGGAGTACCTCAATGTAAGGAGAGGTAAAACTGTGCAAAAAACAGGTTGAGGTTAGAACCCTTAGGGTGAGAAGAAACAATCCCAGTGGAACTGGGGTAGTTCAATGAGGTAGGACTTAGCGGAAAACGCAGAAGTCTCTATTAAATAAAACTGAAGCTCTTTTGACTTTAAGAGACATAGTTCTTGTAGGAGAAGGGAGCTTCGAAGATCCCTATATCCGATAACAAAGAAGGACAGCCTTCCATTTTTGAAGATTCAGAAAAGATCCCTCCTAACTGGCAAGGAAAGTCTATGGAGGGCTTCAGGTGTACCTAAACTGAAGGTCATGGTACAAGAACTCCTCAACTACCACAGGAAGTGGTTGATTATGGAGAATCCTAAGTATGCTGGGACAGCATGGAAGGGATAGAGGGTATCTGTCAGGACCGTAGGGGAAGTATATATATATATATATATATAGGCAGACAGACAGAAAAACATATATAGCCATATATCTACCCACTATCATATATTGCAATACCTATATACATAGATAGGTAAATACAGATATATACCCTATATATGTGTGTATGTATATATGTGTGTGTGTGTGTGTATATATGTGTGTGTGTGTATATATATATATATATATATATATATATATATCTGTGTGTGTGTGTGTGTATATATGTGTGTGTGTGTATATATATATATATGTGTGTGTGTATATGTGTGTGTATATATGTGTGTGTATATATGTGTATGTGTATATATGTGTGTATGTGTATATATATATATATATATATATATGTGTGTGTATATATATATATATATATATATGTGTGTGTGTGTGTGTATATATATATAGGCACAGATGCAGATGTCCATATACATGTAAACATATATATATATATAAATATATATGTATGTATACATACCCATGTCTGTACATAGGGTATGTGGAGAGAGAAAGATTTATCTAGCAACAAGAAGGGGTGTGCCTGCTTGAGAAGAATCCATTAAAAGAATCTATTAAAAGAATCCATATTTCCTGGTTATGGGTAGGAAGCCAAGGGAGTTCTTTCACTGGCAAGATAAGTCTAGAGTCTTCTAAGAACTCTAGCCCTTGAATAACCGGGAATGGAGACCTACCTGGATAATGCAGAGGAGGTTTTCAATCTGCAGACAGTAAGTCTGAATCCTTCCGTAACTCCAGCAGCTAGCTGGAGAAAAAGATGCAATGAAATAAATATATCACATTTACCCTTGATGAGGGTACAAAGGGTATGGTGCATTACTGTGCTCAACATGGATCACGCATTGAGGATGGAAGGAAAAAACCCAGACAGAGATGGTCTAAACTGGAAGAAAAAACATCTCTGGTGAAGGGGTCCCCTGGAGATGTGAAGCAAACCAGGGAATTGGATAATTCTTTAGGTCTTCCCTGAATTAAAGGCCTGTGACCTTTATTTAAGAAGCCTTTAATGGAAATGGTAAGGGCAGGGAGAACCCAGTAGGCCTGACTAGGTAAAGCCCTTCCTAACCATCTGACAATATGTGCTCTCTAACAAGGCCCCATAGTGTAGAGCTGCTCCGTAGAGATGCAGAGAGCATGTTGCAGGTTAATCAGAAGAAAACTGGTGTTTAAGAGCCAGTAGGTATCATGGACTATTCCACCAAGCCCAAAGATTGGGGAAGGCTAAGGATAGAAAGTAAGGTGATGTGCCTGCAACAATAGCCAGAAAAGGTTCTTAAACCATCTGGGATCTGGTGGTAAGGCCAGAAACAATTGAAATGGGAGGACAAGCTTTGGCTGCTTGGTCAGCAAGTTAGTGGTCTAACCAGTAAGAGCCCCTGCAATTCTAACTACTGATAGGGCAGCAGTAGTCCCAAGATTGGGAAAGAAATACAGACCTAAGTAGGAGTGGTGAGATTCCGCTATTGTCTGAGAAGCTGCCAGGAAAAATAAGAATGCAAGGGGGAGACAACTCTGAAAGAAAACTTAGGGGCTTATGGAAAAGCCCTCAAAGTGGTATCACTCCTACAGACCAAATGTCTTAGGAAGAGTGGCAGAGTTGAAAAGACGACTGACTATGGAGTAAATCTTCGATAAGTAGTATGAGAGATGCTGATACAGGAGAAAAGTCAAAGGTAAAGGCAAACCTTATTGACAGCTGTTACTCCTCTGTGTAGTTCAGAGGACGAGGAGTAACTGTACTACTTGTAAAGCATACTCATTTTAAGAAGCTCATTGAGCTAATAGTCAGAATGTCTCTTTGAGAGGGACATGTAAATTTTTGGATGGAACCGATGTAGATGCTTGTAGAGGTAAGAAGCAAACTACAGGATCTAAACCTCAAAGAGGAAAAAGGATTCAGGGAAGAGTATATCAGCAACCTCGTGGCTGCTGGGTTTGCTGAACCCGTTGAGGTTGTGGTTTCCTGAGCCTGGCTGGTTGATTCCCCTGCCTAGAAGCCTCTGTATGATGGGTATTAGATGGATAAAACCTTCTCCCATTAAGGGAACAAAGCTTAGTAGTAGATTTTCTACAAACTGGGATAGAGGAAGGCAAAGACAAGCCTTGTAAAGCAATAGTGTCAGTGGTTAACTGAGCAGCCTGAAGTAAAGTCTCTTTATTAAAGAGATTCTCTCCAGTGCAAGGAGCATTTCCCAGTTTATCTTGTACAGATTTGTCCAAGTCTGAAGCTTGGAGCCAGGCTCCATGTCGTGCTCCTTTGGCTATAGCAGAAGTTCTGCTAACAGACTCGAAAGAGTCTAGGGAGGCACGAGTAAGGAACTTAGAAATATTTTGAGCATGATTGACTAACATAGAAAAATCTGCTCTTTTAGGCTCTTGGAGGAAAGGGGTCAAAAACAATAAATCTTTTGTGACCTCCTCAAGAGATAATCCCATATAGAAAATATATGAAAGGATTCTTGCTGAAAGCATGGATGCCTGGAAAGTTTGACGTCCAAAGGCATCTAAAGTCTTAGCCTCACGACCTGGCGGATAAGAAGAGTATTTCTTAGTACTCTTAACACGCCTCATTGCTGATTCTACAACCAGAGAATGATGAGGGAGCTGAGGCTTTTGAAAACCTGGAGAAGGAGGCACCTTGTATAGAAGATCAGTTGCCCTAGAAGGTGGGGATATCGTTAAAGGAGTTTCCCACGTTCTAAATAGGAGATCCTGGAAGGTCTGATGCAAAGGAAGCATAATGACTTCCTTTGGATTGCAGGGGATCTGTATAGGTTGTGGATCCCCTGGTGCAGGGTCTTGACCAGGTATAGGAATGGCAAGTAACTTAGCCAGGTCAAGCAGAAAAGCTTGAAAAGAAATCTCCCCAGAGGGGAGTCCTCGAGGAAAAGGAGGAAGAACTAGATCTGTTGAAGAACTAGCTCTAGCACCCATCCGCTCATTCAGATTCTGTAGAATAGAAGATCTGGAGGGGTGGAGCATCGGATTAGCTTTGAAAGATAGTTGTCGGTACCGCTGAACACCGGTACCACAACTCGTCGGTAGCAAGTCATCCATGCTACGGATCAATTCCAAACTCGGTATGGAAGGAAGCGAGCCGGGTGAAAGGAGCATGGGAGGTACCGACACCGATGTTGATGTCGATACCGGTACCGTCGGTGACACCGATATATGAAGATCAGTCTGTCATGGCACTATCGGTACCGTGGAAACCGAATGTGGCAGACCTTGATCATCGGTGGAATGTCTACGGTACCGTCTGAAGTCGGTACCGAGACGAGTCGGTACCCAGTCATCCAGACTAGAGATAGATTCTAGACTCGGCATCGAAAGAAGCGTGTCTATCGATGCATATCTGGAGGGTACCGACGTGGATACCAGCATCAGTACTGGGACCGATGTGGGAAGACCGGTCGGTAGCGGCTCTAGCAGCACCGAGGATACCGAGAGCGCTCGACTGCGATCATCGGTGTGGAATGTTTCATCTAGCACCATTGCCGATGCCGGGGTACTGGCACCGCTCAAAGCGGATACCACCACCGGACATGGCTCAGGCATGTTCACCGAGGTGAAAACCCCGGGAACAGCCTGAAACCCCATTAGTGCTTTGGAGACAGAAGTCTCCCGCTGGGGTTTTAAAGCCAAAATGTCCTCGGGGGCAAGCCCAAAGGCATCTCTATGAAGTACATGAGATCTACCACCCGAGGACTGGCTAGTCTTTACAGACTTTTGTTTGGTTACCTGATCCTGCGAAAAAGAAGATGGAGCTGGTACCCTCAGGAGAGAAGGGAACGGCGTATAGAGTTGAGCTCGATGGTGAAAACTTCTTGGAGAAATAGTAGTGCAGGAGGGACAGTCCAGCGGATTGTGTTCAGGTCCCAAACATAGAAGTCACCAATTATGGGTGTCCAAAAGTAATTTGGTAGTGCCACAGTTAAAACACTTTCTATTGGCTAGAACTTCCATGAGGGAAAAAGGAGAGGCCTAGCAGGCCGAAGCCTGTCAGGCACTAAGTAGGAAAAACTTTCCTACAGAAAGAAATATTTGTCAAAGAAAAGAAGAAGAAAACACTGGCGGTACCGGTGCGTCGAGGGAAGGTAGACGCGACCACAATAAAAAACAAAAAATAAAGGAGAATTTTCTGCGGTGACAGGAGGACGTCCTGCCGGCTCCACGGAAAAACGAAAACTGAGGAGAGACAGTTGGGAAAGACGGGAAGGCAGCACGCAGGCGTGGTGGGATGCTCCCAAAAGCGTTCTTTTTTTTTTTTTTTTTCCAAAAGCGTTCTAATGGGACGCTGGGGAGCGTTCCTGCGCAGACTCTGTCGGTACCGACGTACCCATATGTGAAGACTCATTCCTGCTTGTTCCTAGAAATTACTATGTATACCATGGACTGCCCGAGGAACAAACCAGTCAGTACTAGAGGAGATCAAACCTAAGCTTTCTTTAGAAGCTCAGATAACAAGACTTTGACTTTCATACTTTGGACACATCATGCGAAGAGAGAGATCATTAGAGAAAGACATCATGCTTGGAAAAATAGAAGGTCAACACAAAAGAGGAAGGCCAGCAATGAGATGGACTGATACAATAAGAGCAGCCTGATACAACAATGAGCCGCCTGAATGAAGACTGAACACAATTTAGGACAACTATCCAGAGGGTCGCCATGAGTAGAGATGGCTGACAGGAGGTATGATGGAGGTCTATAAAATGAGTGGAGTGGAACGGGTAAACAGAGAGATTGTTTACTCCTTCAAAAAGTAGAAAGACTAGGGGACATGCAATGAGGCTACAACGTAGCACATTAAAGACTAATCGGGAAAAATATTTTTTTACTCAATGCATAATCATACTCTGGAATTCCGTTGCCTGGAGGATGTAGTAAAAGCTGTTAGTGTAGCTGAGTTTAAAATAGGTTTGAACAAGTTCCTGGAGAAAAAGTCCACAAACCATTATTAAAGTAGACTGGGGAAATCCCCTGCTTTTCCCTGGGAAACGCAGCATGGAATCAGTCTGTATTTTGGGAATCTTAAAGGGACTTGTGACCTGGATTGGCCACTGTTGGAGAGATACTTGATGGACCTTTCGCCTGACCCAGTATGGCATAACTTATATTCTTATGTTATATAAGACTGTTATGTTATGTTATATAAAGACTGTACATTAACAGGTTCATGTTTTGGATTTAACTGTGTTGAAGATTCAGAGAAGAACGAAGAGACAAGAGATTTACAGAGAACACTTGTTCAAGACATGTTACTGTAAACCAAATTGGAAACCTGGAAAATTATGTAAGAATGTATTCTTTCCTTCTAATTAAGATATATCTATAGCAAAGATGTTTAAGCGATATTTGCTTGAAGTTCCTAAGATTCCTGCCCAAGTAGTGCCTCCTGTGCTGAAAGCATAGTTACTCACCTGCAACAGGTGTTCTCCATGGACAGCAGGAATGAGTCCTCACTTATGGGGTGATGTCGTCACCGATGGAGCCCGCACGGAGTAATTCTCCAGCTTTCAAAGAAAGCCTTTGGGATTGCTACCGTGGTCCTCTTCCCGCCCAGGGTGCCATCTTGCTCAGTATGTCCCTTAACGCGAGGGGCTGGCAAGGGAAGGACAAAAATTCAGCAACTCATCAGGGGAGGTGGGAGGGTAGTGAGGACCGATTCCTGCTGTCCCTGGAGAACACCTGTTACTGGTGAGTAACTATGCTTTCTCCAGGAACAAGCATGAAGTCAGTCCTCACTTATGGGACTCCCTAGCTACAGGCTACCGAACCTGTAACCAAAAAACACCTCTGCAAGGCCGTAAGCAGAAGCTGAAGTCCAAAGGAGCCCGAGTCCTCGGGCGAAGCTCTCAGTAGCCGTGAAGAAGGGTCGGAGGGCAGGAGTTGCTTATACCCCAAACAAGTTATGGAGTCAGCCTGGCCGAAGGTGCTGCCCCGGCGGGACTCCTTCTCCAGGCAATAGTGGGCAGCGAAGGTGTCCATGGAAGACCAGGTCACCGCCCGGCAGATGTCCATCAGAGGCATGGAGCACAGGGAGGCCGCTTTGGCTCGGACCCCATGTGCGGTGACTCGATGATCCAGCGGGACACCCACCTTCGCATGTGCAAAAGCGATGCAGACTTCCACCCAAACCGAGAGGGTGCGCTTAGTGACTGCTTGCCCTGGTCTATTGGGATCGTGGGTCATGAAAAGCTTGTCAGACTTGTGATGAGTCTGGGTAAGCTGCAAATAAAAGGCGAGGGCCCGTTTGCAGTCAAGAGTGTGGAGAGCCATCGATGCCTGGTCGGCGTGGGGCCTCGGGAAGAAAGTCGGCAGCACTCTCTCTTGGTTGAGATAGAAGTCCAAAACAACCTTAGGCAGGAATTTAAAGTGGGTAAGGAGGACCACCCTGTTCTGATAAAACCTGGTGTAAGGGGCACCAGCCATGAGAGCCTGGAGCTCGCTGACTTGGCGGGCCGAGGTTAGTGCCACCAGGAAGGTCACCTTCCAGGACAGGTGCTGGAGCGAACACGTCACCATTGGCTCGAAGGGTGGATGAGTACCACATTTAAGTCCCATTCCGCCAGAGGGGGATGGATGGGCGGCTTGGATAGCAGAAGACCCCGCATGAAGCAGGAGACTAACAGCTGCCCCGAGAAGGGTTTTCTATCGATAGGGAGATGATTAGCAGAGATGGCACTCAAATGAACTCTGACAGAGTTCGACTTCAGCCCTTCCCTTGAGAGGTGGAGGAGGTACTGGAGAACCCACCGAACAGGACACAAGGGGTCGATCTGGTGTTCTGAGCACCAAGCGGAGAAGCGTTTCCACTTAAAGGTGTAAGTCTGCCTAGTGGAGTCCTTCCTAGAGGTGAGGAGGATTTCCTCGACCTACTCCGGAAGGGCCAGAGAGGCTAAAGAGACCCGTTCAGCAGCCAGGCCGTGAGGGATAGGGAGGTTAGGTTTGGGTGCAGCATCTGACCCTCCTCCTGCGTTAGCAGATCCCTGGCAGAGCCCAGGGGAACCGGAGGCTCCGTCGACAGCCGGAGCAGGAGCAGAAACCAAGGCTGCTGAGGCCACGAGGGAGTCATAAGAATCAATGATGTCCCATCACGTTGAGCCTTGAAGAGCATCCTCACAATGAGGGGGAAGGGAGGGAATGCATAGAGGAGACTGGAGGATCAGTCCAGGAGAAATGCATCAGGGCTCTCCCTGCTCAGGTGCGGCACCGGGCCATAAAAGTGGGGAAGCTGCATGTTCTGGGGGCTGGCAAAGTGGTCTATCGCTGGATTCCCCCAGCGGAGAAACAGCCAGTCTGCTACTCTGGGATCTAGCCACCATTCATGGGGTGAAGTATTCTGCTGAGTCTGTCCGCCAGGCCCTTCTCCTGACCCGGGAGGTGCGTCGCTCTGAGGGACATCCTCTGTCGGGCAGCGAAAGAACAGATAAGGACCGCTTCCCGGCAGAGGGAGCGCGATCCCATGCTCCCCCTCCTTGTTGATGTAGAACATCGCTACACGGTTGTCGGTCTGTACTAGAACAGACTTCCCGCTGAGGTGTTCTTCGAAGGCCCTCAGGGCCCACCGAATGGCCCGGAGTTCGAGAAGGTTTATCTGCTTCTGAGACTCCTCGGGTGACCATAGCCCCTGCGTGCAGAGAGGTCCGCAGTGGGCTCCCCACCCTAACAGGGAAGCGGCTGTTGTCAGCATCACATCGTGCCATGGGGCCTTAAAGGGTAATCCCTGCAGGAGGTTGCAGGGGTTTTTCCACCAGCTCAGGGACAAGCGGAGGTCAGGAAGAACCATGACGGGATCCCTGAGGTGTCTGAGGGACTGGCTCCATTGGACACAGACACCACTGAGCCATCTGCATGTGCAAGTGGGTGTGAGGAACCACATGTACAGTTGAGGCCATGTGGCCCAGGAGACATAGCATGGACTGAGCAGTGACCTGGTGAGTACTTTGGACGAGCCATCAGATTTCGGAGACGGGTGGCATGATCCACCGACAAGACGGCAATCACCTGCACCGGCTCGAGGTGAGACTTCAGGTAGTTGACCAAGAACCCCAAGCTCTCCAAGAGGAGGACAGTGCGTGACATCGCTCACCGAGCCTCCTCGGCCGAGGAGCCCGTAACGAGACAGTCATCGAGGTAGGGAAAGACCAGCATGCCCTGGCGTCAAAGTTAAGCGGCCACCATGATGAGGCACTTTGTGAAGACCCGTGGGGCAGATGCAAGACCGAAGCTGAGAACCCTGTACTAGAAGTGCTCTCCCTGCACCCTGAAACACAGATACTGCCTGTGTTGGGGGTGGATTAAGATTGAAGGGAAGTTGGCTGATAGGTATGTCTAGTATGGCTGCTTCCTTGCCTGAGGCTGTAATACATTATGATGGCACGGAAGAAAAACATGTGGGCTAAGGAATGAGTACCCACAGCCCAGCACAACAAGAGTAAAGCCAGAGGGAACCATATTCCGAGCAGAAATGCAGAGAAAATGGACCCAGCTAAGAAAAGACAGGTCAGGCCTGAACAGATTGAACAGGCCTGAGCAAGTTGGGCAAGCCTGGACAAGTTAAATAGACCAAACAAAGCTGGTGATACAAAGTGCTCATGAGCCCTGAAGACTACAGTGCCGAAAACTACAGTGATTAATGAAACGAAGGGAATGGCAGGGTGTAGCCAGAATGACTCAACACTAGCAAGAATAAAAGCCATTAATATGCTAATAAGGGTAGATCCCATGAAAAGAGCCTTTGCCCCAAAGGAAAGAGGCCTCTGCAGACTTTTTGCACACGGCCCTCCTTTATCCCAAAGGAAAGAGGCCTCTGCAGGCCCTACAGCCTTTTACAGACAGTACAGCAACCTTTGCAAACGGAACAAAACTTTTGTGCAGGAGTTGCTACAGAGGGTATAGGGTATATAAGGATGCAATTACAGAGCTCAGGGCAGCCTTCTCTGTCTCATCACTGTGGAGATAGGGAACGCTGCTTGTACTCAGATCCCTCAGATAGACACTTGTGTATCTGTGCTTACAGCTTTTGCTTGTGCCAAATAAAACAATTATTTTTGCTGACAAATAATTGTGATCTGAGTTCTTTTATTTTTCTGGTGTACGACTCCCATGTGCCCAGGCAATTGGTAATATTGGTAATATTTGAGGAACTTTTGTGGGGAAACCAGGCCCACAATTGGTGCCTGAAACCCGGCCTCCTGAGTTTTAGAACTCCTAAATTTTTTCTAAATTGTCCAAGGATTCCTTTAACTGCAGTTTTGGCTTGCCTGCATTTTTGTCAGAGAGGATACCTCCTGTTTTAAATTGCGCAAAAAACAGGAGATGTGGATACCATCCTAATAGAGGATGAGGATTCCTTCTGCCGGTCCAGAAGATGAGGATTCCTCCTGCCGGGTTCAGGAGATGAGAATACCGTCCTGAGGGACGAAGAGAGCTCTGTGGATGCCCTAGGAAGACTCCAGCGGTGAGTATTGCTGCGTTACCTGCCTACAAGCAAGGACAGAAGATTTACCCAGGTTCGATTGGTGGGTGAGTAACAAATTTACATTTATGAATATGCATTTTATATAGTTAATGTGCTGTTATGTAGAAACTGTTAGAGTGTCTCTGTAAATGTTAAGAGTGTCTCTGTGTCTAGTTGTAATATTAGGGAAAGAAAGTTTGAAAGTTTGCCCAGACATTAGGTCTTTTAATCTCAAGGATTGATTGGTGTATGTTTGAGACTGTACGTATCATTGATACGAAGTGAGTGTGTGTCCCTATCCACGTTTCCATACCCCCACGAGGGGATTGGCTGGGTTTGGATGAAGCGTAAAGATTGCGTGCTTGTGTACATCCTGGATTTCATAGCTTTGCACCTCTGTAAATAAAGAGGTTTGATTCTCTATCTATAAAAGCAAAGTTACACGCACCTCTGTAGATAAAGAGGTTCGATCTTTTATCGGTAAAAGGCGTAGTTATTAACAAATTGCCCCTGTCCCCGAACAGTGAAAACACCAGGTCTACACAGACTATAGGAATAGGGACAGTTTAGAAAATGTTTAAAAAGGAAATCCAAGAAGGGGGTAAATAATGAAAAAGGGACTGAATCCGGCCCCAACCCCATAGCTTCTCCTCTAACCTCTGTAAATAAAGAGGAAAGGGACTGTTCCCTGTAAATAAAAGGGAAATAGGGGGACTCTCCTGTAGATAACGGGGAACAGGGTTTACTGTATATAGACTGTTGTACTAGTATAGAAGTGAAGGAAGACAATTGCTTTATTTAATGCATATCCAGTTTCATTACTATGTTTCATGCATAATCAATAGTCAAAGAACCAAATTTTGATCATGCCTCTCAGCAGTGGGTAAGGGGTAGTTGAGGCTGCTGAGATGGGGGTGCTTGAGGCTGTTGAGACGGTTTGCATGGCTACAGAAAGATACTGGGAGATCAGGGAGGAGTTGTTCTTCTAGCAGATGAATGGAGACCCATTAGAGAGGACAAAAGGACAATTCACCTAGGAGTCTTTCTCCTAGCAAACAAATGGAAATCCATTAAAGAGGACAAAAAGAACAATTCACCTAGCCTCCAAACAATCCTCTTGTCATCAATTTTACTTGTAGAATTTTGAGCTTCTAAAGCCATGGGGGGTGTCTCCCTTGAGCATCCTCAGATGTCTGACCAACATCTTGATTGTGTAAGGCTGGGAGCAAACAAAGGCTGGAGAAGGACTGGTCAAATTACTTTTAGCAAAGATGTATGGGGTGGAGAATATCTGTAGGGCAAAGCTCATGTGTGAGAACTAGCTGTTGCTTTTCAGAACTACCCAAGGGGGAGAGTTTAGTGAAATTTATCAAGGAAACCTCCTTATTCCAATCAGATAGGCTGCTAGCTGCTATACTTAAAGACTAATAGTCTTGTGTTTAAATGTTTTAATCTACAGTAAATATTGTTTTTCTTTCATTGCTGGCTGTTCATTGCCAAATGCCCCTAGATGCTAGATCAAACAACAAGGCATGAAACTAAGGAAACCGTTTCTGTTTTCCTTTGACCTTAAAAGTAGAGGTTAAGAGCTCTGACAGGACAATGGGGCATTCTGAGCCAGTAGTTACCAGATTGCAATTTGTGTGAATAAAAAAGGTAATCCAGCTTGAATTTTATCTCTGGTACATATGTTTGGTTTTGACTGCATATACAAAATTAAAAGTAAAAAGGGATTTTATATACTGTGGCAAGCACCTCAGAGGGTTTTCAGATCAGTTTGATGCCAGTCTCAGGTATTATTAGGTTTTAAATTAAATGTGAAAAGTACATTTTGGTTAAAAATATAAAAGGGAAGTGTTTGCATTCCAGATATCCACCAACATTTTCATGCAAAAGTATCAGTTTCATCATTTGAATGCCTGTTTTCTGAACTGTAAGATTTAAGGTAATTACTTTGCATTGTTAAGTTCAGTGCTGATCACTGCTGAACAGGACAGTGGCACCATGGGTGCTAATTACACTGATCTTTCCAGTTTTCAAATTTGGTGGAGAGATGGAACTGAGTTCCCAGAAAATATGGAAATATTTGTAAAATTATTTGCAGATATAACGATAACATTGACTTGAGTTGATTGGACAGGGCCAAATCTTGCTTGTCAGCAATGGTCCAGGAGAGGTTTGAGAAAAAGAATGAGAGAAAGAAACAATACTAATTTTTTAACAATTGTTTGATGTTCTTAGCAGCCTTGCCAAATAAGGATACATTAGTATGGTATAAAAAACATGAAAAGGACCTAGGTATGTAGTTGGTGGAATGATGCAAGTGATAAAAAGTGTTGTGAGGGATGAAGTGGGATATTAAGAGGAAGGACTCTGATGGAAATTAAATTGATGAAGTTAATTTAATGTGATGTATCTGCTCAATGAATATCAACTATGCCGCCTCCAGAATTTTCAATTTAGAAATTCATCTAAGCCCCGACACATACTCCAATTTGAAATAGACACCTGGAGACAGGCTGGGTGCACCTTGCACCCTGATGAGCTTTGGAAAACCCACACTGGCCATGTGGTACTTCCAGATGCTTTTTTGCCTCCTTTTTGCCTCTGTATGTCCTGGCCAGGCATGCATGGGCAAAGGGGGATGATTTGATGACAAATTCTCACAAAAATTTGTATAATTCTAAAAAAAACCAAAAAAACTTGCCAAAAAAAAAATCGCAGAACACGTGTGTGCAATTTGTCTCATCTGTAAACATGTAAAGGTCAGTCAAGGGCATAATGGAATATTCACTACCAGCAAATGAATCTCCAGTGATAGAGAGACAAGGAATTAATCAAACTGCCAGATAAAAATTGACACCATACGAGACAGTTACTAGTAGACCATTGAAAGTTTATACAGCAATATTTGTAGGATGTGATCTTGGTAAATGTGGAGGAAGTTAAGTTTATCTCATTGCAAAATCTAATCTAGAATGTTTAGTCTTTTCATTTAATATTGGTTGCTGCTTTTCTGAATGAGGCTTGGAGCCATGTCACCAATTGCAATCCAGAGATTCCAGCAGAGGAACTTGGCCATAATCCAGATGTAACAGACCATCCCAAGAACTCTGAACTACACACCGCAGAAATGTGTGAAGGAGTCCCTACCTGGATCCGTGCGTCACATTGAAAAAGGGACAAAATATTTGCCTATGAGAATGAGAGGTCCGAATTTTGAGAGAAACAGAACTTAAACTTCAGAGAAAGGTGAAGCACACTGCGAGGTCCTGAGGAACTGCTGAGAGGCAGGACCAAATTGTCTGAGAATGGGAAGAGGACTATTGGACTGATTGGGGGCTTTTGTGAATGATTGTATTGTTATCCTTTTATTATTGTTTTCTTAGAAAGTAACTGAAATCTACAAGCCACTTGGGCTTCAGCAATTGCAATACCCACACCAGCTCAAGTTTTGCTGTACTATTCTCACAGCTTTATTTATCACATTATTAAGCACTGCTGCTTTTGACATACTTTCATGTTATGTGTTTTCAATATCATTGGGTTGCTGCAAGAAAATGATATTACAAAAGTATCAATACAATGTATGTTGCCTCTAGAGAGCATTATGAAAAATTGCCCTTTGATGACCCCTCTCTGTCTCAAATGGTTGTTGTCCATTGCCCTTAGTGGGATTACCCTTGCCCCATTCACAAGAAAAGGAAAAGAAAAATTGGGGAATGAAGGGAAATTGGCTGATAGGTATGTCTAGTATGGCTGCATCCTTGCCTGAGGCTGTAATACATTATGATGGCACGGAAGAAAAACATGTGGGCTAAGGAATGAGTACCCAGAGCCCAGCACAACAAGAGTAAAGCCAGAGGGAACCATATTCTGAGCAGAAGTGCACAGAAAATGGACCCAGCTAAGAAAAGCTAAGAAAATACAGGTCAAGCCTGAACAGATTGAACAGGCCTGAGCAAGTTGGGCAAGCCTGGACAAGTTAAACAGGCCAAACAAAGCTGGTGATACAAAGTGCTCATAAGCCCTGAAGACTACAGTGCTGAAAACTACAGTGATTAATGAAACAAAGGGAATGGCAGGGTGCAGCCAGAATGACAACACTAGCAAGAATAAAAGCCATTAATATGCTAATAAGGGTGGATCCCATGGAAAGAGCCTTTGCCCCAAAGGAAAGAGGCCTCTGCAGACTTTTTGCACACGGCCCTCCTTTATCCCAAAGGAAAGAGGCCTCTGCAGGCCCTACAGCCTTTTACAGACAGTACAGCAACCTTTGCACACGGAACAAAACTTTTGTGCAGGAGTTGCTACAGAGGGTATAGGGTATATAAGGATGCAATTACAGAGCTCAGGGCGGTCTTCTCTGTCTCATCACTGTGGAGATAGGGAACGCTGCCTGTACTCAGATCCCTCAGCTTTTGCTTGTGCCAAATAAAACAATTATTTTTGCTGACAAATAATTGTGATCTGAGTTCTTTTATTTTCCTGGTGTACGACTCCCATGTGCCCAGGCAATTGGTAATATTGGTGATATCTGAGGAACTTTTGTGGGGAAACCAGGCCCACAAGGTGTAGGCATAAGCGTCCTTTAGATCCAAGGAGCATAGCCAGTTGCCCTGCCGAAGGAAGGGCAGCAGCACGCCAAGGGATAACATCTTGAATTTCTCCCGCACCAGGAACTTGTTCAGCCTGTGAAGGTCGAGGATGGGCCGCAGACCCCCCTCCCCCCCCCCCCTGTCTTTTTCGGGACAAGGAAGTACCGGGAATAGAAGCCCCTTCCACGAAGATGGGGAGGGACCTTCTTGACTGCCCGCTGGGCGAGGAGAGAGTGCAAGTCCCACTGCAGTAGAAGCTGGTGTGCGGGGAGTCGAGGAGGCTCCGCCAGGGAGAAAGGAGGTGGAAGCATGTGAAAATGAAGGCGATAGCTGTCCCGGACGACTTGGAGGACCCAAGTGTCCAAGGTGATGGGAGCCCACAATGGGGCAAAGTGGGACAGGCGTCCCCCCACTGACTACTGCATTGCCGGAAGGCGAGAGGCTATGCCGATGGCATCAAAACCCGAGTGGGTTGTGGGGGAGCTGGCGTTTGGGCCTTCAGACCCTTCAGCTTACGATGCCCCTGGCGAGACTTTCCCTGCACCGGAGTGGTCGGTGTGGGGGTAGCTGGATACGGGGGGGGGGGGGGGGTAGCCTCGATATTTGAGACCCTTTCTAGGAAAGAAGGGATTCTTGGTTGGCTGCTTCTTCCAAGGCAAGGTAGAAATTTTGCGGGAGTGACGGGTCCTGGTGACAAACTCAGTCTCAATTTCTGCAGCCTTCTCCTCCATTGGCTTGCCAGAGAGCTGCTTGCCGAGGCAGGGCACATCCAGGAGCTTCTCCTGTAATCATTGCTTCAAATCCGAGGATTGGAGCCATGCCTGGTGGTGGGCCCCAATGCCTGCGGCTGCCACCAAAGCCAATGTCTCGGAGCCATCATAAGTGGCTCGAGAGAGGTACTTGGAGCAGTCGGCGATGGACTTTAGCAGGGCGCAGAATCTGTCGAGGAGCTCTCCTTCGAGGCCTGTGGAGAAACCCCCAAGTTCCTTAGCCAAGTCACACAGGAACATACCAATGTACAGTTGATATGCCTGGATGCGACAAGAGAGCATGGAACCTTGGTAGGCCTTGTGGCCCAGGGCATCAAGAGCTCTCGACTCTCGGCCAGGTGGTACTGACGAGTGAGATTTTGGGCTCTTTTGCTTCCTCATGGCCGATTCCACCACCATCGAGATGTGTGGGAGCTGGGTCTTTTGGAAGCCTGGCCCACACTGCACCTTGTACATCGTGTCAAAGTGCTTGCTCACGATGGGGACCGAGGCTGTGGCCTCCCACATGCAGAGCAGCAGCCGAGATAGAATCAGCGATACAGGCACAGTGAGGGATTCCCTGGGCGGGGGACTCGTGCTGAAGAATGTTGAGTTCTTCAGTACGAGGGTCCTCCTAAGCCTGGGTGATCAGGTTATGGGCCCCGAGTCATCTCCCGAATGAACACCAGGAAGGAGGTGTCTTCAGGTGGCAAGTGGTCTGACGGAAGATCCTGATCGGTACGGATTTCCGGGGAGGTGTCCCCATCGGACTCCCAGTCCGAGAAGTCGGTCGAGGACTCCGAGCCGGGCAGGTCGCCCTGTCCAATGGCCAGTGGCCTGGTACCGGAGGCCCTGGACGATTTTGCCTCCGAGGAACGGGAGGGCGAGCGAGACCGATGTTGAGGACCCACATGAGGCCTGCGGCTCTCAGGGGTTTCCTGGACGGATTTGGGTGTCCCACACGAGGGACCCATGGTCTCTGGGCGCGGGTCAGCAAAGCTGGCCGTGAGCGCCTTCTGGGAAGCAATGAATGCAGAAACGCTGCGTTCCAGCACCAGCATACATGGGGCCCTGCGACGCTGATACCAGGGTCACCGGATTGGGCATCGAGGAGGAGAAGGAGTGACCCTCGGGAGACCGGGTACCTTCGCCGGAGGCCTCCGCTTCCATGCGGGGTAACTTGCAGGGCCGCTCCTTGTCCGACTCTCGGAAACACCGAAGGGGGCTAAGTGGCTGGGCGCAGGAGCACAACGTGCTTGTCGGAAGCCCCGAAAAGCGACTTAGAGGCCGCCTTCTTTTTGCGCCACTCCACCTCGGGGGATCCCTGGTCGGAGTGCCGCCGAGAGCATGGGGCTGCAGGGGGAGAACCCACCAGAGGAGAGATGACCGAGGGCACCACCGGGAATTCCGAGGCGGCCTTTCGGAAAATGTCTTCGAACTTCTGCTTACGACTGAGCAGGGCTTTAGAGGACATTTTCTTGCATAGCGAACAGAGCTCTGGGTCATGGTCAGCTCCCAGGCACTGCAGACAACAGTCATGAGTGCCCGTAATCGACATGTTCCTAGAGCATCTATTTCATTTTTTGAATCCGGTGGCCATGGGGGCAAAAACGGCCCTTGCGAGGTCTAAGACCTACTTGGCCAGCAGTTAGGGAAGAAAAAAGGGCGCGAAGCCCATAATGAGATAAGAAAAGAGTATCCCCGATAGCTCTAAAAAAGTAGAGCAGGGGAAAGATGGGTAGAAGACCAGTGCAACCGGAAAAAAGAAAGCCTGTTAAGGTGAAAAAACAAAAAACGTTTTCCAAGGGACAAGGACATGCGTCCGAAGAGCTCCGCGGAAAAAGGGAGACTGAGCAAGATGGCACTCTTGGACGGGAAGAGGACCACGTATGCGTGGTAGCAACCCCAAAGGCATTCTTTGAAAGCTGGGGAATTGCTCCGCGCGGGCTCCGTCGGTGCCGACGTCACCCCATAAGTGAGGACTGACTTCCTGCTTGTTTCTGGAGAAGATATATTATCTCCCTTCTTTTAAGAAAACGAGGCCTGCTGAAACAGTTGTGGAATCCTCTTTAACCTTAAAGATGGTTTGGACTTGACATATTTTCTAGAGACATCCAATGAAAAGCTTGCTGTTCCTTCAGCTCTGCTAATTGTCATTGATTTGTATTACTTTCAGCAGTTTCAAACTTTCTTAATCAAAGATTGTTCAAGTAAGGCGCATCAAGCAAACAAAAAACAAAAAAAAACAAAAAACATGGCAATAATAAGCGCCAATTAACAAACCTATGAGAGAAAAGAGAGGCAAGGGAAAAAGACCTGATGCATGGTACCAATTAAACTGATAAGAAAAGCCACCTACATAGCTCAAGACTTCTTGACGGAGTTTAAGAAATTACTTCCTTCTGATGATAAAGGTTAGGGAAAAACCAGAATTCGAGCCTAGAAACGGGATAGCCCTTTTGAGAAAAATAGCTGAAGCACATGATCACAATCCTGGGAGAAAGTAAATGTCACCAAAAGTGTCTTTCTATAATGTTTTTCAACTGAAGAGTATTCCAAAAAAGTTGTTAAATCAAAACTATCCACTGACATCTCTCCTTTTTACACATCCACACTCTTTACCACTTCTTTTGGTAAGTGCCATAATATACTTTAGTCAAGAGGCCCCGCTCTGAATCTGAAATACCCAAAACTTCCTTCATATACTTCTTGAACATATCCACAGGTAACACTAAGGAGATACTAGGAAAGTTAAGGACCCTCAAAAGTTGAAAATCTGAGCACCATTATCCAAAGTCTCCATTATCCAAAGTATCCAATCTTCAATTTATAGTTAATTTTTTCTTTAATGAGCTCTCCCCTCTACAGCTTGCATACACTTTAATTCTACGACTACAGGTTCTCCCATTTGTGTGGTCACTTTCCTCTGAAATTCAGATATAGAGGCATTCACTTGTACCAATGATTTATTAAAAATTGAAATGGCCTCCCACAGATTAAGGAGACATTCTGAAGCTTCTTAAGAGTGCATGCCTCGAACCCTGAAGCAGAAAGCCCTTCTCCAGAAGTATTCAGTTCAACTACCCTAGAACCAGTCATTCCCAAGTTAAGAGACATAAAATTGTTTATCTGGGATCCTTGCTCGTCTCCAACCTCACTAGTAGAGAGTTTCACTTCATTTTGTTGGCCATCATGTACCTCCCGGCTCATACTCCGTCGAGACAATACCCTCAACCAAGACTGCATCAATGTCTTCCAGATCAAGCGGCCTCGGACTCATCCAGGCAGGAGAGCTATCCTTGTGGGTGGTGGGGCTTTAGGAGCACCCAGACATAGGCTCAGTAGTGGTGCAGCTTCATCTGACACTCCAGCATCTCCACTGGGTGACTTATTGAGTAGTCCAGAATGTGCTGCTTGCTCAATCATTGTCTGCAGGAGCTGAGGGGTACTTGGCAGTTGCAAGGGTTTTTTTCTAAAGAGCGAGAGAAATTCTTAGGATTAACTATTAGAATTTTCTGGGCCATTTCTAAGGCTGCTCAAAAGAAGAATATTTTTGTTGATGAGATTGAAGGTTACACAGCTTGGAGGGGGGGGGGCTTTTCTTTCTAAAGCATCAATGCAAAGGTTAAATATACAAATGTTTCCTACATCTTTTTTGAAGCCTTCAAACCAACTCTGTTTATGAGCGACTAGGTGGTCCAAGGGGGATCACTCTTCCACCTTTATCCACTAAAGCAATGATAGCCCTGTACATTACTATATTGAGCCTCCTCTACTTAATGCGTTTCCTATGTGTATGTCTTAGCTAGACATAATATATTGTTGTATTTTAAGTATCTTCCCCCTCCCACCCCCCATGTTAATGGTGGATTGGTATAGGGCTCAATTAGGAGTTTGGGAAAGCGTAGTTACTCACCTGTAATAGGTGTCCTCCAGGGACAGCAGGAATCAGTCCTCACATATGGGTGATGTTGGCGCTGACAGAGCCCGTACAGAGATATCTCCCAAAGTAAGTCTTTGGGAGATGCCACCACACGTGCGTGGTCCCCTTCTCACCCAAGGGTGCTATCTTGCTCAGTCAGATAACATAGCTAGGACAGCAGTAAAAATAAAACGAAGTAGGGAGGCAAATCCCAGGGGAGGAGTGAGTGCGAAGCACCACCCTATTCTTGTAGAATCTTGTATATGGCAGCTATGCCACCAGGGCCTGAAGTTCACTTGCTCTGTGAGCGGATGTGAGAGCTATCAGGAAGGCAACCTTCCATGAAAGATACCACAGATGGCAAGTAGCTCGAGGCTCAAATGTCTGGTGAGCTGTGAAAGCACCACGTTGAGGTCCCATTCTGCCACCGGGGAGGGGGGCAGACGGGGGGCTTAGACAACAGGAGGCCCCAAAGGATCAGAGAGTCCAGAGGCTGACCCAAGAGGGTCTCTCCTCAAAAGGGTGGTGGTGTGTGGCGCTTGCACTCAGGTGCACCCTCACTGAGTTTGACTTTAGTCCAGCATGTGACAGATGCAGTAGTTATGGGAGCACTAGTTGCAATGGACAGGAGAATGGGTTCTCCCACTTCTCCGCACACCATACTGAGAACCTTTGCCACTTAGTGTAAGCTCATCTCGTGGAGGGCTTGCGGGAGACCAACAGGACCTCCTTAACTTCTTGTGAGAGGCTGAAAGGGGCCAAAGCTACCCTTTTAGCAGCCACTCTGTTAGTGTTAGAGGCCCCAGACTGGGGTGCAGGAGGGAGCCCTCTTGAGATAGGAGATCTGAGGCATAGCCCAGCAGGACTGGGAGTGTTGACGACAGGGAGAGCAGCAGTGGCAACCAAGACTGTCTGGGATACCAGGGGCAATTAGTATCAATGCTACCCCCTCGCGTTGGACCATGAAGAGGGTCTTGGCGACCAGTTGGTTCAATTAATCAGAATCTTGTAAAGCAAATGATTGATTGTTTGCACTCGTGCACCTGTTCTAATGTTAACTTGTTTATTGTATCAGTTGTTCTACTGTAAACTGCTATGATTAACCAAAAAGGCAGTTTAAAAATTTCACAAATAAATAAATAAAAATCTAGCAGTTTGTCCTGGACCTACTGCTTGAGGTCGGAGGATTGCAGCCAGGTTTGGCACTGGGTCCCGATGCCGCCCACCACAACTCGAGCCGCTGACTCAAAGCTGTCTTAAGCAGCCTGGGAGAGGAACTTGGAGCAGTCCCTCACTCCCGAGATCAGGGTCTGGAACCACTGGAAGGGTTCCCTGACGAGGCCTGCTGCAAACCCCGACAACTCTTTGGCCAGTGCCTTTAGGTACATGCCTATGTAGTATTCAAAGGCCTGGATCTGGCAACCTAGCATGGAGCTCTGTTAACATTTGCGCTTAAGGGTGTCGTGGGCCCAGGCCTCCCAGCTGGGAGGGATGGAGAAGTGGGTCTTCTGGCTTTTGAGCGTCTGCATGGTTAACTCGATGACAAGAGTTGTGTGGGAGCTTGGGTTTGTGAAACCCCATCCCTTTCTGGATGCGGTACATAGCATCGAGCCGACAGCTAACTACAGGGACCAACACTGGCGTCACCCGCATTTGGAGTAGCAGCCTCTCGATGATCGGCTGTATGGGCACCGTGAAGGTTTCTCTAGGTGGAGTCTCATACTGGAGAATCTCCAACTCTTTGGTGCGCAGGTCCTCCTATGCCTCGGTTTGTACCGAGGGGGCCCTGGGCATATCCTTGACAAAGTCAAGGAAGGCTACATCCTCAGGAGGAGAATGGTATCGAGTCACCGGGGAGACGGGTCTGAGGGAATGTCTCGGAGTCGAGTAGTGACAAGGAGTCTGAGGTCCTGGGACTCCTTGTGCTGAGGCTAGTGCCAAAGGGCCGACAGCCTGTGGAGGACCTACAGTCCGAGCTGCACACACTGGCCAGAGTGGACCAGCTGCCCGACGAATGGGACCGGGACCTCGATCAGTGCTGAGGACTTTCTCAAGGCCGAGGGCACTCAATGCTCGCCTCAACGACCGAGGACTCCCTTGCAGTTGAGGGCGTGGTCATCGGGGCAAATGAGGCAGAGGAACCGGCCATCATTGCCTGCTGCAGGGCCAGGATAGCAGTGATGTTCTATTCCAGGACTGCCATTCTGGTTTCCAAGCAAGAAGGCTCTGCAGCCTTTGGCGCAGGCATAGAGGATTTCGGGCCCGACACTGGCACTCTAGGTAGTGCATCCTCGACAAGGACTACGGCCTTGAGGAACCTCACACAGTCTCTGCCAGCTGAGGAATTCTTTTTGAGAACCTTGGTGGGGTGCTTCTCAGAGTCTCCCAAGTCCCTTCATGGGGTTTTACCGGGTTTCACCAGTGCAACCTCGGCAGCCTTCGGTTACTCCTTTTTCTTCTCCGGCTCTGGGGTCTCCTTGGAGACATCACAGCAATGGGACTCCAAGGACACTCGGGTGTTTCGAGATGTGCCAGGAAGACAGGTGCCGGGTCAGTCCTCGGGAACAACTTTTCCTGCAACTCAGACTGTTTCTTGTTGATTTTGGCTGACATGGCCTGGCATAGGTTGCAGGCAGTGCTGTTATGATCTGGGCCCAAGCAGCACAGGCAGCAGTCATAGGTGTCAGTAATGGACATGGTTTGACTGCAGCGGTCACACTTTTTGAACCCACCAGGAGACATGGTGGGAAACACCCGGATGGGGTCGACGACCCCTGGGAAAAAAAAAGATGCAAACACTGGTCAAGGGAGACTACAATAAAAAAAGGGGCAGAGAACAGCACCAGGAAGCGTCAACTCTAAGTGGGAAGAGGAACCAGTACGCCTACCAGAAAACTAAGTTTTAGGAACAGTTTTGTCCAAGATTTTTACGGGAAAAATGGACATAGGTCCTTTGTGCTCTGCGGAAAAAAGGAGACAGAGCAAGATGGCACCCTTGGGTGGTATGCATGGTGGCATCTCCCAAAGGCTTTCTTTGAAAGCTGGAGAGATGCTTCCACGTGGTCTCCATCAGCGTCAACATCACCCATATGTGAGGACAAACTTCCTGCTTGTTCCTGGTGAATTATTTTTAGCTATGTTGTCAACAGGTGATCATAATGGTTTCCTTTTCTTTTTTTTTTTTTTTAAATTTTCAGAGGGTTAGCCAGGTAAGTTTTGAATAGCAAGTAACCAATTTATTGAGGCATGAACTTTTGAAAACAAGAGTCCACTCCATCAGATGCATGAAGCGCTGTTCAGAAGGTAGGTAAGTATACATGAAGATGGCCCGAGGAGGAGGAGGATACAAAGTATAAAGAAGGTACTGAAAGTGCAAGGAAGGGAGTAAAAAGGTAGTGATGATAACAGAATAGTTCAACTAACTGACATTTGTAGACAGTGAGAGAAACTAGAGACAGGATGATCTGAGAATGGTAAGTCCACTCACATCTGTAGTGAGTCATGAAGCCTAGTCATGTTCAAGCCTAAGGCGATATGAAGCTTTTTGATTAGTTCCAGTTCAGCAGTTTCACACTAGTATCCCTTCAAAGTTCCTTGCAGGGGTGTGGCAACCTTAAGGTCAGATAGAGAAAGCCCTGGAAGGATGAAACATTCTCCGACTAGTTCTTCTACCTTCCAGGCAGGGACGGCCCAAGGGGGGTGCGGGACTATGGGCAGAGAATCATTGCGGGGCCTTATTTGCATAAGGGGTCTCATTTCCATAAATATTTGCATAATTTTAACATGCACTTTTAGTGAACATGCCTCTTAATGAGTGTCTGGATAAAGAAAGACTACCAGATTTCTACATTACTATACTCCAGTGCCAATCGCCAGGCACATTAGGAAGTACTATAAATGCTGCCCATTTAGAACCCATAGCAAACCCGCCGTATCATAACAGCACTACCAGGACTCACACAAAGCATCAAAACCCTACCATTCAAAAGGCAACACTGCATATATTAAACTAATATATCTTATAGAATACCAATACATCTATTGTGGAAAGAGAACAATTGGCACTGTCAAACAATTGGCACTGTCAAACAGAATACCTGAGCTCGGTTACACATGCAGAACATAGACCGTCACCAAACAAAGAACAAGGGATCATAATTTAGAAATAGGAAGACAAAATTAAACTGGGAACCCCAAAGCCAAACTTGGAATCCACAATAATATTGGAGAAATAAAACAATAAATTAATTTCCTCCTGTACTAAACAAAAACCCAAAGACATTAGCGATGCACATTTCCCAGAGCGGACATATTCTAGTTAATAAATTCAAAATAAAAAAGTATTTTTCTACCTTTTGTTGTTTGGGCATTTTATTTTTGAGTTGCAATTGCTCTAGTCACTTTCTTCTGGTTTCTTCCTGCTTCTGCTAACTCTCCATTGTCTGCTGTCCACTTGTCCTTTCTTCTTGTTTTTTTTTCCATTCTCTCTACATCTGCATTAACATACTGATTTTCCCCTTTTGCTCTTTCCTCCATTTCTTCCTTTATTCCTTTTCATCCACTCAAATTTCACCCTTCCATCCTCAATCCCCACTTAACTCTCCCAATACCCAGTCAACATAGATTTTTCTTCCCCACATAAAATATCTTTTCCCCTCTCCATTCTGACTTCCCCAGCCTGATCCCCTTCTAGCCCTACCCCAACATCAGCTCCCTTCTAGTTCCAGCCCCAACCAGCAACCGCTCCTTCTAGTCCCATTCTCCCATCTCCCCGCAACAGCCCATTTCCAGTCCTAATCCCGCCATTCCCAGTCCTATTCCAACCCCCCATCAGCCAGTTTTCAGTCCAAGCTTCTCCCATCAGCCCATTTAGAATCCTAGCCCTCCCATCAACCATTTCCAGTCCTATCCTAGCCCTCCCATCAGCCCATTTCCAGTCCAAGGTCCTCCCATCAGCCCATTTCCAATCCTAGTCCCCCCCATCAGCCCATTTCCACTGCAAGCCACTCCCCAATTAGCCTATTTCCAGTCTTATCCTAGCCCATCCCCAAAGAGCCCCACGCTTGTCTGAGCGGCTTCAGAGGGAGCCAGGGAGACCCCAAGCCCCAGTTCACCTCTGCACAGTGCTGGAGTGAAGAGCAGCATGTTTCTTCACTCCCGCTGTGTTCTCGTGAAGCACGTTGAATGCTGGAAAAGGTTAAAGGGCATTTCCTGTATCCCGGCACTCAGCGTGCTTTACAAGAACACAGCTGTTGGAGAAAGGAACATGCCGCTCTTCACACCAGCAGTTTTGCAGATGTGAGCGGGGCCTCAGGCCTCCCCAGCTCCCTCCGAAGCCGGCCCTGCAAACCGAGCGGAATGAAGGTCACGCGGGATCTGTACAAACAACATTCTTACACAATGGACGGGCCAGCCCTGCTTCCAGGCACTCTATGACATATGACATCAAGGTTTCCACAGTCTTATAAAGGAACTTCAAAGAGACACTACAGCATGAAACTGCTGAATTGGAGCTAATCAAAAAGCTCAATGACATTATCCTAGGCCTGAACAAGGACAATGACTTTATGACTCAATACAGGTGTGAGAGAAGAGAGAACTACTAAGTCACAAAAAAAATGACCATTTGAATTAATTAATCTTTTTTAAAGCTCAAAGTCTACAGGCTTAACATGAAATGCACATCATGTGATCCATCTGTGTATGGCTTACTGTATCTGCATGTTATTAAAAGAACATTCTTTTGCAAGTTATAAATACTTACAGCTATCAAATACAAGTCATTCATAGTACAGCCCAATGTTACATAAAATACTATATCTGAATATTAAACAGAAAATGTTTATTCTTAAAATCTGTTACTCACCTGTCCATCTTTGTCATAAGGAGAATCAAAGTTATCTAAAAAGCTTCTAAAAACCTGATCTTCTGTCCACTCTCCATTCTGATATTTTGGATGATGTTTGGCATTATATACTCCTCTTAAGTCTTCAATTGTTACAATACCATCACCAGTTTTGTCTAATTTCCTAAATGCCTGCATGATGACGTCTTTTCTGGCATTAGACATTGGTGGCTATATAAAAAAAAGTTTCAACAATTGATCTTTATGTAAAATCTCAAAAGAGATGAACACAGAAATGACTTCTCCAATTATGGCTTCTTGATATACATTATTTACAATTCAGAATATCACTACCAGGTTGATGACTAAAAAGATCTGTATGTCAAAGTATATTAATTTATCTATCAAAATGAGATACTGCCTTTCCCAAAAATAGGCTATGAAGCAGTTCACAGTAAATTTCCTGAATAGTATCATCTCAATGTGTTTTACAAAGGCAGTAACATGAACTTAACCATAACAGCTTGAATAATCATGTTTTGCATTCTTTTCAATGGGTTAATAACTAAATTAAGAATTTCAAGTCAAACAGCAGTAAATTCCAAAGAGTAGAGCCTCTACAGGAAAACATTTTGACAACATGTTTCAAAATTAGAGTTTTTCCTGGATAGCATAGTTACTCACCTGTAACAGGTGTTCTCCGGAGATAACAGGAATCAGTCCTCACATATGGGTGATGTCGACACAGAGCCCCTCACGGAAGCATCCCCCCAGCTTTCAAAAAAAGCCTTTGGGAGATGCCACCACACATGCGTGGTCCCCTTCCCGCCCAAGGGTGCCATCTTGCTCAGTCAGATGACATAGCTAAAAGATGGCAAAAACAAGATGGTAAAGGAGCAACTCCAAGAGGAGGACGGAGGGTTGTGAGAACTGATTCCTACTGTCGCCAGAGAACACCTGTTACAGGTGAGTAACTACGCTTTCTCCAGGAATAAGCAGGAAGTCAGTCCTCACATATGGGACTCCCCAGTTACAGGCTACCAAAAGCCCATTAACAAAAATAGGAGCTCCCTCAAAGGGAGCCACAAGCAGAAACAATTTAGTCCATGTACACAGACCACAGTAGGACCTCTGTATCCGATGAACCAGCACTCCAGTAGCCTGAACACAGAAGGGTCAGAGGGTAGGAGTTGCCTAAACCAGGAAAAGGTTACGGAGCACAGCCTGGTCGAAGGCACTGTCCCATCGGGAATCTCTTTACAGGCAGTAATGGGCTGCAAAGGTATGGCCTGAAGACCAGGTGGCGGCCCGGCAGATGTCCACCATCGGGACAGAGCGCAAGTTTGCCACCGAGGCCACCATGGCCCTGACACGGTGCACCGTGACACGGGCTTCCAGCGGGAGCCTCACCTGCCATAAGCAAGCGCGATACAGTCCGCCATCCATGTGGACAGCGTATGCTTGGTCACCGCCTCCCCCAGCCTACTGGGGTCGTAGGAGATGAAAAGCTAAGAAGCTCTGCAGTGGCCCTGAGTGTGTTGGATATAGAAGGACAAAGCCCTCTTAATGTCCAAGGTGTGAAGGACCATCTCTGCCCAACTGGAGTGAGGTCTTGGAAAGAAGGTAGGGAGCACCACTTCCTGGCTCAGATGGAAGGGCAATACTACCTTCGGAAGGAATTTGGGGTGCATGCAAAGCACCACTCTGTTCTTGTAGAACCTGGTATAGGGCGCCTCCACCACAAGGGCCTAAAGCTTGCTAACTCTGCAAGCGAAAGTAAGCGCAACCAGGAAAACTACATTCCAAGAGAGGTAGCGAAGGTGGCAGGTAGCCAGAGGCTCGAAGGGTGGGCGAGTGAGATGCCTCAACACTACATTGAGGTCCCATTCGGTCGCCGGAGGACAAACCAGGGGCTTCGATAAGAGCAGGCACCGAAAAAAACTGGTCCAAAGGTTGGACCGAGAGGGGCTTACCATCCACGGGATGGTGATGCGCCAGCAGAGCACCAAGGTGCACGCAGACGGAGTTAGACTTGAGCCCGGATTAAGAGAGGTGGAGAAGATACTGTATCATCAGCAGCACCGGGCAGGAGAAGGGGCCAGTGCTGTGTTCGGCACACCAAACCGAGAACCTGTGCCATGTGAGGGTGTAAACCTGTCTAGCAGAGGCCTTGAGAGATGTCAGCAGAATGTTTTCCACCTCAACCAGAAGGCTGAAAGGGACCAGAGTCACCCTCTCAGCAGCCACACTGTCAGCAACAGGGACCCCAGGATGGGGTGTAGGAGAGAGCCCACCTCCTGTGATAGGAGTCTGTGGCAGTCCCCAAGGGAATGGGGGTCTCTAACATCAGCTGGAGGAGCAGCGAGAACCACGGTTGCCTGAGCCACCAAGAAGCTATCAGGATAAGCGAGGCCCTGTCATGGAGGGTTCTGAATAAGATCTTGGCGATCAGCGGCATAGGAGAGAAGACGTACATGAGGCCTTCTGATCAAGACAGAAGGAATGCATCTGCTGCCACCCTGGAGGGGTGGGCCTGCCGGGAACAGAAGCGGGGCAACTGAAAGTTGTCCAGGTTGGCGAACAGGTGCATTATGGGTTCCCCCCAGAGCTGTAAAAGCCAACCTGCTACCCTGGGGTCCAGCTGCCACTTGTGTGGCTGGAGGACTCTGCTCAGCCTGTCGGCAAGCAGGTTGTCCTAGCCTGGCAATACACTGCCCACAGGAGGATACCCTGTTGGACTGTGTATGAGCAGAGGACTAGTGCCTCCTGACAAAGGGTATGAGACCCCGTCCCCCCTGGTTTGTTCATGTAGAACATCGCCACCTCGCTCTCTGTCTGGAAAAACACCGGCTGGTGATGCAGATAATGACAGAAGACTTGCAGAGCTAAGTGCATGGCTCGGAGCTCCAGGAGGTTGATCTGCTGGATGCTCTCGTCTGGTGACCAGCCAAGCAGAGAGGTGTCCATGGTGAGGACCCTTGGGGCCTGAAAAGGCATGCCCACCTCAATATGCTGGAGAGATGCCACCAGACCAGGGAGTCCACCAGTCACAAAACACAAATCCAAACACCACCCAAATTCACATGCAAACTAACCACATGCATAATACTGACCAACTATCCATCTAACCATACTCAGAGGTGAATCCCATCCTACAAGCTAGCCAACACCTGCTTAAAACCTGCCTGTATATAGTTTGAATATGTTAAGACCTCAGAATGTTCAAATGTTATAATGTAAAAGTTAGAATGTAAAAAGTTCTAAAAGCTGTTTTATGTAACATGTTAGTTATCTGTAAACCACCCCTAATCTTTGGAAGGGACGGTATAGAAAACTGTAACAAATAAATAAATAAACATGCCCTAAGGTGCATGCTTGTCACCTTAACGTGTGATGTCCTGTTAACTTGCGTTAAATGGCCAGGGTGCCCTGTTACTGTGCGTTAAAAGGCCCATAGTTCCCTTTACGCTGGAATGCCCCCTACCTATCCAATGCCTTTTTAGGATTAGTGCCCCTTATTGCTGTCGTTACTGCCTGTTACCTTACCACAGTTTAGTAAACATGTCCCTTAGTCTGATCAATGTCTATGCCCCCAATGTTAATCAGGGGATTTTTTTTTGGAGGGGGGGGATTGGAAGCAACTATCCAAAATAATAGTATGGATCAGTTGTCTTGGGAGGGGATTTTAACCTGCTGGTTAATCTTAGACTGGATATATTTAGGGTTGCAGCTGGGTAGGACGAAAGCATAGAACATAATTGATTAGCATGATGGATAATCTGGGGTTACTGGATATTTGGCAAGAGAAGCATGGTCAACAAAGGAGTTATACATATTATCACCACATGATAGATAGAGTAGAATGCTGTATTTTGGGGATAATGTGTCAGATCATGCACCCCTTACATGCATTTTAGAAGTAGGTAAAAGGGAAACTGAGGTAAAGTTTTGCAAATTGAATGATTCATTACCAGAAGATAAAGACTGTTGTAGGAAAATTCAATCAGTTCTGCAAGAATATTTTGAACTTAACAGGATGGGAGAAGTCAAGATGAAATACATCTAGGATGGCATGAAAGCAGTGGCAAGAGGACTCCTAATCAGCATTGGAGCACACAAAAAGAGACTGAAAAGGGAGAAGGAAGATCATCTTAATGTAAAGTTGGGGAAGCTTGGGGAGGAGTACTAGGCAAGGCCATGAAAGAAAAAGAGAAGGCAAACTGAGGAGGCGAAGAAAGCTTTTGCATCTGCAAGTGCAGGAAATTGCATTTAATTTGGAAAGATTAAAACAGCAGCATTTTGAGCTTGGCAACAGGACATAAAAGCTGCTGGCTTGAAAACCTAAGGCCCAAATGAAGAAAATAATGGCTAACAAAGAGTAGTTACTCACCTACAACAGGTGTTCTCTGGGGACAGCAGGAATCAGTCCTCACATGTGGGTGATGTCAACGCTGATGCAGCCCTACGCAGAAGCTTCTCCCCAGCTTTCAAAGAAAGCCTTTGGGAGATGCACCACGCATTCGTGGTCCCCTTCCCGCTCAAGGGTGCCATCTTGCCTCAGTCAAATGACATAGTTAAGGACAGCAAAAGTTATAAAGAAGCAACTCCACGGGGAGAAGGGAGGGTTGTGAGGACTGATTCCTGCTGTCCCCAGAAAACACCTGTTACAGGCGAGTAACTATGCTTTCTCCAGGAACAAGCAGGAAGTCAGTCCTCATATATGTGACTCCCTAGCTACAGGCTACCGAGAAACCTGTAGAAATGTCACAGGTGACCAGAAAGGGTGAGCCGTGAGAAGCAGCAATGGAGTCTTAAGGTAACAGACTCCCAAGAGATCCAAGTGTCCAGTGAGAACCAGCACTCCAGTAGCCTAAACACAGAAGGGTCAGGGGGCAGGAGTTGTCTACACCCCAAACAAATGGAGTACGGCCTGGCCGAAGGCGCTGTCCCATTGGGACTCCTTCTCCAGGCAGTAATGAGCTGCGAAAGTATGGATTGAAGACCAGGTGGCGGCCCGGCAGACGTCCAGCAGAGGAACAGAATGCAGATTTGCCACAGATGCCACCATGACCCTGAAACTATCTGCTGTGACCTGGCACTCCAGCGAGAGCCCAGCCTGCTCAAAAGCGAGGGCAATACACTCTGCCACCCAAGTGGACAGAGTCTGTCTGGTCACCACCTCCCCCTCACCTGGGACCATAGCAGACGAAAAGCTTTGCGTTGGCCCTGGGTACGTTGAACAAAGAAGCACAGGGCCCTCCTAAAGTCCAGGGTATACAGAACAGTCTTCGCCCAGATGGCGTGAGGCTGCAGAAAGAAGGTGGGGAGCACCACCTCCTGAGGAGGAAGGGGGAAACCACCATTTGAAGAACTTGAGGTGCGAGCACCATCCTGTTCTTTAGAACCTTGTGTACAACGGATCTGCCACTAATGCCTGAAGCTCACGGACCCTGCAAGCGGACGTAAGTGCCACTAGGAAGACGACCTTCCATGAGAGGTACCACAGGTGGTAGGTAGCCATGGGCTTGAACGGCAGTCCAGTGAGCTTGGGTAGCACCACAATGAGGTCGCACTGCGCCACTGGAGGGTGGACGGGGGGGGGGGGCTTGGATAACAAGAGGCCCCGCAAGAAATGGGTCATGAGAGGCTGGACAGAGAGGGGCTCGTCCTCAATAAAGTGATGGTGTGCCACCAGAACACCCAGGTGCACCCTGATCGAGTTGGACTTCAATCCTGTCTGTGACAGATGAAGCAAACATACAGCACAAGCTGCACAGAGTACAAGAACAGATTAACTTGCTGTTCCACATACCACACTGAGAGCCTGTGCCATCTGAAGGTGTAGGCCCATCTCATAGAGACCCTCCATGAGGCCAGGAGGACCTCTTCTACCTCCCCTGAGAGGCTTTCAGCAGCCAAGCCATTAGGCAAAAGGGACCCTGTGTCACCCGGGGGGCAACCACTATCAGTGACACCCCATCGTGTTGAGTCTCGAAAAGCATCTTGGCAATCAGCAGCATGGGCGGGAAGGCAAAGAGAAGGCCCTCCATCCTTGGGATGAGGAACGCAACTGCTGCCACCCATTAGGGGTGTAGTTGGCAAGAGCAGAAGCAGCACAGCTGAGTGTTAGTCAAACTCACAAAGAGGCCCATCAGTGGAATTCCCCAGAGCTGGAAGAGCTGAAAGTCTACGCTGGGGTCCAGCTTCCACTCGTGCGGCTGAAGGACCCTGATCAGTCTGTCCGCCAGGGCACTGTCCTGGTCTGGCAGATACACTGCCAGTAGGAGCATCCCATTGTGGAGCACAAAGGAGCAGAGAGCCATTGCATCCTGGCAGAGGGGCTAGGACCCTGTGATCCCCTGCTTGTTCAAGCAGAAATATCGCCACCTAATTGCCCATCTGGACCAGTCCTGATTGGTGCTGCAGGCAGTGTCAAAGGCTCTGAGAGCTAGGAATATGGCCCAGAGCTCCAGCAGATTGATCTGCAGTTGGCTGTCTGACTGTGACCAGATGCCCTGGGTGCAGAGATCTTCATACTGAGTACCCCAACCCAGCAGGGAGGTATCCATAGTGAGGACCCGCAGGGAATCAGGGGCCTGAAAGGGCATCCCAGCCTGGAGGCGCTGTGGAACCTGCCACCAGCTGAGGGAGTCCGAGAGTTGGAGGGTCACCATCACCATGTCCCACAGCCATCCAGTGGCCTGGGTCTGCTGGGAGCAGAGGCACCATTGGGCCACTTTCATGTGGAGACAGGCATCCGGGTGATGTAGACCATGGATGCCAAGTGGCCCAGCAGACATAAGGAGGCGGCAAACAGACATGGAGCGTCTGTGTTATACATCTGTGGCCAGCTCCCTGAGGTGGTCGGCCCTGTCCTGAGGAAGGAACACTCTGGCTTGAAGGGTGTCTAGTCAGACTCCTATGAACGTCAGACACTGTCAGGAGAAGGTGAGATTTAGGGTGATTTATGACGAACCCCAGATGTTATAGGGGCCATGCCTGCTGCACCTCAGTTCAAATGCCCTTTTGCAAGCATACTGGGTGCTTTTGTTTTTTTCTTGTGGTGTGTTTAACATATTCATGTGTTTTGTCTTTTTGTCCTGGAAGAGTTAGTGGCATTCAGGAGAGATTGTAGATAATGAGAGGAATGCCACAGAAGCTGCATCGGAGGGAAAAAGGGTGCTGAGCTTAGCAGTTCGGTTTTGTCGACCCCTCTTGGACATCATGGCACAAGCCATACACTCCGAGATGGAGTGGTCAGGACCTAAACATTTAAGACACCACTCATGGGTGTCGGTGATGGAGATGGTACCGCCACACTTGGTGCACTTTTTGAAACCCGAAGCGGGTTTTTCCATAGTGGAGGAAACTTTGGGCCTAAGGCCCAAAATGGCGCGTGCACCTGAAAAAGAAAAGGTTGGAAAAAAATACTTTTTTTTTTTTAAAGAAAGAAAGAAAGAACGAACCACCGGCGGTACCGGTATAGCATCGAGGAAGGCAGACGTGACCACAAAAAGGAGGAGAATAAGGAAAAATTTCTGCGGTGACAGAACAACCACCTGCTGGCTCCGCGGAAAACGAAGAACTGGAGAGAGGCAGTTGGGAAAGGTGGGAAGGCAGCACGCAGGCGCTGTGGGATGCTCCCAAAAGCTTTCTAACTGGACGCTGGGGAGCGTTCCCGCACAGGCTCCGTCGGTACCGACGATACCCATATGTGAAGACTACATTCCTGCTTGTTCCTGGAGATCCCAGAGTACAGGACCCATAGAGCAAAGCTACTATTCCATAACAGCACTAACTTCCAAAACTCACACAACAGGGAGAGTATCCCAAAAAGGGCAGCACCATAAATATTGCAGTGGGAACTAGAACATTCATATTCTTATTCAGAAAACTGAACAGGCCAGATTACTAAAGCTCTCTATACAGAAACTCCATGCCAACAGAACATGTAGCCTCAGTCACACATTTGCAGAACAGAGATATATTCCCTACGTGGTGAAGATCTATTAGTACAAACTAAAAACAGACATATGTATTCAAAAAAATGCTTTTACCCATTACTATTAGGTTTGCAGAATTTCTTTCCCAAAATTATACTTTACTGTAGAGTGAGGCAAGAGAAAGTATTCTCACACACAGGCATTTGCACTGTCGGCAGAAACTAACATCATGGCTCAGCACAAGTAGCGTGAGTGCAAATAAAGCCACCTCGGTGGGTGGCCTTAGTTGTGCCAGCAGCTGGTTTGCCATGCTGAAATGCAGTTAATGCAGGAGGATGTAATTGCCTCCCTGCAGTTAACCCAGGGCCCTGCATAATCAAACTCTGGAATTAGCTATCAGAGAATGCAGTAAAAGCTGTTGGTGTAGCTGGATTTAAAAAAAGGTTTGGACAAGTTCTAAGAGGAAAGGTCCATAAACTATTATTAAAGAGGACCTGGGAAATCCACTGCTTGCCCTGGGATAAGCACTGTGGAACCTGTGTGCCTTTTTGGGAACCTGCCACATACTTGTGACCTGGATTTGCCACCGTTGGAAACAGGATACTGGGCTTGATGGATCTTAGTCTGATCCAGTATGGCATTTCTTATGTTCATATGTTACCAGTGCAGAGCCTGCATCTGTAGCTTGTGTGCTCTTGCTATCAATAGCGACACTCATCCAATGCTCATCTGAAATCGAGCCCCGAGATATTCTAAATCTTGTGACTGCACAATCCAACTCTTTGCGAAATTGACCACCCAATGGAGGCTCTGGAGAAACACGATGACCTGTTTTATCACTCTTTCGCTCTTCTCGAGTGACTTTCCATTTATGAGCCAATCGCCTACGTATGGGTGGACCAGAACACCTTCTCGTCTCAGCGCTGCTGCCACTACGACCATGACCTTGGTGAAGGTCCTAGGCATGGTCGCTAGACCGAAAGGCAGAGCCTGAAACTGAAAGTGTCTGTCAGGCACCGCGAATCTGAGAAACTGCTGGTGCTCTGCCCGTACCGGAATACGGAGGTAAGCCTCGGCGAGGGAAGTCAAGAACTCCCTTTCTCGTAATGCCACAATCACTGACCTTAGTGTCTCCATAAGAAAATGCGGCACCTGTAGGGTTTGATTTACATACTTGAGGTCTAGAATGGGACAGAAGGAAACCTCTGTCTTTGGGACCACAAAATAAATGGAGTATTGACCACATCCGCGTAGGGCGTTGGCCACTTTAACCACTATCTGCAGTTTTAACAACCATTGTAGGTTTTCCTCTACTGCTCTTCTCTTTAGGCTCGTCTTGCACGGGGAATTCACAAAGGTGTCCTGGAGGGGATGAGCAAACTCTAGGGCATAACCTTCCCAGATGACCTTTAGCACCCACCGGTCAGTTGTAATTCGGGTCCAGGCGTTGTAAAATTCCCACAACTGACCCTCTTTAGGAATTACCTTTGCCTTGCTCCTCCTCGGTTCATTCGACTTCTTGCGAGCCATTGAGGCAGGAGAGTAGAAACCTCTAACCCCTCCCCCTCGATGTCCCCGGAGGGATGGCCCCCTTGATGGAAAATGATCCCTCTGAAAGGGTGCAAACCTGAACAATCGGAACCTCCAAAACTCTCTTGGCTGCCCCTGTACTTTCGCTACAGCCATTCCCAATTTCTGCTTGTCCTCTGGCAATCTACCTCCTTTTGTTTCTCGCAGCTCCGTCACCAGCTTCTCTAAATCTTCCCCAAGAAGGTGCTTACAGTGGTGTGCAAAAGTCTGGAATCACCTGTGAGTTTTGCGTTTTTCATACTTTAACTTTTTTTTTTAAATTTTGCGTTAGCCCAGCATATTCATCTTTCTACCACATTAAAAGGGATACATTTGGCTATTAGAGTTGACTTTTTTACATTCCTTGCTTCCAATTTAAATACTTTACAGACACTGGGAGATAGTTACTGCGATTTTTGTGGATCCTGCGTCAAAACTGGATAGAGATTATCCAATATGCACAAGTTATTTCTTTTAAAATCATGGATAATCTGTTATCATGGATTCTGCAATATAGTCAGGGCCTAGTAGCAGCAGTTTAAGTTTAAATTTAAAACACAGAAGAGAACTTTTTGGTTACATTTCATGACCAGTAGAGAGCTTGTAGTTTAAATTTCATAATAAGTTAGAGCCTAGCAGCAGCAAAGAGCTATAATTTAAATCAAACCAGAATATAGCTTTACCTCAGCAGCACAAGACAGGGTACTGTGTAGCAGCCCTCTTTTAATAAGTGTTATTTCCCTCCCTCCCCAACAACCACCCACCCCTTGGATAATCGTAGCTTTATAGGTACTTACACATCTTAAAAGACAGGAGGTGCTCTCAGGTGAAGCTCGTTACCCAAATCCGTCATACACTAAGGACCTGAGATTAATTAAGCTTCAGGTGAACAAGGTATATTAAACATATTAGGTACAGTTTTATTAGTATAAATATCCATGGCAACCCTTAGTAAGTAAAGAACTTAAAGATCTAAACACAAACTTAAAACTAAGATGCAGACAGTAGTCCAGCAGCTAGATGGGGGCCTTCCAGTCTTTTGCATTGAGTGTCACATGTATGATTTTCTCCCAATTGGTGAGAGGTCTTACGTGTGCACTAGGCGCAAGGAGCTCTTTGCTCCCAGGGAACAAGTCCGTTCTCTAGAGGCTAAAGTAGCAGACTTGGAAAACATAAGAAAGACAGAGAGGTACATAGACGAGACCTACAGGGATATAGTCCTGAAGTCCCATCTCCAGTCTGGCTGCATCCCTATTGCCATGGAGGAGAGAGGTCACGTGACAGGAGAGCATCACCCTGGTGTGGCAGGAAGTGATCCTGTAACTAAGACCTGTCCTCCAGGTGATGTAAAACCCCCTCGCACCGAGGAAGTTTCTCCAGGGCCATGTGCCCATGAGGGAAGGGTTAGGACAGCCGTTATAGTTGGCGATTCGATCATTAGGCATGTAGATAGCTGGGTGGCTGGTGGATGTGAGGATCGCTGGTAACACGCCTGCCTGATGCGAAGGTAGCGGACCTCACATGCCACCTAGATAAGGTCTTAGATAGTGCTGGGGAGGAGTCTGCTGTCTTGGTACATGTCGGTACCAATCACATAGGAAAATATGGTAGAGAGGTTCTGGAGGCTAAATTTAGGCTTTTAGGTAGGAAGTTGAAATCCAGAACTTCCAGGGTAGCGTTCTCCGAAATGCTTCCCGTGTTGTTGAAAAATACTATCTTGGAAGCCCAGACCAGCTGTATTCCATGCTTTAAGAAAAGTGGAAGGAAGTCCAAAAAACTGCCAGCATGGTTTAAAGGGGAGGTCAGAGAGGCTGTTGCCAAAAAAGCATCTTTCAGGAAATGGAAAAGAGCCAAACGACGAAACCTGGAAACAGCACAAGCACTGGCAAGTCAAATGCAAGGCATTGATAAGACAGGCAAAGGGAGAATTTGAGAAGAAGCTTGCTGCGGAAGCAAAAACGCGAAATAAAGACTTTTTCAAGTACATTCGTAGCAAAAAACCTGTGAGAGTCAGTTCGTCCATTAGATGATAGAGGGGTTAAATGGGCACTAAGAGGCGATAGCGGAGAGACTGAATGAATTCTTTGCTTCGGTCTTTACTGAGGAAGATGTAGGGATGTTACCCATGACTGAAGTGGTATTTAAAGGTGTGGAAGAATTGAAGGAAATATCGATACATCAGAAAGATGTATTACAACTATTAGATAAACTGAAGAGTAGCAAATCACCTGGGCCGGATGGTATACATCCAAGGGTGTTGAAAGAACTGAAATATGAGATTGCAGACCTGCTATTAGTAATCTGTGAACTATCATTAAAATCATCTCTAATACCTGAAGATTGGAGGATCGCCAATGTAACACCAATTTTTAAAAAGGGTTCCAGGGGAGATCCGGGAAACTACAGACTGGTGAGCCTGACGTCAGTACCTGGAAAAATGGTAGAAACCATCATAAAGAATAAAATTACTCAGCACGTAGGTAGTCATGGCCTAATGTGAGACAGCCAACATAGCTTTAGACAAGGAAGATCTTGTCTTACTAATCTGTTACGTTTTTTTGAAAGTGTGAATAAACTGGTGGACAAAGGCGAGTCGGTTGATATAGTGTATCTGGACTTTCAGAAAGCCTTTGACAAGGTCCCTCACCAGAGATTTTTGGCAAAACTAAAGAGTCATGGGATAGGAGGCAGTGTACTACTGTGGATCAGGAACTGGTTAAAAGATAGAAAGCAGAGGATAGGGCTAAATGGCCAATTTTCCCAATGGAGAAAGGTGAATAGTGGTGTACCCCAGGGATCTGTGCTGGGTCCGCTGTTTTTTGACATATTCATAAATGACCTGGAAAGTAGACTAACGAGTGAGGTTATCAAATTTGCAGATGACACAAAACTATTTAAAGTTGTTAAAACCCAAGAGGATTGTGGAAAATTGCAAGAGGATCTTGATAAATTGGAAGACTGGGCATCAAAATGGCAGATGACATTTAATGTGGACAAGTGCAAAGTTATGCACCTAGGGAAGAACAACCCAAACTATGGTTACACGATGCAAGGTTCCACATTAGGAACCACCACCCAGGAAAAAGATTTAGGTGTCATTGTGGATAACATGTTAAAACCCTCCGCCCAGTGTGCAGCAGCAGCCAAGAGAGCAAATAGAATGCTAGGTATCATAAGGAAAGGAATGGAAAATAAAACAAAAGATATTATAATACCTCTATATCGTTCCATGATGAGACCCCACCTTGAATATTGTGCGCAATTCTGGTCGCTGTATCTTAAAAAGGATATAGCGATATTAGAAAAGGTTCAGAGAAGAGCCACCAAAATGGTAAAGGGGATGGAAGGATACTCCTATGAAGAAAGGCTAAAAAGGTTAGGGCTCTTTAACCTGGAAAAGAGACGGCTGAGGGGAGATATGATAGAAGTCTATAAATTAATGAACGGAGTGGAATGGGTAAACGTAGATCGATTGTTTACGTTATCAGAATATAGAAAGACTAGGTGACATGCAATGAAGGTACAAGGCAAACTATTTAAGACTAATAAAAGAAAATATTTTTTCACTCAACGTGTAATCAAACTCTGGAATTTGTTACCGGAGGATGTAGTAAAGGCTGTTAGTGTAGCTGGGTTTAAAAAAGGTTTGGACAAGTTCCTGGAGGAAAGGTCCATAAACCATTATTAAAAGGGACCCAGGATATCAATGCTTGACCCAGTACAAGCATTGTGGAACCAGTGTCTTTTATTTATTTATTTTTATTTATTTAATTTTCTTATATACTGCGCTATTTGTCATCAGTGCGGTTTACATTGAAACAATACAACAATTGGTCAGATATAACAGACCTATTGGGGAAACTGCTAGGTACGTATGACCTAGATTGGCCACTGCTGGAAACAGGATACTGGGCTTGATTGACCCTGGTCTGACCCAGTATGGCATATCTTATGTTCTTCTTATGTCCAATCAGGAGGCTGGTTTCACTAACCAATCACAATGCAGATATCTAGCTAACAGTGCAGCTATAAAAACACACAGAATTTTTGAATTTCATCTGCTTTCTGGATTGACCATGAAGATGACTCGGACCCTGACGTTGGAGGAGCGTGTTCGTGTGTCTTTTATGAGCAAGGAAGGATTTTCAAGCCGTCAGATAGCCAGGAAAGTTGGCTGCAGTCAGAGCGCTGTTGTTAAGATTGTACAGAAGAAGAAAGAAACGGGTTCAGTGGTGGACAAGCCTCATTCAGGTCGTCCATGTGCATCAACATCACGCCAGGACCTCGCACTACAACGCATTTCACTGACTAATCATAAGTTGACCTCTCCTCAGCTACTTCGAGAATGGCCAGACAAGAGTGAGGTCAGTGTCAGCTCATCAACAGTTTGTCGCCGGTGCCTGCAGTTTGGTCTCCGCAGCTGAAAGCACAGAATAAGCCACTGATGACTGACATACAAAGGCGCAACCGGATCGTGTGGGTGAGAAAGCACTCAACCTGGTTAACTGAAATGTGGGAAAAGGTGCTATTCAGCGATGAAAGCACCTTCTGCCTGTTTGGTAACCAGGCCCACACCTTGTGAGGAGATTTCCTGGAGAGGAATTCAAGCCTGAGTGTCTCAACCTCACTGTGAAGGTCATGGTCTGGGGCTGCATGGCTACCAGTGGCCTTGTACGTCTTCACATCGTCAAAGGAATGGTCAAGAGGGCCAAGTACATCACCATACTGCAAAAGTGCATGGTGCCATCAGCAAACCAGCTTTTTCCTGGCCAGTTCCTGTTCCAAGATGACAATGCACCCTGCCATCGCTCCAGACAGGTGATCAGCTGGAAGCAGCGGAACATCAAGTCAATGGACTGGCCTGCCCAGTCTCCAGATCTGAATCCAATCGAGAACCTGTGGCACAAGGTGGCTTTGGAAATATCCAAGAGGCATCCGACATCAAAGCGTGAGCTGATTGAGTCACTCATTGCAGCTTGGAACCGCGTTGTCATCAACGATCACCTTGTCAGACTGGTTCATTCAATGCCGACAAGGTGCAGTCAGGTGATCAAGAACAAAGGGTGGCCCATCAAATATTGAGCCATCACTGACACATAAAACCGGCCTTTTTCAAGGCCACATACATTAATTTGAAGGAAACCTGGCGTGCGTTCATAATATTTTAAAGCATACTTACAATAATATATCGTTGGTCAACGATGTATATTACGCGATTTTCACAGAAAATCTATCAACAGGACAACTATGGGGAACAAACTCAAAAAATAAGGGCCAAACCAATACTAAAAGTTGGCTCTACTAGCCAAATCTATCATTTATCATGAGATACACAGAAAAAGCCACTTCGAGGAAAAATAAATTAAGATATAAGGTCACGAAGTTGAAAAAACATCAGACTTACAAGTGATTCCAGACTTTTGCACACCACTGTACTTCTGAATGGAAGTTTGCTTAGCCTAGACTTGAACGATACATCTGCTGATCAATTACGGAGCCACAAATACCGCCTTGCAGCCACCACTGAGGTCATACCTTTGGACAAGCAGCAAATGAGGTCCTAGAAGGCATCCGCCAAATACGCTGCCCCTGATTCCAACTTTGCCACCTCTGGGGGCTGCTGCTGATCGACTCCTGGGTCCTCTATGATTCTTTGCGACCATCAGAGGCATTCCCTGGCCACAAACGATGCATGAAGCGCCAGAACATTAATGTCAAGCGCCTGCTTCAAAAGTGCTGCCAGCTTGCAGTCCTGTACATCCTTGAAGTCCGAACTACTCTCCACGGGGATTGTAGTCTTCTTCATCACCACTGAAACTGCCGCGTGCACCTTAGGAGCACGCCAAATTTCTCTGTCCTGATCTGGGAGGGGTAGAGATGAAACATCATCCTAGTACCCCTAAGCAGCCCTTCAGGGACATCCTACTCCTCCTGTATCATCCTATGCACTACCTTATAAAACGGGAACACTTTTTGTGTTAACCGTACTGCCTGGAACAGGGGATCCTCTAGAAGTTCATCTTCCTCTGGTTTCTCCATGCAAATAATCAATAGCTTGGCGGAATGCACTATCAATGCTGCCAACTCCTCTCTACGGACACCTCGAACAATGCGAGACTACTCTGCCTGTGGGATCTCCTCTTCCTCTAAATCAGAGTCCATTGCATCTTCCTTAATCGGATCCTCCATCTCCAGCTGGGACTCCTCCCACAGACTTTCTTCCATCCTGTGCTTGCTGGGCCCTGGCTCACAGTCCTCCTGCATTGCCAGGTCCGCCTAGGAGCCATCACCTCCTCTCCAGCCTTCTGCTTCAAACAAAAAGCCTCGTGCAAGAAGAGCACAAATTCCAGTGACAACCTGCCCTGAGGACTAAGTGCTTCCCTCCCCTTGGCCACCCCCCATTGTTATCATGGATTCCGTGGAGACCCCGGTGACCTCCCCATCCTTCATGCCTTAAGGGGATGCTTCCAGCCCGTCCTCTCTCAGATTCTGCCTCGCACCCCTTGCAGAACCCAGCCATTGACACAGAACCCCTGTGTGACCCACAGGCTGCACAGGTCGGTTTTGCAGGCATGGTGTAGTGCTCTGTCTTTTTTTCTCTCTCTTCCAGCTGTTCCCAGACAACTGCCCACCCAAACACACACAAATAAAGCAATTGCACAGCTGCCAGAGGCCCCTCTTCTCTCACTGCTACTTCTGCCTGCAACTGCCGCTTCCCACGCTCACCCAAAATGGCCACCACACCACACAGCTTTCCCTGTGTGCCCGCCAAACACTACCTTGCTTTGCAGCATACTGACCGGCACAGGAATTGCCTCCCCAAAGTTCCATCTCAGTGCTTTGGTGTCTGTCGGAAGAGGGGTGCAGGAAGCTCTGGTCTTCCACGGCGCGATGACCTGACACCACTGAATAACGCGGCTCTGGCATCCTTGGGCATTCGCCTTCTCACTCCCAACTAGCAAGAAACACGCTTATTAGATATTAGGGGAAAGCCGACAGTCGCCCAAGAGCGGATGGTTCGGAAGAATGTATCCTTGAAGGATACTACCAAAAGCAGAGAGGTTCCACAAAAGAGTAAAGCAGCCCAAATGCCCTCAAGTATGGAGCAGACAGAGCTTAAAGATCCCAATTTACCCATGTCTAACAATAGCCAAATTAACATGAATAAAATACATTCTCTAAAATGCTTGTATGCAAATGCTAGAAGTCTAAAGAATAAGATGGGAGAGTTAGAATATATAGCACTAACTGAAAGGTTAGATATGATTGGAATATCAGAGACATGGTGGAAGGAGGACAACCAGTGGGACACTGTGATACCTGGGTACAAACTATATCGTAATGATAGAGCTGATCAAATTGGTGGAGGGGTTGCACTCTATGTTAGAGAGGGCATTGACTCAGAAAGGATTAAAGTTTTGTAGGAAACAAAATCTGCTGTAGAATCTATATGGATTGAAATTCCATATAAAAGGGGGAAGGCGATGGCAGTGGGGGTGTACTATCGAGCACCTGGCCAGAATGACCAAATGGATGATGAAATGCTCAAAGAAATCAAGGAAGCTAACAAAAGTTACAGCGCAGTAATAATAATGGGTGATTTCAATTACCCCGGTATTGACTGGGTCAGTGTCACGTCAGGACATGCTAAGGAGATAAAAGTTCCTAGATGAAATAAATGACTGCTTCTTGGAGCAGCTGGTTCATGAACCGACCAGAGGGGAAGCCATATTAGACCTAGTCCTTAGTGGAACACCAGATCTAGTGCAAGAGATAAGGGTGTTGGGGCCACTTGGCAGTAGTGATCATAGCATGATCGCCTTTCATTTAATTAGTGGAGGAGGGATAGTAAGGCAATCCACAGTACTACCTTTTAACTTTCGAAAGGGAGACTATGATAAAATGAGGAAAACAGTTAAGAAAAAACTAAAAGGAGCAGTTGCGAAGGTTAAAGACGTACATCAAGCTTGGGTGTTGTTGAAAAATACTATCTTGGAAGCCCAGACCAGCTGTATTCCACGCTTTAAGAAAAGTGGAAGGAAGTCCAAAAAACTGCCAGCATGGTTTAAAGGTGAGGTCAGAGAGGCTGTTGTTGCCAAAAAAGCATCTTTCAGGAAATGGAAAAAAGAGCCAAACGACGAAACCTGGAAACAGCACAAGCACTGGCAAGTCAAATGCAAGGCATTGATAAGCCAGGCAAAGAGAGAATTTGAGAAGAAGCTTGCTGCGGAAGCAAAAACGCGAAATAAAGACCTTTTCAAGTACATTCGTAGCAAAAACCCTGTGAGAGAGTCAGTTGGTCCATTAGATGATAAAGGGGTTAAAGGAGCACTAAAAGGCGACAAGGCGATAGCGGAGAGACTGAATGAATTCTTTGCTTCGGTCTTTACTGAGGAAGATGTAGGGATGTTACCTATGACTGAAGTGGTATTTAAAGGTGCGGAAGAATTGGAGGAAATATCGATACATCGGGAAGATGTCTTACAACTATTAGATAAACTGAAGAGTAGCAAATCACCTGGGCCGGATGGTATACATCCAAGGGTGTTGAAAGATATGAAATATGAGATTGCAGAACTGCTATCAGTAATCTGTGAACTATCATTAAAATCATCTCTAATACCTGAAGATTGGAGGATCGCCAATGTAACACCAATTTTTTAAAAGGGTTCCAGGGGTGATCCGGGAAACTACAGACCGGTGAGCCTGACGTCAGTACCGGGAAAAATGGTAGAAACCATCATAAAGAATAAAATTACTCAGCATGTAGATAGTCACAACCTAATGGGAGACAGCCAACATGGCTTTAGACAAGGAAGATCTTGTCTTACTAATCTGTTATGTTTTTTTGAAGGAGTGAATAAACAGGTGGACAAAGGTGAGTCGGTTGATATTGTGTATCTGGACTTTCAGAAAGCCTTTGACAAGGTCCCTCATCAGAGACTTTTGGCAAAACTAAAGAGTCATGGGATAGGAGGAAGTGTACTGTTGTGGATCAGGAATTGGTTAAAAGATAGAAAGCAGAGGGTAGGGCTAAATGGCCAATTTTCCCAATGGAGAAAGGTGAACAGTGGTGTACCCCAGGGATCTGTGCTGGGTCCGCTGCTTTTTGACATATTCATAAATGACCTGGAAAGTGGAATAACGAGTGAGGTTATCAAATTTGCAGATGACACAAAACTATTTAAAGTTGTTAAAACCCAAGAGGATTGTGAAAAATTGCAAGAGGATCTTGATAAATTGGAAGACTGGGCATCAAAATGGCAGATGAAATTTAATGTGGACAAGTGCAAGGTTATGCACCTAGGGAAGAACAACCCAAACTATGGTTACACGATGCAAGGTTCCACATTAGGAACCACCACCCAGGAAAAAGATTTAGGCGTCATTGTGGATACCATGTTAAAACCCTCGGCCCAGTGTCCAGCGGCAGCCAAGAGAGCAAATAGAATGCTAGGTATGATAAGGAAAGGAATGGAAAATAAAACAAAAGATATTATAATGCCTCTATCGTTCCATGGTGAGACCGCACCTTGAATATTGTGTGCAATTCTGGTCGCCGTATCTTAAAAAGGATATAGCGATTTTAGAAAAGGTTCAAAGAAGAGCCACCAAAATGGTAAAGGGGATGGAAGGATACTCCTATGAAGAAAGGCTAAAAAGGTTAGGGCTCTTTAACCTGGAAAAGAGACGGCTGAGGGGAGATATGATAGAAGTCTATAAATTAATGAACGGAGTGGAACGGGTAAACGTAGATCGATTGTTTACCTTATCAGAATATAGAAAGACTAGGGGACATGCAATGAAGCTACAGGGTAAACTATTTAAGACTAATAAAAGAAAATATTTTTTCACTCAACGTGTAATCAAACTCTGGAATTTGTTACTGGTGGATGTAGTAAAGGTTGTTAGTGTAGCTGGGTTTAAAAAAGGTTTGGACAAGTTCCTGGAGGAAAGGTTCATAAACCATTATTAAGAAGTGACCGAAGATATCAATGCTTGACCCAGTACAAGCATTGTGGAACTTGTGTCTCTTGGGGAAACTGCTAGGTACATATGACCTACATTGGCCACTGTTGGAAACAGAATACTGGGCTTGATGGACCTTGGTCTGACCCAGTATGGCATATCTTATGTTCTTATGCCCTGCTTACCACCAGCTGCTGCACGCTTCCAAAACTGCCTCGCTCAACAGATCTCCCCCATGGGGGAGCTGTGCGGGCCCCATGGATCAGCTGGGGTTTTTTCTTCTTTCAATTCAGCTCAGCTACCATCTGCACTCAGCTCCTGCCAGCTGCCACAAGCAACCCCCCCCCCACCCCACTCCACCCCATCCCAGCAGATGAACAGGTGATCCTGCAGTCCATCCAATAGTCTTCGCTTTTGCTTTTTAACTTTTTTTTTTTTATTAAGCAATTTAGAGATAAATGTTCCTTCAGTGAGTCCTGACCCAGGGATCCACGTCTCTCTAGCTGCTTGGAGACTGAGATACTGGAGGCTGAGGGAGGAGCCAGTTGCCTATCTAGTGCGAGGTCATGAAAATCATGACATGCTCAGTCTCCAACTGCTGGTGAGGTGTGAATACCCAAAGGTGCTGGGACTAGACTGGAGGAACGAAATGGAATCATTGCTTGCCCTGGGACAAGCATTGTGGAACCTGTGTGCCTTTTTGGGAACCTGCCAGGTACTTGTGACCTGGATTGGCCACTATTGGAAACAGGATACTGGGCTTGATGGACCTTAGTCTAATCCAGTATGGCATTTCTTATGTTCATATGTTACCAGTGCAGAGCCTAGGAAACATGCTGCTAAATATGACAAAGAAGAGGAGATCAACAGCACCCATGCAGCATCTCCCACTTCCACAAAAACAGGAGCAACTTGGCACCCCAACACAGCACTTACCACCCTCTGAAAAACAAGAGGACTTTGTGACCCCAAACACAACACCTCCCACTCCAACAAACACTAAAAAGGGCTTGGCAACCCCAAAGTAACTCCTGAAACTGCAGAATGGACCAGCATGGTGTTAACGTAAATATATATTCCATTAAAAACAATGAAAATGCAAGATGCTCGCCCACCAAGGAACTAAAAGAAAAAGTGAGAACCACAGCACAGTTTATAAGACCAAATTATAACTCATTTTATTCTGTTATAAACTGCGTTATGGTTCTCACGTTTTCTTTTTGAATATATATTCTGCATCCACAGAAACCTCTCTCTCGACAATGTGTGCAGAGCAGAAATAGGACATTCACCCACAGAACTCAATATATTTAAAAAAATCTGATTCTGGTTATCTCACTAACAAACATTCTCCAATATCAGGCATATTAGAAACTAATATAAAACCCTGCAAAAGTCACCTAAGATCTACAAGGCCAAATCTACCATACCATACCAGCATAAACTTCCAAAACTCATACAAGGGTCATACCCAGAAAAAAAGCAGCACTATAAATACTGCAGCAGGCCCTTGAACATCCATACACCTATTTGAAAAGCCGAATAAGTCAAATTACTACTGTACAGTACAGATCCCTACGTACAAACTCCATGTTAACAGAAAGCGTAGTTACTCACCTGTAACAGGTGATCTCCAGGAACAACAGGAATTTAGTCTTCACATATGGGTGATGTCGGTACTGACGGAGCCCGCGTGGGAACGCTCCCTAGCGTCCAATAGGAAAGCTTTTCGGAGCATCTCACTGTGCCTGTGTAGCTGCCTTCCTGCCTTTCCAGCTCTCCCTCCTCAGTTGAGTTTGTAGCTGAGATAAAAGGTGAGAAGGAGAAGAAGAAGAAGACCGACAACTCCTAGGGGAGGAGGGTAGGTTGTGAAGACTAAATTCCAGCTGTTCCCAGAGATCACCTGTTATAGGTAAGTAAAGTTACTTACCTGTAACAGGTGATCTCTGGGAACAGCAGGAATAAGTCTTCACATATGGGTACGTCGGTACTGACGGAGTCCGCGCGGGAACGCTTCCCAGCGTCCAATCAAAGAGCTTTTGGAAGCATCCCACCACGCCTGCGTGCTGCCTTCCCGCCTTTCCCAACTGCCTCTCCTCAGTTAAGTTGTAAAGCTGAGACAAAGAGAGAGAGAGAGGAAAGGAAAGATAGAGATACAACTCCTAGGGGAGGTGGGTGGGTTATGAAGACTTATTCCTGCTGTTCCCAGAGATCACCTGTTACAGGTAAGTAACTGTGCTATCTCCAGGAACAAGTAGGAATGAGTCTTCACATATGGGGACTCCCAAGCTGAGATGCCTGGAGTCCCAGCATGTCATAGATTGGAACATGCTATACTTAATAACACCAGGCATCCTGAGGATGGAGGGTAGGAGTTGAAAGAGAAAGGTGCTGTGGAAAACAGCTTAACCTAGCATAGGACTGCAGACAAGTCCCAGTGTGGATGATAATTGTCATCAATGATATTGAAAAGAAAAATTGCAATATGGACCTCCCCTAACAGGATTTCACAGAAGTATGGAGGTTCATGGGATCTACTGGGGAACCCAGTAGAGGAACCTCGAAGAGGACTTCACTGTAAAGTGGAGGTAATAAACCTGTAGGAAAAACAGTGGAGGTCAGAATCCTGAAAGATAACAGGTAACCCCAGTAAAAACAAACTAGGGTAGTACAAAAACGGTGGGCCTTCAGCGGAAGGCTTTATGACAAAAACCGAACTCTTTTGGCGGCAAAGTGACTCACTCTTAGGAGCAAAAGAGAAAGGCTAACCGAGTTGGAGAAACAGGCACAGTCCTTGTGGGGAGAAAGGGTATGGGAAACCCTTGTATCCCAAAAAGAGAGGACAAATGCCTGAGGCGTTAAAGCCTGTGATTAACTGAAGATCCGCAATATCTCTCCTAACTGGAGTAAGCTAGGAGAGATACTGGAGCATGGAGAGCTTCAGAGGTACCTAAACCCTAAGGTTATGGTATAAAATTGTTGAGTACCACAGGAGTGGTTGTGTGTGTAGAACCCCAAACCTGCTGGATAGCATAGGTATGGGTAAAGCCCATCTGTCAGAATCATATAGCTATATGAGCATAGACAGTCAGATAGATAAGTATGTGGATACATATCTATCTATAATAAAATATCTCGACAGATACATATACACACATATACATACATATATATACATACACATATATATACATACATACACATACATACATACACATACATACACATACATACATACACATACATACATATATATATATACATACACATACATACATATATATATATACATACATACATATACATACATACATATACATACATACATACATATATACATACATACACATATATATACATACATACACATATATATACATACATACACATATATACATATATATACACATATATACATATATATACATACACATATATACATATATATACATATACACCCATATACATATAGATAGACATATAAGAATATATCTATAGTGAGATATGGAAGGGCATAAAATACACACAAAAGATAGATATGAATATGTAGGCCTATATATGGGTGTCTGCAACTAAACAGACAGAGATATGCCTACAGCACGGTATTCACATAGGATATGTGGAAAGGAAAGATTCATCTAATAACAAGGAGGTGGAACCTACTTGAGAAGATATATAGAGAATCTATTCCTCCTGGTTATGATCAGCAAGGATGCTAGCTAGTGAAACAACCCAGACGGTTACGTGAAACGGAGGATAATATCAGTCTGCAGCTAAGAAATCCCGAGTCTTTCAGAACTCTAGCATGGTAAGTGGACAGAAGACGCATAGAGATGAGATACCATGTTGACCTGCTTAAGGGCAAAGGGTATCATGCGTTCTTACCATGAGGATGAGCTGCAAGGAGAAAGAGCCTATCCCCGATTGGGAATACTATGGACCAAAGCAGGGAATTGGCAACTCCTTAAGCTTTCACGTAAGAGAAGGCCTATGTCCTTTATATCAAAAAGGAGATAGTAAAAGAAGGGAGAACCCTTCTAGTCATGGGAGACATGACTGACAAGCCTTTTCCAACCATCTAGGATAGCTGTTGGAGAAAAAAACCCCATGCTCTCTAGCAAGGGCCCATAGTGGAAAACTTCTCTGTAGAATTGCAGAGAGCATGATGCAGGAGAATGAGGAGATAGAACTGGCTGCTGGAGAGCCAGTATCTCTGCCAACTATGCTGCCAAACCCAGGAGAATGGAGATGGCAGAAATAGAAGACAATCCAGAAAGCTTGTAGTGAGATAGTCTCCAAAATAGATGAAAGCACTGACTTGGAGCCACTACTAAAACTAGACAGAATGTTAGTGGAGGACAAATCTGGTTGTTTGTGGACAGAACCAGTGGTCCAAGATTAAGGCTCCTGCATAAGCAGCTGCTAGCAAGACAGCAGAAAGAATCTTACTGTTTAAAAACAGAAAGAACAGACAGAACAGGAGTAGAAAAACTCTGGACATGTCTGATAAGCTGCCCCAAAGCAAGATTGAAAAAGAGGAGTTAACTCAGAGAGGAAAACTCCGCACTGGAAAGTGACAAAAGTAGAGGCTGAAGAAAAAGCCCTCCAGTGAAGTAGTACCACTCTTACAGAGGAAAAGCTTGGTAAGAGGGTGAAGAGAATGGAGCTGAAGAAGACTTACCAAGTCGTAAGTCTATAGAAAGGAAAAAATACATGCTGGCACAGGAAACTATCATTTGATAGTGGTTAGACCTCTTTCCATAGCAGGAAGAAGAGGAGAACCCTGTGACCTATAGGCATGAACATCCTGACAGCTCATAGAAATATAGAAAAAATGGATGTCTTTGGAAAGAGATCCATGTCTAGGGGTTAGAATGAAGCGGTAGATTGCCTCTATTAAGAAGAAGCAAAGTGCAGATTCTAACCCCCCAGAGTCACAAGCATCTGATGATGATTGATCAGAAACCCTACGGTTGCTGGGTTTGCTGAGCCTGGTGAGAGGTTGGATTCTTCAGACCAGGACGATGGTTCCCCTGTTTGGGAACATCTGTATGATGGGCAGGTGATGAATAAAACCTTCTCCTCCTATGGGAAGAAAGTTTGGTAGGACATTTCCTACCTACTGGAACAAAAGGTGGTGTAGAACAACCCCTAGGAACAGGTAAATCAGTGGACAACTGAGTAACCTGACGTAAAGACTCCTTGTTGAAGAGATTTTCTCCAGAGCAAGGAGTATATCCCCGTCTTTGCTGTTCCCATTTGTCTAAGTCTGAAGCTTGGAGCCAGGCTCTACGTCGTGCCCCTATAGCTATAGCAGAAGTCCTGCTAACAGACTCAAAAGAGTCTAGGGAAGCACGAGAAAGAAAGCAAGAGATATTCTGGATATGCGTAAGCAGTGAGGAATAGTCTGCACTCTTGCAATCTGGAAGGAATGGAGTCAAAAGATGTAATTTCTTTGTGACCTCCTCAAGAGATAGACTCATATAAAAGATATATGAGAGAATTCTTGCAGAAAGCATAGATGTCTGGAAGGTCTTACGTCCAAAGGCATCTAGTGTTCTAGATTCACGACCTGGCGGATAAGAAGAGTGCTTTTTCTTACTCTTTACTCGCCTCAGTGCTGATTCCATTACTATGGAATGATGAGGAAGTTGAGTCTTTTGAAACCCTGGAGAGGGGGGCACCTGATATAGGAGATCAGTTGCTCTGGAAAGTGGGGGTACCCTTAAAGGTGCTTCCCACAGACCTAGAAGGAGATCCTGCAAGGAATGATGCAAATGAAGCATTATGTTCTCCTTTGCTTTGGTAGGAACAGAGCCTTGTGCAGGATAATGTCCAGGGATAGGAATGGCAAGTGATCTTGCTATTTCCAGGAGAAAACTCTGAAAAGAGGGATCTCCAACGGGAATCTCCTTTGGACAGGTTAGATTAGAAGAACTAGCCCGAGCACCCAAGGATCTATCCAAATATATAGGAATAGAAGATCCTGCATGGTGCAGGGTGGTATCCTTAAAGGATGATTGCTGGTACTGGCTGTCAGGAGCAGCATCCGTCAGTACCTCATCGTCCATGCCAGGTATCGACTCCAAGCCTGGTATAGAAAGGAGCGATGCTGTTGAAAGAAGCAGGGCAGGAGCTGGCCACGATGCTACTGTGAATACCGGTAGCGATGTCGACACCGGTACCGATGTCGGAGCCGAAGGCAACACAGACATCGGAGTAGCCATCGATGACAGCTCAATCGGTACCAAAGTAATCGAAGACCTCCAGCAGGCATCCTCGGTACCAAGCCTGCGGTACCGATCGGTGTCGGTACCAATGCGTGCCGGTACCCAGTCTTCCAGACTAGAGATCGATTGCAAACTCAGTATCGAGGGCAACGAGCCTGATGAAGGAAGCACAGCAGGCACCGACCGCAAAGGTAATGTGGACATCGGTACCAACTTCGGTACCGTGTCTGATACCGGTGGATGAAGGCCAACCGGTGGCAACACAAACAGCATTGGAAGAACAGAGAGTTGCGGATCCGAATCATCGGAACGGAGCCTTTGGTACCGAGGGGAGGCGGTACCAAGGCGAGTCGGTACCCAATCCTCCAGACTGGAAATCGATTCCAGACTCGGCATCAAAGGAAGCGAGTCTATCGATGCACGTCTGGAGGGTACCGACGTCGGTGGTCGTATCGGTGTCGGTACCGATACCGGAAAGTCAGTCTGGGAGATTATCCACCGGACCCGAAGGTACCAAGGACGCCAGATGACGATCCCTGGTGAGGTGTGTTTCATCCAACACCAGTGCCGGAACCGGGGTATCGGTACCGCTCGAAGCAGATGCCATCACCGGACACGGCTCAGGTATGTTCTGTGAGGGGTGAACCCCAGGAACAACCTGAAACCCCTTATACGCTTTGGAGACCGAAGACTCCCGCCGGGGTTTTGAAGCCAGTGGGCCCTCGAGGGCAAGGCCGGAGCCGTCTACATGCTGTGCATGAGACCTACCACTCGAGGACTGGCTAGTCTTAACAGACTGTTTGTGGATTACCTGATCCTGTGTAGGAGAAGAAAGGGACGGTGCCCTGAAGTTGGAGGGGAACCGGGTATCGAGGAAATCTCAATGTTGAAACCCTCTTCTCATCAAACTGTTGCCCAAAGGCTCCGGAGGAAAAAGGTCAGGCCCCAAACAGGTTAGACACCGGCTTTGAGGGTCTAAAAATAAAGTTGTACCGCCAGAGTCTGAACACTTCCTGGAGAAAGTGGCTGGCGGTTCCATGAATGAAAAGAAGAGGCCTAAAGGCCTGAGAAAATGAAGAAAAAAATAGTCCTTGAAAAAGGAAAATTTCACAAGAAAAGAAAACACCAGCGGTACCGGTGGCGTCGGGGAGACAGCCGCGACCACAAGAAAAAAAAAAATAAAACAAAAATTTTCTGCAGTGACAGGAGGACGTCCTGCCGGCTCCGCGGAAAAACGAAAACTGAGGAGAGGCAGTTGGGAAAGGCGGGAAGGCAGCACGCAGGCGTGGTGGGATGCTTCCAAAAGCTCTTTGATTGGACGCTGGGAAGCGTTCCCGCGCAGACTCCGTCGGTACCGACGTACCCATATGTGAAGACTCATTCCTGCTTGTTCCTGGAGATCTACGCAATCTCCAGGAACAAGCAGAAATGTACATGTGGGACTCCCTAGCTCGGAGATGCGAGAGAGATGACCTCAGAGTCGGCTGTGGAATCACAGGTATAACCCTGAAGCAACACCGAGAGAAAATTTACAAAAAAATGAGAGAGCACCACACGGATACCCTCCTTAGATCGTTAAATAAACCACGTGACCTCTTTAGCATTGCTAAAGCTCTAACCAAAACACCTTCCTCCAATCAAACAGCTTCTATCCAACCCCAGTCCTTCGCCAAGTACCTACAATCTAAAATTATAAAAACAAACTTTACACCAAGCTCCACACCGTGCTTCTTCCCCCAGATACATCAACCATTGACAAAATTCACCTCTCCGACAGAGAAGTACATTGCTGACCTTATTGCTACCATCAACACCACTACGGCGCCGAATGATCCTTGTCCTGCCCATTGGATCAGATCGATGCGTGTAGAACTTAGCTCAATTCTAGTCTACATCATGGAACTCTCCTTCGCAACAGGAACATTCCCAGAAACCCTGAAACAAACTTCCATACGCCCTCTCCTGAAAAGCAACAAACTTGACCCAGCAAAGACGGACTCATACCGCCCGATTTCAAGTATACCCTATCTAGCCAAACTCATAGAGAAGGTGGTTCAAATGCAACTACAACAACACATTGATATATCAGCCCCTCTTGATCCTTGTCAGCATGGATTCCGTGAGTCACATGGTGTAGAGACTCTACTCATGATACTCATCAATACATTGTCCAGAGGTATTGACAAAATTGAGAATGGGTTCATGCTCATATTTCTTGATATAGCAGCTGCATTTGATTCTGTTAACCATGTACAACTCCTCTCCCGCCTCCAGGAAAAGGGAATTCATGGCCTTGCCTGGGAATGGTGCAAATCATATCTCATGAACCACTGGCAACAAGTACGGATAGGCTCCTCAACATCGGAACCATTCCATCAGCAACAAGGAGTACCCCAAGGATCATCCCTTTCGGCTCTACTCTAACATTTATATGCAACCCATTTGTGATATCATCCGTTCTTTTAACATCTCCAGTCTGATCTATGCGGATAATGTACTGATTTTTGCTCCAATTAAAATCAAGCAGCCAAACCTTGTTCCACTTATTGAATGCTTCAATGCAATTACTGATTGGCTCCTGTCGCAAAATCTTCGCATAAACTTTTAAAAAACTGAAGTCCTTTTCATAGCCAGGAACAAAGACTTCTCTCCTCCTGCTTCATTGAAAGTTCGCGACGCTGAGCTCCCATGCAAGTCTGTAATACGATATCTGGGGATTACAATAGACTAGCAGCTCAACTTTAAAGAGCATATAAAGAATACCACTAAATCCATTTACAACAAAATACGGATACTACGACATCTAAGCTCTCTACTAGGCCCAGAAGACTTCAGAATATTCCAGACACTGGTAATGCCACACTTTAATTATGCCAACATCATCTTACATGGACTCCCCAAGAGCACTCTCAATCCTCTTCAAATGGCGATGAACACAGCAGCCCGCATTCTCTGCGGCATCTCCAGAAAAGACCACATAACGCCAATACTGATGGATCTACACTGGCTACCAGTAGAATGCAGAATCACCTACAAGGTGTCAATCCTGTCATTTAAAGCAATTAACGGGATATCCTCCACATCCCTCTCTTCACTCCTTACCAGTACCCCTACTAACAGGCTAAGAAGGTCAACAACTAGCAATACGCTATCTATACCACCTGAGTCCACTAAATGTACCCAAACAACTAACAGAGCATTTACACTATATGCTCCTAAGTGCTGGAACAATCTCCCACCTCATATAAGATCAATTACTGACCTCTCGCAATTCAGAAAAGCTATTAAACATCACTTGTTCTGCCTCTATTTTACCCACACTAACCTAATGCATTCACATCCAACACCTAATCTAACCCACACAGCATCTGACGTACCAACAACATAACCCCCAGTGATTTACAAACGAAACTTACCATTAGGAACATTCATAATCAGCATGACTACATTACGACTCTACTACATAAAATAACTTAAATAATTCATAAACCCCTCTGTTTGAACTGTATATAGTTACCCTGTTACTTCCAAGTTACAATCCCTGTTATAATGTAAGCAAAAGATCTTGTTCTAATGCAAAATGTTGTTACAATGTAAACTGCACTGATACTAAATAGCGCGGTATATAAGAATTTGTAATAAATAAATAATAATAAATAAATAAATAAGGAAGTCATGTATCCTCCAAGGATGTCTGGTATTGAAACCCGGGACAGAGGGTGGGAGCTGATCTAAGTCTGAAATAGATGCTGGAGAACAGCTTGGCCAAACAAGGCATCCCAGTGGGATTCCTTGTCCAGGCAATAGTGAGCAGCAAAAGTGTGGACAGAAGACCAAGTTGCTGCTTTGCATATCTTATCAATCACTACAGAGCGTAGATTAGCCATAGAAGCAGCCATGGCCCGAGCATTATGTGTAGTGACGTGACCCGAGAGAGTCCTGCCTTTTCATAAGAAAAGGAGATGCAGTCTGCTATCCATCTAGAAAGAGTTTGTTTGGAAACTGGCGATCCCAGGTGACCCGGGTCAAAGTAGATGAAAAGTTGGGAAGCTTTTCTGTGCTCTGGAGATAAAAGGCCAAGGCACATTTGCAATCCACCAGTGTGAAGGGTTGCCTCTGCCCTACAGAATGAGGTCTAGGAAAAAAGTCAGGAAGGTAGACTGACTGGTTTAAATGAAAGGGTGAGACCACCTTCGGCATAAAGTGAGGATGAGTCCTAAGGACTACCTTATCATGGTGGAATCGTGTATAAGGAGGGTCAGCCACCAGAGCTTGAAGTTCACTAATGCATCTTGCTGAAGTGAGGGCAATAAGGAAGGAGACCTTTCACATGAGAAACTTCAGTGAGGTAGTGGCTAGAGGTTCAAACAGTAGCTTGAGAAGCTGTCCTAAAATAACATTAAGATCCCATGCCACTAGAGGGGGCTTAATGGGAGGTTTGGTTAATAGAAGACCCCTCATGAAGCGTGCTACAAACGGCTGAGAAGAGATGGGCTGGCCATCTAAGGACATGTGAGAGGCCACAATTGCACTTAGGTGTGCTCTTACGAAATTGCGTTTTTGTTTTTTAATTTTATTTTTATTCTTTTATAATAAAATAAGGAAAATATACAAATGCCATAATACATTCGTACATAATAAATGGTCCACATCAACGTTGAGCCCCAAAAAAACAGAATTACCTTGAAAGAAAGTACTTAACCCCTTTTATCATATCCTGAGCAGCAAAGGAAATAAAATCAAAAAGAAAGAAACAAATTATAATAATTCAACCCTTACCCTGCAAGAAAATCTCCAATTGAGAAGGCTCAAAAAAGACATACCTCTATAAACCAAATTACATTTACAGGGAAACTTTAAATAAAAAGAAGCCCCCAGAGCCAGGACCCGAGGTCGCAGTTCCAGGAAGGCCTTCCTACGCTTCTGAGTGACCTGTGATACATCAGGAAATATCTGCATAATCTGTCCAAAATATTTCACCTGCTTTTTTTTTTAAATAGAGCTTTAAGACCAAGTCTTTGTCTGACTCCATTAGAAAAGTCACCAAAAGAGTTGCTCTTGGGGAAATTTCCTCCAATGATGTCTCTAAATAAGCAGACAAATCAAGGCTTGGCCCACTTAATTCATCCATCTCCTGCCCACCAAGCAAACATCCTTAAATGTCCCCTTCACACCCTTAAGCAAATAACACATTTTTGAAATTTTACTTGAATCAGGAACAGGGTGCAATTAAGATATTTAGAGAACAAAATCCCAGAGGACAAGAAATTTATTTATTTTATTTAGCAGGTTTTATATACCGCTTTATCATTTCAGTCAAAGCAGTTTACATTGTAACTTAAACTTGTTTAATTTACATTAAACGGGGACATCGATAACTTGGATTTTTCTGAGGCAATGGAAGGTTAAGTGACTTGCCCAAGGCCACAAGGAGTACTAGTGGGAATCAAACCCTGGTTTCTTGGTTCCCAAGCCAGTGCTCTAACCATTAAGCTACTCCTCCACTCATGAGTATGAGGAAAATTTACAAACCTCAAATTTTTTGAATGAAAAGCATTCTCACAAAATTCACTTTGATGATGCAAAGCAAGAGAATCTTGTACTGAGGTAGCAAGGGCAAATTGGAACAATGAGGTCTGAGATTCAAGTTTAGAACATCGATTATCACAAAGAAAATTTAACATCATGCTCGTCATCAGCAGCCACCACCTCCTCAGAGAAAGCACAGTTACTTACCTGTAACAGGTGATCTCTGGGAACAGCAGGAATTAGTCCTCACATATGGGTACGTCGGTACCGACGGAGCCCGAGTGGGAAAGCTCCCCAGCTTCCCAGAAGGAAAGCTTTTGGGACCTCCCACTGCGCATGCGCGCTGCCTTCCCGCCTTCCTGACCAACTCTCCTCAGTTCGAGTTTATAGCTGAGACAATAGAGAGAGGAAAGGAAAGAGAGAGAGAGATACAACTCCTAGGGGAGGTGGGTGGGTTGTGAGGACTAATTCCTGCTGTTCCCAGAGATCACCTGTTACAGGTAAGTAACTGTGCTATCTCCAGGAACAAGCAGGAATAAGTCCTCACATATGGGGACTCCCTAGCTAAGATGCCCGGGAGATCCCCTAAAGGGTATGAGACCCTGAAAGGTTCTTCATCTTCCTATGGACCTCAGGCATTCATTCAGGGAAGGTGGGCTGGAGTTGTTCAAGAATGGAACAGGTGTCTGAGGACAGCCTGACCAAACAAGGCATCCCGGCGGGAGTCCTTGTCCAAACAGTAATGGGCTGTAAAGGTATGAACCGAGGCCCAGGTGGCTGCTCGATAGATCTGGTCAATGGACACAGAGTTTAGATGAGCCATAGAGGTGGCCATGGCCCTCACGTTGTGAGCGGTGACATGGCCTTCCAGAGAAAGGTTCTTACTCTGGTAAGCAAAAGAGATACACTGAGCAATCCAATTGGAGAGTGTTCTTTTGGAGACTGGTAGTCCTAAATGAGAAGGATCAAAAGCAACAAAAAGCTGAGAAGACTTTCGATGTTGCTGTGTCCTGTGGAGGTAAAAAGCAAGAGCTCTTTTACAGTCCAGAGTATGAAGGTTCCTCTCTGCATTGGATGCATGAGGAGCTGGAAAAAAGACAGGTAAATAAACCTCTTGATTAAGATGAAAAGGCGAGACCACTTTAGGCATAAAGTGAGGATTTGTCCTAAGGACTACCTTATCATGATGGAACCTTGTATAAGGCGGATTAGCCACTAAGGCCTGCAGTTCACTGATGCGGCGAGCTGAAGTGACTGCAATGAGGAAAATAACCTTCCAGGAAAGAAATTTCAAGGAGGTAGTGGCTAAGGGTTCAAAAGGTGGCTTCATAAGCTGACCAAGAACCAAGTTTAAGTCCCATGCCACCGGAGGAGGTCGAATGGGAGGTTTAGTTAAAGTTAAGCCTCTCATGAATCTTGCAATAAGAGGATGAGAGGAAACAGGTTGTCCATTGATGGGCTTAAGTGATGCCGCAATAGCACTCAAATGGACTCTTACTGAATTCGTTTTGAGACCTGCATTGGAGAGATGCAGGAGATATTCCAAAAGAGAATTCAATGGGAGTGCCAGAGGGTTAAGACCCTTTTGAGCACACCAAATGGAAAATCTTTTCCATTTAAAAGCGTAAGAACACCTAGTGAAAGGTTTCCTAGAGGCATGTAGGATATCCTTCACTTGCTGCGAAAGATTGAAGTGTTGAAGGTCTAGGCCTTCAGTAACCAAGCTCTGAGGTGAAGGGACTTGGGGTTTGGGTGCCACAAAGTCCCCTCCTCTTGAGACAGAAGGTCTGGAGCCGCTCCCAAGTCCAGGGAGGGGGCTTGGGAGAGATGCAGAAGTAGAGGGTACCACACTTGGCGTGGCCAGCGTAGAGCTATGAGGATCATGGACCCTTGATCCCTTTGAAGTTTGAACAGAGTCTTGGGAATCAAAGGAATGGGTGGAAAGGCATAGAGGAAACCCTGACCCCAATGCCAGAGGAAGGCATCCTTGGTCTGAACTCCCTGACACGGGATTCTGGAACAGAACCGGGGAAGTTTGGCATTCCACGGACTTGCAAAGAGGTCTATGTCCAGGGTTCCCCATTTCTGGAAGATTCTGAGTACCTGATCCATGTGCAGGGACCATTCGTGTGGAAGCAGAACTCGACTGAGTCTGTCTGCCCAAGAGGTTTGGATTCCTGGAAGATATACTGCCAGGAGATGGATTTGATGCTCTCTGGCGAAGGCCCATAATCTTAGAGCTTTGTTGCAAAGCGACAGAGAGCCAGTCCCTCCTTGTTTGTTTATGTAAAACATGGCTACTTGATTGTCCGTGTGAATAAGGAGTGTCATGTTGCTGAGGAGGGTATGAAAAACTTTGAGAGCTAGAAAGATTGCTCGAAGTTCCAAGTGGTTGATATGAAGGGTGGTCTCCTGTGGAGACCAAGTGCCCTGAGTGGAGAGATCTTGGAGATGAGCCCCCCAACCTGTTTGGGAGGCATCTGTTGTGAGGGTTGCTTGGGGCAAAAATGGTTGAAAGGGGGCCCCCAACAACAGATTTTGAGTGGATATCCACCATTGGAGAGACCAAAAAAGACGATTGGAGTTTGCTATTTGGTCTGAGAGAGCTCCTGATGCTTGAGTCCACTGGGTGGATAAAGTCCATTGAGCTGCTCTCATATGTAGGCGAGCATAAGGCACCACATGCACTGTGGAGGCCATGTGGCCTAATAGTTGTAGCATCTCTCTGGCAGTCAAGTGGCTTCTGGACTGAGTCTGAGAGGCTAAGTGCACTAGACGTTGGCAACGGGCCTGAGGAAGATAGGCCCTTGCGGTGGTGGTATCCAACCAGGCCCCTATGAATTCTAGGGATTGAGTAGGGGTGAGTTGGGACTTTGGCAGATTGATTACAAGTCCCAGATACTGTAAAATTCGCCTGGTGCGATCCAGGGAAGTCTGAGCCTCGGACTGAGACGGAGCTTGGATGAGCCAGTCGTTCAGGTATGGGAAGACAAAAATTCCCAGGGTGCGTAGGAATGCAGCTACTATTGCCATGCATTTGGTAAATACCCTTGGAGCAGAGGCTAGACCGAAGGGAAGTACTCTGTATTGGAAGTGTTTTCCCTGGAACAGAAACCGTAGGAATTTTCTGTGGGATGGATGGATGAGTTTATGTGTGTACGCATCCTTGAGATCTAGAGAACAAAGCCAGTCCTGACTCTGTAGGTATGGAAGGAGAGTGCCTAGAGAAAGCATCTTGAATTTCTCCTTGTATAGAAATTTTTTTCACCTTTTTGTAGACACTTCTCGCTTTCTTCCAGCACAACCTTCTTGATGTCATTCCATAACTCTTCCGGAGCTCTGTCATTTGTATCTAAAGCAGCAAATCGATTTTGCAGGCAGTCTTTAAATTCCAGTGGTATATTCTCAAGGTCATATTTTGGTGCATTCATGAGTGGTTTGCTCTTTTTCAACTTTAGCTTGAGTTTGCATACTAGTAGTTGATGATCTGTACCACAGTCAGCTCCAGGTTTTGTCTTTGTTGATGTTACAGAGCTTTTCCATCGTTGACTTCCACAGATGTAGTCAATTTGATTTTTATACAATCCATTGGGTGAAGTCCATGTGTACAGTCGTCGCTTGTGTTGCTGGAAGAAGGTGTTTGAGATGAATAGATCATTGGTCTTGCAGAATTCTATCAATCTTTCTCCAGCTTCATTTCTGTTGCCAAGTCCATATTTTCCAACTACTTTGCCTTCTTCTTTGTTGCCAACTTTTGCGTTCCAGTCACCCATGACTATCAGGATATCCTGTTTGCATGTTCTGTCAATTTCAGCTTGTACTTGTTCATAGAACTCTTCTATTTCATTCTCTTCTGCAGCTGTTGTTGGGGCATATACTTGAATTATAGTTGTGTTGATAGGCAATCCTCGTAGACGAATAGAGATTAAGCGTTCGCTGACTGCATTGTATTTCATTACAGTTCTTGCAAGTTTCTTCTTTATTATAAATGCAACACCATTTCTTCTTTGTCTTTCATTTCCAGCATAGTAGACCATGTGATCATCTGATGCAAAGTGCCCGATGCCAGTCCATTTCAGTTCGCTGACACCCAACAGATCAAGTTGTACACGTTCCATTTCATTCTTGACCACCTCCAACTTCCCTTGGTTCATGCTTCGTACGTTCCATGTTCCAATGTGTAAGACATCTTTACAGCTTCTGACTCTCATTTCATGCGCAGCTACATCAGCAGTCAGACTTCCCGAGGGCTTTGATCCAACCACATCATAAATGCAACCACATCATAAATGAAAATTGCCCAGAAACGCAGAGAAGCTAAAGCCAAAGGAGAAAGAAAGACAATCGCAGAACTCAACAGAGATTTCCAACGTGCAGCAAGACAGGACAAGGAAAAGTACTACAATGACACTTGCAAGGAAATAGAAGCAGAAACTATTAGAGGAAGAACAAGATCGGCTTTCCTAAAGCTGCGAGAGTTAAAGAAAAAGTTCCAGCCCCGAATTGGAATGTTACAAGATGCTGAGAAGATCAAGAAAAGGTGGAAGGAATATACAGAGTTTTTATATGATAAAGATCAAGTGGACCAACAGCCGTTTCAACCTATACCTTATGATCAGGAACCATTGGTGATGAAAGAAAAAGTTGAAGCAGCATTGAAAGCCTTATCAAAGAACAAAGCACCAGGCATTGATAGCATTCCCATAGAAGTATTGCAGCAATCTGATGCAGCTGTTACCGTACTTACAAGGCTCTGCCAAGAAATATGGAAGACAACATCATGGCCAACTGACTGGAAAAGATCTGTGTTTATACCAATACTAAAGAAAGGTGATCCAACTGACTGTGGAAATTATCGCACAATCGCTCTGATCCCACATGCCAGCAAGATTCTACTGAAGATTATTCAAAAGAGACTACAGCCATACCTAGAACAAGAACTACCTGAAGTGCAAGCAGGGTTCAGGAAAGGGCGAGGAACGAGAGACATCATTGCGGATGTGAGATGGATCCTTGAAAAGACTAAAGAATACCAAAAGGATATCTATTTGTGCTTTATCGACTATAGCAAGGCTTTTGACTGTGTAAACCATGAGAAACTCTGGGCCACATTAAGAAGCATGGGTATACCAGAACACCTGATCGTTCTCTTGCGTAATCTGTACACTGATCAAGAAGCAACAGTTCGAACAGAACAAGGAGAAACAGAATGGTTTAAAATAAGCAAAGGTGTAAGACAAGGCTGCATACTTTCCCCCTACCTGTTTAATTTATATGCAGAACAAATCATCAGAGAAGCAGGACTGTATGAAGACAACAGAGGTGTGAAGATTGGTGGAAGACTCATCAACAACCTTCGCTATGCTGATGATACCACATTACTGGCTGAAAGCGAAGATGATCTGAAACATTTGCTTCTCACAATCAAAGAACATAGTCTCAAAATGGGCCTGCACCTTAATGTAAAGAAGACAAAGATCATGACAACTGGCATAATCAACAGGTTCATCGTTGAAGGAGAAGAAATTGAAATTGTGAACAACTTTAACCTACTTGGATCAACTATCAATAAAGAAGCAACAAGCAGTCAAGAAATCAGACGACGCATTGCTCTTGGCAGAATGGCTATGAAAGACCTAGATAAGATTCTCAAGAGCAGAGATGTGTCTCTCTATACAAAGATTCGACTTGTTCAAGCCATGGTATTTTCAATAACATCATATGGATGTGAAAGCTGGACAGTGAAAAAGACAGACAGGAAGAAAATTGATGCCTTTGAATTATGGTGCTGGCGGCGAATACTGTGTATACCATGGACTGCCCGAAGAACAAACCAGTCGGTACTAGAGGAGATCAAACCTAAGCTTTCTTTAGAAGCTCAGATGACAAGACTTCGACTTTCATACTTCGGACACATCATGCGAAGAGAGAGATCATTAGAGAAAGACATCATGCTTGGCAAGATAGAAGGTCAACGCAAAAGAGGAAGGCCAGCAATGAGATGGATCGCTACAATAACAGCAGCTACGGGTACCAGTCTGTCGTCAATGAGCCGCCTGACTGAAGACCGAACACAATTTAGGATAGCTATCCAGAGGGTCGCCATGAGTCGACTCCGACTCGACGGCACTTAACAACAACAACATAGAAATTTGTTCAATTCTCTGAGATCCAAAATGGGTCTGTACCCCCCTGTTTTCTTGGGAATGAGAAAATAAGGGGAGTAAAAACCTGACCCTTGTTGAGGAAGAGGAACCTCTTCTATTGCTTTTTGGGCGAGAAGAATGGTCACCTCCTGACCCAACAGGTCTAGGAGAGATGGGGGAGAATTGAAACTTCTCACCATGGTATGGGGAGGAAGGTTGGAGAAATGTAGTTTGTAGCCCTCTCTGATGATAGAGAGGGTCCATTGCTCTGATGTGATTTGCTCCCATCTGGGAGCAAAATGAGTTAACCTTCCTGGAATGGTGAGAGGTTCTGGTTGTTTTAGAGCCAGAAAGGTTAAGTTCTCTAGTTTTAAGTCAAAAACCCTGAGGGGGTTGGGACTGTTGGGCTGTAGCAGCTCCTGCAGGTTTTGCCCTGGCCTGTTTAGGCTGCTGGACGCTTAGGAGCAAAGCGAGCTGCAGAAGATTGTTGGCCAGTATTTGTGGGAAATCTGGCCTTCTTGTAGAAAGGCTTTTTGAAAGATTTCTTCTTGACAGGGGTAGAGGTAGACTTAGAAAGTCTATCTAAAGCAGCATTTTCTGCATCCATTTGAGTGGCTTTGATTTGCCACTCCTTACCAAACAGATTCTCACCTGTACAGGGCAAATTTCCCAACCCATCCTGGACCCAGGGTTCAAGGTTAGAGGCCTGGAGCCAAGCAATTCTGTGAGCCGCTATGGCAATACCTGAGGCTCTGCTAGCACCTTCAAAGGAGTCAAAGGCTGCTCTGTTGGAGAACTTTGAAATATCTTGAGTATGCTTAAGCAGAAGAAGGAATTCCTCCTTTCTATCCTCTGGGATAAAGGGGAGAAAATGGCGTATTTTTAATGCAATTTCCTTCAGAAACATGCCCATATAGAGGCTGTATGAGTTGATTCTGGCAATAAGCATAGTTGCTTGGAAGATTTTTCTTCCAAAAGCATCCAGAGTCCTACATTCTCTTCCTGGGGGAGGAGAAGAGTGTCTTTTAGTACTCTTGATCCTTTTCATAGCTGACTGCACCACAATGGAGTGATGCGGGAGCTGAGTTTTTTGAAACCCAGGAGAAGGGGGGACACGATACATGGTGTCCAGACGACAAGAATGTGGAGATAGGGTGAGAGGAGTCTCCCATAAGTCCATCATGTGATCTTGAAGAATTTCATGGATGGGCAAGGTGACTGCCTCTTTGGGAACCTTAGAGTATCCTAAAAAGTCTAACTTTTTTGCTCTAGGTTCTTTTTCAGAGGATACAGAAATAGAAAGACCTTTAGCTACTTCAATGATGAAGTCTTGAAAGGATAAATCCTCTGGAGGAGACATTCTCCTCTTTGGAGAAGAGGGCTCCTCAGGTAGTGTAAGGGATACTTCAGCAGAGTCATCTGATGAATCAGGATCATCAGAAGACTCAAAGTATCGTCTGTTTGCTTCCAGGGATCGATAAGCGTATCGACGGTATCGACATCGGGGGTACCCGGAACCGGATCGGTATCGGGAAAAACCCCGGAACCAGGAACCGGAATCGGTATTCTGGTCGATGTGGAAGGCATGGGTACCGGTATCGGTTGTGGTACCGGAACCGGAGTCGGTACCGCAGGGTGCGGTACCGAGGGCGTCGCAGCCTTAATAAAAGCCAGAATGGCCTGCTGCATGGATTGAACTGTATGATCCATGGATGTCGGTACCGGATGATTGAGCCGGTACCCCAGAACAGTCTAACAGGTGATCGGTCGAGGCCGTGCCATCGATGTCAACCTGTAACCCCATAGGAGGAGCTTTGGAAGCCGGAGCTTCCCGCTGGGGTTGTTTGGCTGGAGCAGGGTCCTCAGGGTCAAGCCCAGGGGTATCTCGATACTTAGAGGGAGATTTGCCCTTTGAGGACCTGCCAGAGGAATGTTTGGTTACCTGAGATCCATCAGGAGAGGAAGATCTGGAAGATGTCGATGCTGGAGTATCTGTAGAAAACAGCATGTGAAATTTGGCTGCCCGGTTCTGTAAGCCACGTTTAGACATCAAAGAACAGGATGGGCAATCCGGAATGGAATGGTCAGGCCCCAAACATTTAAGACACCATTCATGGGTGTCTGTGACTGAAATAGTACCGCTGCACTTGGTGCATTTTTTAAACCCAGAGGCTTGTTTCTCCATGAGGGAGAATTTAGTGAAGGCCTAAAGGCCTCACAGAAGTAACACACCAAGTGAGGAAAAGAAAAGAGATTTTTTTTTTTTTTTAAATAAAGGAAAAAAGATCGGCGGTACAGGTCTGGAATCGGGGAAGGCAGACACGCGGCCAAAGAAATAAACTAAAATAACAACTTCTTCAGCGGTGACAGGAACACGACCTGCTGGCTCCGCGGAAAAAGAAGAACTGAGGAGAGTTGGTCAGGAAGGCGGGAAGGCAGCGCGCATGCGCAGTGGGAGATCCCAAAAGCTTTCCTTCTGGGAAGCTGGGGAGCTTTCCCGCTCGGGCTCCGTCGGTACCGATGTACCCATATGTGAGGACTTATTCCTGCTTGTTCCTGGAGATAGTAGAAATACGAGAAAGAGAAGATTGCAAAGATAATTCAGTCCATTTCACCACTTCCCATATATCTTTAAGTGAAATATCTTGCGGAGGTTCAGCCTTCTCAGAAACTTCTAAGAAACTAACTGGGTTAGGTAACACAAATTTAGAGTCAGAGAGAGATTCAAAACGTAGAAAAGAATCCAGCAGGAGCATAAGTCCCAATGTTCCCCCATTCTTCTTATGTAGAGCAGGGAGAGCATTAACAGAACTACTACTCAGTTTGGGAGGAGTAAAACCCAACGAGGTCGAGGAGGTGGAAGAGACAGTACTCACAGCTGGAGACTCCTTCCCGGTGGCGGAAGTTGCAGGAACTTTCTCCATAACTCCAAAATGAGTGTCAAGAAGACCAACAAACATAAGGAGCAAAAGCTTTCTTTTTTTCGATTCCCCAGACCAAGAGCAAGCAACTTCCTTACTCCTCCTTCATGCTCCAAAGGGGATCTGTCCCTTTGGACATGCCTCTTCTATTATGCCCTGTGAGAGAAGGGAGGTGACCTCTTGCAGAAACAGAGCAGTGAGAGGGGGCTGAGAGCAGAACTCTCTTGGAGAAGTCCGGGGGGGGGGGGGGTAGACTTTGTAGATGAAGCGTGTACCCCTCCTGTGGCAGTGTCCAGTGCTCTGATGTGATAAGACGCCACCTGTGGGCAAAGTGACAGAGTCTGCCAGGGACTCTCCAAAGGCAGAACGGTTATGCTGTCTAGAAAGGACTCAAAGACCCTGAGGAGGCTGGATCTGCTGAGGTGGTTATGACTTAGGAGTCTGAGCCTTCATTTGCTGCTCTGATGGCTGTTGCTCCTTCTGAAGAGCATGGCGTTGACACTGTACAACAGGGGTGTAAGAAGGATAGTACTTCTTATTACTGAAAAAAGCTTTCTTTGCTGCTTTTTTCCTAGCTGGGTTGGCAACAGATCTAGATAGTCTATTAAAGGTGGTGTTATCAGATTCTAACTGAGAGGCCTTGTCCTGCCAATCCTTGCCAAAAAAGGTTTTCACCGGTGCAAGGGATATTACCCAGCTTATCTTGAACCCACTATTCAAGATCCGATGCTTGGAGTCAAGCAATCCTGCGTGCAACGATGCAGATGGATGAAGTTCTGCTGATGCACTCAAAACAGACAAAAGTTGCCCTGTTAATAAACTTTGAAACATTCTGAGCATGTTTTACAAGGGTGAGATAATCTGTTCTCTTGTCATCGGGGAGAAGAGGAGCCATTAACGCCAAATCCTTAGCCACTTCTCTAAGGAACATACCTATATAGAGTACGTAGGAACTGATCCTGGCCAGAAAACGTCGTCGACCAAAGGTATCGAGGGTTCTCGATTCCCTACCTGGAGGGTTCGAAGAATATGTCTTAGCACTCTTTGACGCACTGCCGATTCCACCACCATTGAATGGTGCAGCAATTGAGTCTTTTGAAAACCGGAACACTCCGGTACTGGGTACATGATATAGAGTCGTTGTGGAGATGGAGATAGGTCTTCTGGGATAGTTCTCATATTCCAGGTATCAGTTGATTCATCATCCGATGAATCGGAATCCAAAGACTCAAAGTATCGATGGGCAGGGTGTTCCCACTTTGCACGTACTCTATACCGATCGAAACCGGTAGCTGAGGCTTGTGGTGCCAGCACCTCTGTACCAGAAACGGATTTGAGGGCCAGCATGGGTGGTAAGCGGCAAAAAAGTCAATGCAGGGTGTGTCACTACCAGAGCCGGTACGGATGCCTGCGGAATCGGCTGTAAAGGTTTTACGGGTACCGAGGCTGCCAGTAAGGCCACTAAGCTCTGCTCGATGGCCAGGATATGTTGATCCATGGAGCTTGCCAATGCTTGTATATCGGTACCGGAATTGCGGGCCACGATCCCCGAGCATGGCACCAGGAGCTCTCCAGAAGTGGAGGCCTCAAAAGCATCCTGGGACCCCACTAAGGCATTGGAGGAAAGGTCCTCCCATCGAGGTTGTTTGGCCGGTGTGTCCCCCTTCAGGGCAATGCCTGAGGCATCTCGATGCTTAGGAGATCTACCTTTGGAGGGCCAGCCTGTCTTTGATGAAGACTTAGGTTTCGATACCTGAGATCCTTGGGAGGAAGATGAAGCTCTTGATGACATTGATGCCAAAGATACTGCATCGGAAGCAAAGAGAGTGCCTAGTTTTGCAGCTCAATTCTGTAGGCCCCTTTTTGTCATCTTCCTACAAAGAGGACATTCTGATGGTTGATGATCCGGTCCTAAGCATTTTAGACACCAGTCATGGGTGTCTGTGGCCGAAATGGTACTGCCATATTTGTAACACTTCTTAAAACCACTGGATGGTTTTTTATTTTGTCTGTGACAAAAGGAGAGGCCTAAGCCTAAGATGGTACCGATGCGCCTGAAGGAAAGAAGTAATTCTTTTCCTCACAGATTTTTTTTTTTGAAGCAAGCAAGCACCGGACAGGGGTCAGTACCAGCGTCAACGGGAAGGCAGACGCATTCACAAAAAAATAAGAAAGGACAAATCTTCTGCGGTGACAGGAATTGCTTCTTGTCAGCTCCACGGAAAACGAAGAACTGAGGAGGGAGAGCTGGAAAGGCGGGACAGCAACTACGCAGGCACAGTGGGATGCTCCCAAAAGCTTTCCTATTGGACCCTGGGGAGCATTCCAGCACAGGCTCTGTCAGTACCAATGTCACCCATATGTGAAGACTACATTCCAGCTTGCTCCTGGAGATCACCTGGCCTTTAATCACACACTCAGAACACAGACCCTCACCAAGTTCAGAATAAGTTAACCTAAAGTAAAAATAAAAATATGTAGACAAAAATTAAACTGAAACACCAAGAAGCCAGTCTCCGCATGAATGCAACATCAGATAAATAAGGGATGCAGTTCCTCCATCCTGTGAAAAATATAAAGGTAGCGCAAAGTCCAATCATTAAAATCAAAAATTATTTTTTCTACCTTTGTTATGTGACCATTTTATTCGCTGATCATGTTGGTCCTGATCTGAGGCTTCTGCTTTCCTGTCTTATCTTAGCTCTCTTTCTATGGTCTATAGTCCATCTGCCATTTCTTCTCTTCTTTTGTTTTCTTCACTTCCTTCCATTAACCTATTTCCAGTCCCAGTAACCCTCCCCAGTATCAGCCCTCTTTCCAGTCTTCCCCCTCCCAGTACCTTCCAAGGTCCACCCCCTTGCATTCCCAGGACTGCCACTGCTGTCCATTCTCTTCTAATCCCCCTTCTTCCCCACTGTCCAAACCTTTCTAGTCCAAATACCATCACGGGTATCAGCTTTCTTCCACTCCCAGTGCCTCCCCCCCCCCAGCCCCCTTTTCTGTCACCCTACCCTCTGTCCATCCCCCTTCCAGTGCCATCCCCGTGTGTCAGCTTCCTTCCAGTCCCAGTGGCCCCTCCCTTTCAGCCTCCTCCCCATTACCCAGACACCTACCAGTCCTACCCCAGGTGTCAGCTCCCTTCCAGTACCATCCCCAGTTATCAGCTCCCTTCCATTCCCCTCCTCCCTTCCCTAATGTCATCACCCTTCCAGTCCCCCTTCAGTACCATCCTCAGGTATCGGCTCCCTTCTAGCCCCTTCCTTCCCCCCATATCAGCTCCTTTCCTGCCCCCTCCTTCCCCTGGTAGTCCCTTCTCAGCATCCGCTCCATTCCAGTCCCATTCTCCCATCCCCCTGCATTAGCCCATTTGTAGCCCCAGCCCCCAGTTTTCTTCCAGGGCCAGCATCTCTCTCCCCCTCCCCAATCAGTCCAGTTCCATTCCCCGCCTATTTCCAGTCCTATCCCCCCATCAGTCCATTCCAGTCCTAGCCCCCCATCAGCCCATTTCCAGGGCTAACCCCCCCATCAGCCCATTTCCAGTGCCAGCCCTCCCATCAACCCATTACCAGTCCTAACCCCCCCTTGATCAGCTCATTACCAGTCCGAGCCCACCCCCGATCAGCCCATTCCAACCCCCCGATCAGCCCATTTCCATTGATTGCTTCCATCAGCCCATTCCAACCCCCCAATCAGACCATTTAGAGTCCTAGCCCATTTCCAGTCCTATAGGCCCCCCCCCGATCAGCCCATTTCCAGTCCTAGCCCCCCATCCCCATCCCCGTACCTGCCTGACCAGCTTCAAAGGGAGCCAGAGAGCCCAAAGCCCGGCACCACAGCTCACCTCTACAGAGCCGCGAGAAAGAACAGTGTTTCCCTTCTTTCCTGCGGCTCTGTTAAAGTTGAGCCCACCAGTGCGCTGTGTGTCGGGAGCATCTCCTGTCTTGCACGAGACAGTAAATGCCCTCTTTTACCCTCAGTGCACCGACAGGCTCAACTTTAACAGAGCCGCAAGAAAGAAGGGAAACGCTATTCTTTCTCATGGCTCTGCAGAGGTGAGCCGAGGGGAGGGGCCAAGGGGTTGATTCTGCCGCTGCCAAGAAGTGGCGGCAGCAGCAGCAGCTTGTCCACCCCCTTTTTTTTTTTTTTTTTTTTTAACTTTGAAGGTGGAGTGAGGCGGCTGTTTTGGGGGCATTTTTTTGCCACCCCCTAAAAGTTTGCCACCTGAGGCAGCCACCTCACTCTGCCTCATTATAGAGCCGCCCCTGGTTCCAGGACTCCAATTCCTGAGGCAGCAAAACAGTCCCACAACATAATAGAACCTCCACCATAGTTAACCATAGGAAGGGTGTTTTTGTCTTTATAAGCTTCATTTCTTTGCCTGTAAAAGTATCGCTGGTCTGCATTGCCAAAGAGCTCAGCTTTGGTTTCATATGTCCACATAACATATTCCCAGAAGGATAGTGGTTTCTCAAGGTTACTTTGGGCAAAGATCAGGCATGCCTTTTTATGTCTGTCTATAGGCAGTGGAGTCCTCCTTGGCCTTTGCCCATGAAGTCCTTCTTTGTTTAGTGCACAGCATATAGTGCAAGCTGAAACCACCACTCCAGATTACTCAAGGTCAGCCTTAAGCTCTTTGGTTGTTGTACATGGTGTTTTTTCAACAGTTCGCACTACCCTTTGAAGACTTCTAGGATTAATTTTCGTCTTCCCATCATATCCTGGGAGGTTCTTGACAGTTTCATGAGCAGAAAACTTCTTAATAACATTGTAAACTGTAGATACAGAAATCCCAAGGTCTTTGGAGATAGCCTTGTACCCACTGAAGTTTGATGTTTGGTGATAATGGCTTTTTTGATTATCTCAGGCAGCTCTCTTGTCTTCACCATTGTGAAAATGGAACAGGGAGTGAATGTTGCCATTTTAAAAATTAGAGCCATTCTGAGTACTGACAATTGATCACAGATGCACCTAATTTTACTGCAGTGGGAATGTGGTTCTTCTGTTCAAACTGATTTGAATTGTTTATAAGGATGCCACTAATTATGTCCTGGCAATGTCCCAGTTTTTATACTATTTCCTTTTTTAACTGGTCTTGTTTTATTTGATTCTTTTGTGTGTCAAATGTGTGTGCATAAAGGGACCGATATTCATAGAAACATAGAAATATGACGACAGAAAAAGACCACATGACCTATCTAGTCTGTCCTTCCATATCAACTACAACAGTCCCCTTTTTACCTTTAGAGATCCTCTGTGTTTGACCCATGCTTTTTTGAATTCAATTACTGTCCTCATCTCTACCACCTCCACTGGGAGACTATTCCATGGATCCACCACTCTTTCCGTAAAGAAATATTTCCTCATATCACTCCTGAATCTATCCCCCTTCACCCTCATCCCATGTACCCTCGTAGAAGAACTTGCTTTCAATTGAAAGAGGCTCTCCCCCTGAACATTTATGCCACAGAGGTATTTAAACATCTCAATCATATCACCTCTTTCTCGCCTTTCCTCTAAGGTGTACAACTTAAGATCCTTAAGTCTGTCCTCATATGCTTTATAATGAAGACCACTAACCATTTTAGTAGCCACCCTCTGCACCAACTCCATCCTATTCACATCCTTTTGAAGGTGCGGTCTCCAGAATTGCACACTATACTCCAAATGAGGTCGCACCAAAGACTTATACAGAGGCACTATCACCTCCTTTTTTCTGCTAGCCATTCCTCTCCATATGCACCCAAGCATTCTTCTAGCTTTTGCAGTCGCCTTTTCTACCTGTTTAGCTACTTTAAGATCATCAGCCTAGGTCCCGCTGTTCTTTAGTGGACAAAAGTACTTCACCACCTACACTATATTGCTCCTTTGGATTGCTGCAGCCCAAATGCATAACCTTACATTTTTTAACATTAAATCCCAGCTGCCAAATTCTAGACCATTCTTCAAGCTTAGCTAGATCCCTCCTCATGTTATCTACACCTTCCTGGGTGTCTACTCTATTGCAGATTTTGGTATCATCCACAAAAAGGCAAACCTTACCAGACAGCCCTTCCGCTATATCACTAACAAAAGATGTTAAAAAGAATCGGACCAAGGACAGATCCCTGGGGCATACCACTGGTAACACCCTTCTCCTCAGAGTGAGCTCCTTTTACCTGTACTCTTTGTCGCCTCCCACCCAACCAATTTCTAACCTAAGCAGTAACTTTAGGATCCATCCCTAGGGTGCTCAGTTTGTTTATAAGTCGCCTGTGAGGAACAGTGTCAAAGGCTTTACTGAAATCTAAATATACCACATCTAGGGCTCTCCCTCGGTCCAACTTCCTGGTCACCCAATCAAAGAAATCAATCAGATTTGTCTGACAAAACCTGCTTCTGGTGAATCCATGCTGCCTCGGATCCTGTAATCCGCTGGACTCCAGAAACCTCACTATTTTCTCTTTCAGCAGCATTTCCAATAATTTACTCACCACCGAAGTTAAACTAACCGGCCTGTAGTTTTCAACCACATCCTTACTTCCGCTTTTGAGTAAAGGCACCACATGAGCCTCTCTCCAGTCCTTTGGCACCACTCCCGACTCCAACGAGGCATTGAAAAGGTCAGTCAGTGGAGCTGCTAGAACATCCCCAAGTTCCCTCAGTATTCTAGGGTGTATCCCATCCGGTCCCATCGCTTTATCTACTTTAAGTTGAGCTAGTTTCTCACGAATACAGTCTTCTGAAAGTTGTTCAAGATGTCCCTCGAAGGGTATTTACACGGTTTACAGCCTAGTAAACCCTGTAAATGACTTAGATGGGGATATTCAACGGCAAATACATGGGTAGTGTCATTAAAGATCCCTAACTATGTCCCCTACATGCCCCAATGCTATCCGGCTAGCATCGGGGTGTGTAGGGGCGTTCCGGGGCAGAGCGGAGGTGGGAGCGCAAGATAACCGGGCAGCAGTGATATTGCATCCTGTCCGATTAGTGCTCCGTGCCGAAAAGGTAAGGGAGGAAAACCCTCGCCTATCTTTACGGTGCAGGTGCTAACCAAGCAGCATGCAATAATCACTGCTGCCCGGTTACTTCGGCAGCTTCCAGGTTGTGCGGTGATACCTGGATATTTAATGCTGGGGCCGCATATGACCCCGACATTGAATATCTGGGTTTAAGGGTCAACGGGCAGGACTATGTGCCTACATGGCGCATAGCTTGCCCAGAAGAATATCGGGTCCATATAGTCCAAAGTAATTTCACTGGCTACTTTTTTTTTTTTAAGGAGATATTGAACATTAATGGTTGAACTGCAAGGGTGCCAATAATGCTGACCACAACTGTGCATAAGGAAGCTAAAGCAAATAGATCAAATCAGGCAAGCCTTATAAGAAATACATCTATTCTACTGCTTTTCAGATTTCATGCTTTATTTGCATTTTATTTTTGGTATAAACCTTTCAAAGCATACCAGCACACAGTTTTTTTTAAACCCTCACTGAAACATGCTCCTGCAACGTTTCCTTTCAAATTCTTCGGTATCTCTAGAATCTCACTGCAAAACACTGTGATCATATTTTAAATATGTTTTCTGCGAATCCAGAGACAAACTCACATTTCTCAGTATTCCCACAGAAGAGCTGTAGCACTGCCTTCAACGATGGCCAAGAACATTTTTAAGTGCCATCAAGTCAATGCTGACTCTTGGAGACCCAGCAGCCTTAGGTCTTCTTGGCAAGGTATGACTGAAAACAGATTACCAGGCCTTTTCTTCTGAGGCAAGGGAGAGTAAAGTGACTTTCCCCAAGGTCATAAGGACTGCCAGTGGCAATCAAACCACCAATCTCCTGGGTGTTAGGCTGTTGCTCTAACAACTAAGCTACACTGCCTTCAACGATGCCCAAAGACCTTGCCTACACTTTAAAATGGTCTAGCCTTCCATCGCAGAGGTTTGCAATTATTGACGTTATTCATAAAAATCCTAAATTTCCTAACGCCCCAAGTGATTAGTGTTATTCTTAACTGGGTCTTTTCCCTATAGACACAGCATTGGGAAAGAGGGGCCCTTATTAATCCAAAATTACTTTGCATACAAAGTGGTGTACAGGAATCTATTTTGCTTGAAGAAAAATCAGGTTTCCTAAGAACCAAGAGCAGGATTTATGGCAGAAAAAGCAACGTTTAATGGGGTTTATCTCCCGATTGTTTTGAAAGTGCAAGGAATTGAGTTTACAACTTTCAGTGTCTACCCTCTTTTTTGGATAAGGGAGGGTTGGTATGGGCAATGATAGTGCTCTGCTAAAAACTGCAGTTACATATGTGTGTCATATCCCCTCGTGTTAAATGTATCCCCCAATTGACCGCTTTGACCCGGTGAAAAGCGGAATATAAATACAGCTAAATAAACAGCTAAATAAATAAAATACCCTGTTCCAGGAGTAAGATTTTAAGCCAGTCCTGAATTTCTGACAATCTCACTCTGATGCATTATGGGATCTGCAGCACAGAGTCCAAAGGGTAAAATCAAAGACTACAAATACCATACTGCATTGCAATGCAAATTTAAAACCAGAACTGGGAAAAACATCTCACTCAAGGAACTGGGTAACCTGGCAACTCTAAAATACTACAAAGTTGTAAGCTCACTTTCAGAAGAGCACAGCTGCTACCCATGCTGACCCCTCCCCCCCCCCGCCCCCGCTGCCGCCGCCGCCAAATTTAGTGCCTATGGGAGCCAGAAGCTTAAATCTGACCCTAAGCTCAACCATGCATGTGCGCCTCTTCTCATCTACAGCCACCATGCCTGAGGAGCTCAGTCTATATAAAAATCTTAGCAGATAACTCCAAGGGGAAATGGGAGGGTAGTGAGGATTTATCCTGTTGTCCATGGAGAAACACCTACTACAGGTGAGTAACTCAGACCTGGCAATACAATCAGGCAAACTAGACGATCACCTAGAGCAGGGGTCTGCAACCTTTAAGACATAAAGAGCCACTTGGACCCGTTTCCGAAGGGAAAAAAAAAACTGGGAGCCGCAAAACCATTGCGACATTTAAAACAAATCTAACACTGCATATATTGTTTCTTACCTTAATGCTATATACGACCCCTACTTTTCCTGTTAAAATATAGGTGTTTGGCCTATACTCGCCGTATAAGACTACCCCTCTTCCTTCGCACACCAAAAAAAATACGCCAGAAAATATCACAACAACAAGTAACAATATTTGATTTCAAAATTATGATGATTTTGTAGTCAAATCACTAATATGAAATAAAATTATTTTTTCTACCTTTGTTGTCTGACCAATTTATTCTTTGATCATGCTGGTCCCGATCTGAGACTTCTGCTTTCCTGTCTTCTCTTAGCTCTCTTTCTGTGGTCTATGGTCCATCTGCCATTTCTTATCTCTTCTTTCGTTTTCTTCACTTCTTTCCATCAGCCTATTTCCAGTCCCAGTAACCCTCCCCAATATCAGCCCCTTTCCAGACCTCACGCCCAGTACCTTCAATGTCAACTTGCATTCCCATGATTGCCACTGGTGTCCATTTCCTTCCAGTCCCCCTCCTTCCCCACTGACCAGTCCCTTCTAGTACAAATACCATGGCAGCCCCTCTCAGATCCAGTTCCATTCTCCCATCCCCTCATATCAGCCCATTTGTAGCCTTAGCCCCCAGTTATCTTCCAGGGCCAGCAGCTCTATCCTCCCCGCCCCCCCATCAGCCCAAGCCCCGGCAAAGCCCCCCAATCATCACCCCTCCAGTGCTAATCCCCCTCAACCCCATTACCAGTGCTAGCCTCCCCTAATCAGCCCAATACCAGTCCTACCCCCCATCAGCTCATTACCAGTCCTAGCCTCCCCTAATCAGCTCATTTCCAGTGCTAGTCCCCTCAACCCCATTACCAGTGCTCCATCCCTCCATGTCAGCCCCCTCCCTCCCTCCATCCATATCAGCTCCCTCCCTCCATGTCAGCCCGCCTCCCTCCATCCATCCATATCAGCTCCCTCCCTCCATGTCAGCCCCCTCCCTCCATGTCAGCCCCCCTCCCTCCATCCATATCAGCTCCCTCCCTCCATGTCAGCCCCCCTCCCTCCATCCATCCATATCTGCTCCCTCCATCCATGTCAGCCCCCTCCCTCCATGTCAGCCCCCTCCCTCCATCCATCCATATCAGCTCCCTCCCTCCATGTCAGCCCGCCTCCCCAATCCCTCCATGTCAGCCCCCTCCCTCCATATCAGCCCCCTCCATCCCTCCATGTCAGCCCCCCTCCCTCCATCCATATCAGCTCCCTCCCTCCACGTCAGCCCCCTCCATCCCTCCATGTCAGCCCCCCTCCCTCCATCCATATCAGCTCCCTCCCTCCACGTCAGCCCCCTCCATCCCTCCATGTCAGCCCCCCTCCCTCCATCCATATCAGCTCCCTCCCTCCATGTCAGCCCCCTCCATCCCTCCATGTCAGCTCCCTCCCTCCATGTCAGCCCCCTCCCTCCATCCATCCCCCCTCCCTCCATGTCAGCCCCCTCCATCCCTCCATGTCAGCCCCCCTCCCTCCATCCCTCCATGGTCAGCCCCCCCTCCCTCCATGTCAGCATCAGCTCCCTCCCTCCATGTCAGCCCCCCTCCCTCCATCCATATCAGCTCCCTCCCTCCATGTCAGCCCCCCTCCCTCCATCCATCCATATCTCCTCCATATAGGGAGGAGTAGCCTAGTGGTTGGGACAAGGTACTTCAGGCCGGAAGGTCGGCGGTTCAAATCCCACTAGAGGACAGCAACCTTGGGCCGGAAGGACTGGGGTTTCTAGTCCCACAGATGCTCCTTGTGGTCTTGGGCAAGCCACTTAACCCTCCATTGCCCATGTTCCCTGTAAGTATTAGTGTATGTGTCTCAAAATCCCCATGTGTTAAATGTATCCCCCACTTGTGTTGTGACCGCTTTGATTGAAGGATAAGGCGGTATATAAATACCATTAAATAAATAAAAATATCTGCTCCCTCCCTCCATGTCAGCCCCCTCCCTCCATGTCAGCCCCCTCCCTCCCTCCATCCATATCAGCTCCCTCCCTCCATGTCAGCCCGCCTCCCCAATCCCTCCATGTCAGCCCCCTCCATCCATATCAGCGCCCTCCCTCCACGTCAGCCCCCTCCATCCCTCCATGTCAGCCCCCCTCCCTCCATCCATATCAGCTCCCTCCCTCCACGTCAGCCCCCTCCATCCCTCCATGTCAGCCCCCCTCCCTCCATCCATATCAGCTCCCTCCCTCCACGTCAGCCCCCTCCATCCCTCCATGTCAGCCCCCCTCCTTCCATCCATATCAGCTCCCTCACTCCATGTCAGCCCGCTCCATCCCTCCATGTCAGCCCCCCTCCCTCCATCCATATCAGCTCCCTCCCTCCATGTCAGCCCCCTCCCTCCATCCATCCATATCTGCTCCCTCCCTCCATGTCAGCCCCCCTCCCTCCATGTCAGCCCCCTCCATCCCTCCATGTCAGCCCCCTCCATCCCTCCATGTCAGCCCCCCTACCTCCATGTCAGCCCCCCTCCCTCCATCCATATCAGCTCCCTCCCTCCATGTCAGCCCCCCTCCCTCCATCCATCCATATCAGCTCCCTCCCTCCATGTCAGCCCCCCTCCCTCCATGTCAGCCCCCCTACCTCCATGTCAGCCCCCTCCCTCCCTCCATCCATATCAGCTCCCTCCCACCATGTCATCCCCCCACCCTCCAGCCATCCATCCATATCTGCTACCTCCCACCAGGGCCCCCCCCCACCCTCCATGTCAGCTCCCTCCCTTCTTCTGCACCCGCGCGTCCCTGCCTCTTAGGGAACCGCGGCTGAGCTTTTAAAATCATCTCGGAGCCCTTCCTGTCTTGACGGGCTCCGTGCAGCATTGTCCCGCCTACAAAACATCCTTTAGAGGCGGGACAATGCTGCACGGAGCCCGTCAAGACAGGAAGGGCTCCGAGATGATTTTAAAAGCACAGCCGCGGTTCCCTAAGAGGCAGGGAGCCGCGGCTGCCGAAGAAGGGAGGGAGCTGACATGGAGGGAGCCCATAACGCCACGTTTAAATACATCTTTACAACACTATTGCCTGTCACCGGGCGGGCAGTGTGCTCCGGAGCCGCGGCAAAGGTGAGAAAGAGCCGCATGCGGCTCCGGAGCCGCGGGTTGCCGACCCCTGACCTAGAGCATCAGCCCTCCGGAGGCACCATTGCTGCTGCTGGAGCCCCTCTCCAAGGCCTGCAGCAACAACAATAGCTCAAGTAAACAGGGGGCAGTGCTTATCTCTAGTCATTGGTGCTGCCACCGTGGTTCCTAGGCTTGACAATACCTCTTCCACCCCCCTCCGACGCAGACTTCAAAACTGGAAGTAGCATCAGTGGGGGAGAAAGAGGCATTGTCAAGGCCAGGAACTACAGAAGCAGCATCGATGGCCAGAGGCAAGTTCAGACCCGCGTTTACTGAGCTATTGCCGACACTGCAGGCCCCGGACAGGATTGGCAGCAGTGTCAACCTCTTCCACCCCCCTCCTACTAATGCCACCTCCCCCCCAACTGATGTCCCTCCAGCTGCTACCACCGATTTTGTCTCAGGAAGGGGAGGCGGGCAGCGGCAGTATTTCCAAAAGCGGCACTTTTGGAAATGCTGCTGCTGCTGCCTGCCCCCCTCCCAAGATGGAATTGGAGGCAGCTGAGGGGGCGGTACAGTCACCTGTGTGTGCCGCTGCCACCACCCCCAACCCGGGCTGGCCACAGACTAGCTCACCTAGTGGACGGGCTGGCCCATGGTGGCAGCAATGGCAGCAGGAGGGGCAGGAGGATGGAGGGGACCACCTAGGGCACCTTTAATCCTTGCACCGGCCCTGGAGTAAATTTGTTTTCTCCATTGACAAGCAGATTAAGTACTCACATTTGGAAATCCCTAGCTGTAAAGCTGTAGTTCTACAAATTACAAACAACATGCCATAACTGACTGGTATCAACCATATTTTTTTGTTGTCGTCAACAGGGCTTTGTCTATTATTTTTTCTCAGGTAACCTGAACAGAAAGAAAAAAGGGCCTAGCAGGGAACAGAGTTGGATTCTAATCCTAAAAGATTCCAGAGAACTGATTGACTGAAACTGCTGTCATCCATACTGCTGTAGTCTACAGACCTCCAACTCAAATTGAAGAAATAGATAACGAATTGAGATAGTGCCAAGATAGCCACAAAGGGGGAAGTGATCATATTGGGTGACTTTAATCTACCCGATGTGGATTGGATTACTCCTGCTGCAAATCTGGAAAGAAGCAAAAAAATTGTGGATGCTTTCCAAGATGCATTACATAGACAAATAGCGATGGAACCAACCAGGGAAAGCTCAATGCTGGATTTAGTGTTCACCAACGGCAATAGCGTGTCGAATGTCTGGGTGAGTGCCCCTGTGAGCAGCAGCAATCATCACATGGCATGGTTTGAGATAAAAGCCAAGGTGCAGTCCAATCATAGCAAGCTCAGTCCTAAACTTCAAAAACACTGACTTCAGTAAAATGGCCAAATAACTGAAGGAGGAGTTGGCAGGGTGGGAGGGGATAAGGGAAGTGGAATTGCAATGGGCTAAACTAAAGGTGCCAATAAAAGCCGCAACAGATCAATATGTAAGGAAAGTAAATAAAAACAAGAGGAGAAGGAAACCTATTTGGTTTTCCAAAGAAGTGGCTGCTCAAATAAAGGCAAAAAACACAGCTTTCACAAAGTTCAAAAGCCTGCAAACAGAGGAACACAGAAAGGAATACAGCATCAAACTAAAAGACAAAAAGAGAAATAAGGAAAGCAAAATCAAAGGCAGAGCAAAAGACAGCTAAAAATGTGAAGTGTGGCGACAAAACTTTCTTCAGGTATATTTGGGAAAGGAGGAAAATCAGAGGTGGAATTGCAGGAATCGTGGAAAGTGACACTGAAAAAAACGGAATTGCTAAACAAATACTTCTGCTCTGTTTTTACTAAAGAAAATCCAGGAGAAGGAACACCTGTGACTCCCAAATATAAAAATGGGAATGAAGTAGATACCACACCATTCACAGAACAGAAAGTGGACAAGGCCATGGGACAGGATGGGATACATCCCAGGGTACTGAAAGAGCTCAGAGAGGTTCTTGCAGGGCTGTTAAAGGATGTTTTCAACAGATCCTTGGAAACAGGAGAAGTTCCTCAGGACTGGAGAATGGCTGATGGGGTACCTCTTCACAAAAGTGGTGACAGGGAAGAAGTGACAAACTACAGGCCCGTAAGCCTTATCTCGGTGGCGGGAAAAGTAATGGAGGTGCTCCTGAAGGAGCGAATAGTGGACTTTCTCAAAACCAACAGGTTGCATGATCCAAGGCAACATGGTTTTACCGAAGGACAATCTTGCCAAACAAATCTGATTGAGTTCTTTGACTGGGTGACCAGAGAACTAGATCAGGGGCATGTGATGGATGTCATCTACCTGGATTTCAGCAAAGCCTTTGATACTGTTCCTCATAGGAGGCTTATCAATCAACTCAGTAGTTTCGGGATGGGTCCCAAGGTGGAGAACTGGATCAGAAATTGGTTGATTGACAGACGACAGAAGGTGATGGTAAATGGAGCTCACTTGGATGAAAGGAGGGTGATTAGCGAGGTGCCCCAGGTTTCGGTCCTGGGCCCGGCACTGTTCAATGTATTCGTGAGTGATATTGCTGAAGGACTGAATGGAAAAGTCTGTCTTTTTGCAGATGACACCAAAATTTGCAACAGAGTGGACTCCCCTGAGGGAGTGTATAACATGAGGAAAGATCTAAAAAAGCTGGAAGAATGCATTAAATCTTAACTGCCAAGCATTAGACCAAAGTGCAGTGTCATGCACTTGGGAAGCCGAAATCCAAGGGAAATGTACACGATAGGGGGCAAGAGGTTGGTGTGCAGGGACCAGGTGTGATTATTTCTGAGGCTCTCAAGGTGGCAAAACAGTGCGACAAGGCAGTGGCAAAAGCCAGGAGGATGTTGGGTTGCATACAAAGAGGAATTACGAGCAGAACGGAAGAGGTACTAATGCCACTGTATAAGTCACTGGTGAGGCCTCACTTGGAATACTGTGTTCAGTTTTGGAGACCATATCTTGTAAAGGATGTAAAAAGCTAGAAACTGTTCAGAGGAAGGCGACCAAAATGATTTGTAGCCTGCGTCAGAAGCCTTACGAGAAGAGACTTGAAGACCTAAATATGTATACTCTGGAGGAGAGGAGGGATAGGGGAGATATTATTCAGACCTTTAAATACTTAAAGAGAAATAATGAACAAAAAAACCTCTTCCAAAGACGGGGAAGCTGTAAAACTAGGGGGCATAACATGAAGCTGCAAGGGAATTGAAAGGCAATGTCAGGAAATACTTTTTCACTGAAAGGGTGGTGGATGCTTGGAATGCCCTCCCGATGGAAGTGGTGGGGGCAAATACAGGGACAGAATTCAAAATGGCATGGGACAGACACAGTGGCTCCCTTTAAAGCAAAAGGATAAAATAAAAATAAACTTAACTATCTAATTTCTCAACAAATAGGGGTGTCCTACACGGAGCAGTGGGTTCACCCCTTAAAGACATGGAGAGGGGTGGCCTGAACAGAGCGGCAGGTGCACCTACTCTTGCCATTTTACTGGGCAGACTAGATGGACCATACTGGTCTTTATCTGCCGTCATTTACTATGTTACATTGGAGTCCCTTTCCAAGCAGTAGTGAGATGTGAATGTATGGGCCAAAGTCCAGGTTTCAGCTCTGCAAATCTCCTCCATGGAGGCTGACTGCAAATGAGCTAACACAGCTATGTTTTGGACATTATGAGCTATGGCATGGGCTTCAAATATCAGACCTGCCTGGGCATAAGTGACGGAGATGCAATCTGCTATTCAAGCTGAGAGAGTATGCATCATTACAGCAGCCCCAGCTAGGTTGACTTTCTAAGGGTTTTAATCCACTCCACATAGAAGGCCAAGGCTCTCTTACAGTCACATGAGTGCATCACTTTTTCCCCTTTGTCGAAATGAGGCTTGGGGAAAACTGTTGGAAGGACTACTGACTGGTGAAGGTGGAAGTCGGACACTACTTTAGCAAGGAATTTAGAATGAGTACACAGTCACACCTTATTGCGGAAAAACTTAGCATAGGGTGGATCTACTACTAGAGCCTAGAGCTCAGTAACTCTGAATGCTGAAGTAACTGCCACCAAAAATATCTTCCAGGTGAGAAACTTCAGTCCATGGGTACTCAGTAGCGCAAAGGGAGCTTTCAACAGCTGAGCTAATACCATGTTGAGGTCCCATGACACCACTGGTGGCTTTAGGACGCTTCAACAGAAAAACGTCTTGTATAAAAGTGGACAACTAAAGGTGGTAAACAGATGGGTTTACCCTTTACATGATGATTAGCACCAATTCCACTGAGGTGGACCCTAAGAGTTGATCCTGAGACCAAACTATGAAAGATGTAGAAGGTATTCAAGATGTTTTTGTGTGGGATAGGAAATAGCTCTACACTCTTATGCTCATACCAGACGGCAAACCTCCGCCATTTGAAAGCATATGATCTTCTGATAGAAACTCAAAATTATTCAAAGTAGTTAAAAAACGATTATTGTGAAAAATTGCAAGAGAACATTGATAAACTGGAAGACTGGATGACCAAATGGAAAATTCATTTTAATGTGGACAAGTGCAAAGTTATGCACCTAGGAAAGAACAACCCAAACTACGGTTACACGATGCAAGGTTCCACATTAGGAACCACCATCCAGGAAAAAGATTTAGGCGTCATCATGGATAAGTTGAAACGCTCTGCCCAGTGTGCAGCTGTGGCCAAAAAAGCAAAAAGATTGCTAGGAATCATAAGGAAAGAAAGGGAGAATAAAACCGCTGTATCGTTCAATGGTGTGACCCCACCTTAAATTGCGTGTGCAATTCTGGTCGTCATATCTTAAAAAGGATATAGCAAAATTAGAACAGGTACAGAAAAACAGCCACCAAAATAGTAAAGGGGTATGGAAGGATACTCTTATGAGGAAAGACTTAAGAGGTTAGGGCTTTTCAACATGGAAAAGAGATGGCTGAGGGGAGATATGATAGAGGTCTATAATTTAATGAATGGAGTAGAACGGGTAAATATAGATAGGATGTTTACTCCATCAAAAAATAGAAAGACTAAGGGACACACAATGAAGCTACAATATAACTCATTTAAGAGTAATAAGAGAAAGCGTAGTTACTCACCTGTAACAGGTGATCTCCGGGAACAGCAGGAATTAAGTCTTCACATATGGTATCGTCGGTACCAACAGAACCTGTGCAGGAACGCTCCCCAGCGTCCAAAAGAAAAGCTTTTGGGAGCATCCCACAGCACATGCGTGCTGCCTTCCCGTCTCACTGCCTCCCTCACTTCAGTTGAGTTTAAAGCTGAGCCAAGGAGAGAGACAGAGAGAGAGATAGACAACTCCTAGGGGAGGTGGGTGGGTTGTGAAGACTTAATTCCTGCTGTTCCCAGAAATCACCTATTACAGGTGAGTAACTACGCTATCTCCAGGAACAAGCAGGAATGTAGTCTTCACATATGGGGACTCCCCAGTTGAAAGATGCCAGAGGAATGACCCCAGTGAGCTGTGAACCCCTGTGAACAGGGTTATACTTCCTCCCATGGATCCCTGGCATCCTATCGAGATGGAGGGTAGGAGTTGCATTAAGTCTGAGAGAGATGCTGTAGGACAGCCTGGCCAAACGAGGCATCCCGACGGGAGTCTTTGTCCAGACAGTAGCGGGCTGTAAAGGTATGTACTGAAGCCCAAATAGCCGCTCTACAGATATCATCTATAGACACAGAGCGGAGATTAGCAACCGAGACTGCCATTGCTCTGACATTATGAGCTGTAACATGGCCCTCGAGGGAAAGACTTACTATCGTAAGTGAAGGATATGCAGCTTGCAATCCACTTAGATAGGGTCCGTTTGGAAACTGGAAGACCCAAATGACTAGAATCAAAAGCAACAAAGAGTTGAGAAGACTTCCTATGTTGTTGAGTTCTTTGAAGGTAAAAGGCTAAAGCTCTTTTACAATCTAAGGTATGAAGGCTCCTTTCTGCACGGGAGGCATGAGGCTTAGGGAAGAATACAGGAAGGTAAACAGACTGGTTTAACTGAAAAGACGAAACCACCTTTGGCATAAAGTGTGGATGAATCCTGAGGACTACTTTATCATGGTGGAACCTTGTATAAGGAGGGTCAGCCACTAAAGCTTGCAGTTCACTAATGCGTCTAGCAGACGTTATTGCAATTAGGAAAATGACCTTCCAAGAAAGGAATTTTAAAGTTGTAGTGGCTAAAGGCGGCTTCATAAGCTGCCCAAGAACCAGATTCAGGTCCCATGCCACCGGTGGCAGCTTTATGGGGGGCTTTGTCAATAGTAGACCTCTCATGAATCTTGACACAAGTGAATGAGAAGAGATTGGTTGTCCATCTTGGGGCTTGTGAAAAGCCGCAATAGCACCGAAATGGACTTGCACTGAATTTGTCTTAAGACCAGAATTTGATACTCTAGAAGCGACTCCATGGGCACGGAAAAGGGGTTAAGCCCCTTTTTTGAATAACAAATAGAAAACCTTTTCCATTTGAAAGCGTAGGAACGCCTTGTGGAAGGTTTTCTTGAAGCCTGAAGGATATCCTTCACTTGCTGAGAGAGGTGGATATCTAAAAGTTCTATGCCTTCAGCAGCCAGGCCCAGAGGTGCAGGGACTGAGGATTGGTATGCAGAAGCTTCCCGTTCTCCTGGGAAAGGAGATCTGGAGCATATCCCAACTCTAGAGGAGTTGCTTGAGAGAGACGCAGAAGCAGAGGGCACCACGACTGCCTTGGCCAACATGGAGCTATGAGACTCATATAACCCCTGTCTCTCTGAAGCTTGAAAAGAGTTTTGGGTATTAGGGGAAAGGGCAGGAAGGCATAGAGGAAGTCCTGACCCCAATGGAGCTGGAAAGCATCGTTTGCTAGACAGTATTGAGCCGGAATTCTGGAACAGAACCGGGGAAGTTTGGCATTCTGTGGACTTGCAAAGAGGTCTATATCTGGTGGTTCCCCAGGTTTGGAACACTCAAGCCAGTTGGTCTGACTGGAGAGACCACTCGTGTGGCAGCAGTATTCGACTGAGCTTGTCTGCCCACAAGTTTTAAATACCTGGAAGGCATACCACTAGAAGGTGAATTTGGAGATCTCTGGCGAGGCCCCATAGTCGCAAAGCTTCACTGCATAGCGACAGAGAGCCCGTTCCGCCTTGTTTGTTTATGTAAAGCATGGCAACCTGATTGTCGGTTTGGACCAGAACTGTCTTTTGACTGAGCTGGGCCTGAAATGCTTTTATAGCATTGTAAATGGCTCTTAGCTCTAAGAGGTTTATTTGAAGAGAGGCCTCTTGTGAGGGTCCAGAGACCCTGAGTGGAAAGATCGTGCAAGTGGGCTCCCCAACCCAGCTTGGATGCATTGGGTGATTTGGGGCAGTGGTTGCTGGAAGAGGGAACCTACCAGGAGGTTTTCAAGGGACTGCCACCACTGTAGGGACAAAACGAGACGTGTCGAAATCTTGATTTTGTCCGTTAAGCGACCTGTGACTTGTGTCCACTGCGAAGAGAGGGCATAACGGACCACATGTACAGTGGATGCCATATGCCCCAGCAGTTGAAGCATTTCCCGGGCAGTTAGGAGGGTTTTCTTTACTGCTTGGGAAGCCAATTCTATTATTCGTAGAGAGTGCCGCTGTGGCAGGAATGCCTTTGACTTCTGCGTGTCTAAGCGAGCCCCTATGAACTCTAGGGATTGAGAAGGGGTGAGGTGAGACTTTGGGTGGTTGACTACCAGACCCAAATATTGGAGAATTCTCATGGCACAAGAAACAGCTTGTTCTGTTTCTGGAACTGTTGGTGCTCTGATGAGCCAATCATCTAAGTAGGAGAAGAAGAATATTCCCAGAGTTCTCAGGAATGTTGCTACTACAGCCATGCATTTTGTGAAGACTCTTGGGGCAGAGGCCAGCCTGAATGGAAGGACTCTGTATTGGAAGTGGTTTCCTTGAAAGAGAAATCGAAGGTACTTCCTGTGATTTACTTGGATGAGGATATGCATGTACGCATCTCTTAGATCTAGAGAACATAACCAGTCCTGATTCTGAAGGTATGGTAAAAGTGTTCCGAGGGAGATCATCTTGAACTTTTCTCGGAACAGAAATTTGTTCAATTCTCTGAGGTCCAGGATAGGTCTATATCCCCCTGTCTTCTTTGGGATAAGAAAATAGGGGGAGTAGAACCCCCTCCCCCGTTGGGATATGGGTACCTCTTCTATTGTTCCTTGAGCAAGAAGTGACGAGACCTCCTGACACAGGATGTCGGTGACAGGGCCTTGAGAACTGAATTGTTTTATGACTGTAGGAGGGGGCATGCTGAGAAAGTGAAGTTTGTACCCCTGCCTACAATGGACAGAGTCTAGTTTTCTGATGATATTTGTTGCCATCTTTTGGTAAAATGGCATAATCTGCCCGGAATGGTCAAGGGCTCTGGACCCTTCAGAGGCAAAATGGTTAAGTTCTCTCGGTAGAAGTCAAAGCCCCTGCGGAGGCTGTACTTGCTGAGCCGGTTGAGCTCTTTGAGCTTGCGGCTTTCTTTGTTGTCTAGGTTGCTGCCCTTTCTGGGGAGAATGAACTGGACAGTGAATTGGATGGGAATAAGAGTGGTAAGATTTTTTCTTTTTGTTAAAGAAAAACTTCTTGCCTGTTTTTTTCTTTGATGGGTTGGCTGTAGACTTTGATAGTCTATTCAAGGTGGTATTGTCAGATTCAATCTGATTAGCCTTGGTCTGCCAATCCTTCCCAAATAAGTTTTCACCTGTGCAAGGAATGTTTCCTAACTTCTCTTGCACCCACTCCTCTAAATCTGAAGCTTGGAGCCAGGCAATGCGCTGTGCTCCGATAGCAATAACAGAGGTTCTGCTAATAGCTTCAAAGCAGTCAAAAGCTGCACGGTTCACAAATTTGGAGACATTTTGCGCGTGCTTGAGCAGAGCGAGGTATTGACCCCGTTTATCTTCGGGAAGAAGAGGGCTCGTGCGTTCCAGATCCGCTGTAACCTCATAAGAACATAAGACATGCCATACTGGGTCAGACCGAGGTCCATCAAGCCCAGTATCCTGTCTCCAACAGTGGCCAATCTAGGTTATACGTACCTAGCAATATCCCCAAAGACACAGGTTCCACAATGCTTGTACTGGGTCAAGCATTGATATCCTGGGTCCCTTTTTAATAGTGGTTTATGGACCTTTCCTCCAGGAACTTGTCCAAACCTTTTTTAAACCCAGCTATACTAACAGCCCTTACTACATCCTCCGGTAACAGATTCCAGAGTTTGATTACACGTTGAGTGAAAAAATTTTTTCTCTTATTTGTCTTAAATAGTTTACCCTGTAGCTTCATTACATGTCCCCTAGTCTTTCTATACTCTGATAGCGTAAACAATTGATCCACGTTTATCCGTTCCACTCCATTCGTTAATTTATAGACCTCTATCATATCTCCCCTCAGCCGTCTCTTCTCCAGGCTAAAAAGCCCTAACCTTCTTAGCCTCTCTTCATAGGAGTAGCCTTCCATCCCCTTCACCAATTTGGTGGCTCTTCTCTGTACTTTTTCTAATAACGCTATGTCCTTTTTAAGATACGGTGACCAGAATTGCACACAATATTCAAGGTGCAGTCGTACCATGGAGCAATACAGAGGCATTATAATATCCTTTGTTTTGTTCTCCATCCCTTTCCTTATGATACCTAGCATTCTATTTGCTTTCTTGGCCGCTGCTGCACACTGGGCGGAGGGTTTTAACATGTTATCCACAATGACTCCTAAATCTTTTTCCTGGGTGGTGGTTTCTAATGTGGAGCCTTGCATCGTGTAACTATAGTGTGGGTTGTTCTTTCCTAGGTGCATAACTTTGCACTTGTCCACATTAAATTTCATCTGCCATTTGGATGCCCAGTCTTCCAATTTATCCAGATCCTCCTGCAGTTTTCCACAATCCTCTTGGGTTTTAACAACTTTAAACAGTTTTGTCTCATCTGCAAATTTGATAATCTCACTAGTTATTCCCTTTTCCAGGTCATTTATGAATATGTCAAAAAGCAGCGGACCCAGTACAGATCCCTGGGGTACTCCACTATTCACCTTTTTCCATTGGGAATATTGGCCATTTAGCCCTACCCTCTGCTTTCTATCTTTTAACCAGTTCCCGATCCACAATAGCACACTGCCTCCTATCCCATGACTTTTTAGCTTCGCCAAAAGTCTCTGATGGGGGACTTTGTCAAAAGCTTTCTGAAAGTCCAGATACACTATATCAACCGACTCACCTTTGTCTACCTGTTTATGCACACCTTAAAAAAAACATATCAGATTAGTAAGACAAGATCTTCCTTGTCTAAAGCCATGTTGGCTGTCTCCCATTAGGCCATGACTATCTACATGCTGTGTAATTTTGTTCTTTATGATGGTTTCTACCATTTTCCCTGGTACTGACGTCAGGCTCACCGGTCTGTAATTTCCTGGGTCACCCCTGGAACCCTTTTTAAAAATTGGTGTTACGTTGGCGACCCTCCAATCTTCAGGTATTACAGATAATTTTAATGAAAGTTCACAGATTACCAATAGCAGGTCTGCAATCTCATATTTCAGTTCTTTCAACACTCTGGGATGTATACCATCCAGTCCAGGTGATTTGCTACTATTCAGTTTATCAAATAGTTGTAATATATCTTCCCGGTGTAGCCATATTTCTCTCAATTCCTCTGCAGTATCACCTTTAAATACCACTTCAGTCTTGGGTAACATCCCTACATCTTCCTCAGTAAAGACCGAAGCAAAGAATTCATTCAGTCTCTCTGCTATAGCCTTGTTTCCTCTTACTGCCCCTTTTACCCCTCTATCATCTAATGGTCCAATTGACTCTCTCACAGGCCTTTTGCTACGAATGTACTTGAAAAAGTCTTTATTTCATGTTTTTGCTTCCGTAGCAAGTTTCTTCTCAAATTCCCGCTTTGCCTGCCTTATCAATGCTTTGCATTTAACTTGCCAGTGCTTGTGCTGTTTCCAGTTTTCATCGTTTGGCTCTTTTTTCCATTTCCTGAAGGTTGCTTTTTTGGCAGCAACAGCCTCTCTGACCTCACACCTTTAAACCATGCTGGCAGTTTTTTGGACTTTCTTCCACTTTTCTTAATGCGTGGAATACAGCTGGTCTGGGCTTCAAGGATAGTATTTTTAAATAACACCCAAGCTTGCTGTAAGTCTTTAACCTTTGGAACCGCTCCTTTTAGTTTTTTCCTAACTATATTCCTCATCCTATCATAGTCTCCCTTTTGAAAGTTAAAAGTTAGTACTGTGGATGCCTTTACTATCTGTCCTCCACTAATTAAATCAAACATGATCATACTATGATCACTATTGCCAAGTGGTCCCAACACCCTTATTTCTTGCACCAGATCTGGCGTTCCACTAAGGACTAGGTCCAGTATGGCTTCCCCTCTGGTCGGTTCATGAACCAGCTGCTCCAAGAAGCAGTCATTTATTCCATCTAGAAACTTTATCTCTTTAGCTTGTCCTGCTGTGACACTGACCCAGTCGATACCGGGGTAATTGAAATCACCCATTATTACTACTCTGTTGTGACTTTTGTTAGCTTCCTTGATTTCTTTGAGCATTTCATCATCCATTTGTTCATTCTGGCCAGGCGGTCGATAGTATACTCCCACTGCCATCCCCTTCCCCTTCATAAATGGAATTTCAATCCATAGAGATTCTACAGCAAATTTTGTTCCCTGCAAAACTTTAATCCTTTCTGACTCAATGCCCTCTCTAACATAGAGCGCAACCCCTTCACCAATTTGATCAGCTCTATCATTAGGATATAGTTTGTATCCAGGTATCACAGTGTCCCACTGGTTATCCTCCTTCCACCATGTCTCTGAGAGTGCAATCATATCTAACCTCTCATTTAGTGCTATATATTCTAACTCTCCCATCTTATTGTTTAGACTTCTAGCATTGGCATACAAGCATTTTAGAGACTGTATTTTATTCATATTAATCTGGCTATTGGTAGGCAGGGGTAATTTGGAATCTTTATGCTCTGTCAGCTCCTTACTCAAGGGCATTTGGGCTACTATACTCCCTTTTGGAACCTCACTGCTTTTGGTAGTATCCTTCAAGGATACCTTCGTCCGAACCATGCACTCCTGGGTGACTGTCGGCTTTCCCCTATTTTCTAGTTTAAAAGCTTCTCTATCTCTTTTTTAAAGGTTAATGCCAGCAGTCTGGTCCCATCCTGATTAAGGTGAAGCCCATCCCTTCGGAAGAGCCCCCCCTTTCCCCAGAATGTTCCCCAGTTCCTAACAAATCCAAAACCCTCATCCTTGCACCATTGTCTCATCCACGCATTGAGACTCCGGAGCTCTGCCTGTCTTTTGGGTCCTGCACGTGGAACAGGAAGCATTTCGGAGAACGCTATCCTGGAAGTTCTGGATTTCAACTTCCTACCTAAAAGCTTAAATTTAGCCTCCAGAACCTCCCTACCACTTTTTCCTATGTCATTGGTACCAACATGTACCAAGACAGCAGACTCCTCCCCAGCACTATCTATGATCTTATCTAGGTGGTGCGTGAGGTCCGCTACCTTCGCACCAGGCAGGCATGTTACCAGGCGATCCTCACGTCCACCAGCCACCCAGCTATCTACATTCCTAATGATTGAATCACCAACTATAACAGCTGTCCTGACCCTCCCCTCATGGGGACATGGCCCTGGAGAAACGTCCTCAGTGCGAGAGGGTTTTACATCACCTGGAGGACAGGTCCTAGTTACAGGATCACTTCCTGCCACACCAGGGTGATGCTCTCCTGTCACGTGACCTCTCTCCTCCATGGCAACAGGGATGCTGCCAGACTGGAGGTGGGACTTCAGGACTATATCCCTGTAGGTCTCGTCCATGTACTTCTCTGTCTTTCTTATGTCTTCCAGGTCTGCTACTCTAGCCTCTAGAGAACGGACTCGTTCCCTGAGAGCAAAGAGTTCTTTGCACTTAGTGCATACGTAAGACCTCTCACCAACTGGGAGAAAATCATACATGTAACACTCAATGCAAAAGACCGGAGAACCCCCTTCTCGTTGCTGGACTTCTGTCTGCATCTTAGTTTAAAGCTTGTGTTTAGGTCTTTTAAATTCTGTATATAATAAGGATTGGTGTAGATGCTTATACCAATAAAAGTGTATCTAATACCCCTAATACACCTTGTGTACCTGAAGCTTAAGTAATTAATCTCAGGTCCTCTGTGTATGACTGATTTGGATAACGAGCTGCACCTGAGAGCAGCCCCTTTCCTCTAAGATGTGCAAGTACCTATAAAACTACAATTACACCAGGGGTGGGTGGGTGCCGGGGAGGGAGGGAGGGAGATAATTCCTATTAAAGTGGGCAGTTACAAGGTACCCTGTCCTGAACCCTCAGCAGGGAGGAGGGGGGTACCACACAAAGCCCAGTTAGTTGAGAGAGGCAAGGTAAGTTATAACTGAGAAGGCTGAACTAGCACACCACTAAGACAAACAATAAATAATTAAATAAACAGTTAGACAAACAATAAATAATTAATAAACAGCTAGAACTCACAGCAAGGTGTCACAGGAGGCAATATCCTCTTCTCCTCTAGAAACATTCCCATGTAAAGGGAATTCGAGCTAATCCTAGCTGCTAGCATGGAGGATTGAAAGCATCGACGCCCAAAGGCATCGAATGTCTTCGATTCACGGCCTGGCAGGTTGGAAGAATGCGTTTTAGCACTCTTTATTCTCCGCATGGCTGATTCCACTACCATGGAATGGTGCGGTAACTGAGTCTTCTGAAACCCTGGAGAAGGTGGGATGGGCACACGGTATCGAGGCGTCGAGAATGCGGTGACACCGTTAAGGGAGTTTCCCCACATTCTGAACATAAGATCTTGAAGGATCTGATGAATGGGCAGCATCGCTGCCTCTTTGGGAGCCATAGGGTATTGCAGAATTCTTAGTTCTTCTGCCCTAGGTTCCTTCTCAGGAGTAACCGTGATTGAAAGCCCCTTAGTTACATCACGTATAAAATCCTGAAAAGACATGTCTTCTGGAGGAGACATTCTGCGCTCAGGAGAAGGAGATGGATCCTTCAACAAAACTGATCTTGTATCAGTAGAGTCATCGGAATCGGAAGGCTCATCGGAGTTTTTCATCGACTGATGCTGCATTGATAGATGCTGGTACCGATGAATATCGGTACCGTGGCGTTTCGGTTCCAACCCTTCGATGCCGGAGAAACTCTCGAGGCTCAGCATGGGAGGAAGCCGTCCAACCTGAGTGGGTGCCACTGAAGCCGGTACTGGTGTCGGTACCGAGCTCATTTGAACCGTCTGTAGCGGTCTTAGCAGTACCGAGGCAGCTAAGAGGGACGCTAGACTGCATTCAATAGCAAGGATTCTCTTATCCATTGCTAATGCCGATGCCTGGTCAGTACCAGTGGAAGCAGCTACGACCCCACAACATGGCAATAGAGGTTCTGCAGAGGTGGAGGCCTCTGGAACATTCTGTGACCCTGTTTGTGCTTTGGAGACCGAAGACTCCCGCCGGGGCAATTCTGCCAGTGTACTTTCCTCGAGGGTAGTGCCAGTGGCATCTCGATGCTTTTCAGGAGATTTACCATTCAAGGACAGGCTAGTCTTTACAGACTTTTGTTTAGTTACCTGAGATCCATGAGAGGAAGATGAAGCCCTAAAGGATGTTGATGCAACTGACATCGTATCAACCATGAAAAGGGAACCAGCCTTTGCAGCTCTGTTCTGCAGGCCTCTTTTGGTCATCTTTCTACAGGAGAGACACTCTGCTGGACAATGCTCAGGACCTAAACATTTAAGACACCTTTCGTGTGTGTCGGTGACGGAAATAGTACCGCCACAGTTTGAACATTTTTTTTTTAAAACCACTAGTTGGCTTCTCCATGTCTGGAGATTTTTGGGCCTAGTGCCCAAAATGGCGCCTAACCCCAGGAGGTATGAGGCACCGAAGAAAAGAAGAAAATTTTATTTTTTTTTTTAGAAGAAAATAAGAAAAGAGAACCGGCGGTACCGGTAGGCGTTCAATGAAGGCAGACGTGACCACAAAAAGCAAGAAAGATGATAAAGTTTTCTGCGGTGACAGGAGAGACATCCTGTCCGCTCCGCGGAAAACGAAGAACTGAAGTGAGAGAGGCAGTGAGGCGGGAAGGCAGCATGCATGCTCTGTGGGATGCTCCCAAAAGCTTTCCTTTTGGACGCTGGGGAGCGTTCCTGTGCAGGCTCCGTCGGTACCGACGATACCCATATGTGAAGACTACATTCCTGCTTGTTCCTGGAGATATTTTTTAACTCAACACAATTAAACTCTGGAATTTGTTACTAGAGAATGTAGTAAAATCTATTAGCGTAGCCGAGTTTAAAAAAAAGATTTGGATAAGTTCCTGGAGGAAAGGTCCATAAACCATTATTAAAGAGGACCTGGGAAATCCACTGCTTACCCCAGGACAAGCATTGTGGAACCTATGTACCTTTTTGAGAACCTGAAATCCACTGCTTACCCCAGGACAAGCATTGTGGAACCTATGTACCTTTTTGAGAACCTGACAGGTAATTGTGACCCGGACTAACCACATTTGGGAACAAGATACTGGGCTGGACAAACTTGGCATTTCTTATGTTCTCATGTAACTCTTTTGAAAGTCAAGATGACATTGCCTACCCCAATTGGAAGGTTCAGGGTATCAAGCTGTGAAGGTTAGGAACTTGATTCAGGGATGCAGAAGTTTGCCCTGATCCTGTGAGATCAAAGTTGGGGAACTACCCAGACAGATGAGGTTCTGGATAGACAGATCTTGCAGAAGTGGGAACCAGGGCTGTCTGGGCCAAAATGGGGCAATGACTATCATTGCATCTCAGTCATGTTAAAGTTTCAGAATGGTTTTCAGCATCAGAGGAATGGACAGATATGCATACATAAGTCTTTCTCCCTAATGGAGGAACACATTCAAGATTAATTTGTCTTGAGTCCCTGTCCTGGAGCAGAACGGAGGGACCTGTTTGTTATGGGAAGTGGCAACGAGGTCTATATCAAAGAGTGTCCCACTACGAAAGATGGACAATGCTACCTCCCCGTCTAGAGTCCATTCATGAAGATGAAGAAATGAGCTCAATCTGTCTACCAGAACATTGTGATGTTCTATTCGTCACGAGGAACCGAAAGTTCATACCTCCCCCATCACTACATGCCAACAATGTAGAGTTGAAATCCAAATCCACAATCCGTTATCTTGGCATCACGCTTGATCAGCACCTGGATATGACAACACATGTGAAAAACGTCACAAAGGCAATATATCATAAGATCAGAACGCTGCGTCACCTCCGCCCCCTACTAGATTTCACCGACTACCGAACCACCTTCCAGGCATTAGTCCTCCCACATCTGGATTTCGCTAACATCATCCTCCATGGTCTCTCACAATCAACCTTAAATCCGCTCCGCCTAGCTATGAATGCAGCTGCAAGAGTCCTTTCTGGATCGTCAAGATCTGACCACATAACGCCTATCATGAAAGATCTGCATTGGCTACCTTTACATGCCAGACTCCAATACAAGTCAATAGTCCTTACTTTCAAAGCCCTAAATAACCACCCCCCTACGCCAATCAGCAAGCTAATCCACGGTACCCCGGAAAATAGAAACAGGAGACCTACAACAATGAACATCTTAGTAGTCCACAAGATGACGACTAAGTGCACAAAGACTACCTCCAACAGGGCCTTCTCCATATTTGCTCCTTTAAACTGGAATGTCCTTCCCCATGAAATCTGTGGCATCAAAAGTCTAGCCCTATTCAGAAAAGCCTTGAAACACCACCTGTTCAAAATGCTACCCAGAAACCATCCGAGGTAAATACACAACTGGCAAGCTACCCACATGCCCCAGCCGCCCTAACACCTTAATACAAACAGAAAATGGTTAGCCTACACATAAGCCCAACCGCTAATCATCACACGTGTACTATCCACCCACAAATGCACATGTAACATCTAAATGAGTTAGAGTATTGTACATAGTATAGAGTTAACTTGTACATAGTTTTCCCGGTTTATCCCATGTTTAATTTCCTGTTTCATTGTAAACTCAATGTTGCCTGTATGCATTGTAGTATGTTTTTGTTCGATGTACACCGCGCTGATTATAATAGCGCGGTATAGAAGAAATGTTAAATAAATAAATAAATAAAATAAAATCTCCAGCTAGATAGGTGGCACACATCTTGTGAGATATCGTGAAGTTCCACGACTTGACTATCTCCCACCATTGGAGTTATGAGTCCGTCCCTCCCTCCCTGCTGGTTGATGTAGAATTTAGTAACTTGGTTGTCCATCTAGATTATGACAATTTTGTTGGCTAACTGATCTCTGAAAATCTATAAAGAGTTTTAAACTGCTCTCAGTTCTATGATATTGATTTGATAAAGGCTTTCCTGAGGGGACCACAAGGCTCGAGTTTGAAACCCATTGAGATGGGCTCCCCAACCCAACTTGGATGCATCTGTCATAAGCAGCTTTAGGTGAGGTGGTTCCTGAAAAGGGGAGTCTTTTGCCAATTTTTTGGGGAGCATCCACCAAGAGAGAAACTCCCATGGAGGTCTTGTGACAGTGATGATGCATCCGAGGCTGTGAATGGACTAAGTCCATTGTATGTTCAGGGTTCACTGAAATTGTCTGAAATAAAGACAAGCCATGGGAATGACATTAGTTGTCGAGACCATGCATCTTCTACATGGTTCTCCCCAAGATCTGCTGAATCATGTGAACCTCAGCCCTGTTGTACCAAGTGATCTAGCTGGTCTAGAGGGAGAAAACCTTGCTGAAGTCATGTGTAGTAGGGATCCGATGAATTCCATTTAATAGGAAGGCTGCAATTGGGACTTTAGCTAATTGCTGATGATTCCTAATATCTCTAGCACTCAGATGATGAGCGTGTGGAGTCTTGAACCTCTTTTTGGAGTGGTGCTCTTGAGCAGCCAATCGTCCAGTTGGAAACAATGGCTACAAGACATTTGATAAGTACCTGAGAAGTGGAACAAGGCCAATATTAGAAGTGGGGTTTCCCATAATGAATCTGAAATGCTTCCTGTGACTTGGATGTATTTAGATGTGTGTATAGGCATCCTACAGATCCAGTAAACATAGCCAGTCTCCTTTTTGGAGGCAGGGGATAAGGAAGCCAAAAGAAAGCATTCTGAACTTTTCTCTTGAGAGGCAGGCGTTCAGGTCTCAAACCTAGGATGGGGCAATAACCTCCCTTTTTCTTAGGCACCAGGAAATATCATGAATAAAACCCCAGCCATTCCTCCCGGAGTGGCATGGGCTCAATGGCATCGGCAATATGAAGGATGAAAATTTCTTTTAAAAGTAGCTCCTGCTGGATTCAGGTGACATCACTGGGCAAGATGGCTGACTAAAGCCTGAGCTTCTGCAGACGAGCAAAACCTGAGCTTCTGCTCAGATGGAAACGCTGCAGTTTAAGGTCGGAGGGTCCTTAGTGTTGAAGGATGGCAGCAAAAACAAACAAAAAAATCCCACAGGACTTGAAAGAGTTCGCTTATGTGTGATCCGCTGCAAAAAAGCCTCTGGAGAAGATGGCAGGCACAGCAGCTCGGCCAGCATGAAACCACAGCCCAAATACCTTGGCAGGCAGCCCAACAACAGGGATTACAGATGAATGGGGCCTACAGGAAGAAATGTGCATGTGGTTTAAAGAATTAAAGCTGGACATAGCACAAGTGCGAGTGGAAGTGGTGGCGAGTATAGAAAGTCTATGAGCTGGGCTAACTGAGCTCTGCCAGACTGGAGGAGATGGAGGATCGCATGGAGATGAAAGTGGAAGGCCTGAGTGAGGTTGGAAACAAGCTAGAGATGCTAGAGCACCTACATGGAGAGTTGGAAGACAAACTGGAAGATTTGGAGAATAGGTCCCGGCGACACAATCTCCGTTTTCGAGGAGTGGCAGAAACAGAAGCTTTTCGTAACTGTCAAAATATAGCAAAAGCTCTACTGCAGGAAGCTGATTTGCCATTTGATCAAATGGATCTGCGAATAGATCGGGCACACAGAGCACAGCAGCGCGCGTGCTCCCCCAATAACAATGTGCCCTGTGACATCATAGTTTGCTTTTATGACTATGGGGTGAAAGAACAAGTGGCCTTGCAAGCGAGCGAGCATGGAACACTAGAATGGGAAAACAACAAAGTGTAAATCTTTGTGGATTTAGCTCAAGTGACACTGCAAAAACGTAGGGGCATGCAGGACATAACATCTAAGCTGCGGGCAGAAGGCATACAGTATGCGTGGACCTTCACCTTTGGCTTAACCTTCATGCTTCAAGGGAAGAGGCAGCAAATTATAACACACAAGGAGGCAATCCACACGCTAGCAGCAGCCGGAATTGAAGAACCAGAGATGGAACCTAGAACAGAGGAGGGGAAGCGAGCAGATCCATTGAGATGGCAGAGAGTAACCCACGGTAGAAAGAGGCTACAGAGGCAATCTGAGGGCGGAGGATCCAACAGCACGGCGAATACCCCTGCCTGAAAGACTGCAAACTCAAGAAGGCAGGACATTGTTTTATCTGGGAGATAAACCATTGGACTCTAGGAAGACACCTCTTGGAGATGGCTGGCTTTGATGTGGCGGGCACGTCTTCATATGAGGAAACAGTTTGGGAAAAGGACTGTCTAGTAGAGATGAGGGTTAACTTCCACCCTCTGTTTAATGTTATGGTTTAATGTGACTAAAAGCTGAAGGGGAAAGTAGGGGGGGGAGTGGTAATGGAAGTTGAGAAGGGGGAAGAAAGAGAAGGAATAGATGGGGGGTGGGGTGTAGCGGGGCAGGAGAAGGGGGGAGAAGGGAAGGAAGGGTCGAGGAGCGGGATGGAGGCCGTCTGCTGCAGGATGTTGGCTCCAACTATACAAGGTAGGGGGAATGGATGGATAGTACAGAGGGTGGGGGAAGGGTCAGGGGGAGAATGGGAGAGGGGGTGAGGGAGGGGAGGGACAGCAAAGCTTAGTAGCTGAGAGTGGTTATAGAAATGGGGAACTTAGAATTATAACCATGAAAGTGTGCGTGCTGAACTCCCCTTTCAAGAGACAACTATTGGAGAAAGAAATGAAGCAACACAAAGCTGATAATTATCTTGTGCAAGAAACACAACTGCATAGGAAACACAAATGTTTGGTGAGGCCAAGAAGGTATGCATGGGATTCTTTGCATCTAATTTAGTGGAGCATGTCACACCGCCCCCCTGGTGGCAATGGCAGGTCACAGCAGAAAGGGGGTGGACATGCAAAGTTTGTTTGTGGAGGAGTTTAGCTCAATTACAGGGCCCAGGTTTTTATGGTCCTGGTAGCCTTCTGTGTAACTAAAAGCTCCCAAGAATATCATGGTCCGAGGGTAGGGAAAAATTAAGCCTTTTATTTCCCGTGTTGCAAATAGGTTCAATAGCTCAGATTACATCAACACAAAAGAATGTCCTTGCTCCAGGTTAAAAGAAAAAGAAACATGAACTGAAGAAAACCTGTTAACTTCACAGCAATCCTAAACGAAGTACAGAATCAAACTTTACCCCAGACCACAGCTATTCCTCCGCTAAGGGCTCAATTCTTTCGGCCAGGCAATAGCTACAATCCATCGGGAGGTCCGAGGGATCATCCGGGAATTCCACCTGCATTGGCTCGCAGTCTGGAATGTCTAGGGGCACGCCTTCAGGCTTTTTGTATAATGCTTGTATGATGCCCCAATGTTCAGCATCTAAAGGTAAGCCTTTGCTTTGTACACTTTTAGCATGTGGACAGTCTCTCCTGCACACTGGTCCTTCTCTAGAAAGTCTCCTGTTTGGTACCGGTTTGTATTTTGTAGCATGAATGCATCTAGGAGGACAGCATTCTCCAGTGCCTTGCTCCTTCTGCGTCACAGCATTCGTAAAATCATAGTCAGTAAAATAGTAATTACCTTTTCTTCTAAGGTTATCACAGTGAGGTAAGGGCTGAGGCCTGTTCCTGCTGGGGCTTGGCTTCTCTGGCACCCAGGTAGGCCTCCGGTTCTCAGGTTGGCCTTCAGCTGGGGTTAAGCCGCACGTACACCACAGCTTCTTTCTCCCAGGGCCTTGAAAGTTGCCTTTCACAATTCCTCTTTCACCTCTTTCCTGGTTACTCCCTGTTGAGCCTTTCAACAGTTGCTGGCCCTTGCCAAACTCAGGCCTTGGACCCTCTGGTACATTCCTTCTCCTTCCAGGGTTAGCTTCCACACGGTATCTTTCCCTCCTGGAAAGTGTGTCCTCTCCCCTTTTGAGATATCTAAAGCAAGTTTCTTCACCTGGCTCTGCTGAGTCTGCTAGGCCGGTTCCATCTGTTAGGACTCCTATTCCTGGGTCCTCCTCTCCTTCCAGGAAAGCTCTCCTTTCTCCTTCCAAAGTTAGCTTCCTTCCTGGATCTGGATCTCCATGCGAATCTGGAACTGGAACTCCTTGCACAACTCCCTGCCAGTCTGACTTTCTCCAGTCATCTGGACTTTTAAAAGGAATCCTTCCCTTTCTGGATTGGGTGCAGGCCAGTATTGCATCATTGGCTCTAGGGCGTGGTTCCTCAGTCCTCCAGAGGTCCCTCTTGCTCCCCCTATATGGCTCCTCGTGATGCTGCAGCCGGTGTCTGCCTCTTTTTTCTGAGTTTAAAACATTTTCTTCTGCCTGCAGAGGGTCTGCAGTGCCACAAGCAGAAAAAGAGGGGGAGTGGCAATCTTTATTGCTGCCCACCTGAAGTTGGAAATAGGAGTGATGGCAAAAGACCTGGGGGGGGGGGATCTCCTAGCGAGGGTAAAGATAGGAGAAGAATGGCTGAGGGTGGTGAATATATATGCACCTAATAGGAACCAAGGGGGAGTTCTTTAGAGAGGTAGAAGACCACATTGAGAACCTTGGAGAGGGGCTATTAATACATGGAGGAGACTTTAATTTATCAATGGAACCAGGGCGAGATAGCACCGGGAGGGGGGAGGGCAGATGGACAGATAGGTTAAAGCACTTTATATGAGCCCTGGATCTGGTAGATGCTTGGCGCTTCCTAAACTCTAGGAGGTAGCAGCAGTTTACCTTTTATTCTTCAGTACATGGAACATATTCCAGAATTGATAGGATATGAGTGGGGAAAGAAGGCCTAGCAAGGTTGGTAGATGCTAACATGGAGGAGATAACCTGGTCAGACCATGCACTGGTAGAAATCCATATCAAAGCCCAAGGGGTTGAAGGCGGGGTAAAATTTTGGATACTTAATGACTCCCTCCTGGAAGATACTAGAGTGATTCAAGAGACTGAAAAGACAACTACAGATTACTTTAGAGAGAATGATAAAGGGGAGGTGGGATGTGGGGTAGCATGGGATGGATTCAAAACGGTAGTGCAGGGAACCCTAATTAAATGGGAGGGCGTGGAAAAACGGGAACAACAAGATCAGGTGAATAAACTACTATCGCTAAGCGGCCTCGACAAGAGGGGAAGGTATCGAGGTCAGGTCCTAGCTGTTCGAGCTCAAATAAATGCATTGGAAGCAGGGGAGATACACTATAAAATGCAAATAGCTAGACAAGAATATTTTGAAAGCAAGAATAAAGCAGGGAAATACTTGGAAAAACTGCTGCGGAAATGTAAACTATGTTCCCATATTTTAGCTATTAGGCGAGAGAGAGGGACACTAACCAGATCTTGAGAGGGAATGCATACAGAATTTATCAAATTCTATAGACATTTATATACAGCCCCACAAGCACTCCCGTGGGAACAAATGGAGAGCTATCTTAGATCAGCTAACCTACCCCCAAATTAAGCTCCAAGGAACAAAACCTTTTAGACAAAGAAATCACTGCCCGGGAGGTGTTGCAGGCTATAAAAGGGCTAAAAAATTATAGGACCCCAGGTCTCGATGGTTTCACAGCGAGTTTATATAAGAAACTGGATGCACTGCTTCAGGCCCCATTAGTACAGCTTTTCAATAATCCAAGAGAAGAGGGAGAGAGGTTAGCAGACACTATGGGCTGGGCTGGGATCTCTGTACTTCTTAAAGAAGGGAAAGACCCACAGAATTGCTCCTCCTATAGGCCTATCTCACTGCTCAATATTGACACGAAACCTCTCGCAAAGGTGTTGGCTCAATGACTAAATTGAGTAATTCTGAGCTAAATCCATGAGGATCAGGTGGGCTTCATGCCGGGGCGCCAGACCGCGGACCATGTGCACAAAGTCCTCAATCTTAATATGGGAGGCTGAAAACATACGGAGCCAGCCCTTATGGTCTCACTAGATGCGGAGAAAGGGTTTGACCACGTCATAGGATTTTATGTTTCGGGTGCTGGGTAGGATGGACTTTGGGGAGCACTTTAGGGGTTGGATGCAGACATTATATTACAACCCCCAAGCATGAGTAAAAGTAAATGGTCGCTACTCCAAAATTTTTCCTCTGGAAAGAGGAACAAGACAGGGATGTCCTCTGTCCCCCCTACTATTTGCGCTCACAATGGAACCACTGGCAGCCCGGATTCGAGCTAGCCAGGATATACGAGGCATCAATGTAGGGAGCCAAGACCACCGTATTTCCTTATTTGCTGATGATATCATCACGATAGTCACAAGACCAGCAATTTCACTACCTATAATAATGTGGGAATTAAAGGGGTATGGGCGGTTATCCGGGTTTTGAATAAATTGGGACCAAGCCACCATACTTAACTTCACTGCACCAGAAACCATGAAAATGCGACTGCAATCAAGTCTGCCATTTAAACGGGCAGAACATCATATCCGCTACCTGGGGGTCTGTAAAGGGTGAGACCATATGGAACTATATAACTAAACTACAAAAAATTGGCTCAGGTGGTGGAACCCATCTTGTCTAGATGAGGCGGGAAACACTTCTCCTGGTTAGGTAAAATAGCGATGGTAAAGATGATGCTGCTCCTGCGCTTTATGCACCTTTTTCAAGTTCTCCCGGTAGAGGTGCCCCATAAGATTTTGAAACTAATACAGCAACAAATCTCACGATTCATCTGGAGAGGTAGGCCTCCCAGGGTTTCAAGAACAGTCATGCAGACACCATTCAATGAAGGTGTGTTGGGGCTTCCTGACATATCAAAGTATTATCAAGCAGCACAATTAAAGACAATCTACACTTGGATAAAAGATAACGAGAAACAATGGGTGAGCATAGAAGGGTTAGGGCAATACTCGGACTCGTTGGACGATATAATTTGGCAGAAGGGCCAGCAATGTGGGCCAAACCCATTCACCAACTTCACCTTGGGGATGTAGAAGAAACACAGATCAGCACTACTAGCTGGGAAAAGAGAGTGTCCTCAATCATGCCCATAGCAGGCTGTTTTGGAAAGTGGGGTGGGCCGCGGTGGTCGACACTGGCAAGATGGGAAAAGAAGGGGCTGACATTGGTGTCACAAATTTTCCATCAAGGAGAAACGTGGCCCTTTGAAGGCCTGCACGATATATATCAACTAGGAGAACAAGATTGATATAGCTATCTCCAGGTCAGAAGTTTCCTACAGCAAAGTTGGGTATGGGAGGAGATGCGCAGGGAGAAGGGATGGTTTGAGGGTATATGTCAAATTCATTGCAGCTAATTTATATACAGACTTAATTCTCTGTCCATAGTTATTACTTAAATCAGCTATTGCTGTTTTAAGCTAATTCTTCCCTTATCCCCCCATCACTCCCTGTTAAGATGTTACATGTATTTTCTGTTTAATGTAATGTTCAATCTTTTGAGTTCTCTGTAAACCGCTTTGATTCAAGAAAAGCAGTAAATAAGCACAAATAAATAAAATAAAATAAATAAATGTCTTTTAGGGGAGAAAGGAATCCTCTCAAGGATATATAGAGGGCTCGTGGGGAGAGGAATAGATAAGTTAGGCTACATGATCAAGTGGGAAAAAGATTTAGGCATCAATTGTGATAGAGAAACATGGGATGAGATAATACAAGGCATAAAGAAACTCTCTATAGCCACCAAGGTACTAGAGAATGGGTACAAACTGCTCCTTCGATGGTACCTGACCCCAGCAAGGCTGCATCAGGCAGCAATATTGAAAACAGGAACATGCTGGTGACAGTGTGGGAGACAAGGAACCTTTATCACGTGGTGGGAATGTAGGGTGATGCAAGCCTACTGAGACATGGTCCGACAATCAGAGGCTATGGGGGGGATGGAGGTTACCATGGACGCCAGCAGTATTTCTGCTTCACCAGAAGACAGAGGTGAAAACTCAGCGGTATCAAGGAGTCGTAGCACATTGGCTAGTAGTGGCAAGGTGCCAAATAGCAGCCCATTGGAACCAACCTTTGTACCAGACCCTATAAGCTATAAACAAAGACTCATGGCTCTCTACCAGCTCCACAAATTGATAGCCTTAAAAAAAGAGGTGGGGTGAAAAAATTGAACCTGGAGTTGCGTATGGCAATGGGCAGCTAAATAGGGGGGTTTTGAAAGGCAGGTTCATGGGGGGAGTAGACACAAAACATAAAAGGAGCTTATATGGTGGAACAAATAATTAGCTGTGGAATAAGAAGGGGAGAGGGGAAGGTGGGGAGGGAATATCTGAAGTTGAAATGTTGTTAAGGGCCTGGCCCTCTTCTTGTTGATTGTATTATGTTTAAATATTGAAAAAAAATTTTACGTGAAAAAAAGTAGCTCCTGCTGCAGGGAGACCTGGAGAATCTGTCCCAGAGAGCAATTTGAGGGACGTTCAAATAGTTGTAATCTATTCTCGTGGAAGATTATTCTGAGCACCCAACTGTTGAAGGTGATTAGAGGCCATCGATCTGCAAAGTGGGTGAGCCACTCTCCTAATGGAAGGGTATCCAACTGGGGCACTGGTAGATCGGCTATATTCACAAGGAGATGGTCAAAATCCCATCCAAGGTTTTGGCAGAGGAGCCAGTTGGGCCTTGGGAGCTCTCTTTTGCCTTGAACAGGCATGAGAGGACTGTTTAGTTTGGGAAGAGCAGGGCAGAGGAGGATATCTGGCACCTGTGAGAATAGTATGTCCTCCTGTGCCCTCCGCTCAAACCTCTTGGAAGAGAAGGCTGGGTCAGAACTGGGAATAGAAAGCAAGTTCAAGATGTCACTCAGCTGTTTGATTAAAAGGAAGCAGCCTCCTACACCCTATCTCTGAAGAGATTCTCTCCATGGTACGGCATGTTACATTGGTGAGCTGTTCCTGCACACTGACTTGTAAGTCTGAGGCTAGGAGCCATGAGAGTCTCTGGGCATCAATACTCCTGGCAGAAGCCTTCTATGCCATATCAAAAACAACATACATTTCTTGGACCATGTATTTTCCACAGTCCTTCCCTTGATCCATTAAGGAACAGAAACCCACTACTTTCTCTGAAGAAACAAAGTTTGCCACATGTAGAGCTGGCAGGACATCATGTGGGAGGTGAGCATGAATGTAGGGTTTGAGCCTCTCTCCCTGGGGACGCTGAGGAGTGCAACTTGGAACTTCTAGCTTTTTTGAGAACGTATTCCACCATCAAAGAATGGTGAGGAAATTGGAGCTTCTTGAATTCAGGAGCCTTATGGACTTTGTACATGGAGTCAACTTTCTTGTTAACTGGAGGCCCAGAGAGAGGGGTCTCAAGTATTCTCATCTGTAGCCTCTGAAAGATGAAGTGCATGGGCACTGTCACTGCTTCCTTAGGGAGATCTGGATATTGGAGGCTTTCCATTTCTTCTGCCCTGAGTTCCTCCTCTGTATCCAACTTAAACAGTGTGATGACTAGAGAGAATGAGTGAGAATTCTCAAGCACACACTGGAAAAAGAGCAACAGAATTTGCAAAACAAGAGAAAAAAATGCTTCCAAGAATTAGCTCAGCAAACGAGTAAAAACAAGTGGCAAATGTACAAATACAATAGGAAATACAAAGTGTTACTCCAGGAACCCTTTGTCTATCACGAATGGACACATGAATGGTTAAGGAGAGATGAACTGAAACTGAAGGATGAGAGACTGATAGTTGCAGCCCAGGACAGCAGATTATGGATGCGATGGTTTGCAGTGAGCACTGAAAAAACTGGCAACACAGACTTATTCTCGATTCTGTAAGACAGACTTGGAAACAGTGACTCACCTCATAGCTGGCTGTGAAGTTCTGATGACGGAAAATTTCTATACAGAAAACAACAACAAAGTAGCACACCCTATCCATTGGAAACTCTGTAAACACATCACCATCACTGTGTCTGAAAAGCACTGGGATCATGACCCTGAGAGAATTAAAGAGAATGAAGAGGTAATGATCACATGGGACATTACCACTATGTCGGGTTTCCTCACATCCGGTTTCTTATCTGTCAGAATGGGAAAGGAGAAAAACACTAGAACGGCATTGATAACACAGGTACACTAAAAAAATTTTTTTTAAACTGCCTCTGTTTCGATTGATTTTTACGTTTTTTGGTGCGCTGAATCCAAATCTGGTAACCAATTTGCTCCATCACGTACAGATTTTTTGCTACATTGGGTTAGCAGTTTGAGGTGAACGTTTCAGAATGAGTGCAATTGAGATAAAAGTTTCTTGGATGAATTCTTTATACTAATTGTTTAGTAGTTATTCAAATAAGAATAAAGAAAATTGTAACAAGGCAGCACATAAGAATAATGTCAACAAAACACACTGTGATGGTAGCAAAATTGTCTGCACTTAAAACAGCCACATACATGTGCACAAACATTGAGCATATAAGAGCGAGGTTAGACACAAAGCAAAGCAAAGAAATGTGCAAAAAATGTTGTACAGGTATGTATGTAAGAATAGAAAACGCAAACCGCACCATTGCAATACATGAAGACAAACACCCGATGGTGTGAAAATAAAATTCTAATAAATGAGATCCGACACTGTGGTAATAACTAGCAAATTTTTATTTCAAAGTTTAGTAAAAACACGATATTTGTCAACACAGTTTAGATTTTAAAGTCATTCTTGGGTCAATCAATCTCCTGGTGGGCCCGTTTCTTCTTCCCCCGAATGCTTCTCTTGGTGCGCTGCTTGGCGTATTTTTCATCTGGGGTTTCCCGCAGCAGCAACCAGCAGAAATCAGCCATCATAGTGGTGTTCCATCTTCCTTGGTACCTTCTCTCTGCGTCCTTGATGTCCTGGTGAAACCTTTCACCTTGTTCTTCACTGTACGCCCCCAAGTTTTCGGGAAAGTAGTTCACATGGGAGTGCAAGAAATGGACTTTCAGGCTCATGTTACAGCCTTGTTCTTTGAAGGCATTGAGCATCCTGGCAACAATATCCTTATAGTTCTCATCCCGCCTGTTCCCCAAGAATTTGAGAACATCCTTGAAGGAATCCCAGGCTTTTTCCTTCTCAGACATCGTTTCAGCGAATGCTCCATCTGAAATGAGTTTCCTTATATCAGGGCCAACAAACACTCCTTCTTTTAGCTTTGCTTCAGAAAGTCGGGGGAACTTTGAGCAAAGGTACCGAAAGCACTCACCATCTTTTGGAAGGGACTTGATGAATTGCTTAATGAGACCCAACTTAATGTGGAGAGGTGGTAATAGAATTTTATCACGAGGTACCAAGCTCTCATGAAGAACATTTTTCTCACCGGGTCTCAAATACTCCCAAATTGGCCAGTCTTTTTTCCCCCAGTGTAGGTCGCGGGCCCGGCTATCCCACAAGCAAAGGAAGCAGGGATATTTGGTGAAACCGGATTGCTGCCCTAATAGCATGGATAGAATTTTAAAGTCTCCACAAATCATCCACTTATGCTCATCATAACGAATCTTCTGAAGAATCAGGGCCAAATTCTCGTATTTTTCTTGGAGAATAACAGAGTGAGCAATAGGAACTGAAGCGAATGTGTTGCCATTATGAAGAACACCTTTTATGCTGTCTTTTGACGAATCAATGAACAGCCGCCATTCAGCAGGATCATACTTGAGTTTAAACTTTTCCATCACTCCGTATATATCGTTGCAAAATACCAAATCTTCCTCTTTGCTGAAATATTTCAAAAATTGTGTCTCGCGGTTGCGGTACCAATAAAAAGTTGTTCCTGGTGACAATAGATTTTTCTGTTTAAGCCGAGAACCTAGTAGTTGGGCAGCATCTTTTGGGAGTCCTAAATCCCGGACTAAATCATTCAATTCAGCTTGAGAGAAAAGTTCAGGTTTCGGATCTGGTTTAGTTTCAAACTCGGAAGTACTGGACTCATCGGGAAAAGCCATCTGATGAGTCTCATCATGATCAGAACCGTCCACACAAATATGATCCAAAGATTTTGGTGGTTCAGGCACAGGTACTTCGTTGCTATGAGGCATAGGCCTAATTGCTGAGGGAAGGTTGGGGTAACTTATTACGTTCTTATTTTTTAAGTTGTATCCCTTCACAATGCAAGAGCAAAAATAGCAGTCACTGCTGTGGTCTCTTTGTTCACGCAACATCATAGGTATTCCGAAACGAAATGCTTGTTTTTACCTTTCATCCATAAGCGTAGATCTTCCTCACATGTCTTGCACACTTTGTGAGGAGCCCACGGTTTGTCTTGATCGCCTAACTTCAAACCGAAATAGGCGAAATATACTTTTTTAATAAATGAAGAAATGTTCCTCTGCCGCTTTTTCACGGTATATTCCCCACAAATAAAACAAAAACTGTCCGGAGAGTTGACGCAACCTCTGGCTCTGTGAGCCATCACAAATACACAGCACTGCAAACTACAACTGTAGTGAACCACTTCGGAATAAAGCTGGATTACGACTAAGCAAACAAAAGGTAATAATGAACTTGCAAGAAACTGAAATTTGACAGGAACGTTCATGTCGCAACCACCGTGTTTGAGCGAGCGAGCGAGCGAGCGAACGAGGCGAGGCGAACAGGAAAGAACATGCGCCAGCGCGAGTACTGGATTTAGCCCCCCGCCTCCCAATTGTCCTGTTAATGTATAAAATGAATACAAAACACTCTAAAATATCATGAGGGAGTGTTTCTAGTTAGTTAACCATTACAACCTCTATTTTGGGCCAAGAAAATAAACTGCAGTCGGCTAAAAAGAAATTATGTGAACATTCCTTATATGGGTAAGAAATCTAATTTTGCAAGATAACGTGACGTGATGGAACATTTTGGCTATTTTTCCTGGATTCAGCACCCCAAAATCTATAGGAATCAGTTGCAAAACTGGAGGCAGTTTTTTGGTAGTGTACCTGTGTAATAGATATGTCTGTCCCAAGTGATTATTCTGTGAATTGCAAGGAGAGGCAGAAGATCCTGAAGTACCAAGAAATGCAGTCAGAAACCAAGAAAATGAGGCAGAAAGATACAGAAATATTTCCCGTTATACTGGGAGCCACAGGCTTGATAAAGTGGAGGAGTGGCCTAGTGTTTGGGGCAAGGTACCTCAGGCCGGAAGGTCGGGGGTTCAAATCCCACTAGAGGACAGCAACCTTGGGCCGGAAGGACTGGGGTTTCTAGTCCCACAGATGCTCCTTGTGGTCTTGGGCAAGCCACTTAACCCTCCATTGCCCATGTTCCCTGTAAGTATTAGTGTATGTGTCTCATATCCCTGTGTGTTAAATGTATCCCCCAATTGTGTTGTGACCGCTTTGATTGAAGGATAAGGCGGTATACAAAACTGTCTAAATAAATAAAAAAATAATAATGCCCTGTTCAATGTATACCGCCTTGATATCATGAAGGGCGGTATATAAGAAATGTTAAAGAAAGAAAGAAGAATTTCCAAGTACATCTTGACAAATTACCCATACCTGTTACATCTTACAAACTCCAGAAGGAAGCTCTCTTTGGCATGATACAAGTACTACACCAAGCATTAGCAGTAAATTTGAAAGACTGAGATCATATTCCCCATACCCTGGCTTAGAAGTGAAGTTCATGACAGTCATGGTATGCACAAAACTCTTCCTCCTGGAAGACCTATTCTATCTAAGTAATGATTCCTTGCTAGAATGTGTGGGTATCTATCTAGATTTTCATTTAAAGAATGAAGTGTTGCAGATTTCTTTATATATTAAAGACAACACTTATTAAATGGAGGGACACAGGTGGGCCCGAATACTGGGGATGGAGGAATTTATTACACCAGCTGGTGTTATGGGAGGGGGAGTCATCTAGGTGACATATGCACAGGAGAGCAAACATCTTGATGATTTGGTCCCCATATTTAGAGGGTGTATCAGCCAGGGCATGGAATGATATTTTAACATTATAAGTTGACTAAATAGGTGTAATGTCCCTTTTAGGAAAAGGGGGGGAGGGAGGGGGAGGATTAGAGGAAAGGGGGGGGGAGGGAAGATACAACGATGAAAGTGCTAGAAAACGCCAAAAGTGCCAACTGATTTATTGTTAATTAAAGTTTGGGGTTAATTTACCTTAAAATATCCATTTATGAATGGATCAATTGGGGGAATATTATAAAGGCCCCAAAATGTTATAGATCCATGTGATATGAAGTTTATGTGTTGTGGTAATGATAATAAATATTCTAAATATAAAACTCTGGAGGGTATAAGAGTATCCACCCGCCAGAAAATGCTAGTGACACTGCTAATTCCACAGGATAAGTAGAGGGAGAGGGATGGTGGGAGATGGGTAAGGAGAAAACACAAAAATGTAAAATGTGCAAGTAGTAACAGTTGTATTGTTGAATAGTTTCAATGATGTATCAAAATGCCAATATATTGGAGATGTTGCAGTTTTGGTTAATAAAAAAAGATTTAAACATAAACCTTGCTTTGTCATCTGTAAACAGAGTAAATAGACTAAACAGACAGAGGTATTATTTTATTTATTTATTTAGCTGTATTTATATCCCGCTTTTCACCGGGTCAAAGCGGTCAATTGGGAGATACATTTAACATGAGGGGATATGACACACATACGCTAATACGTACAGGGAACATGGGCAATGGAGGGTTAAGTGGCTTGCCCAAGACCACAAGGAGTGCCTATAGGACTAGAAATCCCAGTCCCTCCGGCCTGAGATTGCTGTCCCTAGGTGGGACTTGAACCCTCGGCCCTCCGGCCTGAAGTACCTTGTCCTAACCACTAGGCCACTAATTAGAGAAGGAGGATAGGCAAATCACCTGGTTCACATGAAGCAGAGAAATCACCTTAGGTAAGAAGGAAGGCACAGGCCAAATGTTAATGGTCTCCTCAGAAAAAGATAGGCAAGGATCTTGGCAAGACCGCCTTGTGGAACAAATCACAACCAAGAAAATGGCCTTGAGCATAAAATCTTTGAGAGTTGTACACTTCAATGGCTTAAAGGACTCCAATATCAGGGCCCTGAGCATCAGACCGGAATTTGGAAGGGACCACAGACCGGAGGGGAGAATGCAAACGCCGAACCCCCTGAAGAAAGCATGAAACATCCAGCTGTAAGGCTAGAGACCTACCAACAGCCGGACCTCTGAAACAGGCCAAAGCTGCTACTTGAACCTTCAGGGAACTAAACGAAAGGCCCTTCTCCAGGCAGTCCTGCAGAAAGGCCAACAGAGACGGTACCTTGTCCGCTTCAGGAGCTGCCGTGAGCCGCACCACCACTCAAAGAGGCACCGGACCCGAATGTATGCCAGGTTGGTAGACCTCCTCTGGGCTCTGAGCAGAGCAGAAATCACCGCCAGAGGGAAGCCCTCATCCACTAGCCATCTTCTTTCAAGAGCCTAGCCATAAGACAGAAGGGATCAGGTCCTCCAGGATGATCAGTTCCTGCCACAACAGGCCCCGAGACAGGCAAACAAAGAGGTGGTATTTGCAGGAGCCACATCAGATCTACGAACCATGCTCTCCTTGGCTAATCTGGTGCCACCAGAATAATCCTTTCCAGGTGGCGCTGTATATGCCAAATCATACGCCCCACCAGAGGCCACAGAGGAGACACATACAGCCAGTGCTGACTTGGCCCAGACTGAGCCAGGGTATCAATACCCTCGGACCCCATCTCCATGCGGTGACTGAAGAAGCGGCACACTTGGCATTGAAGCAGGTCGCCCCCAGTGGAACAGAATCAACTGAAATGCCCCTTGATTCAATTCCCACTTTCCTGGATCCAGAGATTGCTGGCTGAGAAGTCCATTTCCTCACTGTCCACCCCACCAATGCGCTGAGCCAAAAAAGCTAAGAGGTTCTTCTTCACCCAGGCAAACAGGAAAGCCATCTCCATGGCTAACCCGGCACTCTTCGTGCTGCCCTGCCACTCTTCGTGCCGCCCTGCCAAGTGACATAAGGCACCACCGTGGCATTCTATGAAAAAAATGCAAACTGCCTAGCCCTCAACCAGGGGCTGGAAATGCAGAAGAGCCAACCTATTATTACTACTATTACTAGTAAACATTTGTGCAGCTCTACAAGATGTACGCAGTTCTGCACAAAAACATGTAAAAGATGGTCCCTGCTTATCAGAGCTTACAAATCAAAACATACAACATAGAAGCTGTAGACATGGGATACATCTAGGGGGAATAGTAAGAAAACACAAAGATTAGGTGAGTCAAGATCCAAAAGCAGCAGCGAAAAGATGAGTTTTCAGCCTGGATTTGAAAAGGGTCGGAGAAGGCACCTGATGTACAGACTCGGATAGTTTGTTCCAGGCATAAGAAGCAGCAAGGTAAAAGGAGCGAAGTCTTAGGTCAGCAAAAGTTTCAACTGGATGCGGAAATGGATAGGGAGCCAATGAAGTGATTTGAGAAGAGGGATAATATGAGCATGATGAGACTGGTGGAAGATTAGCCACGCAGCACTGAAGAGACTGAAAGGGGGAGAGATGATCAGAGGGAAATCAGCAATGAGTACTTTACAGTAGTCTAGAAGGGAGGTGACAAAGGAGTGGATAAGTGTTTTCTCGTGTATTCAGAAAGGAATGGGTGAATTTTGTTGATGTTTTAGAGAAAGAAATGGCAGGTTTTAGCTATCAGCTGGATGTGTGTGGAGGAGGCGAGAGAGGAGTCAAAGACGACCCCAAGGTTGCGAGCTGAGGAGACAGGGAGGAGTAGAGAGTTATCCACAGAGACTGAGAAGAAGGAAGGGGGAGAGGAGGGTTTAGAAGGAAAAATAAGAAGCTAAGTTTTGGCCATGTTCCATTTCAAGCAGCGGTGAGACATCCAAGTAGCAATGTCAGAAAGGCAGGCAGAGATCCCAGCCTGTATTGCCGAAGAGATTTCAAGTGTAGAGAAGTAGATCTGGGTGTCATCAGCATAAAGATGTTACTGAAAGCCATGGGAAGAGAGGAGTGCATGAAGGGACTGGGTATAGAGTCAGAAAAGGAATGGACCCAAAACAGATCCTTGGGTACACCAACAGAGCGGGATAGCAGTAGATGAGGATCCACCAGAACAAACACTGAAAGAGCAATAGGAGAGATAAGAAGATAACCAGGATAGCACAGAGCCCTTAAAACCAAGCAAGGACAAAGTATCAAGGAGAAGGTTGTAGTCAAGAGTGTCAAAGGCAGCAAAAAAGGTCAAGAAGGACGAGGTTTGAGTAAAGGCCCTAGGATTTTGCCAGGAACAGGTCGCTGAAGACTTCGGCAAGAGCCATTTCAGTAGAATGTAAAGGACAAATGTCAAATTGTAGAGGATCCAGAGGATCCTCTGGAGGAGAGAAAGGTGAGGAAATGGCAGTGAACCACACATTCAAGTAGTTTAGAAATGAAGAGGAGTAGGTAGATGGGTTGAGAATGAGAATGACAGGTAGGGTCTAGTGAGAGTTTGAGGAGAGGAGTAAAGGCTGCAGGAAAAGTTGCAGTGGAGAGTGATAGGTTGAGAATATGAAAAATGGAAGGGACTACAGTGGAAGTGATAGAGCCAAGGGCATGGGTGGGAATAGGATCAGAGTAGCAGGTAGTGAGCGTGGATGAGGAAAGAAGGAGAGTGGTTTCCTCCTCAGAGATCATAGAAAAGGAAGAAATAGTAGTTACTCACCTGTAACAGGTGTTCTCCAGGAGCAGCAGGAATCAGTCCTCACATATGGGTGACGTCGACGCCGACGGAGCCCTCTCGGAGCAATTTCCCCAGCTTTCAAAGAAAGCCTTTGGGAATTGCAGCGAGCATGCGCGGTCCCCTTCCCGCCCAAGGGTGTCATCTTGCTCAGTCTGATGACATAGCTAAAAGACAGCAAAAAAAAAATTAGTAAAAAAACGAAATGAGATGACTGCAACTCCAAGGGGAGGAGGGAGGGTTGTGAGGACTGATTCCTGCTGCTCCTGGAGAACACCTGTTACAGGTGAGTAACTACTCTTTCTCCAGGACCAAGCAGGAAGTCAGTCCTCACATATGGGACTCCCGAGCTTAAGGCTACCGGAGACCCCAAGCGGAAAAAATGAGCTCCCTCTAGCTCAGTAGCACAGAAGGAAGGAATCTTCTCTGAAATACGCCCCCGACCGGTAGCCCAACACCTGGGTCGGAGGGTAGGAGTTGCCTAAACCTCAAAGAGATTATGGAGAACTGCCTGACCGAAAGCACTGTCCCTGCGGGACTCCCTCTCTAGGCAGTAATGGGCCGCAAAAGTCTGGCTTGAAGACCAAGTAGCGGCCCGGCAGATGTCTGCCAACGGAACAGAGCGGAGATGAGCCACTGACGGAGCCTTCACCCTTACACGATGAGCCGTGACTCGACCCTCCAACGAGAGGCCGGCTGCCCCATAAGCCCAAGCGATACAGTCAGCAACCCATATGGACAAAGTACGCTTGGAGACAGGTAGCCCCAACTTATTGGGGTCAAAAGAAACGAAGAGCTGAACAGCCCTTCTATGCTCCCGCGTACGGTCAAGGTAGAAGGATAAGGCCCTCCTACAGTCCAGGGTATGCAGGACCATCTCAGCTCGGCTGGAGTGGGGCCTGGGAAAGAAGGTGGGGAGAACTATCTCCTGGTTGATATGAAACGGAGAAACCACCTTTGGAAGAAACTTAGGGTGAGTCCGCAAGACTACCCTATTCCTGTAGAACCTAGGGTAAGGGGGATCAGACACTAGGGCCTGCAGTTCACTAACGCGCCTAGCAGAAGTAAGGGCTACCAAAAACAAAGTTTTCCAGGAAAGAAAACGAAGAGGGCAGGTAGCCATAGGCTCAAAAGGCAGACAGGTAATCCGCTGCAAGACCACATTCAGATCCCATTCAGGGGCTGGAGGCCGCAAAGGAGGCTTAAGGAGAAGGAGGCCTCGGAGAAAGCGAGCCACCAAAGGGAGGTTGGAAAGAGGTCTGCCATCCACTTGTGCGTGATGCGCAGAGAGAGCACTGAGGTGGACTCTAACAGAGTTGTACTTAAGGCCCAGATTGGAGAGGTAAAGCAAATATTGCAAGACCACTGCCACCAAGCAGGAGAAGGGATTCTCAGACTGCTGAGCACACCAAACGGAGAACCGACGCCACTTAAAAGCGTAGGACCTCCGGGTGGAAGGCCGCCTCGAGGCCAAGACGACCTCTTCCACCTCCCGAGGCAGCAGGAGGGGAGCAAGGACTACCCTTTCAGCAGCCAGGCCATCAGATGAAGGGACTGGAGGTTAGGGTGTAGGAGAGAGAGTAGTTACTCACCTGTAACAGGTGTTCTCCAGGAGCAGCAGGAATCAGTCCTCACATATGGGTGACGTCGGCGCCGACGGAGCCCTCGCGGAGCAATTTTCCCCAGCTTTCAAAGAAAGCCTTTGGGAATTGCAGCGCGCATGCGCGGTCCTCTTCCCGCCCAAGGGTGCCATCTTGCTCAGTCTCATGACATAGCTAAAAGACAGCAAAAAACTTAGCAAAAACGAAAGCATAGAACTGCAACTCCAAGGGGAGGAGGGAGGGTTGTGAGGACTGATTCCTGCTGCTCCTGGAGAACACCTGTTACAGGTGAGTAACTACGCTTTCTCCAGGACCAAGCAGGAAGTCAGTCCTCACATATGGGACTCCCAAGCTTAAGGCTACCGGAGACCCCAAGCACAAAAAAGGAGCTCCCTCAAGCTCAGTAGCACAGAAGGAAGGAATCTTCTCTGAGTACGCCCCCAACCGGTAGCCCAACATCCGGGACGGAGGGCAGGAGTTGCCTATACCTCAAAGAGATTACGGAGGACTGCCTGTCCGAAAGCACTGTCTCTGCGGGACTCCCTCTCCAGGCAGTAATGGGCTGCAAAAGTCTGGCTTGAAGACCAAGTAGCGGCCCGGTAGATGTCTGCCAATGGAACAGAGCGGAGGTAAGCCACTGACGCAGCCTTCGCCCTAACACGATAAGCCGTGACTCGACTTTCCAACGAGAGGCCGGCTGCCCCATAAGCCCAAGCGATATAGTCAGCAATCCAGATGGACAGAGTACGCTTGGAGACAGGGAGCCCCAACTTATTGGGGTCATAAGATACGAAGAGCTGAACAGCCCTTCGGTGCTCCCGCGTACGGTCCAGGTAGAAGGTTAACGCCCTCCTACAGTCCAGGGTATGCAGGACCATTTCAGCTCGGCTGGAGTGTGGCCTGGGAAAGAAGGTCGGAAGTACCACCTCCTGGTTGATGTGAAAAGGGGAAACCACTTTAGGAAGAAACTTAGGGTGAGTCCGTAGGACTACCCTATTCTTGTAGAACCTAGTGTAAGGAGGATCAGATACTAGGGCCTGTAGCTCACTAACGCGTCTAGCAGAAGTGAGGGCTACCAAGAATAAGGTTTTCCAAGAAAGAAAACGAAGATGACAGGTAGCGATAGGTTCAAAAGGCGGACAGGTAATCCGCTGCAAAACCACATTCAGATCCCAGTCAGGGGCTGGTGGGCGCAAAGGTGGTTTAAGGAGAAGGAGGCCTCTGAGAAAACGAGCCACAAGAGGGTGGCTGGAAAGAGGTCTGCCATCCACCGGCATGTGATGCGCAGAAAGAGCACTAAGGTGGACCCTGACCGAGTTGGACTTAAGTCCACGATCGGAGAGGGAAAGCAAGACCACTGATACCGAACAGGAGAAGGGATCTTGAGACTGCTGAGCACACCAGACGGAGAACTGTCGCCACTTAAGAGCGTAGGACCTCCGGGTGGAGGGCCGCCTGGAGGCCAAGACGATTTCCTCCACATCTGGAGGTAGCAGGAGGGGAGCAAGGACTACCCTCTCAGCAGCCAGGCCATCAGATGAAGGGACCGGAGGTTGGGGTGCAGGAGAGTCCCCTGATCCTGTGACAGGAGGTCGGGCTGAAACCCCAGAGGAAGAGGAGTGTCCACCGCCAGCTGCATCAGAAGCGGGAACCAAGGTTGTCTCGGCCACCGGGGAGCCACTAGGATCATCGAGGCTTTGTCTCTGAGAACTTTGAAGAGTGTCCGAGACACCAGTGGCATGGGAGGAAAGGCATACAAGAGGCCTGTGGACCATGGAATCAGAAAAGCATCTGCCGTTACTCTGAGAGGATGCGGTTGTCGAGAGCAGAATCTGGGAAGTTGCCGGTTCAGAGGACTGGCAAACAGATCCATGGTAGGGAGGCCCCACTTGAGAAAGATCCGCTGAACCACCAATGGATCCAATCTCCACTCGTGTGGTTGGAGGATCCTGCTTAGCTTGTCTGCCAGGTAATTTTCCTGACCTGGGAGATAGACAGCTTTGAGGAGGATGCCGTGGTGGACGGCCCAAGAGCACAGTTTTTGTGCCTCCTGACAGAGAAGGAAGGAGCCTGTTCCGCCTTGTTTGTTCACGTAGAACATTGCAACTTGATTGTTCGTCTGGACCAGCACAGACTGGTGAGAAGTGAGGTGGGAGAAGGCTCTGAGAGCTAGGCGGATGGCTCTGAGCTCCAGGATGTTTATCTGCTGAGCAGACTCCCAAGGAGTCCAGAGGCCTTGAGTACATTTTCCTTGGCAATCTGCTCCCCAACCCAGGAGAGAAGCATCGGTCGTCAGGACCTGAGAAGGCGGAGGAGGCTGAAAAGCTATTCCTAGCACTAGGTTTGGCAGATGAAGCCACCATTGTAGAGAAGAGACCAGCGGGTCGGAGATCTGTACGGAGTCCGCTAGGCTCCCAGTGGCCTGATGCCATTGTGTGCGAAGGCACCATTGAGCAGGCCGCATGTTCAGGCGGGCATTGGGGGTCACATGGACTGTGGAAGCCATATGGCCAAGCAGTCGCAGAAATTGCCTGGCAGAGACCAGGGAATTGCTGCGAAAGTCGCTGGCAAGATCCATGAGCCTGTTTGCCCTTTCGAGAGGCAGAAAAGCTTGCGCCTGAAGCGTGTTTAATCTTGCGCCGATGAACTCGAGATCCTGAGAGGGGAGCAAAGTGGACTTTGCGAAGTTTATGACAAAGCCCAAGTACTGGAGCAGAGCCACAGTGCGGTGCGTGGCGTGAATGGCCTCTTGGGAAGACTGTGCTCTGATGAGCCAGTCGTCTAGGTATGGAAATACAAAGAGGCCTTGAAGTCTTAGATAAGCCGCCACCACTGCTAGACATTTGGTGAACACCCTTGGTGCAGAGGATAGGCCAAAGGGTAGTACTCTGTACTGGTAATGATTGCCCCCCACAACAAACCTGAGATATTGTCTGTGCCTGGGGTGAATGAGGATGTGAGTGTAGGCATCCTTTAGATCTAAGGAGCATAGCCAGTCTCCCTGCTGGAGGTAGGGCAGCAGGATTCCAAGGGTAAGCATCTTGAACTTTTCCTTTGCGAGGAACTTGTTGAGGTTCCGCAAGTCCAGGATGGGTCTGAGGCCTCCTGTTCTTTTTGGTATCAGAAAGTACCTGGAGTAAAAGCCTTGACCTCTCAGGTGGTGGGGCACCGGTTCCACAGCCTGTTCCTGAAGAAGACTTGCTAACTCCTGAAGGAGTAAGTCCCTGTGCAGAGGGAGTCTGAGAGGCTCCCCTGGAAAGTAGGAGGGAGGTACTTGGTGGAAGTGCAGAAGATACCCCTCTTGGACTATGTGAAGCACCCAGGTATCTGTAGTGATGTGGGACCACCTGTGGGCAAAGTGGGCCAGCCGGCCTCCTGTGCTGGGAGAAACCAGCTGAGGGGGAGAGGCTATGCTGATGAAGTTAAAAACCCCCACCCTGCTGAGCAGGGACCGGTGGTGCAGGCTTGGGGGCTTGCTGCCTACGGGACCCATTACCCCGTCCCTTGGCTTGCTTACCCTGTTGGGGAGCTGCAGAGGCCTGATAATGAGGGTAGTGTTGATAGGCAGCCGCCTTCCTCGGGTAAAAGGGCTTTTTCCCCGAGCCCTTCTTCTTCTGAGAAGGGGCAGAGGTCTTCCTTGAGAGACAAGTCCTGGTGAGAGTCTCGGTCTCGATCTGTGCAGCCTTCTCATCCATGGGCTTGCCAAAGAGGTTTTCACCTCTGCAGGGGACATCGACCAACTTGTCCTGCACCCATGGCTCGAGGTCGGATGACTGAAGCCAGGCATGTCGGCGGCCACCGATGCCGGCTGCGGCTACTCGAGCCGATGCTTCAAAGCCATCGTAGGCTGCTCGAGAGATAAACTTTGAGCACTCCCGAATACCAGTTGACAAGGCTTGGAACCTCTGCAAAGGTTCTTCGGAGAGACCAGCAGAGAACCCGGCTATTTCTTTAGCCAGGTCTCGGAGATACATGCCCATGTAGAGCTGGTAGGTCTGGACTCGACAAGCAAACATAGAGCCCTGGAAACACTTCCTACCGAGGGCATCCAGGCTTCGAGCCTCCCGACCGGGAGGCACCGAGGAGTGCATTTTCTGACTCTTAAGTCTATCCATGGCCGATTCCAACACCATGGAATGGTGCGGTAGTTGTGCCTTTTGGAACCCGGGGCTCTTGCGGACTTGATAAATGGAATCGACCCGCTTGCTTAACACCGGCGACGACGCCAGGCTCTCCCACATGCGGAAGAGAAGTCGTTCCAGCATCGGAGGAACCGGTACAATAAAGGCCTCCTTTGGGGGAGAGTCATATTGGAGGGCGTCGAGCTCTTCAACTCGAGGCTCCTCCTCGGGATCCGCGGGGAAGGCCAAGGCCTTGGCCATATCCCGCACGAAGTCCGAGAACCAGGTATCCTCCGGGGGGGGACCGTCTCCGAGGCTCGGATTCGGGGGAGTCCGATGGGACACACCGAGTCCGAAAAGAACCAGGTGACTCTTCGTCCACGGATTCCCAGGCTGACTCCTCGGAGGAGTCGAGCGGCTCCGGTCGGGCGGGCATCGATGCCGTCCGCCCCGACGCCGAGGGAGTCGGCGTCGATGACCTCGGTCCCGAACAGGAGGCCGAAGGAGACCGCGACCGAGGATCGACTTGAGCCCTCATGGACTAGAGGATCGGCTCGGTCTCCGGGGTCGACTTGGACGTTGACGTCCCGGTGGTCAGAGCAGAAGCACCGGCGAGGCCAGCGATCAATGCCCGCTGCTGGTCCATGAAGGCAGCGAAACTGCTCTCCAAGGCCGTCAACCTGAGTCTGAGCTCAGGAGACCCAGCAGCCCACGACTCGGGCCCCGACGGCGTGGGGCCCGACGCCGGCTCCTTCGGAGGCGAGTCCACGAGGACAACAGTACTCACGTGAGCGGGCGAGTCCATCTCGAGACGAGGATGTTTGGAAGGCCTCTCCAACTCAGAGGACCCGGGATGGGAATCGGGGCTATGCGACCTGACCCTCGAGGAACCAGGAGCGTCCACCGACCCCGCCCTCGCGGGTTTCTTCTTCCGATGATGTTCCCGGGTAGGAGACCCCCGTTCAGAGGAACTCCGACGATGCTCAGGACCAGAGTCCCGAGACGCCGAAGCCTCTGACGAGGTCCGGGCCGGCCGGAGTCAGAGAAGATACGTTCCCGCTGATGCTGCCGACTCCTCAACGCTTTTGAGGACATTTTGCCACACGGACCACAGATCATCGGGTCATGATCGGGTCCGAGGCAGCGGAGGCAGTAGTCGTGTGTGTCGGTAAGAGACATGAGCTTCTTACACCGATCACACTTCTTAAACCCGCTGGCAGCCATCGGGGGAAAAAGGGCCCCTGCGAGGTCAAAAGACAGGGCTGCCAGTGAAAAAGAAAAAAAAGGCGCGAAATCTGTCACGAAGGACAAAAAACCGAAAAATAAAGAACGGACTCGCAACCGGCGTCGCAGGTCCGGACGGGAAAAGAACCGGCGTCGAATTCGAGAAAAAAGACAAAGAAAATCAACTTTTCTAGCGGGGAATTACAAACAACGTCTGTAGGGCTCCGCGGAAGAAAGAAGACTGAGCAAGATGGCACCCTTGGGCGGGAAGAGGACCGCGCATGCGCGCTGCAATTCCCAAAGGCTTTCTTTGAAAGCTGGGGAAAATTGCTCCGCGAGGGCTCCGTCGGCGCCGACGTCACCCATATGTGAGGACTGACTTCCTGCTTGTTCCTGGAGAAAACCCTGATCCTGTGTCAGGAGGTCGGGTTGAAACCCCAGAGGAAGAGGATTGTCCACCGCCAGCTGCATTAGAAGCGGGAACCAAGGTTGTCTCGGCCATCGGGGAGCCACTAGGATCATCGAGGCTTTGTCTCTGAGAACTTTGAAGAGTGCCGAGACACCAGTGGCATGGGAGGAAAGGCATACAAGAGGCCTGTGGACCATGTAATCAGAAAAGCATCCGCCGCTACTCTGAGAGGATGCGGTTGTCGAGAGCAGAATCTGGGAAGCTGCCGGTTCAGGGGACTGGCAAATAGATCTATGGTGGGGAGGCCCCACTTGAGAAAGATCTGCTGAACCACCAACGGATCCAATCTCCACTCGTGAGGTTGGAGGATCCTGCTCAGCCTGTCTGCCAGGTAATTTTCTTGACCTGGGAGATAGACCGCTTTGAGGAGGATGCCATGAAGGACGGCCCAAGAGCACAGTCTTCATGCCTCCTGACAGAGAAGGAAGGAGCCTGTGCCTCCTTGATTGTTCACGTAGAACATTGCAACTTGATTGTCCATCTGGACCAGCACAGACTGGTGAGAAGTGAGGTGGGAGAAGGCTCTCAGAGCCAGGCGGATGGCTCTGAGCTCCAGGAAGTTTATCTGCTGAGCAGACTCCCAAGGAGTCCAGAGGCCTTGAGTACATGTCCCTTGGCAATGTGCTCCCCAACCCAGGAGAGAAGCATCGGTTGTCAGTACCTGAGAAGGCGGAGGAGATTGGAAATCCACTCCCAGCACCAGGTTTGGCAGATTAATCCACCACTGAAGAGAAGAGACCAGCAGGTTGGAGACCTGTACTGAGTCCGCCAGGTTCCCCGTGGCTTGATGCCATTGAGTGCAAAGGCACCTTTGAGCAGGGCGCATGTTCCGGCGGGCATTGGGGGTTACATGGACCGCGGAAGCCATATGGCCAAGCAGTCTCAGAAATTGCCTGGCAGAGACCAGGGAATCGCTGCGAAAGCGGCTGGCTAGATTTATGAGCCTGTGTGCCCTGTCCAGAGGCAGGAAGGCCTTTGCCTGAAGTGTGTTCAACCTTGCACCGATGAATTTGAGATCCTGAGAGGGGAGCAAAGCGAACTTTGCGAAATTTATGACAAAGCCCAAGTGCTGGAGCAGAGATACAGTGCGAAGAGTGGCTTGATTGGCCTCCTGGGAAGACTGGCCCCTTATGAGCCAGTCGTCCAGGTATGGAAAGACAAAGAGGCCTTGAAGCCTTAGATAGGCCGCCACCACTGCTAGGCATTTGGTGAACACCCTGGGGGCGGAGGATAGGCCAAAGGGCAGGACTCTGTACTGGTAATGATTTCCTCCCACAACAAACCGGAGATATTGTCTGTGGTCTGGATGAATAAGGATGTGAGTATAGGCATCCTTTAGATCTAAGGAGCATAGCCAGTCTCCCTGCTGGAGGTAGGGCAGCAGGATTCCAAGGGTGAGCATCTTGAACTTTTCCCTTGTCAGGAACTTGTTGAGGTTTCGCAAGTCCAGGATGGGTCGGAGGCCTCCTGTTCGTTTTGGTATCAGGAAATACCTGGAATAAAAGCCTTGACCTCTCAGGTGGTGGGGCACCGGTTCCACAGCCTGTTCCTGAAGAAGACCTGCTAACTCCTGAAGGAGCAAGTCCCTGTGCAGAGGGAGTCTGGGAGGCTCCCCTGGAAAGTAGGAGGGAGGTACCTAGTGAAAGTGAAGATAGCCTTTTTGAACTATATGAAGCACCCAGGTATCTGAAGTGATTGCTGACCATCTTTGGGCAAAGTGGACCAGCCGGCCTCCTGTGCTGAGAGAAACCAGCGGAGGGGAAGAGGCTATGCTGATGGAGTCAAAAAACCCCGCCCTGCTGAGCAGGGGCCGGTGTTGTGGGCTTGGGGGCTTGCTGCCTACGGGACCCATTACCCCGTCCCTTGGCCTGCTGTCCCTGTGGGGGAGCTACTGGGGCCTGATAGTGAGGGTAGTGTTTATAGGCAGCTGCCTTCCTCGGGTAAAAGGGCTTTTTCCCCGAGCCCTTCTTTTTATGAGAAGGGGCAGAGGTTTTCTTGGACAGCCTAGTCCTGGTCAGAGTCTCGGTCTCGAGTTCTGCAGCCTTTTCAGCCATGGGCTTGCCAAAAAGGTTTTCACCTTTGCAGAGGACATCGACCAACTTGTCCTGCACCCATGGCTCGAGGTCGGATGACTGAAGCCAAGCCTGTCGGCGGGCACCGATGCCGGCTCCGGCTACTCGAGCCGATGCTTCGAAGCCATCGTAGGCTGCTCGAGAGATAAATTTCGAGCACTCACGAATACCTGTTGATAGGGCCTGGAACCTCTGCAAAGGTTCCTCGGAGAGACCAGCAGAGAACCCGGCAATTTCTTTTGCCAGGTCTCGGAGATACATGCCCATATAGAGCTGGAAGCACTTCCTACCGAGGGCATCCAGGTTCCGTGCCTCCCACCACCATGGAATGGTGCAGTAGTTGTGCCTTCTGGAACCCGGGGCTCTTGCGGACTCAATAAATGAATCGACCCGCTTGCTCAATACCGGCGACGACGCCGGGCTCTCCCACATGCGGAAGAGAAGTCGCTCCAGCATCGGAGGAACCAGTACAGTAAAGGCCTCCTTCGGGGGAGAGTCATACTGGAGGGCATCGAGCTCTTCGGCTCTTCGGCTTCTCCTCGGGATCCGCGGGGAATGCCAAGGCTTTGGCCATATCCCGCACGAAGTCCGAGAACCGTGTGTCCTCCGGGGGGATCTTCTCCGAGGTTCGGACTCGGGCGAGTCCGATGGAACACACCGAGTCCGAAAAGTACCAGGGGACTCTTCATCCTCAGTTTCCCAGGCCGATTCCTCGGAGGAGGAATCGAGCGGCTCCGGTCGGGCGGGCATTGTTGCCTTCCACTCCGACGCCGACGGAGTCGGCGTCGACGACCTCGGTCCCGAATGGGAGGCCGAGGGAGACCGCGACCGAGGATCGACTCGAGCCCGCATGGACTAGAGGATCGGCTCGGTCTCCAGGGTCGACTTGGACGTCAACGTCCCGGCGGTCGGGGCAGAAGCACCGGCGAGGCCAGCGATCAATGCCCGCTGCTGGTCCATGAAGGCAGCCAAACTGCTCTCCAAGGCCATCAACCTGAGTCCGAGCTCAGGAGACCCAGCAGCCCCCGACGTCGGCTCCTTCGGAGGTGAGTCCACGAGGACTACAGTACTCACGTGTCCAGGAGACTCCAACTCGAGACGAGGATGTTTGGAAGGCCTCTCCGACTCCGAGGACCCGGGACGGCTATCGGGGCTATGCGACCTGGCCCTCGAGGAACCAGGAGCGTCCACCGACGACGCCCTCGCGGGTTTCTTCTTCCGATGATGCTCCCGGGCAGGAGACCCCCGCTCAGAGGAACTCAGACAATGCTCAGGACCGGAGTCCCGGGACGTCGAAGCCTCTGACGAGGTCCGGGCCCGGCCGGACGCGGAGTCAGAGAAGATTTTTTCCCTTTGTTGCTGCCGACTCCTCAACGCTTTAGAGGACATTTTGCTACACGGACCACAGATCATCGGGTCTTGATCGCGTCCAAGGCAGCGGAGGCAGCAGTCATGTGTGTCGGTAAGAGACATAAGTTTCTTACACCGAACACACTTTTTAAACCCGCTGGCAGCCATCGGGGGAAAAAGGGCCCCTGCGAGGTCAAAAGACAAGGCTGCCAGGAAAAGGAAAAAATGGCGCGAACGCCAGTCACGAAGGACAAAAACCGAAAAAATCACGAAAGGACTCGATACCGGTGTATCGAGTCCAGGCGGGAAAAGGATCCGGTGTCGAACCGAGACAAGAAAAAAGAATAAAAATCAACTTTTTCAGCGGCGATCACTAACAGCGTCTGTAGGGCTCCGTGGAAAAAAGAAGACTGAGCAAGATGGCACGCTTGGGCGGGAAGGGGACCACGCATGCGTGCTGCAATTCCCAAAGGCTTTCTTTGAAAGCTGGGGAAATTGCTCCGTGAGGGCTCCGTCGGCGCCGACGTCACCCATATGTGAGGACTGACTTCCTGCTTGGTCCTGGAGAAAGGGTAGTAGTGGTAAGGGGGGAAGTTGCTGACCCCGTAGGGAATTGGAGTGTGACCTTGTGGTTTTTGTCATGGAAGTAGTCAGCCAGGTTTGGGCAGAAAGGGAGGGAGGGGTCAGAGGCGGAGGTCTTGAGGAGAGAGTTGAAAGTTGTAAAGAGACGGTGAGGTTCAGGAGGCAAAAGTGTTAGTCAGATGGACATAATAATCTTGTTTGGTGAGTGCTATTCGTGACTGGAAAGAGGCAAGCATGAATATGAAGTATAGAAAGTCCGCAAGGGTGTGGAATTTGAGCCAAGCACACTCAGCTGAGCGGGTGCAGGAATGCAGATAGCGGGTAGTGGAAGATGAGGTGGTTAATGGACCACACCGTTTTGCTGCGTTTCCAAAGGCTTTGGGCCAGTCAGTCTTGGCAATCAGCTCCCCAGCCCAAGAGAGTGGCCTCTGTCATCAGAAGGATCCATGAGTAACCATCCAGTGGCACCTCCTTCCTCAGATGACTGGGCTGCTGTCACCACAGCAGGCTGGCCTTCACCATCATCAAGAGCAAGAGCCTGAGCTTGAATTTCTGAGAATTTGGGAATCATGGAGTGACCAACAACCATTGGGGCGGCTGCATATGAGCACACATGCACAGCACCATCTCGATTGTTGGTGCCATCAAATCCAAGGCACTAAAGATAATACCGGATTCTGGGAGCCTGCTGTGAACAGAACAGCTAACAAAACAAGAGTCAGAGTGGCAAACTTAACTTGAAAAAGAGAGGAAAGAAACATGCATACTAAATAATACCTTCGACATTGTGTCCCACAATCTACTCCTAACCCGGCTGCAGCTGATAGGCAAGATCTGCACCAGTCTAAGGCTAGGCTCTGAATGCCTATCTGACAGACAGCAAACTGTACTCATAGGTATGCAAACATCATCCAGTTATGTACAAACACAAGGAGTACCACAAGGCTCCTCCTTAACAGCCCTACTGTTTAATATTTACATTCAGTCTATTTGCTCCATAATTAAATCTTACAATATACTCTACTATATTTATGCGGATGAACTGCTGCTTTACACTCCCTTCTTTACAGTCAATCCAAATTACTCCAGGATCATAGACTGCTTCAATGCAGTATCTGAATGGCTGAATCTATATAATTTAAAAATAAAATGCAAGAAATCTGAGGTTCTCTTCATTACCAAGGACCCTTCATTCATACCCCCTCCCACTTTACCAGTGAGGGGATACTGAGATAAGCACTAAGCAAGAAGTACGATACCTGGGAAATCACCCTAGACCAACATTTGACAACTTTACCAGAGCAATATACCTAAAATTATGGACCCTTCACCAACTCCGTCCCCTGTTTAAAGCTGCTGATTTCCAGACAATATTCCAAGCATTAATCACACCACATTTTGATTATGCAAACATCCTTCTCTATGGTCTTCCGGATTATGCAATTCACCCCCTTCAAATGGCTTTGAATACGGCAACATGAACCCTGGTTGAAGCTTCAAGATATGAACTCGCTACCCCGATCCTGAAACAGCTGCATTGGCTCCCCATTGTTAATTGTCTCAAATATAAGGCTCTCATCATAACATTCAAAATTCTACACAACCTCTCAGCTACTGCACTTAATGGGACACCTGACAACAGAGTAAGAACATCTGCCATGTCAAACAATCTTTCAGTCCCTTCTATGGTAAGAAAAAGCTCCCGGTTTGTAAAAGGGTGAGCATTCAAATTATATGCACCACCTCTCTGGAACTCTTCCCCCCCCCACACACAATCTGTGCCATCTCCGACCTATGTACTTTCAAAAAACTTATTAAGACACATCTGTTTCAGCTATATTATGAACACGTAACGTGGAACACTGCACGCTACCAAACCCCTTCAGCCAGACCCTCAAACCTTCTACGAAGCTGAATGTGTATTTATTATAAAACTACAATGTATATAGTTTCCCTGTTACGACACAAGTTATATCTACCTAAGTAAAAACGTTTTACACTGTTAACCTCCAATATGATTAGTTTTCTCTAACTTGTTCTATGTAATAATTGTTGTTCCCCAATATTGTTCTTTGGAAGTTGTTGTTCTCTAAACTTGTTCTATGTAATTTGTTCTTGTTCCTTGTAAACGGCACTGAATGTGAAATAGCGCGGTATATTAAACCAAATAAGTATGTGTGACTTTTTTTTAAAAGACTCTTTTATATCCTGCTACTTGGTTTTCTTCAATTGGCTTGTAGATTTGTTTTATTGATATTTTTTGTATCTAGCGGGGTTCACAAGACAGCTTGGTTGAATTTACTCATTGGCTCAACCTTCAAGATCTCAATCTACACTTTACTATGAATTGCTCTCCAACACAGATTTGCAACCAACTTCTTCATTTTGCAAGTCATCACCCTTTTAACTTGAAATGGGTTTTACCCATTGGCTAATTTTTAAGAATATGGTGTATTTGTTCATCGGATCAGGATTTCTATTGTCAGGCTAAGACTCTAATGTGTAAGCTACGAGAGTGTGGTTTATCCCAAACGAGTGATTAAGGCTGCTTTTTATGAGCCAAATTTACGAATCGGATTCTTTTGCTAAGTCAACAGTCTACTACGGAAATGGATAAGCATGTGGTTATTTTACAATATTCAGATAAAGCACAATTAATAGCATGCAGTATTGCCCAACATTGGCCTATATTGGCTCTGCATCAAATGTTTCAGAATGGCCCTTGCTTTGCTTTTCGGAGGGCACAGAATCTGAGAGACATTTTGGTTCACACAGACTTTGGCCATAGAAGATCGGCACAGAACAATGGTGGGCGTCATCAACCCTGTAAGCATTGTTCTATATGTGATCTTTCATTGGATATAAGTAAATGGCAAGACCCACAATCGCAGTGGACTTTTATTTTGAAACGTTATATAAACTGCCCATGTAGACTGACAATCTGTGTAATTGTCTGCCCATGTAATAAGTTTATGTGGGCAGAACTTGCCATAAAGTCAGGACTCATTTATTAGAACATAAATCACATCTCTCTACCCAAGTCATCAATGTACCGACTGTCCTGCACTGCTTACAATTTTTACATCGGTGGGAGGATATGCATTGGTTTGTCATTGACACTGTGGCTGACATCACTAGTGGGAACAGACATCAGAAGTTGATGACACTAGAACAAAAGTGGATTTTCACCTTGAATTCTGTTCACCCAATAGGGCTCAATGAGTCCCTGGATTGAATGACGGTCATTTAATTTGAATGGTCAAGGTCTGTTTTATCAGCCGCCTCCTTATAATTTCTGAGAAGTTTTTTAGTCCTTCATACAAAGAACGAACATAAGAACATAAGATATGCCATACTGGGTCAGACCAAGGTCCATCAAGCCCAGTATTCTGTTTCCAACAGTGGCCAATCTAGGTCATACGTACCTAGCAGTTTCCCCAAGGGACACAGGTTCCACAATGCTTGTATTGGTTCAAGCATTGATATCCTGGGTCCCTTCTTAATAATGGTTTATGGACCTTTCCTCCAGGAACTTGTCCAAACCTTTTTTAAACCCAGCTACACTAACAACCTTTACTACATCCTCCGGTAACAAATTCCAGAGTTTGATTACACGTTGAGTGAAAAAATATTTTATTAGTCAAATAGTTTACCCTGTAGCTTCATTGCATGTCCCCTAGTCTTTCTATATTCTGATAAGGTAAACAATCGATCTACGTTTACCCGTTCCACTCTGTTCATTAATTTATAGACTTCTATCATATCTCCCCTCAGCCGTCTCTTTTCCATGTTAAAGAGCCCTAACCTTTTTAACCTTTCTTGATAGGAGTATCCTTCCATCCCCTTTACCATTTTGGTGGCTCTTCTCTGAACCTTTTCTAAAATCGCTATATCCTTTTTAAGATACGGCGACCAGAATTGCACACAATATTCAAGGTGCAGTCTCAACATGGAACGATATAGAGGCATTATAATATCTTTTGTTTTATTTTCCATTCCTTTCCTTATCATACCTAGCATTCTATTTGCTCTCTTGGCCGCTGCTGCACACTGGGCCGAGGGTTTTAACATGGTATCCACAATGACGCCTAAATCTTTTTCCTGGGTGGTGGTTCCTAATGTGGAACCTTGCATCGTGTAACCATAGTTTGGGTTGTTCTTCCCTAGGTGCATAACCTTGCACTTGTCCACATTAAATTTTATCTGCCATTTTGATGCCCAGTCTTCCAATTTATCAAAATCCTCTTGCAATTTTCCACAATCCTCTTGGGTTTTAACAACTTTAAATAGTTTTGTGTCATCTGCAAATTTGATAACCTCACTCGTTATTCCACTTTCCAGGTCATTTATGAATATGTCAAAAAGCAGCGGACCCAGCACAGATCCCTGGGGTACACCACTATTCACCTTTCTCCATTGGGAAAATTAGCCATTTAGCCCTACCCTCTGCTTTCTATCTTTTAACCAGTTCCTGATCCACAATAGTACACTGCCTCCTATCCCATGACTCTTTAGTTTTGCCAAAAGTCTCTCAAGAGGGACCTTGTCAAAGGCTTTCTGAAAGTCCAGATACACAATATCAACAGACTCACCTTTGTCCACCTGATTATTCACTCCTTCAAAAAAACATAACAGATTAGTAAGACAAGATCTTCCTTGTCTAAAGCCATGTTGGCTGTCTCCCATTAGGTCATACACTGAAACAATTAAATTCACTCGATATATTTTTATATAACCACAGTTCAATGATATTACTTGCTGGTGGTCTAAGATAAACGGTAGAATTCTGACACTTAATTATGGGTAATCAACCTCTCCCATGTAGTGTCCGTTTACATCAATGACCTTTAGCAAGTATATTTTAAATTATTTATATAAATATTGCTCTTTTTTACTTTTTTTCTTTGTTTTTATCAATGTTCATTGCATCATTTTTTTTTAAAAACAAATCGCTTTCACCACTCTACTTATCTTATGTAGAATGGCGTCAGCAGATGCCCCGTTCATTGGCAAACAATAGAAGAACCCCATTAGGTCATGACTATCTACATGCTGAGTAATTTTATTCTTTATGATGGTTTCTACCATTTTTCCTGGTACTGACATCAGGCTCACCGGTCTGTAGTTTCCCGGATCACCCCTGGAACCCTTTTTAAAAATTGGTCTTACATTGGCAATCCTCCAATCTTCAGGTATTAGAGATGATTTTAATGATAGTTCACAGATTACTAATAGAAGGTCTGCAATCTCGTATTTCAGTTCTTTCAACACCCTTGGATGTATACCATCTGGCCCAGGTGATTTGCTACTCTTCAGCTTATCTAATAGTTGTAATACATCTTCCCGATGTATCGATATTTCCTTCAATTCTTCCGCACCTTTAAATACCACTTCAGTCATGGGTAACATCCCTACATCTTCCTCAGTAAAGACTGAAGCAAAGAATTCATTCAGTCTCTCCGCTATCGCCTTGTCGCCTCTTAGTGCTCCTTTAACCCCTTTATCATCTAATGGACCAACTGACTCTCTCTCAGGTTTTTTGCTACGAATGTACTTGAAAAGGTCTTTACTTCGCGTTTTTGCTTCCGCAGCAAGCTTCTTCTCAAATTCTCCCTTTGCCTGCCTTATCAATGCCTTGCATTTGACTTGCCAGTGCTTGTGCTGTTTCCAGGTTTCGTCGTTTGGCTCTTTTTCCATGTCCTGAAAGATGCTTTATTGGCAACAACAGCCTCTCTGACCTCACCTTTAAACCATGCTGGCAGTTTTTTGGACTTCCTTCCACTTTTCTTAAAGCGTGGAATACAGCTGGTCTGGGCTTCCAAGATAGTATTTTTCAACAACAGCCAAGCCTGATGTACGTCTTTAACCTTTGCAACTGCTCCTTTTAGTTTTTTCTTAACTGTTTTCCTCATTTTATCATAGTCTCCCTTTCGAAAGTTAAAAGGTAGTACTGTGGATTTCCTTACTATTCCTCCTCCACTATTTAAATCAAAGGCAATCATGCTATGATCACTATTGCCAAGTGGCCCCCACAACCTTATCTCTTGCACTAGATCTGGTGTTCCACTAAGGATTAGGTCTAATATGGCTTCCCCTCTGGTCGGTTCATGAACCAGCTGCTCCAAGAAGCAGTCATTTATTTCATCTAGGAACTTTATCTCCCTAGCATGTCCTGACGTGACACTGACCCAGTCGATACCGGGGTAGTTGAAATCACCCATTATCATTACTGTGCTGTAACTTTTGTTAGCTTCCTTGACTTCTTTGAGCATTTCATCATCCATTTGGTCATTCTGGCCAGGCGCTCAATAGTACACCCCCACTGCCATTGCCTTCCCCCTTTTACATGGAATTTCAATCCATATAGATTCTACAGCAGATTTTGTTTCCTGCAAAACTTTAATCCTTTCTGACTCAATGCCCTCTCTCACATAGAGAGCAACCCCTCCACCAATTTGATCAGCTCTATCATTACGATATAGTTTGTACCCACGTATCACAGTGTCCCACTGGTTGTCCTCCTTCCACCATGTCTCTGATATTCCAATCATATCTAACCTTTCATTTAGTGCTATATTTTCTAACTCTCCCATCTTATTTTTTAGACTTCTAGCATTTGCATACAAGCATTTTAGAGAATGTATTTTATTCACATTAATTTGGCTATTGTTAGACATGGGTAATTTGGGATCTTTAAGCTCTGTCTGCTCCATACTTGAGGGCATTTGGGCTACTTTACTCTTTTGTGGAACCTCTCTGCTTTTGGTAGTATCCTTCAAAGATACATTCTTCCGAACCATCCGCTCTTGGGCGACTGTCGGCTTTCCCCTAATATCTAGTTTAAAAGCTGCTCTCTCTCCTGTTTAAAGGTTAATGCCAGCAGCCTGGTTCCAACCCGGTTAAGGTGAAGCCCAATTTGGGTCCTGCGCGTGGAACAGGAAGCATTTCGGAGAATGCTACCCTGGAAGTTCTGGATTTCAACTTCCTACCTAAAAGCCTAAATTTAGCCTCCAGAACCTCCCTACCACATTTTCCTATGTCATTGGTACCGACATGTACCAAGACATCAGACTCCTCCCCAGCACTATCTAAGACCTTATCTAGGTGGCGCATGAGGTCCGCTACCTTCGCACCAGGCAGGCATGTTACCAGGCGATCCTCACGTCCACCAGCCACCCAGCTATCTACATGCCTAATGATCGAATCACCAACTATAACGGCTGTCCTAACCCTTCCCTCATGGGCACATGGCCCTGGAGAAACTTCCTCGGTGCGAGAGGGTTTTACATCACCTGGAGGACAGGTCCTAGTTACAGGATCACTTCCTGCCACACCAGGGTGATGCTCTCCTGTCACGTGACCTCTCTCCTCCATGGCAACAGGGATGCTGCCAGACTGGAGGTGGGACTTCAGGACTATATCCCTGTAGGTCTCGTCTATGCACCTCTCTGTCTGTCTTATGCTTTCCAAGTCTGCTACTTTAGCCTCTAGAGAACGGACTCGTTCCCTGAGAGCAAAGAGCTCCTTGCACCTAGTGCACACGTAAGACCTCTCACCAACTGGGAGAAAATCATACATGTGACACTCAATGCAAAAGACTGGAAAGCCCCCATCCCGCTGCTGGACTGCTGTCTGCATCTTAGTTTTAAGTTTGTGTTTAGATCTAAGTTCTTTACTTACTAAGGGTTGCTATGGATATTTATACTAATAAAACTGTACCTAATACGTGTAATATACCTTGTTCACATGAAGCTTAACTAATCTCAGGTCCTTAGTGTATGACTGATTTGGGTAATGAGCTTCACCTGAGAGCACCTCCTGTCTTTTAAGATGTGTAAGTACCTATAAAGCTATGATTATCCCAGGGGGGGAGGGAGGGATGGAAATAACACTTATTAAAAGAGGGCTGCTACACAGTACCCTGTCTTGTGCTGCTGAGGTAAAGCGTAGTTACTCACCTGTAACAGGTGTTCTCCAGGAGCAGCAGGAATCAGTCCTCACTTATGGGTGACGTCGGCGCCGACGGAGCCCTCGCGGAGCAATTTTCCCCAGCTTTCAAAGAAAGCCTTTGGGAATTGCAGCGCGCATGCGCGGTCGTCTTCCCGCCCGAGGGTGCCATCTTAGCCAGTCAGATGACATAGCTAAAAAAGACAGCATAAAAATTTGCAAAAAGAACATAAGCAGACGATTGCAACTCCAAGGGGAGGAGGGAGGGTAGTGAGGAGGACTGATTCCTGCTGCTCCTGGAGAACACCTGTTACAGGTGAGTAACTACGCTTTCTCCAGGACCAAGCAGGAAGTCAGTCCTCACTTATGGGACTCCCAAGCTCAAGGCTACCGGAGACCCTAAGCACAAAAATGAGCTCCCTCTAGCTCAGCAGCACAGAAGGATAGAATCTTCGCTGAATTATCACCCACCGGTAGCCCACATCCGGGATGGAGGGTAGGAGTTGCTCAGACCTCAAAGAGATTACGGAGGACTGCCTGTCCGAAAGCACTGTCCCTACGGGACTCCCTCTCGAGACAGTAATGGACCGCAAAAGTCTGGCTCGAAGACCAAGTAGCGGCCCGGCAGATGTCTGCCAGCGGAACAGAGCGGAGGTAAGCCACTGACGTGGCCTTTGCCCGAACGCAATGAGCCGTGACTCGACTTTCTAAGGAGAGTCCGGCTGCCCCATAAGCCCAAGAGATACAGTCCGCAACCCAGATGGACAGAGTACGCTTGGAGACCGGGAGCCCCAATCTATTGGGGTCAAAAGACACAAAAAGCTGAGCAGCTTTACGGTGCTCCCGCGTACGGTCAAGGTAGAAGTTCAGAGCCCTTCTACAGTCCAGGGTATGGAGGACCGTCTCAGCTCGGCTGGAGTGTGGTCTGGGAAAGAAGGTTGGAAGTACCACCTCCTGATTGATGTGAAAAGGGGAGACCACTTTAGGCAGAAATTTCGGATGAGTCCGTAGGACCACCCTATTCTTGTAGAACCTAGTGTAAGGGGGATCAGACACGAGGGCCTGCAATTCACTTACGCGTCTAGCGGAAGTGAGGGCTATCAAGAACAGTGTTTTCCAAGACAGAAAACGGAGAGAACAGGTAGCCATAGGTTCAAAAGGCGGACAGGTGATCCGCTGCAAAACCACATTCAGGTCCCAGTCAGGCGCCGGCGGGCGCAGAGGTGGTTTAAGTAGAAGGAGACCTCGGAGAAACCTCGCTACGAGAGGGTCATTGGAGAGAGGTCTGCCGTCCACCGGCACATGATGTGCTGAAAGAGCACTGAGGTGAACTTTGACGGAGTTGGACTTAAGTCCCAGATTAGAGAGGTGCAGCAAGTACTGCAAGATCACCGACACCGGGCAGGAGAAGGTATCCTGAGACTGTTGGTTACACCAGACTGCAAAGCGACGCCATTTAAGGGCGTAGCATTTGCGGGTAGAAGGCCGTCGCGAAGCCAAGACGACCTCCTCCACCTCCGCCGGCAGGAGAAGGGGAGCAAGGACTACCCTCTCAGCAGCCAGGCCATGAGGTTGAGAGACCTGAGGTTGGGGTGCAGGAGGGACCCCTGATCCTGAGTGAGGAGATCCGGTTGTACCCCCAGAGGGATTGGATCCTCCACCGCCAGTTGCAGCAGGAGCGGAAACCACGGCTGCCTGGGCCAGCGAGGGGCCACCAGGATCATGAAGGCTTTGTCTCGGAGAACCTTGAAAAGAGTCCGAGAGACTAGCGGGATGGGAGGGAAAGCGTACAGAAGGCTCCCCGACCATGAGATCAGAAAGGCGTCCGCCGCAACCCGAAGGGGGTGTGGCTGACGAGAGCAGAAGCGAGGAAGCTGCCGGTTGTGAGGACTGGCAAAGAGATCCACCGTGGGGAGACCCCACTTGAGGAAGAGCTTCTGAACTACCAAGGGATCCAGACGCCACTCGTGCGGCTGGAGGACCCTGCTGAGTTTGTCTGCAAGGCAATTTTCTTGGCCCGGGAGATAAACTGCCTTGAGGAGAATGCCGTGACTGACGGCCCAAGAGCAGAGCTTCTGTGCCTCCCGGCAGAGGAGGAAGGAGCCCGTGCCCCCCTGCTTGTTCACGTAGAACATGGCAACTTGATTGTCCGTCTGGACAAGGACGGACTGTTGGGAAGTCAGGTGGGAGAAGGCCTTGAGAGCTAGGCGGATCGCCCTGAGCTCCAGGAAGTTGATCTGCTGAGCAGACTCCCACGTGGTCCAGAGGCCCTGAGTACGTGCCTCTTGGCAATGTGCTCCCCAGCCCAGGAGGGATGCATCGGTGGTCAGCACCCGGGTCGGCTGAGGTGACTGGAAAGGCATTCCGAATATCAGGATCGGCTGCCGGAGCCACCACCGGAGAGACGAGACCAGCGGCTCGGAAACGCGCACTAGGTCTGCTAGGCCGCCCGTGGCTTGTCGCCACTGCTGGCGGAGACACCATTGAGCAGACCGCATATTCAGGCGGGCATTGGGGGTCACATGGACGGTGGAAGCCATATGGCCGAGCAGTTCCAGGAAGCGCCTGGTGGAGACCAGGGGCTGGCTGCGAAAGCGGTCGGCTAGGTCCATGAGCCGTTGAGCCCTGTCGAGCGGTAGGTATGCTCGCGCCTGAGGAGTGTGCAGCCTTGCGCCGATGAACTCGAGATCCTGTGAGGGGAGCAAAGTGGACTTTGCGAAGTTTATAACAAAGCCCAAGTGCTGCAGCAGAGTCACTGTGCGGCACGTGGCGTTGGTGACCTCCTGAGCGGACGCTGCTCTGATGAGCCAGTCGTCGAGGTACGGAAAGACATAGAGGCCGTGAAGCCGGAGATGGGCCGCCACGACCGCGAGACATTTTGTGAAGACTCGCGGTGCGGAGGACAGGCCAAAGGGCAGCACTCTGTACTGGTAATGATTTCCTGCCACCACAAACCTTAGGTATTGGCGGTGGCTTGGGTGGATGAGGATGTGCGTGTAGGCATCCTTTAGATCCAAGGAGCATAGCCAATCTCCCTGCTGGAGGTAGGGCAGAAGGATTCCAAGGGTAAGCATTTTGAACTTCTCCCGCACAAGGAACTTGTTGAGGTTGCGCAAGTCCAGGATGGGTCTGAGGCCCCCTGTTCTCTTTGGTATCAGAAAATACCTTGAATAAAAGCCTTGACCTCTCAGGTGGTGTGGCACCGGTTCCACCGCCTGTTCCTGCAGAAGACCTGCTAACTCCTGAAGGAGCAACTCCCTGTGCAGAGGGGGGCGCGGAGGTTCTCCCGGAAAATAGGAGGGAGGGACCTGATGGAAGTGGAGAAAATAGCCTTCTCGCACGACCTGAAGCACCCAGGCATCTGCGGTGATGCTGGACCACCTGTGGGCGAAGTGAACCAGCCGGCCTCCGGTGCTGGGAGGAACCAGCGGGGGGGGAGAGGCTATGCTTAGCAAGTCAAAAGCCCCCACCCTGCTGAGCAGGGGCTGGTGGTGCAGGCTTGGGGGCTTGCTGCCTACGGGACCCGTTACCCCGTCCCTTGGCCTGCTGGCCCTGTTGTCGGAGAATCCGGCTAGCTCTTTAGCCAGATCCCGGAGATACATGCCCATGTATAGCTGGTAAGTCTGGACACGACATGCGAGCATAGAGCCCTGGAAGCACTTCTTGCCAAGGCCATCCAGGTTACGGGCCTCCCTTCCAGGAGGCACCGAGGAGTGCATCTTCTGGCTCTTAAGACGATGCATGGCCGATTCCACTACCATGGAATGGTGTGGCAGCTGTGCCTTTTGAAAGCCAGGGCTCTTGCGGACTCGATAGATAGAATCGACCCGCTTGCTCAGGACCGGCGAGGAGGCCGGACTCTCCCACATGCGGAAGAGTAGTCGTTCCAGCATAGGAGGAACCGGCACAGTAAAGTGTTCCCTCGCGGGAGAGTCATACTGGAGGGCGTCGAGCTCTTCGGCTCGAGGCTCCTCCTCGGGATCCGCAGGGAAGGCCAAAGCCTTGGCCATATCCCTAACGAAGTCCGAGAACCGGGCATCCTCCGGGGGGACTGCTTCCGAGGCTCGGACTCCGGTGAGTCCGATGGGACACACCGAGTCCGGAAAGAATCAGGTGACTCTTCCTCCTCAGACTCCCAGACCGACTCCGACGAGGACTCGGTGGGGTCGGCCCGGGCAGGGTGCGGCGCCAGCCGCCCCGACGCCGAGGGAGTCGGCGTCGGCGACCTCGGTCCCGAACGGGAGGCCGAGGGTGACCTCGACCGAGGATCGACTCGAGTTCTCATCGACTCGAGGATCGGCTCGGTCTCCGGGGTCGACTTGGACGTCGACGTCCCGGCGGTCGGGGCAGCGGCGCCAGCGAAGCCAGCGAGCAGTGCCCTCTGCTGGTCCATGAAGGCAGACAGTCTGCTCTCCAAGGCCGTCAACCTGAGTCCGAGCTCAGGTGACCCAGCAGCCCCCGACGTCGGCTGTCGCGGAGGCGAGTCCAGAAGGACCACAGGACTCACCCGGGCAGGCATCTCCGACTCCAGGCGAGGTCGCTTCGGGATGTGTTCCTTCTCCAAGGACCCGGGGCGGCTGTCGGGGCTATGCGACCTGGCCCTCGCGGAACCAGGAGCGTCCACCGACGCCGCCCTCGCGGGTTTCACCTTCCAACGATGGTCCCCGGAGGGAGAACCCCGGTCGGAGGAGCTCCGGCGACGGTCCGAGCTGGAGCCTTTCGACGCGGAGGCCTCCGACGAGGTCCGGGTACGGCTGGGGTCAGCGAAGATTCTCTCACGCTGATGCCGCCGACTTCTCAACGCCTTTGAGGACATTTTGCTGCAGGGCCCACAGATCAGTTCCTCATGATCCGGGCCCAGGCAGCGGAGGCAAAAGTCGTGTGTGTCGGTTAGTGACATATTTCGGTCACACCGACCACACCGCTTAAACCCACTGGCAGCCATCGGGGGAAAAAGGGCCCCTGCGAGGTCAAAGGACCGGGCTGCCAGGGAAACCGAAAACGAAAGCTGACTAAGTCAGAAAAACCGAAAAAAGTAAGAGGACTCGTGACCGGCGTCGCGAGTCCGGGCGGGAAAAAGATCGGCGTCGAACCGAAGGAAAAAAGGATAAAATAAAGAAGAAAATCAACTGTTTCGCGGGGACAAGACGGGGACGTCTGTAGGGCTCCGCGGAAAAAAGAAGACTGGCTAAGATGGCACCCTCGGGCGGGAAGACGACCGCGCATGCGCGCTGCAATTCCCAAAGGCTTTCTTTGAAAGCTGGGGAAAATTGCTCCGCGAGGGCTCCGTCGGCGCCGACGTCACCCATAAGTGAGGACTGACTTCCTGCTTGGTCCTGGAGAAGCTATATTCTGATTTGATTTAAATTATAGCTCTTAGCTGCTGCTAGGCTCTAACTTCTTATGAAATTTAAACTACAAGCTCTCTGCTGGGTTCTAAATTTAACCAGAAAGCTCTTTTCTGTGTTTTAAATTTAAACTAAAAGTACTTTGCTGATGCTAGGCCCTGAGTGACTATTAAAATTTAGACTACAAGCTCTCTGCTGGGTTCCAAATGTAACCAGAAAGCTCTGTTCTGTGTTTTAAATTTAAACTAAAAGTACTTTGCTGTGAGTAGGCCCTGAGTGACTATTAAATTTAAACTACAAGCTCTCTGCTGGGTATGAAATGTAACCAGAAAGTTCTCCTCTGTTTTAAATTTAAACTTAAACTGCTGCTACTAGGCCCTGACTGATTTAACAAAAATAGTGGATTCACAGATTAATTAGCTTTAATACAAAGAATTCCTTTTAGAAAATTACAGAAGTATATACTCACAGTTGCTGATCTCTCTCCAGAATTAACAGTCCCTTTTTCTAGTCCTTCAAGAAATGTAATGAAAGCTAACAGCTGGGAGGGCTCATAAAAAATATAAGAAATTGACTGGTACTTCACCAAGCACTTACATGGATATTTAAGAAAAAAGAGCCCTCCCAGTTGTATGACCCCAGGGCGAAGCAGAAGAAACTCTCTGCGCCGCTTCTGGGTATCTCTTGCCAAATCAGGGTATATACGTACAGACAGACCTCGAAATAAAAGTTTCCGTTTCTGAAAAAATAGTTTTAACAACCATTCCTTATCAGATAACAAAGCAAATGTTATTAGAAGAGTCGAGGGAACCTGAGATTCGTAACCTGAGTTTTCTAACAGATCTGTAACATTTAAGATATTCTCCTGAGAATTCCCACCTCCCGGCTCGCCCACAACCGGAGTAAGCTTTGCTTTAGGTAGATAATAGATTTTAACTAGGGGTGGTATTAACTCAGGAGAAACTCCCAATATCTCCACTAGATACTTTTTAGACATGTTTCTAGGCGAGACCGATGGTAGCCTTGGAAAATTAATAATTCTCAAGTTATTAGCTCTAGATAAATTATCCAGATGTTCCAATTTCACTTGAAGTGACAAAAAGCTCTTTCTATAACTGTCAGAGTGTTCCTCAAGATTCACAATCTTGTTGCATGTTTCTTCAGACTCCAATTGCATAGCAGAAACTTTTCCTTCCAACACACTCACTGCCACCATGGAAGAGTTCAATTTTGTAGCCAAAGAAGATACCTGTGGCAACAAAGCTCTTCCCAATGATACAATGGCGTTCCATATAGACTCCAACGTAAAGTTCCCAGGTCGCTGTAGAGAAAAACACATTTCTGGTTCAGCTGGAGATAACACTGGCTCCATAAACACCGCCGACCCTTCTCCTTGCCTGGCTGGAATAGCCTTTCCAGGACACACCTCTCCCATAGACGCCAAAGTAGTTTTCAAACAGGGCTGTCCCAAGACAGCACTCTCTGACTCCACACACTCAGCCTGTCCTGGCCCTCTCGAGGGCCTCTCTCCACCTAGAGCAAGAGAAGCAGCCAACTCCAGAAAGCCTTTCGGCAAAGGTTGGCTGCGAAGGAGTTTCGGCGGACTCACAGCAGGGGAGAGAGATGACGCCGACGCAGATGCCGAGCACACCGACTCTGGCGAAACTGCTAGCTGACTTGCTCCACCTGCACTCTCCGAAGCTCGACTGGCACGAATTAGGAAAGGATCAAGAGGACCCACCACCGAAGCAATCAGCGAAGAGGTACAAAGGGACTGTGAGGGCAAAGGCCCTGATTTCCCTTTTCGCTTCTTCCCCATCGGAACGCGCTCAGGCGAGGCTGACCGCTGCTACCGCCATCTTGGAAACGCCCCCTAGTGTCCCTCTCTTTTAAGTTAAGTTTGCCACTCTATGACTCTTGTTTTGTTAGCATTTAGTGAGTGAGTGAGAATCTTTGGGGATTTTTTGTTTGTTTGTAGGTAAACAGAACAGCAACAAGCAATCTAACAACCTTGTAACCGTCTCCTCTGACAGGAAGATTCTGCCCACTCGAGTATCAAAATGTGCTCCCAGTAACTCCAGGGACTGGGAAGACAGCAACTGGCTCTTTTCCTGATTGATCACCCAGCCCAGGTTTTCCAAAAAGGCCACCACTCAAGTTGCTACCAGACACCTCTAAAAGAGAATGGGCTTGGATGAGCCAGTCATCCAGATATGGGTGCACCCAAATTCCTGTGCACCAAAGTGCCGCAGCCACCACCACCACGACCTTGGAGAACATCCTTGAGGCAGTGGAGAGTCTGAAGAGGAGGGTGGCAAACTGAAAATGAAAGCCAAACACAGCAAAAGGCAGATACTTTGCTGATCCTCCTGGATTGGGATATGAAAACACCCCTCAGCCAAATCCAGAGATGTCACTTGAGTCATAGATCGCAGTTTACATCCAAAAGCGCAGTATGCCCAAGTGCTCGCTGACACCCTTGAGGTCCAGAATGGGCCGGAATGATCAGTACTTTTTCAACACCCCGAAATAGATGGAATACTTACCCCGATCATCTGGGGGAATGACCACCACTACCTTCAAGAGTAACAACTTGTCCATGGTGACCCGCACAGCAGCCCTATTGTTCACAGGACCACAAGGGGAGATGGCGAAGCATCTGGGATCGGTTCTTTGCATTCCAGGACATAGCCGCACTGAATGGTGTCTAGCATTCAGAGATCCATGCTGACCCGAGCCCATTCCTGAAGAAGCATAGCCTGCCCCCAACCAGAGGAATCAGGGAAAGGGCCCCAAATCTTCACTGCATAGCCAAGGATGGACCTCTTCTGGATGTGACTGAGGCCCTGGGCCCACAAAGGACTGAGAATGAGCCAGAAGGTTTTCCAAGCAGTAATGATGGGACGCCCAGGAGTCCGACCAATGCATCCATGAGGAACGGGTGGAGATTGACGGAAAAGGAGCTCCTGCCCACTTCATAGGCCCATCAAACCTGTCCTCCGGAAAGTGGTAAGATTTTGTCTCACCCAGGTCTTTCACCAGCTTCTCCAAATCAGCCCCAAAAGAAAAACTTCCCTTAAAGGCCAGTCAGATCAACTGGACTTTTGAAGATGTGTCCACTGCACAGTGTCTGAGCCAAATCCAAAACAGTGTCACCATCGACAGAGCATTATTCCTGGCTGCTAGACATACCAGGTCATACATGGCACCAGAAGAAAGGCCGTAGCCAACTCCAAAAGGGGGTTAGTTTCATCCAGCAGAAGAGACTATATCTACTGAAGCAGGGCTCGAGACATCAGGTCTGCAAACATAGTCAAGCCGCTGAAGCGAACTGGTTCTTCAACCATGAATCCACCTTACAGTCCAGATATCCTTTAAAGGCCTTCCACAGGAATGGTGGAGCATTTGGTAACCACCGTGATCTGCACATCCACCTTGGGAATATGAAACCACACAATGCACTCCTTCTCCGGGAGAGTGTATATCTTCTTATACAGTCTTAGCCACTTAGACGGGGAGTTTGGGGGAATCTCACTACAACTGGATCATGTCCTTGATCACCTCCAGGAATGGAGAGACAATAGTGGATTTTCACACCCCTTGCAGGTATGGATGCATTTTTTGGTTCCTGCTCCGTATATGGAGCATCCACAAAGTTCAAGGTGAATGAGACCCTGGAAATCAACGCTGCCAGTTCCTCCTTCTTGAACAGGTGGATCACACCAACCTCTTCACAATCCTCCAAAGGCAAGAGTACTTCTTCATCCACATCAGAGCCTAGAACTGAGGCATCTGAATCCAAGTAACAGTCCAAATCTCAGACAGATCCCAGCTAATCCCCATCTCCAGGGGGGCACCCATCACCAGGGATGCTTAGCCATAGGTAATCAAACAGGGCTTTCACTCTCAGTCTGCCCCTCATGAGACTGTGCTCAGTGGGAACCCAGAGGCCACAGGGTCTGAATTTCTATGCCATACTAGCCAGGCCTGTTAAAAAAGGAACAGAATTCTGGGGAGGACAATCTGGACTCTGGAAACTTTCTTCGTGGAAATGACCCCTTATACCAGGGGACATAGCTGCCATCAATCCCCTAGAGAACAGGAAGAAGCCCACAGCACAGGCTGGTTATTCTTCTAACAGCACCATCCACCACCCCCTGCCCCGAGGCAGGCAAGGCAGGACCAAATGCATCCCCCTGCTGAAGAGGGAAGCAGTCTCTCCAGGGATTTATCAGAAGCTGCCATGCAAGAAGAGCAGAGTCCAGAAGGTACACCTACCTCACTTGTCACAGGTCAAACAACATTTCCTTGAAGACGACAAATAGTTAAGGCACGTGCAATAGCAATGCACACTAACGCCGCAGCAGCTGTAAGGCATGCATTAACAATGCTTGTATAACAATGCGCGAAACAGGCCTTGGGTAGGAACACATGTTAGAGCCACTCAGGCAGAATGCACACTAGGACTGCACAACTGCCAGGCACTAGTAATGCATGCAGAAACAGCAAGAAACCCGCCACACCAGGCCAACATTTGCAGCAGGCCACCCTGAATTGTATGCCAGATGGACGTAATTGGGAGCCCCCAACAAGGACAATAATGTAGTCAAGCCTTGTACTCATCTCCTGAGAGCCCCAGGCAGAAAATTCGTGCCAGGTTCAGCTCTTCTCCCCTGTAATTGTTTCTTTAGCTTTTCAGACACTGTGTTTTAAGGTGGCTGGCAGGCAGATTCCTCTGAGAGACTTCAGTGATCTTCAGAAGACAGCAAGGGGAACAGAGGAGGAGGGAAGGGGCATTGAGATCGTGTGAGGCTGCTAAATTCTTCCAGTCCTTCCAATTTCCTGGCTGCTCAACAGCATCTTATCATGATAAGAGCACAGAGCTGAACCAATGTTGCCTCTTCCTATGCCTACAGAAAAGACCACAGTCTAGTGGAGCCTCCCACATCACGCTCAAGTGATTGATTTAACTGCACCTTGAGAGTGACTATCTTTTCCTCTCAATTATTCAGATTTTCTTCAGAATGGAGAAGATTTTTCCACCATCTCCTCGAGACAAAAACAGTACTGAAGAGAGTTCTGGCGGCTGAGATGAATAGAGGCATGGGAGTGATGTCATTGAAACCTGCCATTTTCATTGTTTCTCTCTCTCCAACAATCTGCTGTTAGGAGAACATTACCCTTTTATCTGGACTGGTCTAGCAGAGAAATCTTGCCTGATATACAAGCGTGTTATCTAGCCCTCTAGACCTGTATACATTATATCTATTGCCTGATAGAGTAGTTACTCACCTGTAACAGGTGTTCTCCAGGAGCAGCAGGAATCAGTCCTCACATATGGGTGACGTCGGCGCCGACAGAGCCCCCATGCGGAGCATTTCCCCAGCTTTCAAAGAAAGCCTTTGGGAATGCAGCCACGCATGCGCAGTCACCTTCCCGCCCAAAGGTGCCATCTTGCTCAGTCAAATGACATAGCTAAAAGACAGCACGAAAAAAGAAAATGAACTATATACAACTGCAACTCCAAGGGGAGGAGGGAGGGTGGTGAGGACTGATTCCTGCTGCTCCTGGAGAACACCTGTTACAGGTGAGTAACTACTCTTTCTCCAGGACCAAGCAAGAAGTCAGTCCTCACATATGGGTGACTCCCTAGCTCTGGGCTACCAGGAACCCAGGCTGAAAAATAGAGCTCCCTCTAGAGCCTCAGAAACAGTGAGAGAATCTTCCAGAGACCACACCTGAACAGTAGCCCAATACCAGGGCCGGAGGGTAGGAGTTGCCTAAACCTCAAAGAGATTACGGAGTACCGCTTGCCCGAAAGCACTGTCTCTATGGGACTCCCTCTCAAGGCAGTAGTGGTCCGCAAAAGTCTGGCCTGAAGACCAAGTAGCGGCCTGGCAGATGTCCGCCAACGGAACAGAACGGAAGTGAGCTACTGATGCGGCCTTCGTCCTGACCCGGTGGGCTGTGACTGACTCGACCCTCCAGGGAGAGGCCAGCTGCCCTGTACGCCCAGGCGATACAGTCTGCCACCCAGATGGACAACGTACGGTTAGTGACAAGCAACCCCAATTTATTAGAGTCAAAGGAAATGAACAGCTGAGAAGCCCTTCTATGCCCCTGCATACGTTCTAGGAAAAAGGACAGTGCCCTTCTACAATCCAGTATGCAAGACAGTTTCGGCCCTACTGGCGTGCGGCCTGGGAAAGAACGTCAGAAGTACCACCTCCTGGTTGAAGTGGAAGGACGACACCACCTTGGGAAGGAACTTAGGATGAGTCTGCAAGACTACCCTGTTCTTATAGAACCTGGTATACGACCTATCCGAGACCAGGGCCTGAAGCTCACTCACACGCCTAGCCGAGGTGAGTGCTACAAGAAACAACACCTTCCAGGATAGGAAACGTAAGTGGCAGGTAGCCATCTGCTCAAAAGGTGGGCGAGTCAGTTGCTGCAAGACCACATTGAGATCCCACTCAGTGGCCGGTGGACGAATAGGAGGCTTGAGCAGAAGCAGGCCTCTGAGGAAGCAAGACACCAGAGGATGGCCCGAGAGGGATTGTCCATCCACTGGCGAGTGGTGAGCTGAGAGGGCACTGAGGTGGACCCGGACAGAGTTGGACTGAAGTCCCAGGTTGGACAGGTGGAGCAGGTATTGCAGTAACACCGGGACCGAGCAGGAGAAGAGATCCTCCTGCTGTTGCAAACACCAAGTGGAAAACCTACGCCACTTCAGAGCATAGGCCTTCCTAGTGGAATGCTTCCTGGAGGCCAACACCACCTCTTCAATCTCCTTTGGTAGGAGCAAGGGAGCAAGGACTAGCCTTTCAGCAGCCAGGCCATCAGATTGAGGGATTTGAGGTTGGGATACAAGAGGGACCCCTGATCCTGAGTCAGAAGGTCGGGTTGCAGCCCCAGAGGAAGTGGAGCATCCACCGCCAACTGCAGAAGAAGAGAGAACCACGGCTGCCTGGGCCACCAGGGGGCTATCAGTATCACCGTGGCTCGGTCCTGCTTTGAATAGAGTCCGGGCCACCAGAGGTGTGGGAGGAAACGCATACAGCAGGCCTTCTGACCAGGGGATCAGGAATGCATCTGCTGCGGCCCTCAGAGGATGCGGTTGTCTGGAACAGAACTTTGATAGTTGCCTGTTCAGTGGACTGGCAAAAAGATCCATGATTGGAAGTCCCCACTTCAGAAAGATCTGTTGGACTACCCGAGGATCCAACTGCCACTCGTGAGGCTGCAGGAGTCTGCTTAGCCTTTCCGCCAGGTAGTTTTCCTGGCCTGAGAGGTAGATCGTCCTGAGGGTCATGCCCTGATTGATAGCCCAGGAGCAGAGAGCTTGTGCTTCTAGGCACAGAAGTCGGGATCCTGTGCCTCCCTGCTTGTTCACATAGAACATAGGCACCCGGTTGTCCGTCTGAACTAGGACAGACTGGTGAGAGAGGACCTGAGAGAAAGTCCATAAGGCTAGTCGAATGGCTCTCAATTCCAACAGGTTGATCTGCTGGGCGGCCTCCCAAGGAGACCACAGGCCTTGGGTGCAGGTCCCCTGGCAATGTGCCCCCCAGCCTTGCAGGGAAGCATCGGTTGTCAGTACCTGAGTATGTGGGGAGGCTCGGAAAGGAACTCCCCCGACCAGGTTTGGGAGATGCCTCCACCAGCGTAGGGAGTCCACCAAGGGTTTGGACATCTTTATCCTGTCTGACAACTTCCCTGTGGCCTGTACCCACTGTGCCCCGAGGCACCACTGAGCCGGCCTCATGTGCAGACGGGCATTTGGGGTGACATGCACTGTGGAAGCCATTTGATCTAAGAGCCGGAGGAAGTGTCTGGTAGAGACCAGAGAGTTCGCCTGAAACTGGCCGGCCAACTTCATCAGCCTGTGAGCTCTGTCCACAGGCAAATAGGCCTTTGCATGGATGGTATCCAACCTCGCCCCTATGAACTCCACGTACTGTGAGGGGACTAAAGTGGACTTTGGGAAGTTTATAACAAACCCCAAGTGCTGAAGCAGGGATATGATTCTGAAGGTGGCCTGCCTGGCCTCTTGTGGAGACTGGCCCCTGATAAGCCAGTTGTCCAAGTAAGGGAACACAAAGATCCCCTGGTTCCTGAGGTAGGCCGCAACCACCGCCAGGCACTTTGTAAAAACCCTGGGGGAGGAGGTGAAGCCAAAGGGAAGCACTCTGTACTGGAAGTGGTTCCCTCCCACCACAAATCTGAGGTATTGCCTGTGACGTGGATGGATGAGGATGTGAGTATAAGCATCCTTCAGGTCTAAGGAGCATAGCCAATCTCCCTACTGGAGGTAGGGCAGTAAGATTCCAAGGGTAAGCATCTTGAACTTTTCCCTCTCCAGAAACTTGTTCAGATTTCTCAGGTCTAGGATGGGTCTGAGGCCTCCTGTTCTTTTTGGTACCAGGAAGTACCTCGAGTAGAAGCCTTGCCCTTCCAGGTGGTGAGGCACCGGTTCCACCGCCTGGTCCTGTAGCAGACCTTCCAACTCCTGAAGGAGTAAGTTTCTGTGCAGAGGGGGTCTTGGAGGCTCCCCTGGAAAGTAGGAAGGGGGATATCTGGGTGAAGTGGAGCAGATAGCCCCTCTCGATGAAGCTTAACACCCAAGTATCCCCTGTGATGGCTGGCCACCTGTCTGCGTACAGGGTCAGCCGACCTCCAGTGCCCTGAAGGAGGAGGAGAGGCTATGCTGGCATAGTCAAAAACCCCCTCCCTGCTGAGCAGGAGCCGGAGTAGGAGGCTTGGGAGCCTTCTGCCTACGGGGCCCATGACCTTGCCCCTTGGCCTGCTGGCCCTGTTGGGGAGCTGCAGAGGCCTGGTAGTGAGGGTAGGTTTTGTAGGCAGTGGTCCTCCTCGGGTAAAAGGCCTTTTTCCCTGAGCCCTTCTTCTTCTAGGAAGGAGCAGAGGTTTTCCTGGACAGCCTTGTCCGGGTAAGAGTCTCAGTCTCGAGTTCTGCAGCCTTTTCCGCCATGGGCTTGCCAAAGAGGTTTTCACCTCGACAGGGGACATCGACCAACTTGTCCTGTACCCATGGCTCGAGGTCCGAAGATTGCAGCCAGACCTGGCAGCGTGCACCGATGCCAGCCCCTGCTACTCGGGCCAAAGCCTCAAATCCATCATAGGCTGCCCGAGAAATAAACTTCGAGCACTCTCGAATACCAGAAGACAAGGCCTTGAACCTCTGCAAGGGTACCTCGGACAGACCAGCAGAGAACCTGGCAATCTCCTTTGCCAGGTCTCGAAGGTACATGCCCATGTACAGCTGGGTAGGTCTGGACATGGCAAGCAAGCATAGAGCCCTGGAAGCACTTTCTACTGAGGGCATCCAGGTTCCGGGCTTCCCTGCCGGGAGGCACCGAGGAGTGCATCTTCTGACACTTCAGGGGATGCATGGCCGATTCCACAACCATGGAGTAGTGCGGTAGCTGTGCCTTTTGGAACCCGGGGCTCTTGCGGACTCGATAGATGGAATCGACCCGCTTGCTTAGAACCGGCATCGAGGACGGCGCCTCCCACATGCGGAAGAGCAACCGCTCCAGCATCGGAGGAACCGGTACAATAAAGGCCTCCTTGGGAGGAGAGTCATACTGCAGGGCCTCGAGCTCATCGGCTCGCGGCTCCTCCTCGGGGTCCGCCGGGAAGGCCAAGGCTTTGGCCATGTCCCGTACGAAATCCGAAAACTGGGTATCCTCCGGGGGGAACCTCGTCCAAGGCTCGGATCCCGGTGAGTCCGAAGGGACGCACCGAGTCCGGAAGGTGTCCGGGGACTCCTCTTCCTCAGTCTCCCACGCCGATTCCTCTGAGGAGGAATCAAGCGGCTCCAAGTGGGCGGGCACTGATGTCGACGACCTCGGTCCCGAACGGGAGACCGAGGGTGACCTCGGCCGAGGATCGACTCGAGTTCGCATGGTCTCGAGGATCGGCTCGGACTCCGGGGTCGACTTGGATGTCGGGGCAGACGCGCCGGTGAGGCCGGCGATCAGCACCCGCTGCTGCTCCATGAAGGCAGACAATCTGTTCTCCAAGGCCGTCAACCTGAGTCCAAGCTCAGGAGACCCAGCAGCCTCCGACTCAGGCCCCGACAGCGTCGGGACCGACGTCGGCTCCCCCGGAGGAGAGTCCACGAGGACTATAGTACTCACGTGACTCGGGGCCTCCAACTATACACGAGGATGCTTTGCAGGCCTCTCCGACTCTGAAGACCCGGGACGGCGATCGGTGCTATGCAACCTGGCCCTCGAGGGGCCAAGAGCGTCCACCGATGCCGCCCTCGCGGGTTTCTTCTTCCTTCGGTGCTCCCTCGAGGGGGACTCCCTCTCAGAGGAGCCCCGACGATGCTCGGGGTCAGACTCCCGAGACATCGAGGCCTCTGACGAAGTCCGGACCCGTCCAGACGCAGAGTCGGAGAAGATCCTCTCACGCTGGTGCTGACGGCTCCTCAATGCCTTCAAGGACATTTTGCCACAGGGACTACAGACCTGAGGATCATGCTCAGGCCCCAGGTACCGGAGCAACAGTCATGTGTGTCGGTGAGAGACATCAGTTTCTTGCACCGATCACACTTCTTAAAGCCACTGGCAGCCATCAGGGGAAAAAGGGCCCCTGCAAGATCAAAAAATCGGGCTGCCAGGGAAAAGAAAAATTGGTGCGAACGCAGTCTCTAAGGACAAAAACCGAAAAAAAGAGATCCGGGCACAGCACCGGTGTACCGAGTCCAGGCGGGAAAGGGAACCGACGTCGAAACAAAGAAAAAAAAACTTGTCTCAACGCAGGAAAATCCACTTTTTCCACGGGTGACAAGGACACACGTCCATAGGGCTCCGCGGAAAAAAGACTGAGCAAGATGGCACCTTTGGGTAGGAAGGGGACCGCGCATGCGTGGCTGCATTCCCAAAGGCTTTCTTTGAAAGCTGGGGAAATGCTCCGCATGGGGGCTCCGTCGGCGCCGACGTCGCCCATATGTGAGGACTGACTTCCTGCTTGGTCCTGGAGAAATTGTCTATCCCTCAAGACCGTATACATTGTATCTATTGCCTGATATTGTCTATCCCTCTAGACCCGTATACTGTACACTGGTTACCTATTGCCTGACAAACAGATTAGTATCCCATCCAGCACCTTACTCCTAGCTGAGTACTAGCCTGCACTAGCTGCTTGAACCCTGCTTGATACACCAAGTCCACCATGTTAATTTTAAATTAGACTTACCTGCTAATTGTAGCTCCTGAAGGAACTCCAGTCTAGTCCCGGAAACTCTAGGGTTGTGCTCCTCTTCCAGCAGCTTGGAGACTGATAAACGTCATTCTTTGATGACACTGGTATAAGGACACAGGCACCGTTTCCTCACTCCAGTAACCTATTGACAAAGTAGACTCACCGGAGCAACAATTAAGTAAGAACACACTTATAAACAAACTGTAAGCTAACTGTATAAACTACTGAGCTGAACTTCTCTGCGATGCCTCAGCATAACTGTGACGCTTTATAATAACTGCGGAGGCCCTCGCTTCCCCTATAGGAAGAAACCGGACCTTAATATATATTTCCCCATATCAAAACTCTCCACCTGAATCCGAAGCTCCCAAGTTTAGTTTTCCTCTTACCTGTGAAATCCACTGCTTCAGGCTCCAATACTCCCAAATGACCGGGACGGTATCCGGGACTAGACTGGAGTTCCTTCAGGAACTACAATTAGCAGGTAAGTCTAATTTAAACTTCCTTATCGTCCCTCCAGTCTAGTCCCGGAAATTCTAGGGATGTAACAGAGCTGTAAAAGAACTCAATGGGCGGGACCTGCTAGACCAGCCTGAAGCACCGCTGCTCCAAAGCACAGTTACTTACCTGTAACAGGTGATCTCTGGGAACAGCAGGAATAAGTCTTCACATATGGGTACGTCGGTACCAATGGAGCCTGCGCGGGAACGCTTTCCAGCTTCCCAAAAAGGAAAGCTTTTGGGAGCATCCCACAGTGCCTGCGCGCTGCCTTCCCGCCTTTCCTAACCGCCTCTCCTCAGTTCGAGTTTTAAAGCTGAGACAAAAGAGAGAGAGAGGAAAGGAAAGACAGATAGAGAGATACAACTCCTAGGGAAGGTGGGAGGATTGTGAAGACTTATTCCTGCTGTTCCCAGAGATAGGTAGGGAGGAGTGGTCTAGTGGTTAGGACAAGGTACTTCAGGCCGGAGGGCCGGGGGTTCAAGTCCCACCTGGGGACAGCAATCTCAGGCCGGATGGACTGGGATTTCTAGTCCTATAGGCACTCCTTGTGGTCTTGGGCAAGCCACTTAACCCTCCATTGCCCATGTTCCCTGTAAGTATTAGCGTATGTGTCTCATATCCCCTCGTGTTAAATGTATTCCCCAATTGACCGCTTTGACCCGGTGAAAAGCGGGATATAAATACAGCTAAATAAATCAATCAATCACCTGTTACAGGTAAGTAACTGTGCTATCTCCAGGAACAAGCAGGAATGAGTCTTCACATATGGGGACTCCCTAGCTAAGATGCCTGGGAGATCCCCAAGGATATGAGACCCTGGGAAGGGTTCTACCTCCTCCTATGGATCTCAGGCATCTATCCAGGGATGGAGGGTAGGAGTTGATTAAGAATGGAACAGGTGTTTGAGAACAGCCTGACCAAACAAGGCATCCCGGCGGGAGTCCTTGTCCAAGCAGTAATGGGCTGTGAAGGTATGAACCGAGGCCCAGGTGGCTGCTCGACAGATCTGGTCGATGGACACAGAATTTAGATGAGCCATAGAGGTGGCCATGGCCCTCACATTATGAGCTGTGACATGGCTCTCCAGAGAAAGGTTCTTACTCTGGTAGGCGAAAGAAATACACTGAGCAATCCAAGTGGACAGTGTCCTCTTAGAAACTGGAAGTCCCAAATGAGAGGGATCAAAAGCAACAAAGAGCTGGGAAGACTTCCTATGTTGCTGTGTCCTTTGTAAGTAAAAGGCAAGAGCTCTTTTACAATCCAGAGTATGAAGATTCTTCTCTGCACTTGATGCATGAGGAGCTGGAAAAAGACAGGTAAATATACCTCTTGATTAAGATGAAAAGGTGAGACCACTTTAGGCATAAAGTGTGGATTGGTCCTAAGGACTACCTTATCATGATGGAACCTTGTATAAGGTGGATTAGCCACTAAGGCCTGCAGCTCACTGATGCGGCGAGCTGAGGTGACTGCAATGAGGAAAATAACCTTCCAGGAAAAAAATTTCAAGGAGGTGGTGGCTAAGGGTTCAAAAGGAGGCTTTATAAGCTGACCAAGAACCAGATTTAAATCCCATGCCACCGGAGGAGGCCTAATGGGAGGTTTAGTTAAAGTTAGGCCTCTCATGAATCTTGCAATAAGAGGATGAGAGGAAATAAGTTGTCCATTGATAGGCTTAAGGGATGCTGCAATAGCACTCAAATGGACTCTTACTGAATTCGTCTTAAGGCCTGCATTGGAAAGATGCAGGAGATATTCCAATAGAGAATTCAAAGGTAGTGCTAGAGGGTCGAGACCCCTTTCAGCACAGCAAATGGAAAATCTTTTCCATTTAAAAGCATAGGAACGCCTAGTGGAAGGTTTTCTGGAAGCATGGAGGATATCCTTCACTTGTTGAGAAAGATTCCAGCCTTGAAGGTCTAGGCCTTCAGTAACCAAGCTCTGAGGTGAAGGGACTTGGGGTTTGGGTGCCACAAAGTCCCCTCCTCCTGGGATAGAAAGTCTGGAGCAGCTCCCAAGTCCAGGGAGGGGGCTTGGGAGAGATGCAGAAGTAGAGGGTACCACACTTGGCATGGCCAGCGTGGAGCTATGAGGATCATAGATCCTTGATCCCTCTGGAGTTTGAACAGAGTCTTGGGAATCAAGGGAATGGGTGGAAAGGCATACAGGAAGCCCTGACCCCAGTGAAGGAGGAAGGCATCCTTGGCCTGAACTCCCTGACACGGAATTCTGGAACAGAACCGGGGAAGTTTGGCATTCCACGGACTTGCAAAGAGGTCTATGACCGGGGTTCCCCATTCTTGGAAGATTCTGAGTACCTGATCCATGTGCAGGGACCATTCGTGTGGGAGCAGAACTCGACTGAGTCTGTCTGCCCAAGAGTTTTGGATTCCTGGAAAGTATACTGCCAGGAGATGGATTTGATGCTCTCTGGCGAAGGCCCACAATCTTAAAGCTTCGTTGCAAAGCGACAGAGAGCCAGTTCCTCCTTGCTTGTTTATGTAAAACATGGCTACCTGATTGTCCGTATGAATGAGGACTGTCTTATAGCTGAGCAGGGTATGAAAGACCTTGAGAGCTAGAAAGACTGCTCGAAGCTCCAAGTGATTGATATGAAGGAAGGTCTCCTGTGGGGACCAAGTGCCCTGAGTGGAGAGGTCTTGTAGATGAGCTCCCCAACCTGTTTGGGAGGCATCTGTTGTGAGGGCTGCTTGGGGCAACAACTGTTGGAAGGGGGACCCCAGCAACAGATTTGAGTGTACATCCACCATTGGAGAGACCAAAAGAGACGTTTGGAGGTTGCTATTTGGTCTGAGAGAGCTCCTGATGCTTGAGTCCATTGGGTGGACAAAGTCCATTGGGCTACTCTCATATGTAGGCGAGCATAGGATACCACATGCACTGTGGAAGCCATGTGGCCTAGCAGTTGTAGCATCTCCCGGGCAGCTAAGTGGCTCTTTGACTGAATCTGAGAGGCTAACTGCACTAGACGTTGGCAACAGGCCTGAGGAAGGTAGGCCCTTGCAGTGGTAGTATCCAACCAGGCCCCTATGAATTCTAGGGACTGAGTGGGGGTGAACTGAGACTTTGGGAGGTTTACCACAAGTCCCAGATACTGCAAAATGCGTCTTGTGCGGTTCAGGGAAATCTGGGCCTCTGACTGAGATGGAGCTCGGATGAGCCAGTCGTCCAGGTATGGGAATACAAATATTCCCAGAGTGCGTAGAAATGCAGCTACTGTTGCCATGCATTTGGTGAACACTCTTGGGGCAGAGGCCAGACCAAACGGAAGCACCCTGTATTGATAATGTTTTCCTTGGAAAAGAAAACGGAGGAATCTTCTGTGAGATGGATGGATGAGGACATGTGTGTACGCATCCTTGAGATCTAGAGAACAAAGCCAATCCTGACTTTAAAGGTATGGAAGGAGAGTGCCCAGAGAAAGCATCTTGAACTTCTCCTTGCACAGAAATTTGTTCAATTCCCTGAGATCTAATATGGGTCTGTATCCCCCTGTCTTCTTTGGAATGAGAAAATAGGGGGAGTAAAACCCTGACCCTTGTTGAAGAAGGGGAACGTCTTCTATTGCCCCTTGGGCAAGAAGGGTAGCCACCTCTTGACCTAGAAGGTCGAGAGGAGATGTGGGAGAATTGAAGTGTCTCACCATGGTGTGGGGAGGAAGGTCTGAGAAATTAAGTTTGTAGCCCTCTCTTATGATAGAGAGGGTCCACTGCTCTGATGTAATCTGCTCCCATCTGGGAGCAAAATGAGCTAACCTTCCTGGAATGGTGAGAGGTTCTGGCTGTTTTAAAGCCAGAAAGGCTAAGTTCTCTAGCATCAAGTCAAAAACCCTGAGGAGGTTGGGTCTGCTGAGTTGCAGCAGCCCCTGTAGTCTTAGGCCTGGCCTGTTTAGGTTGCTGACGCTTAGTAGCAAAGCGACCTGTAGAGGATTGTTGGCCAGAAGCAGAAGGGAATCTGCCCTTTTTGAAAAAAGACTTCTTGAAGGGTTTTTTCTTGGCAGGAATGGAGGTTGACTTTGAAAGTCTATCCAGAGCAGAATTTTCTGCATCCATTTGAGTGGCTTTTATTTGCCATTCTTTGCCAAACAGGTTTTCACCTGTACAGGGAAGATTTCCTAAGCCATCTTGGACCCAGGGTTCTAAATCAGAAGCTTGGAGCCAAGCAATTCTGCGAGCAGCTATGGCAATGCCAGAAGCTCTGCTGGCACCTTCAAAGGAGTCAAAGGCTGCCCGGTTGGAAAACTTTGAAATGTCTTGAGTATGCTTAAGCCAAATGAGGAATTCATCCCTTTTATCTTCTGGCAGAAAAGGGAGAAAAGTGTGCAGTTTATCTGCAACCTCCTTTAGAAACATACCCATGTAAAGACTATAGGAGTTGATTCTGGCAATGAGCATACTGGCTTGGAAGATGTTTCTACCAAAAGCATCCAAGGTCCTGCATTCTCTTCCTGGAGGAGTAGAAGAGTGTCTCTTTGTACTCTTTATCCTCTTCATAGCTGACTGCACCACAATGGAATGGTGAGGAAGCTGTGTTTTATGAAAACCAGGACAGGGAGGGACACGATACATAGTGTCCAATCTGCGAGAATGAGGAGAGATAGTGAGAGGCGTCTCCCATAAATCAATGTGTTCATAAAGAATCTCATGAATTGGTAAGGTGACTGCCTCTTTAGGAGCCTTAGAATAACCCAAAATATCTAATTTTTTTGCTCTAGGCTCTGATTCAGAGGATACTGAAATAGAAAGTCCTTTAGCTACTTCTCTTATGAAGTCTTGAAAGGACAAGTCCTCTGGAGGAGACATTCTTCTTTTTGGAGAAGGCGGCTCTTCAGGAAGGGCTATAGATACTTCAGCAGACTCCTCTGATGTATCAGAATCACCAGAGGAATCAAAGTACCGTCTGTCAGGGTGCTCTTCTAACGCTCGGTACGCGTATCGAGCAGTATCTACATCGGGCGTCATCGGTACCGGATCGGTACCGATGAGCAGCCCTGGACAAGGAACCGCTGCAGTCGGTATCCTGGTCGATGCCGATGCAGTCGGTACCGGTATTGGCGCTGGTGCCGGTACCCGAGTCGATACCGACAACGGAGTTTGTTGTGGTATCAACGGCGTCACAGCTTGAATGAAGGCACTGATAGCCTGCTGCATGGACAGAACATTCTGATCCATCGACGCCATGAATGCCTGGAACTCGGTACCGGAAGGTTGTGCCGGTACCCCAGAGCATTCTAACAGGTGATCGGTCGAGGCCGTGCCATCGATGTCAACCTGTAACCCCATAGGTGGAGCTTTGGAAGCCGGAGCTTCCCGCCGGGGTTGTTTTGCCGGTGCAGGATCCTAGAGGGCAAGCCCGGAGGCATCTCGATGCTTAGAGGGAGATCTACCCTTCGAGGACCGGCTGGATTTATGTTTGGTTACCTGAGATCCATTGGGGGAAGAAGCAGCCCTGGAAGACGTCGATGCCACCGAAGCTGCATCAGCGGGAAACAGCACATGGAGCTTAGCTGCTCGGTTCTGTAAACCCCGTTTAGACATCAGAGAGCAGGACGGACAATCCGAAATGGAGTGTTCAGGACCCAAACATTTAAGACACCATTCATGGGTGTCTGTAACAGAAATAGTACCGCTGCACTTAGTGCATTTCTTAAACCCGGAGGCTGGTTTTTCCATGAGGAAAATTTCTTGTGAGGCCTAAGGCCCAAAGAGAAAAATACACTAAGTGAGGGAAAAATATATAGGGTTTTGTTTTGTTTTTTTTGTTAACGAAAAGACCGGCGGTACCGGTCCGGAGTCGGGGAAGGCAGACACGCGACCAAAGAAATAAAATAAAACAAAGAACTTCTTCAGCGGTGACAGGGCTCGACCTGCTGGCTCCGCGGCAAAGAAGAACTGAGGAGAGGCGGTTAGGAAAGGCGGGAAGGCAGCGCGCAGGCGCTGTGGGATGCTCCCAAAAGCTTTCCTTTTTGGGAAGCTGGGGAGCGTTCCCGCGCAGGCTCCGTCGGTACCGACGTACCCATATGTGAAGACTCATTCCTGCTTGTTCCTGGAGATAACAGGTATCCCTACTCGCCTGAATATCCAGACGATAATGCTTGACAAACAAATTTGATGACGACTATGTCGCTGCCTTACAAATTTCTACTGCAGGAACAAATTTGTACTCAGCCCAAGAAGCAGCTTGCGCGCTAGTAGAATGCGCTCTTAATCCTTCAGGTACCAACTTACCCTTCAACAGGTACGCTGATGCTATTGCCCCTTTTATCCATCTGGCAATCGACGCCTTTGATGCTGCTTCACCTTTGCGAGGATCCCTGAACACCACAAACAAGCTATCCAATTTTCTGAACTCCGCCGTCCGTCTGATGTACCTTTTCAAGGCCCTCCGGATATCCAGAAGATGCAACTGTTGTGTAGATGAATCCTCTGAAACCGTACGGAACACCGGTAGCAATACTACCTGATTCACGTGAAAAGGTGATACTACCTTCAGCAAAAAGGACGGCACCGGCCTCAAGACTACCTTTGATTCATAAAAGGACAGGAACGGCTCCCTATAAGATAATGCCTGTAACTCGGAAATTCTCCTTGCCGACGCAATCGCAACTAAGAACACCACCTTTAGAGTAAGATCCTTCAAGGTTGTCTTAGCCAAAGGCTCAAACGGACGCCTTCCTAACGCTCTCAATACCAATTGCAGATCCCAAGGGGGAACTAGTTGCCTGCACGGTGGCCTCAAAAGTCCCACCGCTCTCAAAAATCTCTTAATATCTGGATGAGCACCCAGCACTTGCCCCTTGATCTTCCCCCTATAACAGGAAAGCGCTGCCAACTGTACTCTTAAGGAAGAGGCCGCTAACCCTTTTTGAAAACCATCCTGCAAGAACGCTAAGACCCGCGGCACGGACGCTCGTAATGCCTCACAATTCCTGTCAACACACCAAGCCTCAAAGACGCGCCACACACGAACATATGCTAAGGAAGAAGATCTTCTACAAGCCCCCAACAAGGTAGCAACCACCGCCTCCGAGTAGCCTTTAGCTGTTAACCTTGCCCTTTCAAGAGCCATACTGTAAGCGAGAACCAAGCTACCTGAGGCATAAGCAACGGGCCTTGCATCAATAGATCCTCTCTGACTGGTAGACGCCAAGGCTTCTCCACTACCAGTCTCCTGAGATACGCATACCAAGGCCTTCTCGGCCAATCCGGAGCGATCAGAATCACTAATCCTCTCTGACATTCGATGCGTTGCACTACACGTCTTATTAACACCCACAGAGGGAGCACGTACAGTAACCAATCTACCGGCCAGTCTTGTATGAGAGCATCCAGCCCTTCCGACATCCTCTCTCTCCTTCTGCTGAAAAACAGACCGACTTTCGCTGAATTGAAAGTCGCCATGAGATCCATTATTGGGGGTCCCCAGCGCCTCACCACCATGTTGTAAACGTCCAGATGAAGCGTCCACTCTCCAGGGTCTACCTTTACCTGACTCAAGAAATCGGCCGCTACATTGTCCACCCCTGCCACATGCGCTGCCGACAGAGCCTGAAGGTTTTGCTCGACCCATTGGAACAACTGATCTTCCTCGGCTTCTAAGGGAGCACTGCTGGTGCCCCCTTGCCTGTTGATGTAGGCCACTGCAGTCGCATTGTCCGAAAACACCCTGATCGCTGTTCCCATTAGATACAGCTGAAACTTCAGCAGAGCCCATACTACTGCTCGCAGTTCCAACCTGTTGATCGACCAAGTCCTCTCCTGTTCCGTCCACTGACCCTGTGCGAACCTTCCTTGAAAATGCGCTCCCCAACCTAGGAGACTTGCATCCGTAGTCAGTGGTAACCAGTTACGTGTTTCCAAGGGCATGTCCTTTGCTAAGGACTCCGGAAGCAACCACCACTGCAACGCTTCCCGAGCCACCTCTGGACAGAGACGTCTCTGGGACAGTGGGTCATTTTGGTGAGACCACCTTCTGAGTAACTCTCTGCAACGGTCTCATATGAGCCCTTGCCCAGGGTACCAACTCGATTGTTGCCGCCATTGTTCCCAGGAGCTGTAAATAATGCCACGCCGTCGGCCATGTCCTGCCGAGAAACCGTCAAACCAATTTTCGAAAGGCCACCGCTCGACGCGGAGGCAGAAAGACCTTGCGTGCTGCTGTATCGAAACGCGCCCCTAGGTACTCGTGGTCCTGAGATGGTACTAGACTGCTCTTGGCCATATTGACGACCCAACCCAAATTCTGAAGGCAACTGACTATCTTGGCCGTGGCCTCCTCGCTTTCCATCCTCGACTTTGCTCGAATCAACCAGTCGTCCAGATATGGATAACCAGAACACCTTCCTTCCTCAACACCACCACTACGACCACCATGACCTTGGTAAACGTCCATGGCGCCGTTGCCAGCCCAAAAGGTAACGCTCGAAACTGAAAATGCCCCATTGGCACCGTAAACCTGAGGAATTTTTGATGTTCCTGACAAATCAGAATGTGTAAGTATGCCTCGGATAAATCGAGGGAAGTAAGAAACTCCCCTCTTCTGACTGCCACGATGACCGACCTCAGCGTCTCCATATGAAAATGAGATACCCTGAGACACCGGTTCACCCTTTTCAGGTCCAAAATTGGGCGGTAAGTCCCTTCTTTCTTCGGAACCACAAAATAAATGGAGTATCGACCTAAACCGCATTGGTCTCGAGGCACCGGTACTACCACTTTGAGGTCTAATAATCTTTTCAACGTCTGTTTGACCGCCTCGCACTTGCGATGCGCCTTGCAAGGGGACTGTACGAATGAGTCGGTTACCGGTCTCTGAAACTCTAACGCATAGCCTTTTCGAACCACCTCTAACACCCACTGATCTGACGTAATTTTGACCCAGGCAGCGTAAAATTCCTGCAGACGACCTCCTACTGCTATGTCCACCTGGGTCTCCCTGACTTTATTGTGGCTTTCTGAGACCCGAAGTGGCAGCAGCAAAACCTCTGCTCACCCCTCGGAATCCCCGAAACCCTTGGTTTCTATAGGGAAAACATCCCGTCTGACTCTGAGCGAACCTGGAGGAACAAAAACGACGAAAATCCCTCTGCGGCATTCTAGCCATTGGCAGGAACCTCCCTTGCTTCTGCTTATCCTCCGCCTTTGGATTCTCCGAGATCCTTAACAATCTTGTCCAAATCTTCTCCGAACAGTAGCTTTCCCTTAAAGGGAAGCTTACTTAAGCTGGCCTTAGAAGACGCACTCGCTGCCCAATTACGCAGCCAAAGGTACCTCCTTGCTGCTAACACCTAAGCCATACTGTTCGATAGTCCCCTAATTAAATCATAATGGATATCCGCGAGATACGCCGCGCTCCTGACGCCAGACGAGCCGCCTCACCAACCAACTCCTCGATTCGCTCCCCCTGGACTTGCTGAGCCCAGCGCAGACAGGCCCTTGCCACCCACGCTCCACAAATAGAAGCTTGAATATAAAGAGCATTAACCTTAAAAACCTGTCTTAAAGCATCTAGCTTCCTGTCTTGAGTATCCTTGAGAGCCGCACTCCCTTCCACCGGAATGGTCGTTGTCTTGGTCACCGCAGATACAGCCACATCCACTCTTGGAGACTTAAAGAGCTCTTTATCTTGCTCCACCAGTGGATAAAGACGAGACATCACCCTAGAGCGCTTGAGTGTCGCCTCTGGCATGTCCCACTCACCTTGGATCATCTCCTTTATAACTATGCATGGGAAACGCTTTTTGTGTCTTCCAAAATGCTTGCAAGAGCAGATCTTCTAGCGCAGCCTCCTCCACCGGCCCCGACGCCGGCATATTAAGCACCTTAAGTGTCTCCGAAATGAGCGCGGGTAACTCCTCTCTCCGAAAAATGCGCACTACTCTGGCCTGGTCCTCCTGCTCTGCAATCTCTCCTTCTTCCAACTCCTTGTCTATCTCCGGATAGTGCTCCCCGTCTTCCGTGCGTACATCCTCTGAAAACTCCAAATGCCCCTGCTTTTCTATTTCCACTCGAGCTCTCTTCGGCAATACCGCCGAAGCAGCCACAGACAGCGGAGTCCCTGGCCTTTTCTGTTCCAAGTCCCCACCCATGGGACCAGAAGATGAGGCAGAGGCTTCTCTTTGAGAGCCGCCGAATGCCCTTTGAATAAGAGCTACAAAGTCTGGGGAAAAAATAGATGACCAGTCACCCGACAAGGGTGCCTGAGCAAGCGGTATATCTGGTGCCGAAGAAGGCCCCGGCACGGGCTCCACAGGATCTACCACAGGAGACAAAGGCCCCTGTATGGCCACCTCCCGTTCCTCCGCCGCATCCAACTGTTGGTGCTCTGCGGCATATGCCTGGCTACAGCTCCTACAGATCCCTGCATCCGAAACTGCAGATCTCTTTACTCCACAGAGTAAACAATGTCTTTGCAGGCATCTTGACCCCTTGGCACTCGGTCCCAATGCCCTTTAAAGCCTCCCTGAAGCCAACACCCTTCAAAGGGACCCCACACACAGAAGCTTCACTGAACCAGCCCGCGTATCCTGAGACTTTTTTTTTTTTTCAACTACTCCAAAATTGAGTAGGGGACTTTCCGATTTGAATCTCACCAAAATAAATTGAAAACGAAGCTTTGCCACCAAATTATGCACGTTTGTTTCCCTGCTGCCGCTACCGGCGTTTCCCGCTCAAAATACACACGGCACGGGCCTGCTGATTACTCGGGCCTTGACAAAGGAATCAGCCTGAGTAAATACCTCCGCAGCTTACCTGACTGCTCTGAGCTGCTTACTCAGCCCCTTACCTCTGAAGGCTTGAGTTATGCTGACTGATTCTCCCACCCGGTTCTGCTCTCTCCCGGTGCAGAGAATCAGCATGCAACGCTGCTACTGCGGCTCCCCTCTGCCAGGTCCCCCAAGCGCATACAGGCAAATCCCTCTGTGAAGCACTGGGGGGAGGCCCTCTTCAAGGTTGCTAGTCCTTTCGATCACACCGGACTGCACCCGGAGTCTGTTTCTTCCTGCTCCCAGCACGCCCCCGGTAAGAGGCAGGAGGAAGGGGAGAGAGGTCTTAGCAGTTAAAATTTAAAGGTATATCACCTCAAAAACTAAACCCTCAAAGAAGTTGCAAAATAACAGAAACCAAATGAAAATAAAATAACACCCAATTTAAAGGTAATTTAAAGGTAATTTAAACCCCAAAAACAAAAACCCCTAAATGTCCTTAATTGTTCCTCTAGTGAGCCGGGAACCCAGGCTCACATCCTCCAGCTGCTTGGAGACTGATATAACTGGAGTGAGGAGGCAGTGCCTGTGTCCTTATACCAGTGTCAAAGAATGACATTTATCAGTCTCCAAGCTGCTGGAAGAGGAGCACAACCCTAGAGTTTCCGAGACTAGACTGGAGGGACGATAAGGAACACCCATGACTCCTCCTTACCACTGTGCCCTTGCCAGCTGCTGCATATTCTTAGCCCTGACACACAGCGCCCTCGCCCTCACCTCCTCTCACAATCCCATCCCGGTCTTACAGTGTTCCTGGAGGAGGTGGTCCGGGCCCCCCGTCACCAGACAGGTGGGACTGGACACATGCCATGCCCACACCTAATCTATGTCGCCCTCCAGCAAGCAAAGCCTCCCCAGAGGGGACAACACACCTATCCCTACAACCTGAAGTGTGCCCTTATAAATGCACGATCGATCCGAAAGAAATGGCCAGCCGTGGCAGACCTGGTGTCCACCCATGACATGGACATCCTATTCATCACTGAGACATGGTTGTCCACCTCAGACGCCGTCATCCTGCACCAATTTGTCCCCCCCCCAACTTCACCATCCACTCCTGCCACAGAACTACAATTCCAGCTAATCGCCTCCAGCAGTACTGTGAACCTTGACTCCATCACCATATCAAATAAACACAGCACTATCAACTTATTCTACAGGGCTCCATCCCCTTCCCCAGAGAACGTATCCATTATAGACCTCGCCTGCAACCTCAAGAACCCTTGTGTCTCAAACTGGGTGCTGGGCGATTTCAACCTCCCAGCTCGCCAAGACACTTACTCCAAGGCCTTCATCGAAGCCCTTAAAGAGTTAGGATATACTCAGTTGGTCAACACCCCTACTCACGTAAAAGGAAACAAACTGGACCTGATCTTCGCTCCACAAGCTGTCCTCAATCCCATGCACAAGCTGGATCTATCCATCAGCCCAGTACCATGGTCCGACCATAGCCTGATAAGGTTCCAGATGCCATTGCACCCCAACAAAAATAGAACCCAGGCCTCAAGCGAACCCACCACAGCATCATCAAAATGCTTCCGGCCTTTCAACAAGGAGGAAATCCTGAACAGAGCCCAGCCTCTCCACAACCCGCCATCACAGAGCCTCGACGACATGATCTCCACGTGGAACGCAAGCCTGGATGCCATAGTCCAGCGATGGCGAACCTATGGCACGCGTGCCAGCTGTGGCACGCGAAGGCCTTGCAGCTGGCACGCGGGAAGGTCCGCAATCGAAAAAAAAAAAAACCAACCCTGTCTGCTGCCGTTGTCGGGGCCGCCGCGGCAGAATCGAGCGTGCCGCGGGGCCCCCCTGTACCCGGCAGATCCTGCCCTCCCCGTAGCAGCTCTCTCTTTGGAGCTGCAGTCAGACGCGCCGGCTTGCAGAGCGCGAAGGGGAGAGTTTCCCTTTCGCGACTCTGTTAAGCCCGCGGGGGCTGATGGGAACTTCCCATCAGCCCCCGCGGGCTTAACAGAGCAGCGAGGGAACTCTTCCCTCGCGCTCTGCAAGCCGGCGCGTCTGACTGCAGCTCCAAAGAGAGAGCTGCTACGGGGAGGGCAGGATCGGCCGGGTACAGGGGGGCCCCGCGGCACGCTCGATTCTGCCGCGGCGGCCCCGACAACGGCAGCAGACCGGGTTGTTGTTTTTTTTTAATTTTCCCTGGGCTGGGGGGGGTGGGGGTTAGGAGTGGTGATGGGCTGGGCTGGGCTGGGCTGGGGGGGGGTTAGGAGTGGTGATGGGCTGGGCTGGGCTGGGGGGGTTAGGAGTGGTGATGGGCTGGAGGGGGGGTTAGGAGTGGTGATGGGCTGGGCTGGGCTGGGCTGGGGGGGGTTAGGAGTAGTGATGGGCTGGGCTGGGCGGGGGTTAGGAGTGGTGATTGGCTGGGCTGGGCTGGGGGGGGTTAGGAGTAGTGATGGGCTGGGCTGGGCTGGGCTGGGGGGTGTTAGGAGTAGTGATGGGCTGGGGTGGGGGGGGTTAGGAGTGGTGATGGGCACTGGGCTGGGTGGGGTTAGGAGTGGTGATGGGCACTGGGCTGGCTGGGGGGGATAGGAGTGGTGATGGGCGCTGGGGTGGTGGGGGGGTAGTAGGGCTGATGTGCGCTGGGGGGGTTAGGAGTGGTGATTGGCTGGGCTGGGCTGGGCTGGGGGGGGGTTAGGAGTAGTGATGGGCTGGGCTGGGCTGGGGGGTGTTAGGAGTAGTGATGGGCTGGGGTGGGGGGGGTTAGGAGTGGTGATGGGCACTGGGCTGGCTGGGGGGGTTAGGAGTGGTGATGGGCGCTGGGGGGGGTAGGAGTGGTGATGGGCGCTGGGGGGGCTTAAACTAAAAATTGAGTGATGGGGGATTAGGACTGGGAGTGGGCTGATGGGGAGGTTAGGACTGGAAACGGGCTGGTGGGATTAGGACTGGGAGTGGGCTATGGGGGGCTAGGACTGGTAATGGGTTTGGGGGTTGCTAGGACTGGAAATGGGCTGAGTGGAAGGGGGCTTGAACTGCAAATAGCTGTTGGGGATGGGGCTTGGAATGGAAATGGGCTGAGGGGAAGTGGGGGGCTTGAACTGCAAATAGCTGATGGGGACGGGGCTTGGAATGGAAATGGGCTGAGGGGAAGTGGGGGGCTTGAAGAAGGGAATGGATGCTGGGTGAGACTGGAACTAGAAGGGAGCTGATGTTGGGGGAGGATTAGAATGGGATGGGGCTGGGAGAGTAAAATGGAGAGGGGAAAAATATTTTGTGTAGGAGGGATGAAAAATCTACAATTGGCCAGGTATTGGGAGAGTAATTGGGGATTGAGGATGGAGGGGTAAAATTTGTGTGGATGAAATAGGAATGAGGAAAGAGCAAAAGGAGAAAGATTAGTATGTTAAAGCAGATGTAGAGAGAGAGAGAATGGAAAAAAAAAACTAGAAGAGAGAAGAAAGGACAAATGGACAGCAGACGATGGAGAGTTAGCAGAAAACATGAAGAAACCAGAAGAAAATGGCTGGACCAATTGCAACTGAAAAAAAATGCACAAAAGGTAGAAAGATATCTCTTTATTTTGAATTTATTAACTGGAATATGTCAGCTCTGGGAAATGTGCATCATTAACATCTGCGCTTTGTTTGGTACAAGAGGAAATTCCTATTTGACGTTGCCACTTGTTCTCTTTCCCCAGTATTCACTGAAATGTATTGGTTTAATATTTGCAGTGTTGCCTTTTGATAGGTAGGGTATGGTGCTTTGTGAGTCCTGGTAATGCTGTCAGGATACGGCGGGTTTGCTATGGGTTCTAAATGGGCAGCGTTTGTAGTAGTTCCTAATGTGCCTGGCGGTTGGCACTGGATTATAGTAATGTAGAAATCTTTTAGTCTTTCTTTATCCATACACTCATTAAGAGACATGTTTACTAAAAGTTAGTGTATGGTAACATTATGCAAATATTTATGCAAATAAGACCACTTATGCAAATGACGTGCTGGCACTTTGAGGAAATTCTTTGGTTTTGTGCGGCAGTTTGGGCACTCGGGCTCAAAAAGGTTAGCCATCACTGCCATAGTCCAACTACCCCCCATCAATAAGTCAGCAGGAAGAAGAAAGAATGCTCCCTGGTACTCCCCTGAGCTACAGATGTCGCTTCTCCATCTCAGAAAGTCCCAAAGCGGCGCCCAGCGCTCAGTCCCCGGCTCGGGCCACCAGGGCAGTCCCCCAGCCAATCAATCAAGCAAGTACGCCCCTTGGTGAAGCAAGTCCTCCCCTCCAATCTGCAATCAGCCTATCGGCGCCACCACACGCCCGGAGCGTAAGATCATTCCACTCCGTCCCCAGACCCAGGGGAAGAGGGTCATACTAATTATTAGGGATCCCCAAGGGCCCCACTGTGGAGATAGCAAGGAAACACAATAAAAGAAAAGAAAATTAAAAATAGAACTAAAGAAAAACGTAAAGGTAAAGTGAAAGATACCTCGGGGAAACACTTCAAAAGGAAAAGTAAAATAGAATTACGAATGTAAAAAGCAATAGAATAAAGTACCCCCCAAACCGCTACCGCCCTCCCGCCCTCTCCGACCCATCCCCCCTCCTCCTCCCCTCCTCCAATCTTCGATCCTGTGGCCCCAACTCTCCAAGCCATCCCCCCCCCCAAAGAAGGGAAAGAGAGGAAAGAGTCTAAATTCAGTCACCCTCAATCAAGGCCTAGAGGGGAGACGAGAAACAAGGCCAAAGCAGTGAAGAGGAAGAAAAGAGAAGAAAGGGAATAAAGAGACTCATCCCCCAGACACGCTCCTGGCCAAAGCCCAGTCCCAACCAAACATCAAATAAAGGCAACCCTATCTCACCAGGGAGATAGACACAAACAAACTGATGGCTATATACGTCTATATTATATATATATATATATATATATATATATATATATATATATATACCCCCCGACCACCCGCTCAATTGCACATTAACACAATCCCAAAGTTCAAAAACAAGAGAGAATGTGAATCGTCCAGAGCATAGGGCCCCCGGGCACTCCCGCCAGTCTCAGCAGGATCAGAACGTCTGCTACCAAGCAGCAACGCGCCAACACAGTTCCCTTCACGAGGCTTGCTGCTTACTTGTCAGGGCACCGTCTCCGAAGGCTCCCCCAGCTGTGCCAGCCACGTACGGGCGGCCTCCGGGGTCCCCAGAAATTTCATACGGCCTTGATATTCCACCCGGAGCTTGGCCGGATACAGTAAAGTGAAACGAAGAGCTCTGTTAGCCAGCTGAGCGCAAATCGTTGAGAAAGCCCGTCGCTGCTGGCTTACCAGCTGGGAATAGTCTTGAAAGACTAGGAGCTGCACTCCGCCGTCCCCTCGCCGTCGCTGGGCCCTGGCCGCCCGTAGCACCATCTCCTTCTGTCGATAATCTAGAAACCGTGCGATCACCACTCGTGGTCTCGGCGCCTCTTCCCGCCTTGGACCTAAGCGATGCACCCGTTCGAGATGAATTGGCAGCTCTAAATCCCCGGCCACAAGTTGTTCCATCCATTGTAAGAGATATTTGGGGAGAGCAGAGTCTACAACCGATTCCGGGATACCAACAAAACGCAGGTTTTTCCTTCTTCCCCTGTTCTCCAGGTCTTCCAATTTGTCGGCTTGCGTTTTTGCCAGAGCCTCAAGGGCCTTTAGCCGGGCGTCCAGGGAATGTTGACCATCTTCCACGCCGGAGATTCTCTCCTCCGCCTTCTCCAGGCGACCCGTAAATTCTGTGAGCTTTTGGGTCATCACGCTCAATTGGCCTCCGAGATCACAAAAGTGCGCATCTAGCGCCTTTACTACGGCCGCGCTAACCTCCGCCACCAAGTTGCACTCGCCGTCAGATGGGGGGCTTTTCGGCGCCCCGTCGGCCATTTTGGGATCAGGGCCCCGAGCGAGTTCTCTCTTCAGAGCTTTTGTTGCCATCGGGTGGCTCACTACGGTTGTGGCCGACACAGTTGCAGTCCTGCCACTCTCTCCACTAATACTCAAACCAGCCGTGAGTAGATAGCTTGCCTGTAATGTCGGGATTTGCAAATTAACAGGATGAGGTCCCAGAGCTGATCCACTTGCAGCCGATCAGCTCAGTGCCATACCGGAAGTCAACCGCACTGATTTTTAAAGAGCGCGATACAGAAGAGACATTAAATAAATAAATAAATAAATAAATATGGAACTGAAGATATTTGCATCCACTTCCCACCTCACTCACTCCACAAATTCCTGCAGCAGTATGATAATGTCAAAGAAAGACCATGGTCGGAGCTTGAACCAGGATTCGGACCAGAGTTCAGGTTAGGTGTCCTAGGCCTTAAGAACTGCTAGGGACTTAGAATACATAAAGGCCATAAAGACTGCACCCATTTTCTGTTTGGATAACTGCAGCATTGTAGGGTGCAAGGTCAGTAGCAAAATGTTCTGTGGATCCTGCTAGTTTTCCCACCTTACACCCTTCTAGGCCTAACTCCAAGACTTCAGGGATTAGACGGAGATCAGTTATAAGGGAAAAGCCAAAAAGCAGAAAGCTATTCATAGCAACTCATTTGCTCTTAAGCCTCCTGTAAACTTGAGTCTTTGCTGACAAGTTCTCTGCTTCAGGCTGATCCACTATATGCTGCCTGACTCCTGTTTCAGGTCTGCAGCCCTCATTCAATTCCAGTTCTATGCCGGCTCTTACTATCTGCAAGTTAAAGGATTATGCCTACCTACCAAAGTACACTTTCTGATTTCTGTATGATTTTCAGCCATGCCTAAGGCCAGCCTGAGTGCCCATGCCCAGGGCTGAGTTTACTTTGAGCTCCTATGTACTATAAATGACAGTAACCTAAAACATACTGGTGGATAAACTTCCAATAGCAGAGAACTGAAATAAAACAGCACTCAATCACAGCGAACCACATAAATCACAGTTTCCTTATTTTCCCCTCTGTCACAGTTTTATCAGTGATCCCTAACCCTCAAATTATAAGACTTAGATTACTTACTCGTAATGTTACCAGGAATTCATCAAAGTCTATTGTCCCACTTCCATCCCTGTCGAACTGTGCAAAAAGTCCTTGTGCTTCATCTTTTCCAATCACCAATCCATAATCATTCAGGCCTTTCAGAAACTCTTTGAAGTCCAGATTTTTGCTGTTATCATCATCCATAATCCGAAATACTCTGCAAGAAAAGTGTGTGAATTAGAACAAAAACAAAATTAACAGATTAAAAAAATGCAAAAAGCAGAAATAAAATATTGTATAATTTGGTGGTAGGATTTACAAGTGTGACGAAGAAAATAGTTTAATAATTCAAAAGTAAAGGCGCAGTTATCTGTGAACAGACAAGAGTGCCACCTACTGCACATCTGGGCACTTGGACTGTAAATACAAAAACCTTCATTGTCCCTTTGCCATACTTGCTTCTATCCTCAAACCATTACTCTGCCTGTCTCCCTTTGCTCTCTGCCTAGTCAGTGGGCAATCTTTTAGGAGAAGGTTCCCAGAATTCATCTCTAATTCTCCATCAGAGTCCTTCTCTACCTCTTCCACTTCATTTTTCTGCCATCCCTTTACATCCTGCTACCCTTCTTTAAAATCACAGAGAAGGTGGGTTCGTTCCCAAGATAGCTGCGTGAGGAGGGTATTGTGCTTGCTCTTGATTCTGAAACGTAAGGGGAAGGCTAGGGCTTACCTTGTGGAGCCCCAGTCAGCCAGTTCAGGTCCTATAGACAGATTTGTCACAATTCCTGAGGCTCAGCGACGGGAGATATGTGCGGGCTTTGCAGGAGAGCTGTTGGAGCAATTGGTATTCCTGCCTGCTTTGGATGTCACCTTGTCTCCCGAGACACGCAACCTGCTGCCGTTGCCTGGTGCTGCCGCCCCTGGTATGTCAGCAAGCGTGATAGTGGAACCCAAAGTTGGTATCCCCCTCACGCCGTCACAAGGAGCAGGCATAGAGGGAGGAAGAGCAGCTGCCTTGTTGCCTTCTGGTTACCTGCAGGGAGTACGGTGGCAGGGGAGATGTCCCCGGTAGGAGGGGAGCTTGTGAAGGAAGTTCTGGCTGGACCTCCAAAAGCCCCTATATTATTTGGTCTTCTGCAACATCAAAAGATTACTTTAGACAATATCTGGGAGGCAATTACCTTACTTTCAGAGAATTTGGCTCAGCAATGTGCAGGACTTTCGTCTGAGGTTAATGATGTTACTCAAAAAGTGGAACTGTGTATGGCTATAATTGATTCACTTAAAAAGAAAGTAGAAGACATTGAGACTAATTTGAATATTTTTGAAGACACCAGAGCTGCGTAAATTAAAGACAATACTTTACACTAAGAGCAAAACTGGAAAACTTGGAGAATTCTGCACATGCTTCTAACCTTCGGATTTTGAATTTTCCGATAGTTCTAGGTACTCTTCCATTGGATCTTTTTAAGAAATATTTGATGGAGAATTTGGCTGTGACTGCAGAGTTAATGCCACCAATAGAGAAAGCCTTCTATTTGCCGTTGGGGAAAAGAGCTACTGGAATTACAGGAGAACCATCTACTATGGATGCTATTAATATCACATAGATTCTGCATTCCCCTGGGCCAGCTTTATTACCAACTTCTACTTTGGTAGTGGTGTTTGCTTTAACATCTGATAGAGACTGGTGACTTCAGTTGTATTATACTAAATGTTCTGTGCTTTTTTATGGGCAAAAATTTTGATTTTCCCAGATATCTCTAGAGATAACAAAAAATGTTTGTTGTTTTTTGAGTATTAAGGCCAGGTGTTTTGAAGTTGGGTGCTACCTTTTACCTTAGATTTCCATGTAAATGTATTGTGGTCTATAGGTCACAAAGATTTGTATTTTTTTCCAACCGGCAGATCTTTCCGCATTTATAAATGCCAGAAAGTGTAGTTACTCACCTGTAACAGGTGTTCTCCAGGGACAGCAGAAATCGATCCTCACATATGGGTGAAGTTGACTCTGACGGAGCCCTGCGTGGAGCATCTCCCCAGCTTTCAAAGAAAGCCTTTGGGAGATGCCACCACGCATGAATGCTCCCCTTCCCACCCAAGGGTGCCATCTTGCTCAGTCAGGAGCCATAGCTAGAGCCCAACCAAGAAGATAACCAAAGATTTACAGCCGCTCCAAGGGGAGGAGGGAGGGTTATGAGGACGGATTCCTGCTGTCCCTGGAGAACACCTATTACAGGTGAGTAATTACACTTTCACCAGGAACAAGCAGGAACTCGGTCCTCACATATGGGACTCCCTAGCTCCAGGCCACAAAGGACTGGCATAAAACAGGGACATGGCCCAGCCGTGGGTAGCCGCAGGCAAATCCTGCTGACAGACCCGAGGGACCCCAGTGTCCAGGGAGAACCTTGGCTCTGGTAGCCTGAACAAGAAGGGTTGGAGGGCAGGAGTTGCCTAAACCCCAGGTTACGGAGTACGGCCTGGCCGAAGGTGCTGTCCCGTCGGGACTCCCTCTCCAGGCAGTAGTGGGCTGCTAAAGTGTGGATGGAGGACCAGGTGGCAGCCCGGCAGATGTCCGCCATGGGCACCAGAGGCTGGCGACTGAGGTCGTCATCACTCAGACATTGTGCGCCATGACTCAACACTCCAGGAGGACACCAGCTCGAATGTGAGCAAAGGTGATGCAGTCTGCCACCCAGATGAATATGGTCCGCTTGGTGACAGCCAGCCCCAGATGGCTGGAGGCGAAGGAGACAAATAGCTGTGAAGCTTTATGGTGGACTTGGGTCTGTTGCAGATAGGGCAGGGCTTGCTTGCAGTCCAGGGTATGGAGTACGGCCAACGCTGAATCAGCATGGGGCCGTGGAAAGATTGTAGGCAGCACTACCTCCTGATTCAGGTGGAAGTCGGAGACCACCTTCGGGAGAAACTTCGGGCACAACCCTGTTCTTCTAGAATCTGGTGTAGGATGGCTCGGCCACCAAGGCCTGAAGCTCACTGACTCTGCGGGCAGAGGTGAGCGCCATCAAGAAAGCTACCTTCCAGGAAAGGTAGCGCAAGGGACAGGTAGCCAAAGGCTCAAAGGGTGGCTTGGTGAGCTGCGCTGCCACCACATTGAGGTCCCATTCCACCGGGGGTGGCTGGATGGGAGGTTTGGAAAGCAATAAACCCCACATGAATCTGGTTATGAGGGGTTGCACTGATAGAGGCTTGCCTTCCACAGGATGGTGGTTGGTGAAGAGTGCACTCAGATGCACTCAGACGGAGTTGGACTTAAAAGTCCAGACCGCAAGAGGTGGAGGACATATTGAAGGACCAAGTGCACCAGACAAGAAAATAGGTCCAATCGGTGCTCTGTGCATCACACGGAGAACCGGCGCCACTTGAAGGCGTAAGACCATCTCATGGAGTCCTTATGAGAGGCTAGAAGGATTTCCTCCACCTCCTTGGAGAAGTTAAGGAGAGCTAAGGCGACCCATTCAGCCGCCAGGCCATGAGGGACAGAGATCCCAAGTTAGGAAGAGGGCTCGATCCTCCATCCCGTGTCAGAAGTCCTGGGGAGTTCCCAAGAGGGACCGGGGGTTCTGTCGAGAGATGGAGCAGCAGGGGGAACCAGCACCGCCTGGGCCATGAGGATCATCGATGCTCTATCCCGTTGGGCCTTGAGGAGGGTCCGGGCTATCAAGGGCGTAGGAGGGAAGGCATACATCAGGCCGCCTGACCACGAGATAAGGAAGGCATCTGCTGCCACCCGGAAGGGATGGGGTTTGGGTTGGGATCGGGGACCGCAGAACCAGGGCAGTTTGGCATTCATCAGGCTGGTGAAGAGGTCCAGGCTGGGAGAGCCCCACAGCCGAAAAAGCCCGCTTGCTACCTCCAGGTCCAGGTGCTGCCCATGCGGCTGAAGGACCCTGCTCAGCCTGTCTGCCAAGACATTGTTCTGGCCTGGTAGGTAAACCGTCTTGAGGAGGATCCTGTGGTGGATCACAAAGGAACAAAGGGCCACCGCCTTCTGGCAGAGGCAGTAGGAGCTCGTGCCGCCCTGCTTGTTCACATAGAACATCGTGACCTGGCTGTCCGTCTGGACAAGCACCAACCGGTGCCGCAAGTGGTGCCCGAAGGCCTTGAGAGCGAGGAAGACTACTCTGAGTTCGAACAGATTGATCTGCTGCTGGCTCTCTTTGGAAGACCAGGCTCCCTGAGTGTGGAGCTCTTCGCAATGGGCGCCCCCCCAACCTGTCAGGGAGGCATCTGTTGTGAGGATCCTCTGGGGGCTTGGGGGTTGAAAAGCCATCCCCACCTGCAGTTGCTGAGCGTCCTGCCACCAGGTAAGGGATTCCGTAAGCTGACGAGATACCATGACTCCGTCGCTGAGTCGTCCGGTGGCCTGGGACCACTGAGACCAGAGGCACCACCGAGCCGCCCTCATGTGGAGGTGGGCATCAGGAACCACGTGAATTGTGGAGGCTATGTGGCTCAGGAGGCAAAGCAACACCCGGGCCGATACTGTGCGGTGTTGCTGTACCTTGACCACAAGGGCCATGAGCCAATCGGCTCTATCAAGGGAGATGAAAGCCCTGGTCTGATGGTGTCGAGGCAGGCCCCAACGAACTCCAGCACTCAAGTTGGGATGAGCTGGGATTTCAGATGGTTGATCACAAAACCCAGGTGCTGCAAGACCTGAATGGTTCAGCTGGTGGCCTGCCTGGCTTCTGAGGCCATGTCCCCTTTTAATAGCCAATCGCCGAGGTAGGAGAAAACGCAGGTCTTGTGTAAGCAGAGGTAGGCTGCCACCACCTCCAGGCTCTTGGTGAAGACCCTTGGGGTGGAAGCGAAGCCGAACGGAAGGACCCTGTACTGGTAGTGGTTTCCTCCAACCATGAATCTCAGGTACTTTCTGTGAGTGAAATGGATAAGGACGTGGGTGTAAGCATCCTTTAAATCCAAGGAGCATAGCCGATCTCCCTGCTAGAGGTAGGGCAGCAGCGTTCCAAGGGAAAGCATCCTGAACGTCTCACGCACCAGGAACTTGTTGAGGTTCCTCAGGTACAGAATGGGCCTGAGGCCCCCTGTCCTCTTAGGGACAAGGAAGTATCTGGAATAGAAGCCCTTCCTCCTTGAGCGGTGAGGCACGGGTTCCACCGCCCCATCTTTGAGGATGCCCATGACCTCCTGCAATAGCAGAGCCCGGTGTAGGGGAGATCGAGGTTCCCCAGTAAAAAAATGGCAGAGGAGTCCATTCCAGGTGCAGAAGGTAGCCCTCCCGGACAATATGGAGAGCCCAGGCATCGGTGGTGATGTGGGCCCACCAGTGGGCAAAGTGGACCAGGCGTCCTCCTGTGGGGAGCTGGTCCTCCAGAGGAAGAGAGGCTATGCAGATGGCGTCAAAACCCCGACCCAGGCTGGGCGGGGGCCAGTGTCCAGGTCTTCTCACCCTTGGGTTTGCCCGGTCCCTGGCCTTTGCTTTTGCCCTGGGGACCCTGATGAGGGGTCTGGGCAGCGGGGTAAGCAGTAACCCCAATAGTGTTGCCTCTTCCAGAGGAAAGGGGGCTTCTTCCCCTGCAGCTTCTTCCTGAGAAGAGTGGAGATCATCCTCGAGAGATGGGTCCAAGTGACATACTCCATCTCAATCTCGGCTGCCTTATCCTCCATTGGCTTGCCGAAGAGCTCTTCGCTGAGGCACGGGACATCCAGGAGTTTTTCCTGCACCCACTGCTCAAGGTCAGATGATTGCAGCCAGGCCTGGTGTCAAGCACCAATGCCGGCGGTGGCCACTCCGGCACTAGACTAGAAGCCATTGTAAGTGGCTCTGGAGAGGTGTTTGGAAAACTCTGTGACAGACTTCGTCAGAGCATGGAAATGCCGTAGATGGTCCCCATTGAGGCCCGCAGCATAGTCACCGAGCTCCTTGGCCAGGTCATGCAGAAACATGCCGATGTAAAGTTGGTAAGTTTGAATGTGGCAAGCCAGCATTGAGCCCTGGTAGCACTTGCGCCCCAGGGTGTCGAGCGTGTGGACTCCCTTCCTGTAGGCACTGAGGAGTGCATTTCTGGCTCTTTGGCCAGCGCATAGTCGACTCAACCACCATATGGACCTCAATGGACTCTATACATCATGTCGAGTCGTCGGCTCACGATGCGGACCAAGGCTGGGATCTCCCACATCCGGGGGAGAAGCCTAGTGAGGATGGAAGGCACTGGGGCCGTCAGGGTCAATTTCGGGGGTGCCTCGTACTGGAGTTTGTCTAATTCCTCTGTATGCGGATCTTCCTATAACTCCGTCATGAGGGAGAGAGTCCATGCCATATCCCGCACAAACTCAAGGAAAGAGGTAATCTCGGGCGGGGATCGGTGCTTAGCAGCCAGGGGAGATGGGTCCGAGGGAAGGTCCCTGTGGGCCCGGGACTCCGGACATCTCAACATCAGACTCCCAATCAGAGTAATCCGAGGAGAAATCGAAGTCCTCTGGCTGTAGGAGGGCTGGTGACCGGTCCTGGATGCTTCGAGGCAGGGGCATGGCTGGATGATCGGGAGCAAGAACGAGACCCTCACTGAGGATCCACCCTAGGCATCTGGCTCTCGGCAATCGCAGCGGTGGCCCAGGGAATCGTCAAGGTCCCTGAGGTCTCATGGGGCCAGGGGTCGGCGCCCGCTGTGATGCGAGGAATGCAGAAACGCTGCATTCCAAGGCCAGCACATGTGCTTCCCACTTGGGGGTCGCAGCAATGGACACTGACACCGGAGTAACCAGGTCAAGCCTCGAACTGGAGAGTGGGTCCTTGATGGGACGGGCCTCAGGAGACCATAATCCATCGCCAGAGGCCACAACCTCGGCCCTGGACACCTTCCAAGGGTGCTCCTGCTTCGGTTCCTCGGGAGTTCTGTGGGGACTAAGGGACTGGGCATGGGATTGTCCACTTCTCCACATGAGACACTCAAGGTCTTCCTCTTCTTTTTGTGCGCACTCTCTGGCGACCCTTTCTCAGAGTGACTGTGGGCCCACGGAGGGGCCACGGCGGCCTTACGCGAGTCCCAGGATCCGAGAGGGGCATTTGGGTTGAGGCTACTGGGGAAACTGGGGTTGAGTCTGCCTTGTGGAAGAAGTCATCCTGCTTAAGCCGACGGCTCTGTATGGCCTTCACGGACATTTTCTTACACAAGGAGCATTCCTCTGGGGCATAGTCGGCGCCCAAACACCAGAGGCAACAATCATGAGTGTTGGCGAGTGACATGTTTTTGGAGCACCAATCACATTTCTTTTTTTTCTTTTTTTTTTTTCTTTTATATTTATGCATTTTAACAATGAATCAAGCATACACTTGTACAGTAATAAACATTGGAAGAAACAAATTAATAAGCACTAACATCAAAGAAAAAGGCAACCAATGCTATTGTCAGTCCCCAAAATGAGGGAGAAGCTCAACAGTTATTAAAGGGCCAGGAAATCCCTTGATAACAATTAAAGAAAATGAATAAAGAAATCCATGAGGTTACACAGGGAACCAAACAGAAACTCTACGTAATAATCTGTTTTTGGGGAAGAAAATAGGAATGTTTCCTGATGTTTCTAGAGAAACACAGCGCAGGCGTAAATCTTTCCTAATTCTGCGTCCTGGGGTCATTCGTTTGGGTGCTACATTTGTTCTTCGCTATCCCTGCAAATGTGTAGTTGTTTTTCAGTCCCATAAATATGTTTTTTTTCAGCCTGAGGACCTATCTTCTTTCATCAGTTCTCGTATTGTAACATCTTCTCCTATCACATTTCTTAAAGCCGGTGGCCATTGGGAGAAAAAGAACACCAGCAAGATTGAAGACCCTCAACGCGGCCAGTGGTTAAAAAAGGCACGAAAGCACTGTGATGGAAAAAAAAATCAAGATAAAAAGGTATTTCGAGGCCCGGTGCAGTTGCACCAGGTCACAGGCAGAAAAGGAGCTGACAAGCCGGAAAAGGTACCAAAAGAGTACAAGAAAATCTCCGGGGGACGAGACTGATGTCTGTAGGGCTCCGTGAAAAAAGGGAGACTGAGCAAGATGGAATCCTTGGGAGGTAAAGGGACCACGCATGCGTGGTGGCATCTCCCAAAGACTTTCTTTGAAAGTTGGGAAGATGCTCCGTGCAGGTCTCCGTCGACATCTACATCACCCATATGTGAGGACTGACTTCCTGCTTGTTCCTGGAGAATTCTTATTACTTCCTCCCCTTCAGATAGAGTTATTTATTTATTTATTTATTTAATGGTATTTTTATACCGCCTTATCAAACAATCAAAGCAGTTTAACAAGAAATACAAAGGCAGTAAAAGTATGAACAAGCAGTAATGAAAGTTACATATTTAGATAAATTAGTGTGTTTTACAGAGTGAAATAATGTGCTATATACATTGTGTACTATAATACAATGTGATCTATAATACAGCATACTATATGATTGTTTTTTCTCTTAAAAACTGAATTAATTATTCAGTAAGACCATAATGCTCGATAAACAGGACAGTTTTTAGTTGCTTTCTAAAGTCTTTAAGGTCCTGAGCTGCTCTTAAATCATTTGGGAGAGAGTTCCAAATATTTGGTGCCGCAAACGAGAACGCCCTTTCTGTTGTATCTTTACGTGCTTTTCTAAAGTCAAGAGATGTGCTGACTCTGTTGGTAGATCCTAATCTTCTAGGTCTTTTGCTGACGTCTGATTGAATGAGAGTAGCCAGACTATTTGCAGAACAGTGATGTTTTATTTTAAAAATGTACATAATAGTTTTATATTTTATGTGATGTGCTATAGGTAACCAATGCAACTCCCTCAAAATGGGAGTTATGTGTTCCTGGCTTGATAATCCGAATATTATTCTAGCAGCAGTGTTTTGAGCGAGTTGGGTTGGCATGATGGCAGGTCTGATAATGGGTAACCTTGAGCTCTCCACAGCTCTCTTGTATTTCCTTTGTTTTGTTTTGTGGTTTTTCCTGGATATAATTAGCCAAAATCCTCCAGCCTTTCTATATATTTTGTATTAATTATATATGCCCCATAGTGGACTGTAGGAAGTTTTCTTATAACTTTTCTTTGTACCATTTCTTGTGTTATACCTTTATCTGTACAAGTTTGTTATTGATTTCTTTGTGAAAATTCTTTAAATAATAAATAAAAAAAAATCACAGAGAAGGTAATTGCTGTCCAGCTCCAAATTCTTTTTCCTCCGATTCCATTCTTACCTCGTTTTTTATTTGTCTTCCCTTCAGTCATCCCTTACATTTGTCCTATCCTCAATTTATCATTTCTACTGCAACTGTTCCTGCTTCCCTCAAGCAAGCTGTGATCAAACAAATCCTCAAAAATCATGCAATGGACCCTATCTATTTGCTAACTATTGTCTTCCCTCTCTCTCCTTCTATTTATATCTAAACTAACTGAATGTGCTGTCTACCTCTAACGCCTTGATTTTTTAGAATACCAAGCCATTCTTAGCACTTCAATCTGGTTTCCACTCACTCTGTTCCACTGAGATAGTCCTTGTCAAGGTTTTTAGTGACATCATCATGGTTAAAGGCCTGAGGCTATCACTCGTTCTTCATCTTGCTTGACCAATCCATTGTTATTGACACTGTTAATCACAATCTACTCCTTGATACTCTATCCTTGCTGGGATTCCAGGACTCCATTCATTTTGGTTCTCTTATCTTTCCTATCATACTTAGCTTAATGGTTAGAGCAGTGGGCTGAGAACTAGAGAATCTAGGTTCAAATCCCACTGCCACTCTTTGTCATCTTGGACAAGGCATTTAACCCTCCACTGCCTTAGATTATAAGTGTTGTGGGGACAGGAAAATATCTATTGTACCCAAATGTAACTCGCCTTAAGCTACCACTGCTTTGACCCGGAGAAAAGCAGGATATAAATACAGTTAAATAAATAAATATATAAAATAAAGGCATCAGCTAAATCCAAAATCTGTTCCCCCTTCAGCATGTTTCTTGGTGGATCCTTCTCTGCCATGGCACTCTTCTCTCTTCACACTTGTTCAGTTGGAGATCAGATCTCCTCATGGCTTTCAATAACATCTTTATGCCGGTGACTCCAAGCTCTTGCTGTGTGTGTGCTGAATCTTTCATGCCCCATTAAACTTGTTGTTGTTAAGTGCCATTGAGTCTGTGTCGACTCATGGCGACCCTCTGGATAGTTGTCCTAAATTGTGTTCGATCTTCAGTCAGGCGGCTCATTGTTCACAGACTGGAACCCGTAGCTGCTGTTACTGTATCGATCCATCTCATTGCTGGCCTTCTTCTTTTGCGTTGACCTATCTTGCCAAGCATGACATCTCTCTCTAATGATCTCTCTTCGCATGATGTGTCCAAAGTATGAAAGTCGAAGTCTTGTCATCTGAGCTTCTAAAGAAAGCTTAGGTTTGATCTCCTCTAGTACCAACTGGTTTATTCTTCTGACAGTCCATGGTATATGCAGTATTCGCCGCCAGCACCATAATTCAAAGGAATCAAATTTTCTTTTTCTATCTTTTTCACTGTCCAGCTTTTGCATCCATATAATGCTATTGAAAATATAATGGCTTGAACGAGTCGAATCTTTGTATGGAGAGAGACATCTCTGCTCTTGAGAATCTTGTCTATGTCTTTCATATCCATTCTGCCAAGAGCAATGCGTCGTCGGATTTCTTGACTGCTTGTTGCTTCTTTATTGATAGTTGATCCAAGTAGGTTAAAGTTGTCCAAGATTTCAATTTCTTCTCCTTCAACGATAAACTTATTGATTTTGCCAGGTGTCATGATCTTTGTCTTCTTTATATTATGGTGCAGGCCCATTTTAAGACTATGTTCCTTGATCGTGAAAAGCAAATGTTTCAGATCATCTTCACTTTCAGCCAGTAATGTAGTATCAGCATAGCGAAGGTTGTTGATGACTCTTCCACTAATCTTAACACCTCTGTTGTCTTCATACAAACCTGCTTCTCTGATGATTTGTTCTGCATATAAATTAAACAGGAAGGGGGAAAGTATGCAGCCTTGTCTTACACCTTTACTTATTTTAAACCATTCTGTTTCTCCCTATTCCATTCAAACTGTTGCTTTTTGATCAACGTACAGATTGTGCAAGAGAACGATCAGGTGTTCTGGTATACCCATTCTTCTTAATGTGGCCCAGAGTTTCTCATGGTTTACACAGTCAAAAGCTTTACTGTAGTCGATTAAGCAAAAATAGATATCCTTTTAGTATTCTTTAGTCTTTTCAAGGATCCATCTCACATCCGCAATGTCGTCTCTCGTTCCTTGACCTTTCCTGAACCCTGCTTGCACTTCAGGTAGTTATTGATCCAGGTATGGTTGTAGTCTCTTTTGAATAATCTTCAGTAGAAACTTGCTGGCATGTGGGATCAGAGCAATTGTGCGATAATTTCCAGTCAGTTGGATCACCTTTTTTTAGTATTGGTATAAACACAGATCTTTTCCAGTCAGTTGGCCATGATGTTGTCTTCCAAATTTCTTGGCAGAGACTTGTAAGTATGGTAACAGCTGCATCAGATTGCTGTAAAGCATAGTTACTCACCCGCAACAGGTGATCTCCGGGAACAGCAGGAATTTAGTCTTCACATATGGGTATCGTCCGTACCAACAGAGCCTGCGTGGGAACGCTCCCCAGCGTCCAAAAGGAAAGCTTTTGGGAGTATCCCACAGCGCCTGCGTGCTGCCTTCCTGCCTTTCCCAACTGTCCCTCTCCAGTTGAGTTTAAAGCTGAGACAAAAGAGAGAGGGAAAGAGAGAAAGAGAGAGAGAGATAGAAAGATACAACTCCTAGGGGAGGTGGGTGGGTTGCAAAGACTAAATTCCTGCTGTTCCCGGAAATCACCTGCTACAGGTGTGTAACTATACTATCTACAGGAACAAGCAGGAATGTAGTCTTCACATATGGGGACTCCCTAGCTGCAGATGCCAGGGACATGGCCCCATAAAGTTGTGTGCCCTTGTGAAAGGGCTCCACTTCCCCCCATGGATCTCTGGCATCCAATCAGGGATGGTGGGTAGGAGTTGATTAAATCTGGAACAGGTGTTGAAGAACAGCCTGACCAAACAAGGCATCCCGGTGGGAGTCCTTGTCTAAGCAGTAATAGAAACATAGAAACATGATGACAGAAAAAGACCACAAGGCCCATCTAGTCTGTCCCTCCATAACAACAACTACAACAGTCCACTTTTTACCTTTAGAGATCCTCTGTGTTGGTCCCATGCTTTTTTGAATTCAGTTACTGTCCTCCTCTCTACCACCTCCACTGGGAGACTATTCCACGGATCCACTACTCTTTCCGTAAAGAAATATTTCCGCATATCACTCCTGAATCTATCTCCCTTCACCCTCATCCCATGTCCCCTCGTCGCAGAACTTGCTTTCAATTGAAAGAGGCTCTCTCCCTGAACATTTATGCCACGGAGGTATTTAAACATCTCAATCATATCACCTCTATCCCGCCTTTCCTCTAAGGTGTACATATTAAGATCCTTAAGTCTGTCCTCATATGCTTTATAATGAAGACTACTAATCATCTTAGTAGCAACCCTCTGCACCGACTCCATCCTGTTCACATCCTTTTGAAGGTGCGGTCTCCAGAATTGCACACCATACTCCAAATGAGGTCGCACCAAAGACTTATACAGAGGCATTATCACCTCCTTTTTTCTGCTAGCCATTCCTCTCCGTATGCACCCAAGCATCCTTCTAGCTTTTGCCGTCGCCTTTTCTACCTGTTTAGCTACTTTAAGATCATCGGACACAACTACGCCTAGGTCCCGCTCTTCTTTAGTGGACAAAAGTACTTCACCTCCTATGCTGTATTGCTCCCTTGGATTGCTGCAGCCCAAATGCATGACCTTACATTTTTTAACATTAAATCCCAGCTGCCAAATTCTAGACCATTCTTCAAGCTTAGCTAGATCCCTCCTCATGTTATCTACACCTTCCTGGGTGTCTACTTTATTGCAGATTTTGGTATCATCCGCAAAGAGGCAAACCTTACCAGACAGCCCTTCCGCTATATCACTAACAAAGATGTTAAAAAGAATCGGACCAAGGACAGATCCCTGGGGCACACCACTGGTAACATCCTTCTCCTCAGAGTGAGCTCCATTTACTTGTACTCTTTGTCGCCTCCCACCCAACCAATTTCTAACCCAAGCAGTAACTTTAGGGTCCATCCCTAGGGTGCTCAGTTTGTTTATAAGTCGCCTGTGAGGAACAGTGTCAAAGGCTTTACTGAAATCTAAATACACCACATCTAGAGCTCTCCCGCGGTCCAACTCCCTGGTCACCCAGTCAAAGAAATCAATCAGATTTGTCTGACAAGACCTGCCTCTGGTGAATCCATGCTGCCTCGGATCCTGTAATCCGCTGGACTCCAGAAACCTCACTATTTTCTCTTTCAACAGCGTTTCCATTAATTTACTCACCACCGAAGTTAAACTAACCGGCCTGTAGTTTTCAACCACATCCTTACTTCCGCTTTTGTGTAAAGGCACCACATGAGCCTCTCTCCAGTCCTTTGGCACCACTCCCGACTCCAACGAGGCATTGAAAAGGTCAGTCAGTGGAGTTGCTAGAACGTCCCCAAGTTCCCTCAGTATTCTAGGGTGTATCCCATCCGGTCCCATCGCTTTGTCTACTTTAAGTTGAGCTAGTTTCTCACGAACACAGTCTTCTGAAAATTGTTCAAGATGTCCCTCGCTTCTGTTCTTATTTGTGGGTGTTTTCTGAGGTCCTGCTCCTGGTTCTTCATCTGTGAACACAGAACAAAAATATTAGTTAAGCAATTCCGCTTTATCCTTATCAGCTTCTACATATTCCCCCCCTGTACCCTTGAGTCTGACAATACCACTTTTGCCCTTCCTCTTCTCACTAATATATCTGAAAAATGTCTTATCTCCCCATTTTATTGCATTGGCTATTTCCTCCTCCTTTTGAATCTTTGCCTTCTTGACTACTTTGCTAGCTTCTCTAAGTTTTTCCAAATACAGATGCCTGTCTTCCTTTCTCTGTGATCTCTTGTATTTCATGAAGGCCTCCCTCTTTTTCTTCACTTTTTCAGCTACTTCCTTCGAAAACCATAGCGGTCTCCTGTTCCTTTTGCCTTTATTTACCATTTTAACAAAAAGGTTGGTTGCCTTTAAAATACCCCCTTTCAGTTTTGCCCACTGTTGTTCAACATCCCCCAGCTGTTCCCATCCCACTAACGACTCCCTGAGGTATTGGCCCATCTTCGCAAAATTAGTCTTCCTAAAGTCTAAGATCTTCACCTTGGAATGGATTCTAACAGCCCTAGTCCTAATACTGAACCACACCATCTGGTGACCACTGGATGCAAAATGATCTCCCACTACAACATCAGAAACACTTTCACCATTGGTAAGCACCAAGTCCAGTATGGCCCCTTCACGTGTGGGGTCTGTTACCAATTGCCTGAATAGTTCTCCCTGTAGAGAATCCAGGATCTCCTTACTCCTAGATGATACTGCAGCAGGAAAGTGCCAATCAACATCTGGCATATTGAAATCTCCTAGCAGTAGCACTTCCCCTTTCCTAGCAATGCTGCGTATGTCTTCAATTAACTCTCTGTCCACCTCTTCCTCTTGTGAGGGAGGTCTGTATATCACACCAATGCAAATAGATTTCTCTTTCCCTCTTTCTAGTTTAACCCACAATGCCTCCTCTCTCCCTTTTAAGCTCTGTAATTCCAAAGCTTTAATAGTAGTTTTTACATATAGTGCTACTCCTCCTCCCCTTCTTCCTACCCTGTCCTTTCTGAATAAAGTATAGCCAGGTATAGTTACATCCCAGGCATGGTTTTCTGTGAACCATGTTTCTGTAACTGCCACTAAATCTAAGTCAGCCACTCCCACCAAAGCTTCAACTTCAGAGATCTTATTTCCCATGCTACGGGCATTAATACACACTGCTTTCCATATGTTACCCCTGTTACCCATTTCCATAAAGGTATTTAATGTATCACTTACCTGGGGGCTTTCACTTACCTGGGGGCTTTCTTCACCCATCCCCAACGAATCTAGTTTAAAGCCCTCTTCAGTAGATTAGCCAGTCTACTACCAAAGATGTGTTGACCTTTCTTGGACAGATGGATGCCATCTCTGCTCTGCAACCCTTGGAACAGCATCCCATGGTCTAGGAAACCAAAACGCTCTCGAAGACACCATACACGCAGCCATGCATTAATCTCCAGGATGCGAGCCTCTCTGCCTTGGCCTTTACCCTCAACAGGGAGGATTGAAGAGAACACCACCTGTGCACCTACCTGCTTCACCCTCTGTCCCAGAGCCATGAAGTCACTTTTGATACGTTCCGAGGTATACCTGGCAGTATCATTTGTTCCAACATGGATTAGCAACATTGGGTAATAGTCAGTGGGCTTGATGAGTCTCGGCAAATTCTCCGTAACATTTTGGATCTTGGCACCAGGCAGACAGCATACCTCTCTGGACATCAAGTCTGGTCGGCAGATGGATGCCTCAGTACCCCTCAGAAGAGAGTCTCCAACCACCACTACCCTTCGTTTCCTTCTGGTCACTGATTCTGCAACTATGGGGTACTTGAACTCTGGTTCTTCCCTTTCCAGGGATGCTTTCACCTCCTCCACTTCCAGGGCTGCATAATGGTTCTTCAATTCAAGGGCTGGAGAAGTTGGATTGGTGATTTTGCAGGCTCTGGTGACTTTTGTCCAACCATCGACATTCTGTTGACACCCATCTTCTCCTGTGCTGGAGAGCCTGGTTGCTGCAAGCAGCATCTCATCAATGTACTTCTCACTGTCTTGAATGCTCCTCAGCCTCGCCACCTCCTCTCTGAGTTCCTCCACTTGTTTCCTCAGAGCTTCAGCATGCAGGCACCCTGCACATGGAACTGGTTCTTCAACTGGCAATAGGGCCTCTGTCTGGACCGAGGCAGAAGCTGTAACGGGGGCAACAGCTTTAGCAATACGATTTTTCCCAGCCATTGTTCTGTTTGTGGAGCTTAGGTATCTGTTAAAGCAAAAGAGAGAGATCTACGAAGTACCAGCTGGTTTCGCAGCTGTTCTTTCAGAGAAAAAGCAGTTAAATCTCTTTAATTATATTCAAAATGTGCTGGTCCAATTCACTGTGATTTGATAAAGGGGGAGGTGCCCTATAAAGCAAGGCTGCTCACTAGGGGTGGGTGGGAGTCGGGGTGGGTAGGGAGGGAACTAACACCTGATTAGGTGTTAGCAGTTCCTGAACCTGGAGGGGGTTACAGAGTTCAGCAATACTACTGTGCTCAAGTACAGATTCCCCTAAAACAGCAAAAATGAATTTAACCTTGCTTTAAAAAAATATACACAAAACCCTTTTAAGAGCTCCCAGTCAGAGAGCTAGCAATGTAACAAAAAACACCAAACAAAGAAACCCTCAAAACCTCACTTACTGTTTGATGTGTGGAGCCCTGGTTAAGAAAGCCTCAAAAGGGCAGGGCCAAGCAGCCTTTTTATGCAGGCTTCAATTGCACTCAGGAAACAGGCCCACTAACCCCTGATTAGGTGTTAGCAGTTCCTGAACCTGAGGGGGTTACAGAGTTCAGCAATACTACTGTGCTCAAGTACAGATTCCCCTAAAACAGCAAAAATGAATTTAACCTTGCTTTAAAAAAATATACACAAAACCCTTTTAAGAGCTCCCAGTCAGAGAGCTAGCAATGTAACAAAAAACACCAAACAAAGAAACCCTCAAAACCTCACTTACTGTTTGATGTGTGGAGCCCTGGTTAAGAAAGCCTCAAAAGGTATGTACCGAAGCCCAAGTAGCTGCTCGACAGATGTCATTGATAGACACAGAGTGAAGATGAGCCATTGAGGCTGCCATGGCTCTCACATTGTGAGCTGTGACATGGCCTTCAAGAGGAAGGTTTTTACTCTCATAGGCAAAAGATATACACTATGCAATCCAGCTGGACAGTGTCCTTTTGGAGACTGGAAGTCCCAAATGACTAGGATGAAAAGCAACAAAGAGTTGAGAGGATTTTTTTTTTTGTTTAATAATTTATTAGGTAGGTATCAGAACAGTCATACAAATCATCAATCCAATACAGTATCAAACTGTCCCAGACAACATCTCCCCCCACCCACCCAAGAAACAACCAGTCTCTCCTAAAGGTGTACAGAAAAAACCCCATCCCGAACAGATACCGCTACCTAGTGATAATCACAACAAGTGAAAAAAAAAGCTTAGAGAGCCCCGAATACCCAAGTTATACATCCAACTTCCATTTCGGGAAAAATGACATACCTTAACTACCCACCCAGCAAGGGTATTAAGCAAGAAAGTAACAAAGAAATAGAAGAAAGAAAGAAAGAAAAACAGTACAAAAAAAAAAAGAACATAACAAACCCTTTAATAACGCTGCATCCCAACGTACCCCTAAAAGCCTAACACCCTCTCTATCCTAAAGAACCCTTATTAGGGGGAGAGAACCACCCCCTCTTAGTATAAACAGCGAAACATTACGACCCTAAAACTATGCCATACCACTACCAAACCTAAGCTTTACCCACCCTCCTGCCCCTTTCACCCCCCCTTCCCACCCACCCAACCTCCCCCCCTCACCCTCCTCCCTCCCTCCCCATAGCAAAGCTATCTATACAAACCGGTCACCAGAAAAAGCCGGAACTTCGGAACAGTACTGAAAATAGTAACCGTAGGAACCAACCACCGCCTCCCTCCAAAAATCGGAGGATATAGGAAAACTAGATAGGATCTACCCCACCAAGAGGCAAAAACCTCTCCCAGAGTGGCGACACACTGTCTGTCCGTCCCTTAACAATAGCTGTCAGTCTATCCATCCGGTAGATAGATATTTATTTATTTATTTATTTAACGCTCTTATATACCGCACTCTTTATCATCAGTGCTGTTTACAGTAAACTTAAAGTACTCACAGATAACAGGCTGTCGTGAGTTTACATGTAACAGGAAGTCTAACAGGATTCAACTTAGGGAAAAACTTTGTACATATAAATTATTTAACTATATACAATGGTATCTTTTTTGTTATACAGGAGTGATAGAACATTTCAATATTGGTTTGTAATGGGGCTTAGGCTAAGTTGGGGGGTGGGTGATGGGATCTGGTATTGAGAGAAGTATGAAAGGAACAGGTGGTGTTTTATGGCTTTTCTAAATTGCTTGATATCCCAAGCCTTTATCCATCATTCCAGCAAAGTGGGGGCCCCCATACGTTTCCAAAAGCACCCAATTACCGAACGAGCTGCTAGCAGTAAACAATTAACTATTCTACTCTGATCCAAAGGGAGCATCCGTTCCGAAATATAACCCAAAAGACATAACTCTGGCGTACAAGGAATCACCACCCCCAGTTTATCTGCAATTTGTGAAAGAACTGCCCTCCAAAAAGCCTGAATGTGTCTACACTCCCACCACGTGTAGAAAAGTACCTCTCTGACCACATAACCACCAACATAGAGGGTCATCCGATCTACCCCACCAAAACAATTTCTCAGGTGTGACAGCCAAACGAAAAAATATACGCAGTTGTGTGTTTACAAGTGACAAGGAAATGGAACACCTATGTGCATATTCAGTAACATCATCCCAAATGTCCTCCATAGAAACCGATAACTCTCGCTCCCAGTGTGATTGAGCCACCGGAGAAGAAGAAACAGCAATATCCATGGAGAGAGCTCTGTATAATCTAGCCAGTAGAGCTTTCGATCTAGAGCTTTGAAAGAGAATCAATTCCCATTGTCGTGGAAGTCACATTCCAGCAGAAGAATACACCCGTTCCGAAAGACAATGCCGAAATTGGAGATACTGAAAGACCGACACCGCTCTTCCAAAGAGATATTCCAATTTCTGCAAAGACAAAAATTTTCCTTCGTCATATATGGAGGAAACCTTAACCAGAGCGCTAACAGTTCGTAGCTGAGATCCCACAAACTCAAGAAAGGAGAGAGATCCTAACAATGTAAAAGGGGAAAATTTAGAAGGCAACAAAGAAGAAGCGCTCACTTTTCCCCAACATCTCCATACAGGATCTAGCAAAGTGTGCCGGAGGATTAACTCATGTCGGAAAAGGGCATCTAAAAAAGGTATCGCCAATAAAGGAATAGGAGCAAGCCATGAAGCTTCGGCTTGAGCCCAAGCAGATTCCGAATGATGTATCCAAAAATGAAGAATGCGAAGGCAGGAACAATGATAATACAATTTGAAATTGGGAAGACCCAACCTCCCTAAATGCTTAGGCCGAATCATTGTCTGCCAATTGAGCCACGGGCGTTTTCCCTGCCAGATAAATTTAGTGATCACTTGTTGTAATTCTACAAAAAACTCTCTAGGGACGGAGATAGATAACTGTTGAAAAAGGAACAACTTAGGTAAGACCAGCATCTTAATCACATTTATTCTACCCAACCAGGAAACCATGAAAGAGGACCACTAAAGTAACTCCGCTTTCACCACTCTCAACAAAGGAGGATAGTTTAAGACATATAAGTCTTCCAATTTCCCCGGAATAATAATACCCAAATACCGGAACTGAGAAACAATGGAGAAAGCCTCCGCGGAATCCACACGTACATCTCGCGTACCAATGGAACATGGTAACAGTACCGATTTAGCAAAATTGACCTTAAACCCTGACAGACGAAAACTGACGGAGTAGACCAGTTATTAATGGTAATGAAGTATCCGGGTTTCTAAGAAAAATCAATGTATCATCAGCGTACAGAGAAACAATATGCGCTTGATGCCCTATAGGAATGCCAAGAACTGCTGCCTGAGCTCGCAATCGAATCGCAAGGGGCTCAAGAGCAAGAGCAAAAGGTAAGGGAGAAAGTGGACACCCTTGTCTAGTTCCCCTACTCAAAGTGAACAGAGACGACTGAAAACCATTCACCTGTACTACCGCTTGCGGAGCGTTATATAAAGCCTCAATCCACCCCCGAAAATTAGGGCCAAATCCAAACTGCTACAACATTGCGAATAAATACGGCCACTCCACCCTATCAAAAGCCTTTTCAGCATCTAAAGATAATACAGCATACTCACCTGGACATTTTTTCAATCCGTGTAAAATATTAATAAGTCTCCGAACATTTTCAAAACCATATCGACCTTTAATAAAGCCGGTCTGATCCGGATGAACAATTTCCTGAAAATGATAGTCCAGTCGCATCGCAAATATTTTGGTCAAAATTTTATAATCTATGTTCAATAAGGATATAGGTCTATAATTAGTACAAAGCGTCGGATCTTTCCCCTCTTTGGGAATCACTATGATCAAAACCTGATACATAGATTGTGGTAATGTCCGTAGGGTTAAAATCTCATTATAAACCCGGACCAAAACAGAGGTGAACTGATCCGAGAGAACTTTGTACACTTCTGCCGGAATCAGATCTGGTCCAGAAGCCTTAGCAGTTTTCAACCTTCGGATAGCTTCCTGCACCTCTGCTAACTGTATAGGTCTCTCCAAAGCCTGGAAAACCTCTTCTGAAATTTGAGGAAGATTAGATTCCTGCAGCCAGCCATTTAAAGTACTACCGTCTGCAGATAGTTGCGATGTATACAAAGTCTTATAAAATTTAGCCAAACAGTTGGCCATCTCTATAGATTTTTTTAGTACGGTACCGGTATCATCCACAATAGCAGAGACTTTCTTCTTCTGCCTTTGTCTCTTTAATTGCCCTAGAAGCATCTTACCCACTTTGTTACCATGTTCGTAAAAAGTGCGCTTCGTTCTCTGCATCTGAGATGCAATCTCAGTAGTTTCCAAAGCCTCTAATTGACCTCTCAGATTATCTTACGCCAGATTTTCTTATTTTGAGTACGTTTATGCATCTTCTCCAGTTCCCGTATCTGAGCTCGCAACGTATCCTGCTGTAACCTCTTTTGCTTTCGAGACGCAGTAGAAAGTGAAATCAAATGTCCCCTCATAACGGCTTTCCCCGCGTCCCACAACAGAGAGCTAGAAATCTCAGGAGAATCATTAAAGTGCAGATAATCCTCCCAACTTGTTATGAGTTGCTGCACAAATTTTTTATTGTTCATAAGCTGTCTATTCAAAGACCAAGTTCTAGGGGGAAATCGCCTGACCTGCTACCCCCCACTCTAAAGTTACTAAATGATGGTCCGAGGGCCCCTTATCCCCAATATGTACTCTGGAAATAGCGGAAAGTAGCAATTGTGACACCAACCAGGAATCGATTCTGGAATGGGAATTATGTCTGGGAGAGAAAAATGTATAGTCTCTTTCCCCCGGGTGAAGGTCTCTCCAAACATCTCGGAGATCTGAATTCGTTAGAAAAGCCCTTAAAGCTTTGGACCCTCCTGTCCCCTTTCCCCAAGGGGCTGATCTATCTATCTCAGAAGTGACGCTATTAAGGTCGCCCCCCAGCAATATTTCACCTGTAGCATGCGTCCTCAAAACATCAAGAAGATCATGCAACGACAACGCAACCTCTGTGGGAGGAACATAAACATTAAGCAAAGTGATTGGAAAATCGTTACAAGACCCAGAGATAAGAAGAAATCGCCCCAGCGGATCCGAAACCTGCGATGAAACCACAAAAGGGCAATCCTTGGAAAATATTGCTACTCCCCGTCTATGCACAGTGAAATTAGAATAAAAAACCTGTGGAAATGCTTTAGAAGATAATCCGGAAGAAGCTTCTGGGGCCAGGTAAGTTTCCTGTAAAAACACTACATCTGCTTTTTCCCTATTAATTTGGGCTTGTACCCTTCGCCTCTTGATGGGGTGATGCAATCCCCTAACGTTCCATGTTAATAATTTAAGCATAATAAACAATGCAAAAAAACTCTTACCTGAAACAGCCAGTTGGTTCCATACTGCCACTCCAACCAAAATGCGTAAAGATAGTTTGTGACCAGAAATCCCCGTATGACCCAAAAACACCTAAAAATGACCCATCCGCCACCCCCATCTGCCACCCCCCCTCCTGTCCCTCCCAACCATACCCCCCAGCCCCCTTCACCCCCCCCCCAACACCCTCCAGTCCTGATATAAAAGGACATCCCCAAAGCATCCCAAAGATATTTAAATTGAAGTGACACCCAAGTCTCCAAAGGGGTGACTGGCACCACAGTTAAACCGCCGCCATCGACATCTTACCGCTATACCCATACAAATCCTTCCCCCTTCCCCCCTCTCGCAGGCTAATGCAACATCCTTTCAGAACTATTAAAGATATCCCCAGCTTTACAGCAAGCACATCTAAAGCATAGTGAGAACCCTTCTGCCCTAAACAAGAAATAACCCACATACCCCCCCACCCATAATAAACAACACATTATGACAATTGAAAAGAGATACAAAGACAACAGCAATCACGGAGGAGCCACTGTGTCCCATTGCCTTGAGAACAGAATCATCGGCATCCGCTTCCAACTGGCATTGTGAACGTGGAATTTTTCTTCTCTAAGGTGTCGAGACTTCCCAATCCGATCGCAGGTTACGCTGACGAGGCATTCGAATTTCACCATATTGAATCTGATCCACAAAGTCCATACAGACCGACAAGTCCTTAATTTTATGGGTTTTATTGTGCCACTCAAAAATTAAAGCAAAAGGAAAGTTCCAGCGATATCTAATTTGCTTTTGTTGTAGAAGCTGCGTTAATGGTTTGAAACTTCGACGCCGTTCCAAAGTGTAGGCAGATAAATCTTGGTAAATTTGAAGCTCCCAGTCTCTAAAGAAAAAGGACCGTTTTCCACGAAGTGCTCTCATTAACTCAACTTTATCCTCAGAATGTTGGAAGCAAGCTATGATGGGACGAGTTCGAATATCTCCCCCAGCTTTCCCACTACCACTTCGATGCGCCCTTTCAATTTTAACTGGAGTACCACTTGCGGGCACACAGAAAGCATAGATCTCTTGAACTAATGCAACAAGGTTACCAGCAGAGGAGGAAGATTCCGGCACCCCCCATATTCTTATGTTATTCCTCCGCTGTCTATTTTTAAAATCATCCTGCCGTTCCTTCAAATCCGCTGAGAGTTGTTCCAACTTATGCATCTTGGATTGAAGCTCCACCGTGGAATCCATTTGTTCTCCGATATTCAATTCCGTTTGAGTAACCCAATCATCTAGAGATTTGTAATCCGAACGCAGATCGGAAATAGCTTTAGAAAATTCAAGTCGGAAGGAATGCAGTTCTTGTAAGATTTCCAGTAAATCTCCCTTAGAAACCAGTTGAGCTCCCATAACTGGAGTTGCACTAGATTCAGATGACAAAGTAGAAGACCCAGCAGAATTAGACGAAGGATTAGCTGGAAATTGATCATGTTTTTCTTTGCCTAAGTTGTTGCTGCTGTCCCTTTTGGGCAGACTGACCTGAACAATGTCCCTGCTGGGTATAGGAGAGATAAAACTTCTTCTTCTTACTGAAGAATGGTTTATTAGAAGATCTTTTCTTCGGAGGATCAGCTGTAGATTTGGACAATCTATCCAAAATGATATTGTCAGCATCTATCTCATTAGCTTTTTCCTGCCAATTCTTGCCAAAGAGATTCTCTCCTGTGCAAGGTATATTCCCCAGTTTGTCCTGTACCCAGATTTCTAAGTCAGATGCCTGGAGCCAGGAAATTCTATGTGCACCTATGGCAATAGCAGAGGTTCTGCTTATGCATTCAAAGCAATCAAAGGCTGCACGATTCACAAACTTAGAAACATCCTGAGCATGTTTAACAAGAGTAAGATAATCTTGCCTTTTATCATCAGGAAGGAGAGGGCTCATAAGCTCTAAGTCTCCTGTGACTTCCTTAAGGAACATTCCCATATACAAAATATAGGAACTGATCCTAGCAGAAAGTATGGAAGCCTGGAAGGATCGACATCCAAAGGCGTCAAGAGTCCTACACTCACGTCCTGGAGGATTAGATGCATGCCTTTTTGCACTCTTCATCCGTCTCATGGCTGATTCCACCACCATGGAATGGTGTGGTAATTGAGTCTTCTGAAATCCAGGACAAGGAGGAACTCGATACATGGTGTTGAGTCTTCGAGAATGAGGAGATGTGGTTAGAGGTGTTTCCCCACATCCTTAACATAAGATCATGCAAGATCTCATGAATAGGTAAGGTAGCTGCCTCCTTGGGAGCTTTAGGGTATTGTAGGATTTTTAATTCCTTTGCCCTAGGCTCTTTTTCAAGAGCCACTGTGATGGAAAGACCTTGGATAAAATCCTGAAAGGACATATACTCTGGTGGAGACATCCTACGCTAAAGAGAAGAGGAATCCTCAGGAAGAGGTACTCTGGTATCAGCAGAGCCTTCAGACTCATCCGAGGATTCGAAGTATCTCCGATCCGGATGATCATGCAATGCATGTGGTCCGGACTTGTCGATGCCGGATAGAGATGCATGACTCGGTCCCGGTAGAATACCTGCCGATGTCGATGCAGTCGGTGCTGGTACCGAAGTCGATGCCAGTGCCAGTTGAATTGTCTGAAGCGGTTTCAGAGGCATCGAGGCCGTGAGAAGAGCCGCCAGACTGCGTTCAATAGCCAAGAATCTCTGGTCTGTCGACGCTGCCGATGCTTGGGTTTCGGTGCCGGTTAAAGCGGCCGGAACCCTGTAGGGCTGCTACCCCTGCAAGTCTACACCTGCAGTTCTCCAGCCTGCTCAGCAGCTCAGGCCTGAACCAAGCTGAACAGATAAGATGGATTTCTCACTACACTTTTGCTGTGTTCAACTACAGACTTGACCTCCAAGCAACTGCTTGCACAGCATTTCTAGGTGTGCATACAGAAGCCATTGTCCCTGGCTAATTCACTGCCCACATGCAAGAACATCTTATCTATAGCTGGTTCTACTGGCCTTGGACACTTGTACCTATGCCCAGAAAAATACATACTGTTTCCTTTGCATGACTTCTTACTATGGATCCTTTGTCTGCAAGAAGATGCCCGTCATCTACCTCCTGATTCGCTGAGAACACCTCTGACTGTCTTGTGTCAACTAATCACCGGACCTATGACGGAGAATGCTCACAAAAAATAATACAATCTGCGCAGGAGAACCTTTAGACAGAACTTACACAATTTTTTACTGTTTGTGCACTGCTTACCTGTTTTCTGCTACCTGATCTGTCTGCAAGACAGCAACACTACGTGTGGGCAAGGCCGTTCTCCTAAGGTCTGAGATAAGACTTTCACAGATACCTCCAGTGCTGTGTTATACCGCAGCTCTCCTCCGAAAAGGGCTGTAGTCTGCGTTATCTAGCTTAGCTGCCTCCTTGGACGTGCTGCTCCAGAGTCTCCGGACATCAGCCCCGAGTGACAAACGAAGCTAAGGTACCGACTTATCTCTCTCCTCCTCCGGATGGGCAAGGGTAGTTAGAAACTTATTCCATAACTTTCCTCAGTGCAGAGCAAATTAGTGACGTCTGGTTACTAATTAGTGATTTATCACTTTGTCCAATTATAATTCTGTGTCGTAACAAATTTCTACCTCATGTTTCTAATTATATATCTTTAGCTATATATGTTTGTATAGTTTTCTACCTAGCTGTCCATAAAAAATCATATATATATACACACACACATACACATATATACATATATACACACACACACATATATACACATATATACACACACACACATATACATATACACATATACATATACACATATATACATATTGTCGTGGGGAGCGCCCCCTACGCCTATGGGCAATCCACGGCAAAGATTATATTTAGGGAGCCACCGGGAACATAAGGTTCATTTGCGTAGTAAAATGTTCTTATCAGTTCCGGCTGCCTAAAAGAACTTAGCAACAAAACCAAGTGGAGGGAATTAAGGCTTTTATTCCCCGTCAATGCAAGGGTTCAAATTAAAAGATGAATAATGAAACAGAAAAGTCCTTTCTTGCAAAAGGTCACCAGTATTCAAAACATGTGCTTAATTGTTACACTTCACAATTAATGCAGAGGTCAGAAAACAGGAATTCAGTTCATTCCAAAAACATCAACATTTTCATAGACTCTTCTATTTTACTCAGTTACCACAGACTCTTGACATAAGGCTGTGGCACAGGTCACACTCCATCTGCTCTGGTGGTGATAGGGAAACTGTGTCAATGCATTCTGTCTCCATGCATTCTTCCTCACTAAAATCACCAGGGGAACAAACACTGTCCTGTCTGACTCGTGTTGGTGTGCTATGCCTCTGGGGCCTTGTCTCCAATAAGGGTCTGTTCTCAGGGCTTTAGGGATTTTACTAAACCAGTCTGGTTTCTCCTTCCTTGTAAAGCGAGGACTGGTTTTCCCAGGGCCTTTATGCTTCATGCATTTACTAGCATCAATAACTGTTTCATACCTGGAACTTTGCTGGCTTGACTCCACAGAGTTTTTCCTTTCAGCAACTTTCCTGTTGTAGCAATGTCTCTCCCTATTAGCATTAGGCAGGGCTGTGCTTCTTGGCAGTTTAGTAAAACCTGGTTTGGACTCTCTTTCCTCCCTTGGTAAGAACTCAGGTTTATTATAAAATGCCTTTTCCTCTCTTGCTTGGTAAAACTGGGTAATTATTCCTCAGACTGTGAGCTTCTCACCAAACCATTCCCTTTGGCTTCTGGCTTAGCTCTCTCTCTTCTGGAGTCAGGAACACTGGAAGAACAGGGGGTGGCACAGCCTCTAACCTCAGAGCTGGCTCTAACAAACCTCCTTGGGAGAGCTGCACAATCAGCCTGGCCCTTCTGGATTTCACCCTTGTAAACCCTGTACCTGTGGGCTTGCTCCTCTAGGATTTCTTCACTGTTCCTTCTCAGGTCCTTCTCTTTCTCTTATTTATTTTATTTTATTTAACATTTCTTATATACCGCCTTTCATGATATCAAGGCGGTTTACATTGAACAAACTGAAATTACATTGAACAGGGCATTATAACTTGGAGATAACTATTTTACTTTCTCTTTCCTTGGTGAAGCCGTGCTCCTCTTCCTCAAGGCAGCTGGACCCCGTCCTGGATCTCTACCTCCACTTCTACTCCCACTGCACAATGCTGCTGGACTGCCTTTCCCTAAGGCAGCTGGACCTGGACCTCCACTCCTACTCCCCTTGCAAGCATTCAGCTCTGGCTTATAAAGAAATCCTTCCTGCCTGACTTCCGGGGTCATTTTCAGGTGCAAATCATTAGGCTTCTCAAGCTCATTAGCTCCTGAATATTCCTTCCTGCTCCCTCTAGCTGTGCCTGAAGGTAATTGCACACCTAGCTTCTTAAAAGAAACAGGATTTCTTTTCAAACTTTCAACTTTATCAACACCCACATCATGACAATATATATATATATACATATACATATATATATATACATATATCTACAAACCAGACTTCTTTTGTGGCTCATTGCCAGAATAACTCACAGAACTTTGGGCTGGGTATCAGTAGCCAATTTCCCCTAGACATAACGGAGAGCCTAACTAACTTATTTTTGTGCTACTAATAATCCCTACATCATGGAATCTCGTCCTAAGGATGAGCATTTCTGAATGAGCTACGTCTCTCAGAATTTGTGTAATAATTCTGAATTGTCCTATTGTGGTCCAAGCAGCTGTTTATGCTGAGGTTTGTGGCTAGAGAATTATTGTCTGTTGAGACGGGTTTGGAACCCACATTACAGGATCTCTGAATGAGTTACGTCTTACAGAATTAGAGTAATTCTTCAGCAGCTATTCCTGTGTTTGTTCTTACAGATAGTCTCAGCTATTGATTAACAATGCTTCACACAAAACTTAGTAGATCAGGTTTCCGCTCTCAGGAAGCGGAACGATCAGGATCAAAAGGAATTGTAATTTCTAACAGTTTGTAGAACTGAACTGGCCGACCAGACCAGGAAACTACAAAATGAAGCTGCTCTCTATGAGCAACGAGAGAGCGCTCTGATAGCTCAGTTAAATGCAGCAAAGACTGCTCTAAATGCAGCGAAATAGCGAACAGCTAGCCCCCTGAGGGAGCTAACCGCTGCACGTCAGGAATGTGGGCAGGAAATACAGAGTGTTAATCAAGAAATTCAGAAATTAAGAACTGATTGTTTTGAGTTGGCCTATGAGTTTAACTTGCAGGGGGTAATGAGACAGAGGACAGAGATGATTTGATTTCTCCAGGCTTCTCAAATTCCCAAAGGGTAGATGACGGCAGTTTGCCACTGGAAACCCTGCCCAGTGTAGAAAGGCAGCTTTTCCAGGATAAAAGTCAGTTCTCTCCCCTCAGCGCATGAGCGAAGGAGAGAAACAGGGCGGCGTGAAACACCCTACTCTCGACCCCTCCCCATACAGGGAGAGGTGAAGAGGATGGTGAGAAGTCCCCCTAGTGATGGAAAACTGTACCAGCAGCGACCACCAGAGGGAGCCGAAGGTAAACAAAATCCTCCATGCTCCGGGGTCCTGCAGGAGAAAAAAAAAATGATAGTACCTCTGTGGCCCAACTGCAAATTATTAAAACTTTGTGGAGTATGGTCACACCTTTTGAGAAAAATGGTCGTGCCCATGAATGAACATTTAGCTGCAGTCAAAGATGCCTTCCGGGCTCTGAAAATTACCAAGGGGGAGGACATGCTTTGGTATCTTCCATTGTCCTTTGATGTACCCTGTCAGCAGTTTATCCGGGCCATGGCAGACGATGAAAAGAGATATCGTCATCTTTGAATAGGCACTAAAGAAACATTATGGGCCATATCCTGATGCTATCGCTGCAGAACAGGCAGCATATAATATGACCTATGGGGAAGAGGAAACACCCCGAGAGTTTACCTACAGACTTAGGCAGACCTTCTTCCAGAGTGATCCTCCCTGGGAAACGATAGAACACCATCAGAAGTTTCGTAATCTTTTCTGTCAGTTGCTCCTTCCATCTGTTAAGGCTTATATGTCTGACAAGCGTCACGAACCCCTGTCACGTGTGATAGAACACGCTGGGTGGATTTTTGAAGCTGTTCCTAACACGAGGGGGCTAGCAATGGCAGCAAAGTAAAGGCTCCAAGCAAAGCCAAGGAACCAAAACAGAGTGTTAGTGCTGTAAAATCTACTCTCTTTGGAAATTAATTCTTCTCCTTCTGCTTCACAGAATCCTCCCAGGCCACCCCAGAATAACCAGTCATCTGGGTTTAAGCAGCACTCTGGGAATCAGCGTTTCACTCAGCAGAACTGGAACTGGAAAAGAAAGCCAGGGTTTAACAAGTACCATGAGCTGGAAAAGAGAATAAGCGAGTTGGCAGATATGATGAAGGCTACCATTGCATTCAGCTCCTCAAAGGAGGTTTCTACCAGTAGCGAGCCACCTAAGTCACGAGCGAAGCCCAGTGGGCCAAAGAACAGTCCTAAGCCAGAGGAGGAACTGATTGACTCCTCTTCTCCTTCTAATAAGACTGAATGACTAACCAACTTTGTTTCTGTCCCACAGGTCACTATTGCACAGGTGCAGCCAGTTCAGATATCCAGACCAGCTGGAGATGCCACCCCTTGGACACAGAGTGACAGTCCCGCAGTGGACAGCGAGGGTCCAGCCTTCGACGCCATCAGGAAGCACAAGTATTTTCTGGGTAAACTCAAGCCAAAAGGACAGAGGTACACTGTTCCTGTTACAATTCAGCAGGCATTTCTCTGTGAGGGCCTGATAGATTCAGCTTCTGAGGCTACCCCGATTACCTCAAGTCTCTTCGATAGGCTCACTGCTTTCTTGGGGGGTCAGAGGACCCTACACATCACACCTAGTGATTTGTCACTCACAGCTTATGGGAATCAGTCCATACAGTCGATGGGTCAGGTCTGGCTTAACCTCCAAATTGGAAAATTACAGGTGAAACATCCTGTCATCATTACTAAGTGCCCTGGGGAAGAACTCTTGATTTGCAATGAGCTCCTGAAAATTTACACCCCATTCTGGACTACGTCCAGGAAGTGATCTGGACACAGGTCACACACCCCATACCTTATGCTAAGGTAAAATATGACAGCAGGGTCAGTGGTCCTTGTTCTGTGGAACGTAAGGACATGTCCATCAGGATTAATTTCCAGAGGTCAGCTGATCCCCAAATCCTACAGCTCCAGTATGAAAGGGCTAGAGATGAGGATCTGGGAAGTAGCAATGTGGTTGCAATTGAAGCGGGTTCTGTAGCAAACATTGTCCTTGATACTGACTGCCTGCAGATATTCCTGAAGGAACCTGTGGAAGGTTGTGAGGTACAAATCCCTCCTCCATTCAATCCATGCCTAGGTCACCCTAAAAGACTGACAGACATATTCTCTGCTGAGAAAGGTCCCTTTATATATGTGCAGGTGGGCATTCCAAAAAAGGAAAAGGCCTACCTATTACCCCAATGTGAGCATTCCCTCATCCATGAGACTCTTTTCTATCAGCTCAAACAGATCACCCTTGGTTGGGTAATGGGAGTGAAGACTTTGTTCCAAGTGCCTGGGGAAGGACTCAAGACAGTGGACTACTGCAATCTCCCCTTGCAAGTTGGGGTCAAAGGTTTTCAGCACACCTTCTCCATCATCAGAGAGCTTGAGGTGCCCCTCTACATAGGCTCAGATTGCCTTATTAGACTAGGAACTTATGTGGATTTCGTGAACAACATCCTCTGGAGTAGGATGAAAGGAGAGACGGTGGAGTTCTCTGGTGCCCGCCCATCACTACAGGCTGGTCAGACGATTCCTCAAGTTTGTGAAGTGGTCAGTGCAGAAGACATCCAAATACCTGGGAGGGTACAGGATTGTTCCCTGCAGATACAGGTGACCCGAGGACAAGTGGTCTCAGACAATCTGGTCTTCTTCAGTCCTAACTCCCGCTTTGAGGAGCTGGGCCTAGCCATGGGTTCCATACCCTGCATGGAGGCCACAACTCCCTCACTACATTTATTGCTCACCAATCCAAACCCAGATCGCATTCACTTTGTGAAAGGCGAACCCCTGGGATTCCTAGTGGGAGAATCATTCCCAAGTGTGGAATTGAGTCTCCAGATTATTGGGGAAGCCCGTTTCCTGGAACATCTGTGAAGGGGGGGGGGACCCCTGGGAGTGTAAGATCCTCACCCTGAGGCCTCCTCACCTTACAGTTTGTCTGGCCACATAGTGCTGTGACCTCTCAAGTGGACCTAGAGTCTGACCATCTGATTTTTTCAAGTAAACTCGATGAGGCTGTTAGTTACCTCATCCACCAGGGGGGGGGGGGGGAAGCCCCATGCTGTCCAAGCCATCGAGGTCTCCTCTCTCCAAGATGAGATTGAGGAGAAGGTTGAAATACCCCCGAACAAACCTGTTCTGGGATTTGACGAAATGGTTGCAGGAAAACTTGCTGAAGCAGATGCCTGCACTGATGAGTCAGAAAAGGCCCAATTAAAAGAACTTCTGTACCGACATAAGGACCTGTTTGCCACTGACACCTATGACTGTGGTCTCACCGACCTACATGTCACCCATATTCCTATAGATCCAAACAGTAAACCCGTCTTTGTGAGACAGTATAAAATCCCATTGGCCTCCTATGAATCTGTTCAGGAAATCATCAATTCCCTAGAACAAAAGGGAATTATACGCCAATGCAACAGTACTTACAATGCCCCGCTGTGGCCTGTCATCAAAAAAGACTCTAGCTGGTGCTTAGCTTTGGACTATCGCCAGCTCAATAAAAAGGTACCTCTATCCAGATGGCCTATGGCATATCTGGAACAGAACTTAGCCACCATCAAGGGCGCAAAGTACTTTACAAGCCTGGATCTGGCCTCAGGATTTTGGACTATACCTGTCCATCCAGAAGACCAACATAAGCTGGCTTTTACTTTTGGTAGGCAACAATATACTTGGAATCGGACACCGTTTGGTTATCTGAATGCACCAGTGGACTTCAATATTTTCCTGCATTAGGCTTTGCCTGATGCTGAGACTGGAGGCACCCTCGTCTATGTAGATGACATTCTGGTGAAGAGCACCAGTTTTACTGACCATCTGCAAGAAAAAGAGCATGTTTTCCAGCAACTGAAAGCTGCGGGAGAAAAACTGGGTTACAAAGTTTCTGCTGATGGACTGCGGCCTCAAAGGAAAAGAATTGCGGCCTTGCAACAACTCAAACGTCCAACCAACCTGAGCGAGCTGCGCTCATTTCTGGGTATTTGCAATTATTCCCACCAATTTGTGGACCAATATGCGGAGATTTCCCAACCCCTGGGTCAAACTCCTAAAAAGAGATGAACCTTGGGCATGGAATCCCGACCAAGAGGCAGCTCTAAAAGAGCCGAAGGCTGCTTTGAGTCGAGCTCCCTTGTCTTGCCTATCCGGAGAGTGGCAGAGAGTTCTTTGTGGAACTAGGTTTCACCGTTCACTCTATGAGTGCTATTCTGTATCAAATGCATGACACAGATAGGAAAGTTATTGCTTATTCCAGCAAGGCTTTAACGGAAGTGGAGAAGACAGCCGCATTGTTTCCTGGACCTTAGCTCTTCAGGGATGGCCCCTAGAGGTAAGGTATGCTTAAAACCACAAGGATGCCGCCGCACAGGGCCTGGCTGAATTGCACGATTGCACTGCCAGAGAACCATTAGTGGGTAATTTAGACACTGAGATGGAGTCATTTACACCTAAGCCTTCTCGTCATCGTCCTTATGAGAACCTCTGTAAAGGCTACCCCAAAGTGTATGTGGACGGTTGTGCTTACCGTCGAGAGCCTGACTATTAACTGGTAGCAGGTATAGGTGTAGTTTGGAACCAGAACTACCCTTATGAACCCTTGAAGCACCGTTTGGGTACCAAGACTAATCAGTATGCTGAGCTAGCTGCAGCACTGGCAGCTCTCCAGTCCGCTGCTCAGGGAGGGGTTCGCAACCTAACCATCTGTACTGACTCAGACTACGTCAGGCAGAATTTTGTTTCCCACGTACCCATTTGGAAATTTAACAATATGCTGAATTCCAAAGGGAAACCTGTCAAACATGCCAAATTAATTCTGGCCTTGGACAAGGTAACTCATGAAAATGACATGACCATCTACTGGAAGAAAGTGAAAGGTCATTCCCGTGTTGACAATCCTGACAAGATGGGACATGATCTTGCTGATCAACTTGCCAAGGAGGGTGCTATCTCTGGAGACCTCTGGCAGTTGGAGGGTCCCAAGACCAATGGGCTCCGAACTGTGAAGGCGGTTACCAGGTGACAAGCCCAAATATCCACCATGCCCCCTGTGGTTCAATGGTGTAGCGAGATCACGGATCTCGACCTCGTGCAAGCCCAGAAACAAGATCCTACTCTCGGACGTTTCTACTCTTTTCTGCAAAACCCCCAGGAACACCCATTAACTCTGGAGGATTGTCAGGACAATGAGGAACTGAGGATCCTCTACATCTCCAAGGACATGTTCCACCTCCAGAAAGATCTGTTGATTCGGACAAGAATGGTATGGTGCAATGGGTGGTACCTCGGGCCTTCCGTGGAGTTATGTTACAACACGCTAATGACGAGCCTTGTGTCGGTCATAGAGGTGACAGAGTAACCTATGACATGTTGAAACAAGTGGCCTACTGGCCCCACATGTACCAAGATGTCCAATTGTATACTAAAGGTTGTCTGACCAGTTGCAGATTTCAACCCGCAGCTCCTTTTCATAGAGCACCTTTGAGAAACAAAGGTCTGACCATGCCTTGGTCTGATCTCCAGATTGACTGGATCGGCCCAGTGTCCCGATCCTCTCGAGGCAACAAATATGTGTTGACCATTACCTGCTTATTTACCAAGTGGGTCGAGTGCATCCCAGCACCCAACTATACCACCGAGACCACGGCCACCTTGTTGTTAAACCATGTTTTCAGCAGGTGGGGCCTACCCATGAGAGTGGAATCCGACCAGGGTTCCCACTTCACGGAACAAGTCATCAAGCATCTGTGGAAGTTACTGGGAGTGAAAGCCAAAGTCCACATTGCTTATTGTCCACAATCCTCTGGACAGGTGGAGAGAGCAAACAAAACTATCATCAGTATCTTGAAGTATGTTTCTTCCTCTGGGAAGGACTGGGACATCAAGCTGCCCTTGGTCCTGATGGCTATCAGAGCCACTCATCATCGTGCTACAGGTGTGTCCCCTTTTGAGATGATAGGTAGGGACATGGTTTTACCCCTTCATCTTCTTTACAGGACTAATGATGTGAATCTCGCGTCTGCTACAACTGCTCATGAATATGTTGCCCATTTAAAGACAACACTTGCAAAGTGCCTTTGCCTTTGCCCAAAAGAATTTGGACACTGCTGCTAGGGGTAGGAAAGCCTACTATGATTTGAGGACTACCTCTAAAGAATACCAGATTGGCGATAAGGTATTCTACTACAATTTTGGTAAGAATAAGGTCAAAGACTGTAAATGTCTACCTAGTTGGAACGGTCCATTTCCTATTGTGGATAAAGCCTCCCCTGTTGCTTATCAAATTCAAATGAAGACAGCTACTGAGAGGGAAGGCTCCCTTAAATGCGTCCACATTAATCAGCTTAGTCCGTGTCATCCCAGTAAGCTCCTTCCTGAAGAACCTCTTGATGAAGTGAGCGATACTAACCTTGAGGCAGGATAGCCTGTTTGTTCTATTTTACAGATGGAAAACCGAACTTTGAAGGTCCTGTTCCTGATTTTGATGTTAGCGGGATCCGAAGTTGCCAGATTGATTGAGCCTGGCCCGCCTTCTGGTGTCGTGCTATAGGATACTCCTGGTTTCTTGATCTCACAGTCTCAGACTGTCACACAAAGTCTTTGTTTCACTAGATCCCCGACATGTTTTACAGAAGCATTTTAATATTTCTGTTCCACACACAACACACACACAACAGTGGTTAAAACCACAGCAGAATTGTCTATACTTAAAGATCTTTTGAATGATGAGCATACTTTCATGCAACCAATACATGATTTTACTTATGATTTGTTTAGAGAACCAGACAATAGCATCAGTAACTTGATTCAAGGACAGATTCCTTCATATTTGGTATCTAAAGACCTTATTACAGAAGCTTTTGCTAAAATAACCTGAACTCACATTGAGCCACTCCAGATCCAGATGTTGGATGTGTTTCGAGGTCATGAGATTAACTTCACTGAAGCCTTGATCTATCTTCTGGACTATAAGGATTCTCACACAGCTGAACTGTCTATTGACCAAGAAAACATTGCAATTGCTGATTACAACTTTGATTCAAGTGATGTGGACATTTTACAAACTGATTTTATGTCACATGCCATTGTGCCTGGTATTTTCTTTCTGTTGGTGCTCCAGTTCCTTATTTCTTTGTATCAACAGAGACAGATTCTTACTCTTCATCGCTCTATGCGTCCTGCACCTCCGCTACCTGCCATGCGTCTGCAGGATTTGCTGGAACGTCACACTTTTGAATAGTGTCACTATTTATTTTTCAAGTTATCCATTACTCTTAATTGAGTTGTCTTTTATCATAGATAGCATGTGTTTATTTTCCTAACACGTTTACACATTGCTCATCATTCTGTTTGAGTGTTCACTTTGTTACACTAATACATTATACTTAATTACTGATATACCTTTTAGGTTTAAGTACACTATATACTCTTGAGTTTGAAGTTAACACGCGTTTTCTTGATTGAACTGACTTGACTGTACCTATGTCATTTTATTTTAACTTCTTTTATTGCTTGAGTGTATCAACAGTATTATGCCTCATGCAGTATTGCTTTCATGCATATTGTGCTTGAAGTATTATCCACTTATTATGCTTTAGTCAACCATTTGTCATTTGGTTCTGACCTGCATGGTAGTACTGCTGGTTAGGTTTTGTACGATGGAGTGTACTCCCTTGTAGAATACGCCATCTTACAAGGGGGGGGGGGATGTAGGGCTGGTACCCCTGAAAGTCTACACCTGCAGTTCTCCGGCCTGCTCAACAGCTTAGGCCTGAACCAAGCTGAACAGACAAGATGGATTCCTCATTACACTTTTGCTGTGTTCAGCTACAGATTTGACCTCCAAGCAACTGCTTGCACAGCATTTCTAGGTGTGCATACAGAAGCCATTGTCCCTGGCTAATTCACTGCCCACATGCAAGAACATCTTATCTATAGCTGGTTCTACTGGCCTTGGACACTTGTACCTATGCCCAGAAAAATACATACTGTTTCCTTTGCATGACTTCTTACTATGGATCCTTTGTCTGCAAGAAGATGCCCGTCATCTACCTCCTGATTCGCTGAGAACACCTCTGACTGTCTTGTGTCAACCAATCACCGGACCTATGACGGAGAATGCTCACAAAAAATAATACAATCTGCGCAGGAAAACATTTAGACAGAACTTACACGATTTTTTACTGTTTGTGCACTGCTTACCTGTTTTCTGCTACTTGATCTGTCTGCAAGACAGCCACACTACGTGTGGGCAAGGCCATTCTCCTAAGGTCTTCTTTTGTGGCTCATTGCCAGAATAACTTACAGAACTTCGGGCTGGGTATCAGTAGCCAATTTCGACCTAGACATAACGGAGAGCCTAACTAACTTATTTTTGTGCTACTAATAATCCCTACAACCCCACAGCATGAAACCAGTAGTTCTGCCGAGGTTGAAACCTCGAGAACATCCTGGAACCCCATTAGTGCTTTGGAAGCCAAAGCCTCCCACCAGGGCAATTTTGCCGGTGAAAGTCCCTCAAGGGCAATGCCAGAGGCATCTTGATGTTTAGAAGGAGATCTACCCTTTGAGGACCGGCTAGATTTATGTTTAGTTACCTGAGATCCATGGGAGGAGGATGAAGTCCTGGAGGACGTCGATGTCATGGAGGCTGCATCGGAGGGAAAAGGGTGCAGAGCTTAGCAGCTCGGTTTTGCCGGCCCCTTTTTGACATCATTCCACAGAGAACACACTCTGAATTAGAGTGGTCAGGACCTAAACATTTGAGGCAACACTCATGGGTGTCTGTGACTGAGATGGTACCGCCACACTTAGACACTTTTTAAAACCCGAAGCGGGTTTTTCTATTTTGAGGGAAAAAGTTGGGCCTAGTGCTCAAAATGGCGCGTGGCACCCAAGAAGAAAATCACTGGAGAAAGACTCCAGAAACAAAGTTTTGTGTTTTGTTTATTTTTAGAAAAAAGAAAAAAAGAACCGGCGGTACCGGTATAGCGTCGAGGGAAGGCAGACGCGACCACAAAAAAGTATAAGAAGGGAATTTTTCTGCAGTGACAGGATGTGCGACCTGTCGGCTCCGCGGAAAACGAAGAACTGGAGAGGGACAATTGGGAAAGGCGGGAAGGCAGCATGCAGGCGCTATGGGATGCTCCCAAAAGCTTTCCTATTGGACTCTGGGGAGCGTTCCCGCGCAGGCTCAGTAGTACCGACGATACCCATATGTGACGACTACATTCCTACTTGTTCCTGGAGATTACTTCTATGGGAATGCCATCAATGCCTGGTGCTTTGTTCTTTGATAAGGCTTTCAATGCTGCTTCGACTTCTTCTTTCATCACCAATGGTTCCGGATAATAAAGTACAAGTTGAAGCGACTATTGGTTCACTTGATCTTTATCATATACAAACTCTATATAGTCGTTCCACCTTTTCTTGATCTCCTCAGCATCATTTAACATAGAACCCTTGAGCATCTTGTAACATGCCAATTCAAGGCTGGAATTTTTTCTTTAACTCTCATAGCTTTAGGAAAGTCAATCTTATTCTTCCTCTAATAGTTTCTGCTTCTATTTCCTTGCGTGTGTCATTGTAGTACTTTTCCTTGTCCTGTCTTGCTGCACGTTGGAAATCTCTGTTGAGTTTTGCGATTGTCTTACTTTCTTCCTCTGGCTTTAGCTTCTCTGCGTTTCTGGGCAATTTTCAGAGTTTATTCCGTCATCCATTTTGGCCATTTTTGCTTTTCACCTTTTGTAGAGACTTCTCGCTTTCTTCCAACACAACCTTCTTGATGTCATTCCATAACTCTTCTGGAGCTCTGTCATTTGTATCTAAAGCAGCAAATCGATTTTGCAGGTAGTCTTTAAATTCCAGTGGTATATTCTCAAGGTCATAGTTTGCTGCATTCATGAGTGGCTTGCTCTTTTTCAAAAATTTAGCTTGAGTTTGCGTACTAGTAGCTGGTGATCTGTACCACAGTCATCTCCAGGTTTTGTCTTTGTTGATGTTATAGAGCTTTTCCATTGTTGACTTCCATAGATGGTAGTCAATTTGATTTTTGTACAATCCATTGGGTGAAGTCCATGTGTACAGTCACTGCCTGTATTGCTGGAAGAAGGTGTATGAGATGAATAGATAGTCTTGCAAAATTCTATCAGGCTTTCTCCAGCTTCATTTCTGTTGCCAAGTCCATATTTTCCAACCACTTTGCCGCCTTCTTTGTTGCCAACGTTTGTGTTCCAGTTACCCATGACTATCAGGATATCCTGTTTGTATGTTCTGTCAATTTCAGCGTGTACTTGTTCATAGAACTGATCAATTTCATCCTCTTCTGCAGCTGCTGTTGGGGCATATACTTGAATTATAGTTGTGTTGCTAGGCATTCCTCGTAGACGAATAGAGATTAAGCGTTCACTGACTGCATTGTATTTCATTACTGTTCTTGCAAGTTTCTTCTTTATTATAAATACAACACCATTTCTTCTTTGTCTTTCATTTCCAGCATAGTAGACTATGTGATCGTCTGATGCAAAGTGCCCAATGCCAGTCTATTTTAGTTCGCTGACACCCAACAGATCAAGTTGTACACGTTCCATTTCATTCTTACCACCTCCAACTTCCCTTGATTCATGCTTCGTACGTTCCATGTCCCAATATGTAAGACATCTTTACAGCTTCTGACTCATTTCATGCACAGCTACATCAGCAGTCAGATGTCCAGAGGGCTTTGATCCAGCCACATCATAAATGCTGGCTTTACTCTGAAAAGTCTTCAGCTCCTCCTCAGTAGCTAGTTGAGTGCCTTCCGACCTAGGGGTCTCATCTTCCAGCACTATAGTGCAATTTGTTTTGCTGTGACTACCCATTAGGTTTTCATGACAAGATACAGAAGTAGACTACCAGGCCTTTCCTCCATGCAGTTTAAGTTTAGTGTTGTTGCCGTTGTCACAGAAATGTGATCCTCTGCCGCCAACACCGTCCTATTCTGCTGCTGCCCAGATGAGTGGTTTGCCTTTGTCTGGCACCTCAGCTGACACCTGTCCATCTTGGGAGACACTGCCAGTAATTAAACTACCGATAGCTTAGCACTCAGCATCACTGATGAGCACAAGCCCTCACAGCACGACAAGCTGCAAACCAAGTTAGGCCAATTAAACTTTTCTAATGGAATTTCATAACTTTTATTGGACAACTGGTTAGGTTGTCTGTTCTCCATATGCTGAGATAAGTTAACCAGATAAGTTATCCAGTTAATTATAGAACATATATTTGTTCTGACCAGGGTTAACTATGTTTATGTAACTAGATTGGAGATGAATATTGATGCTGATGAAAGTTAAAACACATTCCCAGCACACATACAACTCCTACTAAGGTTAACCAGTTAACTTCCAGCAGGACAACAAATTGCCAAATAAAAACGTTAACCAGTTGGTGAGTAGGAAATTCAAAAGCTGAAATTCAAAAATTCATAATCTTTTGAATAATGGCCCAGCAGTCCAAGTCTGAACAACTTTTATTTCAAACTTGTTTCTCTCTTTCCATGCTTTTTTCTATCTTGGTGGATAACACTGTCACCCTTCCTGTTTCCTCAGCCTTAGGGTCATCTTTAACTCCTTTCTCTTCTTCTCTGTTCACATTCAAAAGATTGCTATAAGATTAAATTAGACTTACCTGCTAATTGCAGTTCCTGGAGGAACTCCAGTCTAGTCCCGGAATCTCTGGGGTTGTCATCCTCCTCCAGCAGCTTGGAGACTGAGAACTGTCATTCTTATGACCTCACTGGTATATAAGCCCTGGAACCGCCTCCTTTCACCAGTTACCTATTGACAAAGCAGACTCACCGGAGCAACCATTAAGTAGTAAACTAAATCATAATCAACAACCTAACCGGCCAATTGACCCCAGAAGGGCGCCATGCCAACTATGTACATAAACTTTGAAACGTGCCGTACTCACCGAGGTCCACCTTCCCTACCCTGCAAGGGATGTCGAGCCCTCCCCCAAAACACTCTCCTAAACTACCCGCCTACCAAAGTACTTAGAATGCAGCACAGCCACCTGCGACGCTTACCTGTCATCTTGGTTCTGCTTCAGGCCGCAGTCCACTCACAGATCCGGGAGGGATACGGGACTAGACTGGAGTTCCTCCAGGAACTACAATTAGCAGGTAAGTCTAATTTAATCTTCCTGATCGTCCGTGAATGGATTCAACGGGAGGGCCCTGCTAGACCAGCCTGAAGCACCGCCGATCCAAAACAGGTGTCCTTCTACGCCTGAACATCCAGATGGTAATGCCTCACAAAAGAAAGCAAAGACAACCAGGTTGCCGCCTTACATATCTCCGCCGCTGGCATCAGACTGCATTCCACCCAAGAGGCTGCCTGTGCCCTCGTGGAATGAGCTATCAGCCCATCTGAAACCATCTGGCCTTTCAACAGGTACGCCGACGCGATTGTCTCCTTCAAACAACGAGCCAACGAAGCTTTAGACGCCGCCTTGCCCTTTCTTGCTCCTTCATACAACACAAACAGCCTATCTGACCTATGGAAACAGGCCGTCCTGCGGATATACCTCTTCAACGCTCGCCGAATATCCAAGAGATGAAACTGCCTTGCAGTCTGACCCTCGCGCTGTGCCACAAACACCAGCAACGACACTGCCTGATTCACATGAAAAACCGAAACCACCTTTGGCAAAAAAAGAGGGCACCATCCTCAACACCATCTTATTATCAAGGAAGACCAGAAAGGGCTCTTGGCAGGATAGCGCTTGCAATTCTGAGATCCGTCTCGCTGAAGTAATCGCCTCCAAGAACACCACCTTCAGAGTGAGATCCTTTAGAGTCGCTTTCGCCAATGGTTCAAAAGGGGCCCTCCCTAACGCCCCTAACACCAAAGGGAGATCCCACGTCGGAACTATTTGCTTCCTCGGCGGCTGCAACAGGGCTACCGCTCGTAAAAAGTGTTTAACATCTGCATGTACCCCGAGCAATTCGCCCTGCACTTTGCCCCGAAAACAGGACAATGCCGCAAGCTGCACCCTTAATGAAGCGGCCACCAAGCCCTTCTGAAAACCATCCTGCAGGAACGATAGGACTTGCGGAACCGACGCCTTTAAGGGAACAAAACCTTTTTCCTCACACCAAGCCGCAACCACCACTGAAGCACCTCGCGTGTCAGCGGCGGACACGGAAGCCGTTGCGACAGCTGATTCTTCTGATGCGACCACCTTCTCAACAGCGCCCTCTGCAACGGTCTCATGTGGGCTCTTGCCCATGGCACCAACTCGAGCGTTGCCGCCATGGTCCCTAGCAACTGCAGATAATCCCAGGCTGAGGGACCCTGCTTGGCGAGAAACTGCATGACCAACCTCCTGAGTCCCAGCACCCGCTGCTGCGGAAGAAAAATCCGTCCCGCTCTCGTATCGAACCACGCCCCCAGGTACTCCTAGAGTCTGAGACTGTTCCAACCTGCTCTTTGACATGTTGATTACCCAGCTGAGACTCTGAAAAACGCCACCACCTTGGCTGTAGCTAACACACTCTCTTCTCGGGACTTTGCTCTGATCAACCAATCGTCCAGATAAGGGTGTACCAACACTCCTTCCTTTCGCAAGGCCGCTGCCACTACTACCATCACCTTGGTGAACGTACGTGGTGCTGTAGCCAGGCCAAAAGGAAGAGCCCGGAACTGGAAATGTCCCATCGGTATGGCAAACCTGAGAAACATCTGATGCTCCTTTTGAATCGGAATATGAAGATACACCTCCGAAAGGTTTAAAGATGTTAGAAATTCCCCCTTTCGTACCGCTGTTATAACGGATCCGAGGGTCTCCATGCGAAAATGAGACACCCTGAGAAACCGATTCACTCGCTTGAGATCCAAAATAGGCTGAAACGTTCCTTCCTTTTTCAGGACTACGAAATAAATGGAGTATCGACCGCACCCTAACTGGGCGTGGGGAACCAGCACGATTGCTTTGAGGGAGAGCAGTCTCTGCACTATCTCCCCGACTACTTTGCGTTTTGCATCCGATCTGCACGGGGACTGAACAAACGAGTCGGTTACCGGCCTCTGAAATTTTAACGCATAACCTTCTCAGACCACCTCCAACACCCACTGATCCGACGTGACTCGGGCCCAGGCAGGGTAAAACTCCCATAATCGACCTCCTACGGGAACCAACCTCAACTGAGCCCCCCTCACTTCATAGCGCTTTTTTGAAATTTGTGGAAGTGGAAGAGGCCGCAAACCCTCTGCCTGCTCCTCTAAATCCCCGAAACCCCTGGTTCCTACCGGGAAACCGGCCCCGCTGATTTGGGGCAAACCTAGGGGAACGGAAACGTCGTAAGTCCCATTGCTGGCCTTGCAACATGGGAATGGGCCGTCCCTGCTTCTGCTTGTCCTCCGGCAATCTCCCGCCTTTGGACTCTCCCAAGTCCTTCACCAATTTATCTAAATCTTCACCAAACAACAGTTTCCCCCTGAAGGGAAGCTTACTTAACCGCGCCTTAGAGGGGCCGTCAGCTGCCCAATTAAGCAGCCAAAGACATCGCTGCCCCGCTATCACCGAAGCCATACTCTTTGCTAACCCCCTAATAAGGTCATAATGAATGTCGGCCAGATAAGCTGCCCCGGATTCTAGTCTGGAGGCCTCCTTGTCAGCACCCTCCGTATGGCCCCCCCTGAATCCGCTGCGCCCAGTGTAGGCAAGCCCTCACCACCCAGGCTCTGCAAATCGATGCCTGTAAAGAGAGGGCATTTACTTCAAAGACTTGTTTCAACAAGATCTCCAATTTGCGATCCTGCGCATCTTTGAGCGCCGCACCACCTTCTACTGGAATTGTGGTCTTTTTAGTAACTGCTGACACCGCTGCATCTACTTTACGCGACCTAAACAACTCCTTCTCCTGGTCCACCAGAGGGTAAAGACGCGCCATAACTCTAGAACCCTTAAGCGCGGCCTCTGGCATGTCCCACTCTTCCTCTATCATTTCTTTAAACACTCTATGAACAGGAAAAGCCCTTTGAGTCTTCCGAAAAGCTTGCAACAAAGGATCCTCCAGAGCAGTGTCCTCGGGTGGCCCTTCGGGCAGCATATTAAGCGCCTTAAGTGACTCCGCAATGAGAGCCGACAACTCCTCTCTACGAAACACGCAGACCACCCTCGCCTGGTCCTCTTGTTCCGCAATCTCGGCTTCCTCGAGATCCTCATCTAGGCCCGCATCAGGATCCAGATCCTCCGACCTTAGACCCTCCGACATGACTGACCCGTCTACTCGGTCCCCGTCTCCTCTGGATCTCTTCGCAGCTATGCCGGACACAGCTGTTGACAAAGGGGTAGCCGGCCTCTTATCCCCAAGTCCTACTTCAGGCGTGCTGCCAGCAGGTTTACTTAGAGAGCCGTTGAAGGCCTGCTGAAGCAGGGCTACGAAATCAAACACGAAAATCGCCACCAGGCCTCCCGGTAACGGCAGTTGCGTATTCCCAGGGTCCGAAGCCGCAGACTCCTGTGTCCAATAGGGGTTCCAAAGGACTTGATGCTACCCCTTCCTGAACCCCCGCCCCAGCTGCATCCTGCTCCATAGCCGCCGACTCCTGACGGCAACCTCTACAAACCCCCTCCGGAGACACGGACCCCCTTCTAGCGCCGCACAATAAACAAAGCGGTCTAGAAGGCATCCCGCTTAACTGAGCCTCTCAACAAATACACCTGACCCTGAATCAGAGCCTAGTCCCTGATCAGGCCCAATATGAAAAAATTCATTTTTTTTTTTTTAATTTAAATACTGTGCACTCTTCAGAAATGTCCACCCACTGAAAGTATGAGGAAAGTTCCCCAAAACGAGGCTCCCCGAGCAAAATACAGCACTTAGAAAAAACTTGTAAAGCACACCGCGCTTCCCGCGTGAGAGCCACGCGGTCCGACCTGCCCCGCCACTGGCCATGCTTCACTGTGCACTGCTATCAAAACTAGTATCCTACCTTATGACCTTTTCTGCTACCAGAACAGAGTGCTCCGCTATCTTCCCTGCGCTCTACCGTGTCCCGGGAGCTGCAGGCATCGGCAGTCTAGGACTGCAGCAGGAAACCTCTCTGCCGCCCCGTCGTTTGAAGCGCCGGCTTCAGCCGCGATTGCAGGCAATGCTTCTGCACGCGCTGAGCCCTGCAGTGAGCCGGGACCTTTCCACCGCTGACAGAAACGGACACCGAAGACGGTGCTCTGCCTCTTCAGCCTCCCCCCAAGCTCCTTCCACGGAGTAAAATGAACGAGAGGGGAAGAGGAGGAGGGGGGGGAGGGAGGGAAGGCAGAGACCTCGAAGGCACAGTGAACGGAGAACAGCTCCAGAGCAGTCTGGCACCAGGATTCCTAACACCCGACCCAGTAAACCGCATGTGCCTTTTCTTTTCTTTCCTCTTAATATCAATTCACTAAACCTAGACTCTCCTTAATAGTCCTCAAGTGAGCCGCAATCCCTGGGCTCACCCAACCTCCAGCTGCTTGGAGACTGAGATAACTCGTGAAAGGAGGCGGTTCCGGGGCTTATATACCAGTGAGGTCATAAGAATGACAGTTCTCAGTCTCCAAGCTGCTGGAGGAGGATGACAACCCCAGAGACTCCGGGACTAGACTGGAGGGACGATCAGGAATGTGTCATTCCTTTCCATATATCACCACCAAAATCCACTATGCCTTTTCTGAAAGGCTATTCAAAAACCTACACACTCGTATCACCTCCAACTTACTATATGTAAAAAATACTATTAAAGCTTTGGAATTACAGAGCTTAAAAGGGAGAGAGGAGGCATTGTGGGTTAAACTAGAAAGAAAGAAAGAGAAATCTATCTGCATTGGCATGATATACAGACCTCCCTCACAAGAGGAAGAGGCGGACAGAGAGAGTTAATTGAAGACATAAGCAGCATTGCTAGGAAAGGGGAAGTGCTACTGATAGGGGATTTCAATATGCCAGATGTTGACTGGCACATTACTGCTGCAGTATCATCTAGAAGTAAAGAGATCCTGGATTCTCTACAGGGAGAACTATTCAAGCAATTGGTAACAGACCCCACACATGAAGGGGCCATACTGGACTTGGTGCTTACCAATGGTGAAAGTGTTTGATGTTATAGTGGGAGATCATTTTGCATCCAGTGATCACCAGATGGTGTGGTTCAGTATTAGGACTAGGGCTCTTAGAATCCATTCAAAAGTAAGGGTCTTAGACTTTAGGAAGACTAATTTTGCCAAAATGGGCCAATACCTCAGGGAGTCATTAGTGGGATGGACACAGCTGGAGGATGTAGAAAAAGAGTGGGCAAAACTGAAAGGGGATATTTTAAGGGCAACCAACCTTTTTGTTAAAATGGTAAATAAAGGTAAAACGAAAAGGAGATAGCTATGGCTTTCAAAAGAAGTAGCTGAAAAAGTGAAGAAAAAGAGGGAAGCCTTCATGAAATACAAGAGACCACAGAGAGAAGAAGACAGGCATCTATATTTGGAAAAACTTAGAGAAGCTAGCAAAGTAGTCAGGAAAGCAAAGATTCAAAAAGAGGAGGAAATAGCCAATGCAATAAAATGGGGGGATAAGACATTTTTCAGATATGTTAGTGAGAAGAGGAAGGGCAAAAGTGGTATTGTCAGACTCAAGGCTGAAGGGGAGGAATATGTAGAAGCTGATGAGGATAAAGCAGAATTGCTTAAAAAATGTTTCTGTTCTGTGTTCACAGATGAAGAACCAGGAGCAGGACCTCAGAAAACACCCACAAACAGGAAGAGAAGTGAGGGACATCTTGAACAATTTTCAGAAGACTGTGTTCATGAGAAACTAGCTCAACTTAAAGTAGACAAAGCAATGGGACCGGATGGGATACACTCTAGAATACTGAGGGAACTTGGGGACGTTCTAGCAGCTCTACTGACTGACCTTTTCAATGCCCCGTTGGAGTCGGGAGTGGTGCCAAAGGACTGAAGAGAGGCTCATGTGGTGCCTTTACACAAAAAGCGGAAGTAAGGATGTGGCTGAAAACTACAGGCCGGTTAGTTTAGCTTCAGTGGTGAGTAAATTATTGGAAATGCTGCTGAAAGAGAAAATAGTGAGGTTTCTGGAGTCCAGCGGATTACAGGATCCGAGGCAGCATGGATTCACCAGAGGCAGGTCTTGTCAGACAAATCTGATTTCTTTGAGTGGGTGACCAGGGAGTTGGACCGAGGGATAGTCCTAGATGTGGTATATTTAGATTTCAGTAAAGCCTTTAACACTGTTCCTCACAGGTGACTTATAAACAAACTGAGCACCCTAGGGATGCACCCTAAAGTTACTGCTTGGGTTAGAAATTGGTTGGGTGGGAGGCGATAAAGAGTACAGGTAAATGGAGCTCACTATGAGGAGAGGAATGTTACCTGTGGTGTGCCCCAGGGATCTTTCCTTGGTCCGATTCTTTTTAACATCTTTGTTAGTGATATAGCAGAAGGGCTGTTGGGTAAGGTTTGCCTTTTTGCAGATGATACCAAAATCTGCAATAGAGTAGACACCCAGGAAGGTGTAGATAACATGAGAAGGGATCTAGCTAAGCTTGAAGAATGGTCTAGAATTTGGCAGCTGGGATTTAATGTTAAAAAATGTAAGGCCATGCATTTGGGCTGCAGCAATCCAAGGGAGCAATATAGTATAGGGGGTGAAGTACTTTTGTCCACTAAAGAACAGCGGGACCTAGGCGTGGTTGTGTCTGATGATCTTAAAGTAGCTAAACAGGTAGAAAAGGCAACCACAAAAGCTAGAAGAATGCCTGGGTGCAGACGGAGAGGAATGGCTAGCAGAAAAAAGGAGGTGATAGTGCCTCTGTATAAGTCTTTGGTGTGATCTCATTTGGAGTATAGTGTGCAATTCTGGAGACAGCACCTTCAAAAGAATGTGAACAGGATGGAGTCGGTGCAAAGAGTGGCTACTAAAATGGTTAGTGGTCTTCGTTATAAAACATATGAGGACAGACTTAGGGATCTTAATATGTACACCTTAGAGGAAAGGCGGGATAGAGGTGATATGATTGAGATGTTTAAATACCTCCATGGCATAAATGTTCAGGGGGAGAGCCTCTTTCAATTGAAAGCAAGTTCTGCTACGAGGGGACATGGGATGAGGGTGAAGGGGGATAGATTCAGGAGTGATATGCAGAAATATTTCTTTGCGGAAATATTTCTTTACGGAAAGAGTAGTGGATCCGTGGAATAGTCTCCCAGTGGAGGTGGTAGAGATGAGGACAGTAACTGAATTCAAAAAAGCATGGAACAAATACATAGGATCTCTAAAGGAAAAAAGGGGACTGTTGTAGTTGTTGATATGGAAGGACAGACTAGATAGGCCATGTGGTCTTTTTCTGTCATCATATTTCTCTGTTTCTAACTTGGACTACTAGAACCACCTATACAGAGGTCTACCACTGAACTTTCTTTCTCTTCTATAATTAAAATTCAGCTGTCTGACTTATCTTCCTCCATTATTTTTGCAACCATATTACCCCTCTTCTCCCAGCTCTGCTTCACTTCACTAGAGAATAGGTTTCCATAGTGGATTCAAACTACTTCTCACCTGCAAATGCATTCACTCTGAACCTTCATGTTACTTCACTTATCTTCCCATAGAATCTGCTCATCAGGCAAGCTGCCCTTACCTCTACCCTTTTCCTCTGCTGCCAGCTCTAGACTGTGCTTTATGTTCTATGGTACTGTAAACCTGGAAAAGCCACCCCGAGTTGTCTTCTTCCCTCTCTGGCCATATTTACATTCCTCTTAAAGACCCATCTGTTTGAAATTACTTTTTAACTCCAAAACCCTGACTCTTCCTGATCTTGACCCTCACATTAAAAACGTTTTTTGTATAATGCCTAGGTGTTTACTAAAAAAATATTTGTCTTATCTGTGTGTCTCAACTAGATTGTAAGCTCTAAGAAACAAAGGACTGCTGCTCCTTGTGATTTTAGGTAAATCACTTAACTCTCCATTGCTTCAGGTACAAACTTAGATTTTAAGTCCGCTAAGGACAGGGAAATACCTACTGTAACTCACTTTGAACTCCTGAGAAAAGGTGCAAGTTAAATCCTAGTAGTTAGAGCACTGGTTTGGGAACCAAGAGACCAGGGTTTGATTCCCAATAGCACTCCTTGTTGCCTTGGGTAAGTCACTTAACCCTCTAGTGCCTCAGAAGAATCCAAGTAATCAATATCCCCTGTTTAATGTACGTTACCAAGTTTAAGTTACAATGTTTTATTTATTTTATTTATTTACATTCTCTTATATACCGCGCTATTCTGCATCAGTGCGGTTTACATTGAACAAACTGAAATTACATTGAACAGGGCATTATAACTTGGAGATAACTATTTTACAGGGAACATGGGCTATGGGGGGTTAAGTGGCTTGCCCAAGACCACAAGGAGCACCTGTGGGACTAGAAACCCCAGTCCTTCCGGCCCAAGGTTGCTGTCCTCTAGTGGGATTTGAACCCCCGACCTTCCGGCCTGAAGTACCTTGCCCCAACCACTAGGCTACTCCTAAACCGCTTTGACTAAAATAAGAACATAAGAACATAAGACATGCCATACTGGGTCAGACCGAGGTCCATCAAGCCCAGTATCCTGTTTCCAACAGTGGCCAATCTAGGTCCTACGTACCTAGCAATATCCCCAAAAGACACAGGTTCCACAATGCTTGTACTGGGTCAAGCATTGATATCCTGGGTCCCTTTTTAATAGTGGTTTATGGACCTTTCCACCAGGAACTTGTACAAACCTTTTTTAAACCCAGCTATACTAGCAGCCCTTACTACATCCTCCGGTAACAGATTCCAGAGTTTGATTACACATTGAGTGAAAAAATATTTTCTCTTATTTGTCTTAAATAGTTTACCCTGTAGCTTCATTACATGTCCCCTAGTCTTTCTATATTCTGATAGCGTAAACAATTGATCCACGTTTATCCGTTCCACTCCATTCATTAATTTATAGACCTCTATCATATCTCCCCTCAGCCGTCTCTTTTCCAGGTTAAAGAGCCCTAACCTTTTTAGCCTCTCTTCATAGGAGTAGCCTTCCATCCCCTTCACCAATTTGGTGGCTCTTCTCTGTACTTTTTCTAATAACGCTATGTCCTTTTTAAGATACGGCGACCAGAATTGCACACAATATTCAAGGTGCGGTCGTACCATGGAGCGATACAGAGGCATTATAATATCCTTTGTTTTATTCTCCATCCCTTTCTTTATGATACCTAGCATTCTATTTGCTTTCTTGGCCGCCGCTGCACACTGGGCGGAGGGTTTTAACATGTTATCCACGATGACTCCTAAGTCCTTTTCCTGGGTGGTGGTTTCTAATGTGGAGCCTTGCATCGTGTAACTATAGTGTGGGTTGTTCTTTCCTAGGTGCATAACTTTGCATTTGTCCACATTAAATTTCATCTGCCATTTGGATGCCCAGTCTTCCAATTTATCCAGATCCTCCTGCAGTTTTCCACAATCCTCTTGGGTTTTAACAACTTTAAACAGTTTTGTGTCATCTGCAAATTTGATAACCTCACTAGTTATTCCCTTTTCCAGGTCATTTATGAATATGTCAAAAAGTAGCGGACCCAGTACAGATCCCTGGGGTACTCCACTATTCACTTTTTTCCATTGGGAATATTGGCCATTTAGCCCTACCCTCTGCTTTCTATCTTTTAACCAGTTCCCGATCCACAATAGTACACTGCCTCCTATCCCATGACTTTTTAGCTTTGCCAAAGGTTTCTGATGGGGGACCTTGTCAAAAGCTTTCTGGAAGTCCAGATACACTATATCAACCGACTCACCTTTGTCTACCTGTTTATGCACACCTTCAAAGAAACATATCAGATTAGTAAGACAAGATCTTCCTTGTCTAAAGCCATGTTGGCTGTCTCCCATTAGGCCATGACTATTTACATGTTGTGTAATTTTGTTCTTTATGATGGTTTCTACCATTTTCCCTGGTACTGACGTCAGGCTCACCGGTCTGTAATTTCCCGGGTCACCCCTGGAACCTTTTTTAAAAATTGGTGTTACGTTGGCGACCCTCCAATCTTCAGGTATTACAGATGATTTTAATGAAAGTTCACAGATTACCAATAGCAGGTCTGCAATCTCATATTTCAGTTCTTTCAACACTCTGGGATGTATACCATCCGGTCCAGGTGATTTGCTACTATTCAGTTTATCAAATAGTTGTAATATATCTTCCCGGTGTAGTGATATTTCTCTCAATTCCTCTGCAGTATCACCTTTAAATACCACTTCAGTCATGGGTAACATCCCTACATCTTCCTCAGTAAAGACCGAAGCAAAGAATTCATTCAGTCTCTCTGCTATAGCCTTGTCTCCTCTTACTGCCCCTTTTACCCCTCTATCATCTAACGGTCCAATTGACTCTCTCACAGGCCTTTTGCTACGAATGTACTTGAAAAAGTCTTTATTTTGTGTTTTTGCTTCCGTAGCAAGTTTCTTCTCAAATTCCCGCTTTGCCTGCCTTATCAATGCTTTGCATTTAACTTGCCAGTGCTTGTGTTGTTTCCAGTTTTCATCATTTGGCTCTTTTTTCCATTTCCAGAAGGTTGCTTTTTTGGCAGCAACAGCCTCTCTGACCTCACCTTTAAACCATGCTGGCAGTTTTTTGGACTTTCTTCCACTCTTCTTAATGCGTGGAATACAGCTGGTCTGGGCTTCGAGGATAGTATTTTTAAATAACACCCAAGCTTGCTGTAAGTCTTTAACCTTTGGAACCGCTCCTTTTAGTTTTTTCCTAACTATATTCCTCATTCTATCATAGTCTCCCTTTTGAAAGTTAAAAGGTAATACTGTGGATTCCTTTACTATCTGTCCTCCACTAATTAAATCAAACATGATCATACTATGATCACTATTGCCAAGTGGTCCCAACACCCTTATTTCTTGCACCAGATCTGGCGTTCCACTAAGGATTAGGTCCAGTATGGCTTCCCCTCTGGTCGGTTCATGAACCAGCTGCTCCAAGAAGCAGTCATTTATTCCATCTAGAAACTTTATCTCTTTAGCTTGTCCTGCCGTGACACTGACCCAGTCGATACCGGGGTAATTGAAATCACCCATTATTACTACTCTGTTGTGACTTTTGTTAGCTTCCTTGATTTCTTTGAGCATTTCATTATCCATTTGTTCATTCTGGCCAGGCGGTCGATAGTATACTCCCACTGCCATCGCCTTCCCCTTCATAAATGGGATTTCAATCCATAGAGATTCTACAGCAAATTTTGTTCCCTGCAAAACTTTAATCCTTTCTGACTCAATGCCCTCTCTAACATAGAGCGCAACCCCTCCACCAATTTGATCAGCTCTATCATTACGATATAGTTTGTATCCAGCTATCACAGTGTCCCACTGGTTATCCTCCTTCCACCATGTCTCTGAGAGTGCAATCATATCTAACCTCTCATTTAGTGCTATATATTCTAACTCTCCCATCTTATTGTTTAGACTTCTAGCATTGGCATACAAGCATTTTAGAGACTGTATTTTATTCATATTAATCTGGCTATTGGTAGGCAGGGGTAATTTGGAATCTTTATGCTCTGTCTGCTCCTTACTCAAGGGCATTTGGGCTACTATACCCCCTTTTGGAACCTCACTGCTTTTGGTAGTATCCTTCAAGGATACCTTTGTCCGAACCATGCGCTCCTGGGTGACTGTCGGCTTTCCCCTATTTTCTAGTTTAAAAGCTTCTCTATCTCTTTTTTAAAGGTTAATGCCAGCAGTCTGGTCCCATCCTGATTAAGGTGAAGCCCATCCCTTCGGAAGAGCCCCCCCTTTCCCCAGAATGTTCCCCAGTTCCTAACAAATCCAAAACCCTCATCCTTGCACCATTGTCTCATCCACGCATTGAGACTCCGGAGCTCTGCCTGTCTTTTGGGTCCTGCACGTGGAACAGGAAGCATTTCGGAGAACGCTATCCTGGAAGTTCTGGATTTCAACTTCCTACCTAAAAGCTTAAATTTAGCCTCCAGAACTTCCCTACCACATTTTCCTATGTCATTGGTACCAACATGTACCAAGACAGCAGATTCCTCCCCAGCACTATCTACGATCCTATCTAGGCAGTGCGTGAGGTCTGCTACCTTCGCACCAGGCAGGCATGTTACCAGGCGATCCTCACGTCCACCAGCCACCCAACTATCTACATTCCTAATGATTGAATCACCGACTATAACAGCTGTCCTGACCCTCCCCTCATGGGCACATGCCCCTGGAGAAACGCCCTCGGTGCGAGAGGGTTTTACATCACCTGGAGGACAGGTCCTAGTTACAGGATCACTTCCTGCCACACCAGGGTGATGCTCTCCTGTCACGTGACCTCTCTCCTCCATGGCAACAGGGATGCTGCCAGACTGGAGGTGGGACTTCAGGACTATATCCCTGAAGGTCACGTCCATGTACTTCTCTGTCTTTCTTATGTCTTCCAGGTCTGCTACTCTAGCCTCTAGAGAACGGACTCGTTCCCTGAGAGCAAAGAGTTCTTTGCACTTAGTGCATACGTAAGATCTCTCACCAACTGGGAGAAAATCATACATGTGACACTCAATGCAAAAGACCGGAGAACCCCCATCTCGTTGCTGGACTTCTGTCTGCATCTTAGTTTAAAGCTTGTGTTTAGATCTTTTAAATTCTGTATATAATAAGGATTGGTGTAGATGCTTATACCAATAAAAGTGTATCTAATACCCCTAATACACCTTGTGTACCTAAAGCTTAATTAATTAATCTCAGGTCCTCTGTGTGTGACTGATTTGGATAATGAGCTGCACCTGAGAGCAGCCCCTTTCCTCTAAGATGTGCAAGTACCTATAAAACTACAATTACCCCAGGGGTGGGTGGGTGCTGGGGAGGGAGGGAGGGAGATAAGTCCTATTAAAGAGGGCAGTTACAAGGTACCCTGTCCTGGACCCTCAGCAGGGGGGGAGGGGGGCAGGGGGCTACCACACAAAGCCCAGTTAGTTGAGAGAGGCAAGGTAAATTACAGCTGAAAACAGCTGAACTAGCACTAAGACAAACAATAAATAATTAAATAAACAGTTAGACAAACAATAAATAGTTAAATAAACAGCTAGAAAAAATATGTGCATCTGTACTGTGTTACATATTCCTAGTAGCACTATAGAAATATTAAATAGTTGTGGGGTGATTGAGAAGGGATCAACACTGCCAGAAAGTGCCATTGCTACTGTTTCACACAGCATCAATCAGAGGGACAGTCTTGGGAAGACTTTGGGCACCGCAGAAGCAGCCACATGATGTCTTCTATAGAGGATCCCTGTTGCCTGATAAAGCACAGTTACTTACCTGTAACAGGTGATCTCTGGAAACAGCAGGAATAAGTCTTCACATATGGGTACGTCGGTACCGACGGAGCCTGCGTGGGAACGCTCCCCAGCGTCCAAAAAGAAAGCTTTTAGGAGCATCCCACACGCATGCGCGCTGCCTTCCTGCCCATCAGTTGGGTTTGTAGCTGAGACCGAAGGAGGGAAGTAGACAAATGAGAGAGAGAGAGAGAGAGAGAAACTCCTCCTAGGGGAGGTGGGTGGGTTGTGAAGACCTATTCCTGCTGTTCCCAGAGATCACCTGTTACAGGTAAGTAACTGTGCTATCTCCAGGAACAAGCAGGAATGAGTCTTCACATATGGGGACTCCCAAGCTGAAGATGCCTAGAGGAGGTCCCAGCATGTTGCAAATCTAATAGATGGGCCATGCTATTTCCAAGAACCTCAGGCATCCAAGGAATGGAGGGTAGGAGTTGAATTAAAAAAGGGTGTGCTGTGGAACAGCTTGACTAAACAAGGCACCTAGAGGGGAGTCCTTGTGTAGATCATAAATGTTAGTAAAATTGAATTCCAATTTTCTAATGTGGACCTTAGTCAAAAGTATTGTGAAAGTATGTATTGAGGCTAATAAGGGACTGGTGGTAAGAACCAGTACATTATCCTCAAGGAAAATACCTCACTGTGAAGTAGAGAAAATAAATTTTGCAATACAGGCAGAGGTCATTACCCTAAAAGGCTAGAACTAATCCCAGAAGAAAAACTGGGGGAGTTTAATGAGGTTGGACTTTGGATGAGAAGCTAAAGCTTCTGTAGGCCAAAGTTTAAAGCTCTTTGTCCTTGGAGCAGAAAAAAGGCTCTAGGAAAGAGAGGAGATAAATCTGACTGGTTTGCAGAAAAAGGATGGGTCTTTAAGACCCCTCTATCCAAATGAAAGAAAGAAACATTTGTAGTAGGCGATGTAGCCTCCAATTTCTTGAAGATCAGTAATGTCCTCCCTAATTGATGTCACTTAGGATAATGACTTTACATGGAGAGTTTCAGATGTAATGTAACCGGAGAGGTTACGGTAAAAAAAGGTAGTTTCTAATAACCACAGTAATCGGTTGTCCATTTAAAACCTTATGGCATGCTGGAACAGCATTAATATGGACAGTAACAAATCTTTCAGAGTGAGATATGTGTATTTATATAAACATTATATATATATATATATATATATATATATATATATAAAGAGAGACTCACTTAATAACAAGAAGGGGTAAGACCTGCTTGAGAATATGGATAGAGAACCCCTTACTGGTTACACATAGAGAAACTATGAAGAAGGGTACATGGAAACCAGTGGAATGTTCCTAGTCAGAAGGATAGGTCTAGATTTCTTTAGAAATTCTAGACTTTGACTAACCAGAAATGGAGATCTACGTGAAGGGGTGCAGAGAAATCCTTAGTCTTAAGACAACAAGTCTGGATCCTTCTAACTTCAGTGTGGAGAAAAAGACGCAATATAAGGAAATACCATATTTGCCCGTCTATGAGGGCAATATGAGTATAATGCGTTCTTTGTTCAGCATAAGCTCCAATGAAGTATTGGGAATTAGAAGGAATGCACTAGACAAGGACTGACTGCAGTGAAAAGAAATGCATCCCTGTTGGAAGAGTTCCACTGGAGATGTGGAACAAGTCAGGGAATTAAGCAATTCTTTATGCTTTCACGTGATCTAAGCCCTGGTTCATTTTCCCTAAAAGGAAATTTTAAGGAAGATGGTAAGAGTAGGAAAAAAATGGTCATGTGGGGAGCATGACTGGGCAAAGCCTTTTAACCATCTGGAAGTTACCCACCAGGAATGGCTCTGACGCTCTCTGGCAAAGGCCCATAGCTGCAGAGCTTTTTGTAGAATTGCAGAGAGCATGTTGTAGGTTGCTTAGCTGAGATCTGGCTGTTTAATTGCCAGTGTGCAACCTAATCTATTCTGTGGGAGCCAAAGAATTGAAGATGGCTAAGAATAGTAGACAGGCCAGTTGCCTGCAACGATAAATTGTCCAAGTAGGTTTTTGGAACCTCTCTTGGAATTATCTGTTAAGGCAGCAGAAGAGGTTAGGTCCTATAGATTAGAAAAGGACCAACAGACATAATTAGAAGTGATAAACTCAATTATGGTCTGATAAGCTGTCTTAAAAGAAATATTTGAAAAGATTGCAGAGGGGAGAAACTCTGTATGGAAATCACTTGCTGGAGTAGGTATTGAAGACAATCCTATGGCTTAAAAGGTAAGCCCTCCAGTCAAATAGTATCACTCTTAGAGTGAAAGTTTTGACTAAGAGGGATAGAAAGTAATACAGAGTTGTGAAGACTTACAATTTGGTAAGTCTCTGAAAAAGGTAAAGCTCCCCTGCAGTCATAAGTATGAGATATCCTCGTACAGGACAACTGTCAAGGTGAAGGTCATAGCATACCTTGTAATTAGTTGTTACTCCTCTGTCTGTTTTAAAAGGAGAGAAGCCTGTTACCTTTCGGGCATGATTATCCTTAATAGCTCTAAGAGCTAAAAGAATGGATTACTCTTGGCAAGAGATTCATGCCTGAAGTCGAGGATTGGGCCAGTGTATCACTGACCTCTCAGTAAGGATGAGAAGAACTGTAAATGCTTCTGTTGTTAAGAAGTAGGTAGCGGTTCTGAGGCTCAACAGGAAAAAGAGATTTAATGAATAAAATATCAGAAACCCTGCAACTGCTGGGTTTGCTGAGCCCGTTGAGGCTTTGGTTTTCTTAGCCTGGTATGATGTTGCCCTTCTTTGGAATCATCTGCATGATGGGTAGAAGATGAATAAAACTTTTTTCCTTTAGGGGGATAAAGTTTGTTAGGGGATTTTTTCCTAGCTGGGATAGAGGAATGTTTTGACAATCCTCTGAAAGCAACAATATCAGTGTTTAACTGATTAGCTTGGAATAAAGCATCCTTGTTAAAGAGATTTTCACCAGTACAAGGAGTATTTCTCCCAGCCTTTCTTGTACCCATTTGTCCAAGTCTGAAGCTTGGAGCCAGGCCATGCGTCGTGCTCCTATGGCTATAGCAGAAGTTTTGCTAATAGACTCAAAACAGTCCAGGGAAGCACGATTAAGGAATTTGGAGACATTTTGAGCATGACTGACTAATATGAAAAAGTCTGCTCTTTTATGTTCTTGAAGAAAAGGGTTCAAAAGCTTTACGTTCTTTGTGACCTCTTCAAGAGATAATCCCATATAGAAAATATATGAGATAATTCTTGCTGAAAGCATGGATGCCTGGAAGCATTGACATCCAAAGGCATCTAAAGTCCTAGACTCACGACCTGGCGGATAAGAAGAGTGCTTCTTTGCACTCTTAATATGCCTCATTGCTGATTCTACAACAATAGAATGATGAGGAAGTTGAGTCTTTTGAAAACCTGGAGAAGGTGGCACCTTGTACATAGTGTCAAGTGTCTTAGAATGTGGGGATACCATTAAAGGAGTTTCCCACATTCTTAAAAGTAGATCCTGTAAGATCTGATGCAAAGGAAGCATGATCACCTCCTTTGGAATCCAGGGGAATTGCAGGGTCTCTGAATCCCCTGGTAGGGCTTCTTTACCAGGTATAGAAATGGCAAGTAACTTTGCCATATCAAGCAGAAAAGCTTGAAAAGAAATCTCCCCTGAGGAGGACCCTCTAAAATGAGGGGTAAAGGCTAGACTTGTTGAAAATTCAGCCTTGGTACCGATGGATTCATCCAAGTCATCGGGATCGGACGACTTGAAGGGATGAAGCATCGGATTTTCTTTAAAGCGATGTCTTCGGTACCGCCTGATGTCGGTACCGAGACGAGTCGTACCGAATCCTCCATGCTAGAGATCGATTCCAGGCTCAGCATCGAAGGAAGCGAGTCTGTCGAAGCAAGCATGGACGGTATCGACACCGATGCCGATGTCGATACCAGTACCGGTACCGAAGCCGATACCAATACTCGAGGAACGGTCTGCAGCAACTCTGACAGTACCGAAGTAGCTGAGAGTGCTAGACTACGTTCATCAGTGAGGAGTGTTTCATCCATCACCATAGCCGATGCCGGGGTGTCCGTACCGCTCAAAGCAGCCACAACCACCGAACATGGCCCAGGTATGTTCATCGAGGTAAGAACCCCGGGAACAACCTGGAGCCCCGTTAATGCTTTGGAGACCGAAGACTCCCACCGGGGCTTTATTGCCAAAATGTCCTCGAGGGCAAGGCCAGAGCCATCTCGATGCTTAGAAGGAGATCTACCACTCGAGGACTGGCTAGTCTTTACAGACTTTTGTTTGGTTACCTAATCCTGTGAAAAAGAAGACATTCTAGCTGGTGACATTGAGTGCAATGTGAACCGGGTATCGAGTTGTGCTAGATCCTGAAGACTTCTTCTGTTTGAGCTCCAGCAGGAGAGAGACTCCAGTGGGCAATGGTCAGGACCTAAACATTTTAGACACCAAGTATGAGTGTCTGAAACTATATCTGTACTGCCACACTTTGAGCATTTCTTAAGGATAGTGGCTGGCTTTTTCATATTGGAAGGATAGAGGCCTAGTGGCCTAGAAACCGTCAGGCACTAAACAGGAAAAAATACCTAAAGAAAAGACGACATTTTTTTTAGCAAAAAGAAAGAAAAGCACCGGCGGTACCTGTGGCGTCGAGGGAAGGCAGACGCGACCACAAAAAACTAAGAATAAAAAGAAGAATTTTCTGCAGTGACAGAAATACGTCCTGCCGGCTCCGCGGAAAATGGAAAACTGATGAGAGGGAAGTGAATGGGCGGGAAGGCAGCGCGCATGCGTGTGGGATGCTCCCAAAAGCTTTCTTTTTGGACTCTGGGGAGCGTTCCCGCGCAGGCTCTGTCGGTACCAACATACCCACGTGAAGACTCATTCCTGCTTGTTCCTGGAGATGACCACAGTCAGTGGAGAATTTATGGAGAGACTGAAAAGGGATTACTATTGCCAGAAGGTGTCATCACTGTTCCATACAGTATGAGGACCAGAGAAGCAATCTTGGAAGAATAGGCATAGGAGAGGCAACATTGTGACAGCACCTATTGAGGCCCGCTATTGCCTGATAAGACTGTGGCTAGTGTGGCATGCAATCGCAGGTGCGTGTCTGAAGGGGTATGACCAAAGGGGAATGTCCCCTTGGAGCTCTTTCAGAGTCATGAAGGAGTCATGAGGTGCTTGGAATATTGATCTGGTCCTGATGAACTCTGGATATAAGGTAATTTGACCTCTGGACCATTTTTCCCTGTGAAAGCTTGAGAGGAGCATTAGGTATGGAGAAATAAAAAAATCAAGAACAAGGCTTTGAGATTTTAGGTGCTGTCCTTGTGTGTGTGTGATAGACCTAATTGACAAACATGTTCAGCCACAACTGCATCCTGACATCGTTAGTGGAGAAATTTGGAAGATCTTCCAATTCAGAAGCCTCTATTAATCTAGATAGTAGACCTACGCTGTCCACTCCCGAGGACATGGGACTACTGTTTAGTCCTAGTAGCCCAGATGTGGGACTAAACAATGCTCAAGCTACTGGACATTCCTTAACAACCCTAATGTTGGTGCCTCTTCCGATGGTTTTGGATCAGTCTCATACCGAGGAGCAAGCATGACTTGAGATCCCCTTAATGGATATATGATGAGTGGTCTCTAGAACTTAAGGATTGTTTTTATTACTCTTTATTTAAACAATCACACCAGCAAACAGAAAAGATTTTACGAATTCAGCAAATTCCATATCATCAGATACTAATATTTCCCTCCAGCCCTCAGCATGGATACACCCCTTCAAGTCGAGGTACCACAATCCAATCCAGCCACAAATATGCAGTATGGTCCCCAGACCTTATGATAAATACCTAACTTGTTTCTCAACATATAGGTCAATTTTTCCATAACAGCAATATCTATGACTTGACTTCTCAAGGTCTCAATGCAGGATCTCTCCTTTCTTAAGTGAGTACATCTCACAGCATGCAACTGATGCATATCCATTCTCCAAGAACTAAGCAGAAGCTGGCAGTTGCCTGGAAGAAAGGTTCTGATGAGACAACAGGATGCACCCCACTTCCATCTAAACTCCTAGGAGGCACAGACAACATGGCAGGACCACTACATGTGGAGGTACATACCATGCTGCTCATGAGTCTCCAACAAAGCATACTTGAGGCAGCGTCATAACTAGCAAAGAATGTGGGGGCACCTGTAAACCTGATGTAGAAGTCAAACACCTCCAACTCTCCTGTAATACAGGGATACATTATGTGCCCCAGCTCCGATATTTTTCCAGCCATGAACATCAAGATGGAACTGCAGAACAGAATTCCAACATTCAATTAATTTGGCAGCAGACATGTAACGTGTGCCAGCAACCAAGCTACCCTAACAAATCTGTCATACCCTAGGCAGCAGTGGGTCAGCTGTTAATAAAACCCCCAAATCCAGAGTATCCAGTATAGCCAAGCAAAGCATACCCATACCCAGGATCAAGCCTAAGTGGCTCAATAGTACAGTTTAAGGTTTGCTAGCCCCATGCAACCCACTATCTTGGGCTTATGCAACAATTCCAGTTTGATCTTAAGAGCCTTTCTTTTCCAGACAAAACTCAAAATGCTACTATTCATATCAGCAAGAGCTCATAAAGGTTCCATACATGAAATATGTTGAAACAAATAAAGCAGCTGAGCCAAAATATTCATTTTGGGTGCATTTACCCTATCGGCCGAGGAGATCAGAGTCTCTGAAGAGGCCCAAAAGTCCTGTTTAATTTTACTAAGGACAAGGAAAAATTAGCCTTACACAGCCCTTGCCAGTCAACTTGAAACCAGTTAAACATATGGAAATATGAAACTTGGACCTGACTGGGAACAACCCAGACTTACTAGCCTATAATTAACTTGATTTCCAGATACCCTGGCATACTTCTTCAGAAGTCAGAGAAGGGCAGGTGCAAAAATATCAGGAGGGAACAAATACAAGAGCACATCGTCCAACACAATGAGAATTTTTGGGAAACTCCTTAAAACGTGAAACCTGACACTGCTATTTCTGCATGAACCATCTAGACTAGAGGCTCAAGTACTAGGTAAAAAAAGCAGGGACAACAAAGGACACTCCTGCCTCATCCCCTGCTGAATAGCAAAAGGAGCGGAGACTCATTCAGTGATCAGAAACCACCTCTTTTTAGAGGAAATGCACCAATACAAGTGGAGGAGTAGCCTAGTGGTTAGAACAGTGGCCAGTGACCAAGAGACCAGAGTTCCATTCCCACTGGCACTCCTTGTGGCCTTAGGCAAGTCACATTACCCTCCATTGCCTTGGAAGAAAGGTCTGGCAATCTACTTCTGGTCACCCAGAAAACCCAGGGTCTGCTGAGTAGCCAGGAGTCAGCAGTCACTTAACGGCACACATTGCTTGTTTTTCAACCAATACAACAAAGAACTCAGGCAGCATTTAGTGTGCCAGAGCCTCATACAGGAAAGATACTGTCGAAGATCATATCCATGTCCATGGCCAACACTATGCCAGAAACAGGTCCTCGATTTGCCAAATGGATAACATTATTGTATACGCTACAGAAACTTGGTCGCGTTATCAAGCAGCTACTAGTAGAGAATTATCAAAGATGCTATCTGCTCGAATATTCACCTTATGAAACTAGTAGGACATAATGTTATCGTGTACCAAGGTCTCAGTTTAAACCTTCGCAGCTTTATGTATCAAAGGGGCATCAGCAGATGTACCTCCCTTAATTTACGCTGCTGTTTACATCAATGACCTTTAAATCGCGTACACTTTGTACACGATTTAAAGGTCATTGATGTAAACAGCAGCGTAAATTAAAGGAGGTACATCTGCTGATGCCCCTTTGATACATAAAGCTGCGAAGGTTTAAACTGAGACCTTGGTACACGATAACATTATGTCCTACTAGTTTCATAAGGTGAATATTCGAGCAGATAGCATCTTTGATAATTCTCTAAATGGATAACATTAAGCAGCCTTCTAGTATTAGCTACTGATGACTGTCCCTTGACAAACCTGGTCTGATTCAAATGCACTAGACTTGTCAAAACTTGCTCAGGTCATAAATGCAACACTTGACATCCAAATTAATCAGATATTGGCCAGTACAAACTAGAGCTAGTGGCGCTGCTACACCACCATGACCTTCACGAAATTGCGAGAAGTGGTAGTCAGGCCAAAGGGCAGGGCACAAAACTGGAAATGGAGGCAAAGAATGTAGAAGCAAAGAAACCTCTGGTGCTAGGCTCAGATGGGAAAATGGAAGTACACCTCAAGATCTAGGGAGAACAAGAAACCTTGCTGAACGGCTGCAATAACCAACTTGATGTCTCCATGCAGAAATGAGGGACTCAGAATGGCACGGACTGCTTTCAGTTCCAGAATAAGCTAGAAGGAACCTCCCTTCTTGGGCATCAGAAAGTGGATGAAATAATAACCCTGACCTCGCTCTGCAGAAGGCACGGGTACAATAGCCAGCAACCACAGAAGGTGCTGAAGTTTCCTCTATGGTAGCTCACTTGAGCAGAGAGATGCAGGGAAATTCTAAGAAGGCATCTCTTAAAGGCTCTGCAAACTCCAGCACACAGCCTTGACCCAACACTTCGAGAACCCACTGATTTGAAGTAAGCTACATAAATTTTGAGAGAAAAAGCCTGAGCTTCCCCCCAACTGAATGCTCCTCAGATCCCACTGGATTGCAATGCAAGGACTTACTGGCATCGGCAGTGGCTGAAGAATCTCAGGAGCGCCAATTGCTCCAAAAGGACTGCCTTTTCTTGGGCCTAGACACAGAAGGAATGCCTTAAAGCTCCTTTCCCTTACCTCCTCATTCAACCTCCAACTGTGCTCCACTGCCCCTACTCACAAGCATGGCCATTGCCTTGACCTTATCTCTTTCTCTAATTGCTTGTCCTCAAACTTCTGCATCTTAATTCTTCCTTTATCTCACCATTACCTGCTAAGCTTCATCAGCCCCATCTCAGTTTCACTCAACCTCCTCCAACCTCTTAAGGAGCCTCCATGCGATCGAACCATCAGCTCTCTCCACTGCTGTCTCATCACCTCATTATTCTACTATGTCATCAGAGTCTGTTGATGAGGCAATATCTTCCTATAACACTATACTCTGCTCTGGATGCTCTTGCTCCTCCCATTCCACATCCTGGAGAGGCGTACTGTACTTCAGCCCTGGCTGTCCTCTAAAACCCGCTACCTGTGTTCCTGTGCTTGATCAGTTAAGCGCATTTGGCTCAAATCACGCACACTTGAGGACTTCCTACATTTCAAATTCATGCTGGCCTCTTTCCAGTCAACTATAGCACTCACCAAGCAAGTCCACCTGATTAATTCTCTTGCCGCTGACCCTCGCCATCTTTTTACAACTCTCAGCTCTCCTCAAAGTGCCTCCACCTTTGAACCCACCCCTTCCCTTTCTGCTCTTTTAGCAACCCAAGGGTAAAGTCAAGCACAGCAAATGCTGATTTAACTTTACCAGTGGAAGCTAACTGGGCAGACTCTCAATATCACCACTGTTCGGTTAGCTTCCAGGGTCTGCGACTACCCCAGATATTCAGTGGTGGTGGCTGGATATGGCGCTATCCACTGCTGAATATCAGGCCCACTGTTTCTTTCTCTACAATATCAGCAAAATTCACCCTTTCCTTTCTGAACACATTAAAGACCCTCATTCTCTCTTTAGTCACCTCCCGTCTAGATTATTGCAGCTTACTCCTTGCTGGGCTTCCTCTGAATCATCTCTTGTCACTTCAATCTGCTCAAAACTCAGCTACACGAGCTAGTCTTCCACCAGTATCGCTTTACTCATGTAACTCCTCAAGTCACTTCATTGGCTTCATATACACTTACACATCTAGTTTAAAGTTCTCCTGCTGACCTTTTAAGTGCAATCATTCTGCTTCTCCTCACTAACATTTCTTTCTTATCTCTCCCTACATCCTTCTATTTGAGTGCTTCTCTTTCACAGCCAGCTACAGACTTTGATCTTCCACCTTGCTGCTCTTCATGCCTAGAACAAACTACCCAAGTTGGTACATCAAGCTCCATCTCTGGCCCTTTTCAAATCCAGTATAAAAACTCACCTCTTCAAGGCTGCTTTTGGATCCTGATCCACTTAGGACAAGCCTCTTCCAGGTCTTTCATCAGCTTTTTGAGATTCTCCCCAAAGAGCAACTTGTTCTTAAAGGGGAGCTTGTTCAACCACAGTCTGGATGCAGACCAAATGCGCAGCCAGAGCCACCGCCTCACCACAATTACCGACACCAAGGATTTGTAGGAGATTCCGATCAAGTCATAGAAGGCATCCACCACATATGTAGTGCCAGACTTCAATTTGACTGTCTTCAATTTGTCTTAGATCTGCTGAATCAGGCACAGAAGCAATCTGACCACCAGGCCTGCACACAAGGCCACTTGGGAACCCAAAGCCAAGACCATAAAGGTATTCTTGAGTAGGGTCTCCACCCACCTATTATGAAATTCCTTGAATGCAGCACCTTCTACCACTGGGATAAATCGGGCACTTTGTCAAAGCTGCGATAAGGGCATCCGCCTGAGAGAAACCAAACAACTAATCCAGCTTGATCTTGGGCAGAGGGATACAACCGAGGGAAAACCCTTAAAACCCATTTCTGGATTCTCCCATTTGGAAACCAGAAGCTACTTCATGGGCAGAAAAGAAAAAACCAGAAGGACGTTCAGAACACGCCAAAATAGAAGTCACCTGAGATGCTTGCACAGAGACAGGCTTCACAATGTGTAAGGTCGCCATAGCATTCTGAATCGGCACAGGCAGGTCTTCTTTATGAAAAAGGTGAAGCACCAAAGGGAAGCTCTCCTTCCTCCTCAGACTCACTTTCCAAATAAATAGTCTTCTTCAGCATCTGAATCACTCCCCACAAAGGATAAGGTAGGGCTCCTGAAGGAATGCACGAGCAGAAGAACGAAGTGGGGATGCTTGACCCCCGTCTTATCAGCCATAACTGAGCCATCCAAAGGCCTCGGGGTCACCTGTAAGAACGCTTCAGAACTCTGACCCCTGCTGAAAGGGCTGCCAAGCAGCAAGAAAGGAGTTAAAACAGTCAGTGGGCTGTTTCAGTACTTGCTGCTCAAAGCTAGCAGAAAAAGAACCCTGGGCTCCGAGGAGCCATTCATTCCTGATCTGCACCACCAGGCTGACCCCCGTAAGGGCTGCCTGTCCTGCAGAAGAGGAAAGTGCTAAGGACCCAGAAGAGGCCTCAGAATTGGCATAGGGTCCCAACAATGCTGATAAAAAATAGACCCTGGACATCCTCAATCATTCAGGTGGCAAAAAGAAGCCCTCCATGGAGCGGACATGGCAAGAGTCACATGAGGCATAACACCAGGCACAACTGCAGTGCTCCATGCGGCCAAAACAAGAACTGCAAAAAAGAACCACTGAAAAAAAAAGAAACACACACACCATCAAAGAAAATGGCCCAGCTGCAGTGAAAAGGGAGACCCAAAAAGGAAATCTTAGCACCTGAAAGGCCAGTCAGGAAAACCTGAAAAGGGCTTCGCCAACTGTCTACACAGGCCTAGGAAGCTCTACTATCAAAATAAAGGCAGTAAGCAGTACAGAGTGCCAAATAAAGCCCCACTGAACTGAATAGGCTGAAAAATAAATTTAGAAAAAAATTTCTAACAAGAGCTACAGCAGATAGACAGCAAGAGGGAAGGGGGGCCCAGGCCCAGCTTACCAAATCCACCTCTGGTGCCCCGTGGGGTCCTCCTGCTCCTCTCCGGCCCATCAATGCTGCAGCCTGTGGATAACAGTGTGGCTGTCATCTCAAAAAGCATACCCGAATTCCGAGCAACGCTGGGCCTACTGGTCTGAATCACACAGGCCACAGCACCATGGTGTGTGCCAGAGGAAATAGGCTTATCTGCACTGCTACACCAATCCAAACACCTTGCAACCTGCTGGAGACAGATAAACTGCCTCCACCTGCCTGCAAGGGAACATAGCCTACTTCTTTTGACAGGTCTAGCAGGATAAGGAAAAAATTGGCTAGTCTAAAAAGGTACCATGTGCCTCTGTCATATATGAACCCTTCTTATTAAAACCTTTTGTTGTTGTCCTTGAGCTGATTATCTTCCAATCTTCCATGGGCTGGTCCTGATGAAGTAGATTGGTCCCACATTTCAGGATGTTTCAGCCTCTCTTTACCATGTTACTTAGGTTTCTCCTGGTCACACCTGTACTTCCTATGCTTAAAAAATACTCTAGAAGTAAAACTGTCTCATTGTTGAAGTATTTCAAAATCTGGTGTATGTCAGGATGCCTGTGACGAGGCAGAGTGGAGTGGAACGGAACAGACAAAGGTAGATCGGTCGTTTACTCCTTCAAAAAAGTAGAAAGAACAGGGGACATGCAATGAAGCCACAATGGAGCACATTTAAGACTAATTGGAGAAAAATTTTTTCACTCAAAGCATAATCAAATGCTGGAATTTGTTGCCAGAGGATGTAGTAAACATTGGGAGTGCAGCTGGGTTTTAAAAGGTGAAATCAGACCTTACCTGCTAATTTTTTTCCCTGGAGTCCCTCCAATCCAGTTCAAACACATGGGTTATGTTCATTCACCAGCAGATGGAGAGACTGAGAAACACTGAGTTGAAAACACTCCTCCTTAAATAGCCTCACAAGGCAGAAGAACAGAGCTCCAAAACGCCAATTCAATTCTCTGCCAGTACCTCAGTCAAGCACTTAAACGTAACGAAAGTAAGAATCTTCAATGTCTTTCAGCGACCTTTTTTTTGTTGTCGTTAATCATCACTCCCCCCCACACAGAAGACCAAATACCAGGCAGGGGAAATGCAGAAGAAACACAGTGGAACCCCCTAATTGAACCACTGGAAGCTGCCAACTTACCAAACAGTTGCCCCGAACTTGCCTGCTCCAGAAAACACACTTCAAGAACAAACGCGAGACAGCAAATGACTTACAGTCAAGTCCCGAGTGGGTTCTGGATTAGACAGGAGGGACTTTGGGAAAGAAAATTAGTACCTAATATCTAATTTCACCTTCCTAATCGTCCCGCCAGATGCATGGGATTTAACAAAACAGTACTACCACTGAGGTGGTAACTAAACTCCGGCCTGCAGCACCCACAACCCCAAATTCACATTCTGTCGGGCCTGGACATCCAGCTGGTAATGACATGCAAACGAATGAAGAGAAAACCAGGTCGCTGTCTTGGGGCAGAATCAGACTAACATCCACCCACAAAAGTCTGAGCCCTAGAAGAGTGAGTCTTCAGATCCACCGGCATCGCTCGCCCCTTCAACAGTATGCAGACTCAATAGCTTCCCTGATCCAGTGGGAAAAAGGCACCTTAGAGGCCGCTGGCGCCTCACCCTTCCTGGGTCCTCCAAACAGGACAAAGAGCTGCTCCAACCTCCTAAATATCTCTGTAATCTTCAAGTATCGTTTGAGCAACCGACACACATCCAGAATATGAGGAATCTGGGACTCAGAGTACTGAAAAACTAGCAAAGGCCAGTAATGCCACAAACTGGTTCAAGTGAAAGGCTGGCACCACCTTCAGAAGAAAGGAAGGCACCGGATGAAGAACCACCTTCTCTCTGGAAGGCACCAAGTTTTTAAAACTACCAGCACAAAAGAGCCTGCAATTCTAAAATACAACATGCCAAACAGATCACCACCAAGACCACCACCTTTAATGCCAGATCCTTTAGAAAAGGCTTCCTAAGAGACTCAAATAGAGGCACTGCGAGAGCAGAGAGAAAACCAAATTCAGAGCCCAGAATAGGACCACAGGACAGCAAGACGGTCATAGATGCTTGACATCCCTAAGGAAATGGACAACATCCCCATGCGACCCTGCACCTGACCCTGGAAACAAGCTAAGGCTGCAACCTGTACCTTTAAAGAACTCAAGATCAAACCCTCTTCAAGTCCCGCCTGCAAAAAAGGCCAAAATCTCAGGGATAGAAGCTGCAAGAGGATGCACCCCCGCTCTCAAGTCTGCACATAGGCTAACAACATGACTGCCTCTGGACCCACAGCAATGTATCAATCACCTGTGCAGAAGGTAACATTTTTACTTAACAGATAATGTCCTTTCCTTGAGTTCTGCTGGACCAGTCCAGAAAAGTAGGTTGTGTTCCCCTACCAGCAGACTGGTGGAGACAGAGAACCAATGAAATGCCCAGATTTCAATACCATCACTCCCATGCCTCTATATGCCTCAGCCAACAGAGAGCCCTCAGTATGCATGGCAAAGCACATAGGAGAATATTTACCAGACTCTCCATCCAGCCGGCAGCCGATCTAACATCGGGGGTGGAAGTGGGAGCTGCTAGCCCCTCCCACTTCTCTCACCAAAGCCCAATCGGCAGAGCACCTCCAACAACTTAAAAGCAGGCATGCCACAGGCATACCTGCACCTGGTGGGCCTGCGTCAGAGAGCCCTGCCAGAGGGTCCTTTTGGCATGGCTCTCAGGTGGGGACCGCAGGCGGTGAAGACAAACAATATCCTACTCCCTTCAACCTAGACCAACGGAACAAAGGACAACTAGAAGCGGACAATATCACAAAACTACAGAGAGGGCCAACCACAGAAAACCGAACTCCTCAGAACTGTGAATAAACCATGATGAACATGAACCTGCTTACACAACCAGAAAGCACAGTTACTTACCTGTAACAGGTGATCTCTGGGAACAGCAGGAATTAGTCCTCACATATGGGTATGTCGGTACCGACGGAGCCCGTGCGGGAAAGCTCCCCAGCTTCTTAGAATAGAAGCTTTTGGGACCTCCCACTGCACATGCGCACTGCCTTCCCGCCTTCCTGAACAGCTCTCCTCAGTTTCGAGTTTATAGCTGAGTCAACAGAGAGAGGACAGGAAGATAGATAGATAAAAGATACAACTCCTAGGGGAGGTGGGTGGGTTGTGAGGACTAATTCCTGCTGTTCCCAGAGATCACCTGTTACAGGTAAGTAACTGTGCTATCTCCAGGAACAAGCAGGAATAAGTCCTCACATATGGGGACTCCCTAGCTTAGATGCATGGGATCCCCTGTAAAGGTTCGCCATCTTCGTATGGATCTCAGGCATCCATTCTGGGAAGGTGGGCAGGAGTTGTTTAGGAATGGAACAGGTGCTTGAGGACAGCCTGGCCAAACAAGGCATCCCGGCGGGAGTCCTTGTCCAAACAGTAATGGGCTGTGAAGGTATGAACCGAGGCCCAGGTAGCGGCTCGACAGATCTGATCTATGGAAACAGAGTGCAGATGAGCCATAGAAGTTGCCATGGCCCTCACATTGTGAGCAGTGACATGGCCTTCCAGAGAAATGTTTTTGCTCTGGTAAGCAAAAGAAATACACTGAGCAATCCAATTGGAAAGTGTACGCTTGGAGACTGGAAAGTCCCAAATGGGAAGGATCAAAGGCCACAAAAAGTTGAGGAAGACTTTCGATGTGGCTGAGTCCTATTAAGGTAAAAAGCGAGAGCTCTTTTACAATCCAGAGTATGAAGGTTCCTCTCTGCATTGGATGCATGAGGAGCTGGAAAAAAGACAGGTAGATATACCTCTTGATTAAGATGAAAAGGCGAGACCACTTTAGGCATAAAGTGGGGATTCGTCCTAAGGACCACCTTATCATGATGAAATCTTGTGTAAGGTGGATTAGCCACTAAAGCCTGCAGCTCACTGATGCGGCGAGCCGAAGTGACTGCAATGAGGAAGATGACCTTCCAGGAAAGAAATTTCAAGGAGGTGGAAAACATTGGCTCAAAAGGTGGCTTCATAAGTTGACCGAGCACTAGATTCAAATCCCATGCGACCGGGGGTGGTCTGATGGGAGGTTTAGTGAGAGTCAGGCCTCTCATGAATCTTGCAACAAGAGGATGAGAGGAGATAGGTTGTCCATTTATATGTTTCAAGGATGCTGCAATAGCACTTAAATGGACTCTTACCGAATTCGTCTTGAGGCCTGCATTGGATAGATGCAGGAGATAATCAAGAAGAGAATTCAAAGGAAGTGCCAGAGGGTCAAGACCCTGCTGAGCACACCAAATGGAAAAACGTTTCCATTTGAAAGCATAGGGAACGCCTGGTAGAGGGTTTCCTAGAGGCAGAAAGGATATCTTTCACTGGTTGGGAAAGATGAAAGTCTTGAAGGCTTAAGCCTTCAGTAACCAAGCACTGAGGTGAAGGGATTTGGGGTTTGGGTGCCACAAAGTCCCCTCCTCCTGAGACAGGAGGTCTGGCGCAGCTCCCAGATCCAAGTAGGATTCCTGGGAGAGCTGTAGAAGTAGAGGGAACCACACTTGGCGTGGCCAGCGTGGAGCTATGAGGATCATAGTTCCATGATCCCTCTGGAGTTTGAACAGAGTCTTGGGAATCAAAGGAATGGGTGGAAAGGCATATAGGAATGCCTGATTCCAATTCAGGAGAAAGGCGTCCGTAGCCTGAGCTCCCTGACACGGAGTTCTGGAACAGAACCAGGGAAGTTTGGCATTCCACGGACTTGCAAAGAGGTCTATGTCCGGGGTCCCCCATTCCTGAAAGATTCGGTTTATTTGGTCCAAATGTAGGGACCATTCGTGTGGCAGCAGAACTCGACTGAGCCTGTCTGCCCGAGAGTTTTGAACTCCTGGGAGATACACTGCTAGCAGGTGAATCTGATGCTCTCTGGCGAAGGCCCATAGTCTTAGAGCTTCGTTGCAAAGCGACAGAGAGCCCGTCCCTCCTTGTTTGTTTATGTAAAACATGGCCACCTGATTGTCCGTCTGAACTAGGACAGTGAGGTTGGCTAGGAGGGAGTGGAAGACCTTGAGGGCAAGGTAAATTGCTCGCAGTTCCAGAAGATTGATATGAAGGGTGGTCTCCTGTAGAGACCAAGTGCCCTGAGTGGAGAGAGTTTGCAGATGGGCTCCCCACCCTGTTTGGGAGGCATCTGTTGTGAGGGTTGCTTGGGGTAGCAATGGTTGAAAAGGAGCCCCCAACAACAGATTCTTGGTGGAAGTCCACCAGTGGAGGGACCAAAACAGACGATCGGAGGTTTGTATTTGGTCTGAGAGCGCTCCTGACGCCTGAGTCCACTGAGTGGCCAGGGTCCATTGAGATGCTCTCATATGAAGACGAGCATAGGGCACCACATGCACTGTGGAGGCCATATGACCCAGTAGGCGTAGCATTTCCCTGGCTGTCAAGTTAGTGGCTGGACTGAGCTTGGGAGGCCAAACTCAGGAGGCGCTGGCCTCGAAAATGTGGAAGGTAGGCCCTTGCAGTGATGGTGTCCAACTGGGCCCCTATGAATTCTAGAGATTGAGTAGGGATGAGTTGGGACTTGGGAAGGTTTACTACCAGTCCCAGATACTGCAAAAGGCTCCTTGTGTGGTCCAGGGAAATCTGGGCCTGTGACTGAGTTGGAGCTCGGATGAGCCAGTCGTCCAGATATGGGAAGACAAAGATTCCCATGCCTCTTAGAAATGCGGCTACGACTGCCATGCATTTTGTGAATACTCTTGGAGCAGAGGCTAGACCGAAGGGGAGTACTCTGTATTGGAAATGTTTTCCCTGAAACAGAAAGCGAAGATACTTTCTGTGGGATGGATGGATGAGTATATGTGTATACGCATCCTGTAGGTCTAGAGAACAAAGCCAGTCCTGACCCTGGAGGTAAGGAAGGAGAATGCCGAGAGACAGCATTTTGAATTTCTCCTTGAAGAGAAATTTGTTCAATTCTCTCAGATCTAGGATTGGTCTGAATCCCCCTGTCTTCTTTGGAATGAGAAAATAAGGGGAGTAGAAACCGGACCTTGTTGAGGAAGAGGAACCTCTTCTATGGCCCCTTGGGCAAGAAGAGAGGAAACCTCTTGACCCAACAGGGTTAGGAGAGATGGGGGAGAATTGAATGGTCTCACCATATGATGGGGAGGAAGGCTGGAGAAATGAAGTTTGTAACCCTCTCGAATGATAGAGAGGGTCCATTGTTCTGTTGTGATTTGTTCCCATCTGGGAGCAAAGTGAACCAACCTTCCGGGTATGGTGAGAGGTTCTGGTTGTGTTAGAACCAGAAGTGGCAAGTTCCCTAGGAGCAAGTCAAAACCCCTGAGGGGTTGGAGCCTGCTGAGCTACAGTAGCTGCTGCAGGCTTAGCTCGTGCTTGTTTGGATTGCTGACGCTTAGCAGTATAGCGAGGTTGAGAAGACTGCTGGCCAGTATTTGAAGCAACTCTGGCCTTCTTATAGTAAGGCCTTTTAAAAGACTTTTTCTTAGTAGGAATTGAAGTGGACTTGAAAGTCTTTCCAAGGTGGCATTTTCAGCATCCATCTGGGTGGCTTTGATTGGCCACTCTTCCACAAATAAGTTCTACCTGTACAGGGCAGATTCCGTAAGCCATCTAGAACCCAAGGTTCCAGATCAGAGGCCTGGAGCCAAGCAAGACGTCGGGCTGCAATAGCAATGCCCGAAGCCCTACTGGCTCCCTCAAAGGAATCATATGCTGCCCTATTAGAGAACTTATAAACCTCTAAGAGTTGTTTCACAATGGAAAGGAATCCCTGCTTTTTATCCTCAGGGATAAAGGGGGCAAAATGCCGCACCTTTTTGGCAAGTTCCTCCAGGAACATGCCCATATAGAGACTGTAGGAATTAATCCTGGCTATAAGCATACTAGCCTGGAAAATTTTCCTACCAAAAGAGTCCAAAGTCTTACATTCCCGTCCTGGAGGGGTGGAAGAGTGCCTTTTGGTACTCCTAATCTTCTTCATTGCAGACTTCACCACAATAGAGTGGTGGGGCAATTGAGTCTTTTGGAAACCAGGAGAAGGAGGGACCCTATACATGGTGTCCAACCTACGGGAATAAGGAGACAAAGTCAAAGGATTTTCCCAGAAATCCATCAGTGTTCTTGAAGGATTTCATGGATAGGCAGGGTAACTGCCTCCTTAGGGGCCTTTGAGTATCCCAAAATATCCAGTTTTTTGGATCTGGGTTCCTTTTCAGAGGATGTGGTAATAGAAAGGGCTGTAGCCATATCTAAAACAAAGTCCTGGAAGGACAAATCCTCTGGAGGGGACATTCTCCTTTTAGGAGAAGAGGGCTCCTCAGGTAAGTTGAGTGAAAACTCAGCAGAATCATCAGAGGAGTGAAAATCCTCAGAGGAATCGGTGCTTTCCTCTAACGCACGATACGCGTACCGATCGGTATCGATATCGGGCGTATGGGTATGGAACGGCTATGGAGCGAAAAGCCCATACGGTACCGACTTGCGTTTAGAGGTGGACGGCCTCGATACCGGCATGGCGGACGATACCGGTATCGGGCCCGGAAACCGCTGAAAGCGGAACCGATGGCGTTGCAGCTTTAATGAAAGCCATGACGGCCTGCTGCATGGAATGTACAGTATCGCCCATGGACGCCATAGCTGCCTGGATGTCGGTACCGGAGTGACCCGGTACCCCAGAGCAGGCTAACAGGTGATCTGTCGAGGCCGTAGCATCGATATCAACCTGAGACCCCTGAATTGGCGTTTTTGGAAGTTGGACTTCCCGCCGGGGTTGTTTGGCTGGGGCAGGGTCCTCAAGTTCTAAGCTAAGAGCCTCTCGATGCTTTGAAGGAGATTTGCTCTTTGAGGACTTGCCCACAGAAGGTTTGGTTACCTGAGATCCATCCGGAGAAGAAGACCTGGATGACTGTGATGCTGTATTCTCTGAAGCAAACAGCACATGGAATTTGTTGGCCCGGTTCTGCAGCCCACGTTTAGACATGTGGGAGCAAGATGGGCAGTCCGGTATGGAATGGTCAGGCCCCAAACATTTCAGACACCAGTTGACTGAAATAACAGCATTACATTTGGTACACTTCTTAAATCCAGGGGCTGGCTTCTCCATGAGGAGAAATTGAGTAGGCCGAGAGGCCTCTCTGAAGTGACCAAAAAGCTAAAAAATAAGAAAAAAGAATTATAATTTTTTAAAGAAAGAAAGAAAAGACCGGCGATACCGGTATCGGTATGGGGAAGGCAGGTACGCGGTCTAAAGAAACAAATAAAATAAACAATTTCTTCAGCGGGTGACAGGAACACGACCTGCTGGCTCCGCGGAAAAAAGAGAAACTGAGGAGAGCTGTTCAGGAAGGCGGGAAGGCAGTGCGCATGTGCAGTGGGAGGTCCCAAAAGCTTCTATTCTAAGAAGCTGGGGAGCTTTCCCGCACGGGCTCCGTCGGTACCGACATACCCATATGTGAGGACTTATTCCTGCTTGTTCCTGGAGATGCAACCATCTAAGCCACACACACACTCAACCTCCTTTCAACCACTCTACTAGTCACCACACAACTAACCCACCCAAATAACCTTATTTTTCCTAAAGCATAAAGTGAGACAAACCAACAAAATGGAAAAAAAAGCTAATCACCTTAATCAGCCTGGAACTCTTGCTACTCAAAAACTATCTACATAAATGCTGGAGAAACCATATTGACAGCACCACCCCACACTAATCCCAATCCTACAAACAGATGCACAACCACACAAATTACAAACAAACCAGAGCCACTATAACAGGACCTCAAAGGATAATAAACATCACCCCCACTGCCTATGCTGCAAGTAACCAGTTTGGAAACTCCACCTACATACCGACACTCAAATGCACTTTAATCAATGCTCAATCTATCAGGAAACAAATTCACATAGCAAACTGGATTATGTACAAAACCAGAATATAGCATATAATGTGCATTTACGAAACATGGCTCTCGGACACAGACAATGTTCATCATAAACCAGATTACCTCACAGCATATCACACAATACACAACTCCACAAGAGACCTTCGTGAAGGGATGGAGGAACGCTATGTAGGTCGGATAAGCAAAGGCCTCACCTAAATTTCACCACCTCCACTGTTAACGCCCAAAGAAAAGCAACATAATAATCTCAAACAAGTACAGATTGCCTTATGCCTCATATACTAGAGCCCCAAGCGCTTAGACCAAGATAAACTTGCGCCAACTATCTTAGAACAAATCTGCTCCCACCCCATACAAAACAAACATCTCCTCATCACTAGGAGGACCCTAACCTTTCATTATCTCGTATGACCAAAGAACACCTTCCTGGACAAGAGTGGAACAGATCTGCAATTAGGACCCAAAGTGAGGTAAACACACCAACTCACAAAAAAGGCGGGACTAGCGATCTCCATCTTTGTATCCAAACCAAAGACATCACCCAAAATCTAGTAACACACATATCAATCACCAGTTCCCATGGTCAGACCAACACATGAGTTACATTTCCAATTATATGCGCCAGTGTAAAAGGATAAAAGTACTGGAAGCAACCAAATGGGAAGAAAAAAGAAGATTTCCAGCATTCCACAAGGAAAAAAAAATTCCTAGAACAAGAGCCTACACCTAACCTTGATATACAGTAACTTTTCTGACCTTGACTCCATGATTGCAAACTGGAACAGAAACACTCAATAATGCATCGATAGCACCAACCAAACCAATCCAAACCAATATTTTGGGGCGCCGCAAGAAAAATAACAGGAAATGCTCCAGATTTCTCAATGAAATCATAGGAACAGAAAAAACAGCTTAGGAAACTAGAGAGAATATGGCATTGATAACCAAAGACCAACATCTCACAAAAATATATGGAACATGGCAAAGTTCATATATCACAACCTGATAAAACAAATGCAAAACGGAACATCATACAACTCTAATAATGAAATACCTTACACAACCAAGGGAAACTATTCCACATAGTAAACAGACTGATGTAAGGAACCAATGGCACCAAACATTATGAATGTCACTATAACCCCCACAAGACATAGGCTGATTTTCTACAATTAAAATGTGCACAGGAAACCATTCACTAAACCAAACCAACCAAAACATTCAAAACTTATCGGCTATTAAAAACATAGAAGTATGGGAGTCATTTCCACATCCCCTCTGAAAAACAACTTGACCCCCATTACAGCCACATATGCAACACAACTACTTCACACATAGAACCCTTGCACAGTTAGCTGGATGAAGCATACAAGAGAATACCTTCAACACAGTACATATTGAAAATGACGCTAAATCAGCGTCAACCACAAGGTTACCTCCCACCACAA